>OZ023065.1:16660885-17860885 GCA_963992785.1 Tenthredo livida | reverse complement strand
GCATGACAGAAGCATGAATGCGTTTTGGTTAGCCACGAGGCTATAAACTCTCCGAGAGGCGACCGTGACCGATCTAAGACTGTAGAATTTAGTTCTTATTCTTTTTGTTTTTTTTTTACCTTTTCTCTATTATGTGGAAGACGAGGCCCCGACGACGGCTAAAAATTGCAACGGAGACCCGATCAGACGAACGTACGACGCCAAATATCGACTGTTGGGATCTTTTTCGACGAACGCCACCTAAAAGCTCCGGAGGATAGTACTGGCCAGACTACCTCCAACGATTAAACGAGAGGACACGGGGGAGTGCCAAGGGCATTCTGCAACGTGGGATATCGGTGGTGGAAGAGATTCCCGCCACCAAGAAGAATCTGCAGCCCGTGATCCTCCGATTTAGCGAGCTACAAACATCGTGGTGAACTTCGAATTTTGCGCGCCGCGACGATAGGTCGCCATATTTAAGGAGCTCGCAGTAGATTTGCAAAATCGATAATCGATCGCCTATTGAGGGCGCTAAGTACCGGCACCATGCCGTCTGATCACTCTGCCGTAGGCCTGCCTCGCAGGTAGAGCCCCGAGCTCTAGTGCTCGCGCTAATTGTAGAAATTACCTTTTCTAGTAGCCACGAGGCTGATTTTTTTGGTGTGAATTTCCTGCGGGAAAGCGTTTGAGTCTGTTGAGTTCGAGTTGGTGCATCCGGGGGCTCGTAGTCGAGCCGCCACGAGGCCTTGCATTTTGGCTGGAAAACGGTAAGCGTTAGCCAATTTGACTCATACTAATTTGAATTCGGCAAACGGCCATCAGCCATCTTGCCTCATTTTCTGAGCCACGAGGCTTTTAGAGATTTTTGGAAATCAAATTAAGACGACCTCCGAGTCGGTAGGCCGTCACCAGTGTCTCACGCAGTAATAGAGTTTTGAGTTTTGGTCTTGGAGTAAGATTTTTGAGTTTTGTGTCACGTAATAATGCTTTTGTAGAGCCGTAGGTTTTCGCACGTGAGTGCGAGAAAGATAGTCTGACTACGTCACTGTCGCGCTCTCTTCCTCTCGCGGAGAGATTCAGATCGTTATTATATTTTGAATTTGGTTTACTTTTTTTTTTGTTTCGCCTACAAAGGCAGAGTTAGTTTAAGTTAATTTTAAGTAATAATTTTGTGGATTAGTTATTGTGCCTTGCGGGCCTATTCTGGTCTTTAATTTGTAATTTTTGTTCCACGAGGACCGAGTTTGTCGAGTTATTTATTTTTGCATTATTTTGTTTTGTTATCGCTCTCCTACGTGGAAGCTAGTAGTTTATTAATTATTGTAAAACTCGTCAAGCGTGGCCAGGTCGCCTGTATACGACCTGTGGCCGTCCTATATTCGAGGGGAAGTATCCCCGATTGCTCAATTTATTATTTTTATTATTTTTTTTTATATATACTATTTTTATTGAATAAATGCTATTTTTCTTTGTTAAATTCAAAGTTACGAGTCGTTAGTCAACGCCCTGCTAATCCTTCACTTAATCCCGACCCCTCTCCGCGGTACTGTAGCTAGCCGACGGTTATTATTTTGTTTCGATTTTTGAAATCGGCGGTTATCCGCCTGGCGCCCAATATCTCTTTTTATTCTCAGTTTTTGGCCAATTGTCGAGTGGATGGTTCTCGGAGACTGGCTATCCGGTCCAGATCCGAGGATCAAATAAAATCCACGTCACAAATTGGCGCCCAACGTGGGGCTCTGAGAAAATTAAATTATAGTTTCGTTAAATAATTATTCGCTTACGTGTAACGGTTACACTGTTGCCAAAGGACTTCGGGTCAAATAGTTGTTTTCTCTGTCTACCGGAGAAGGATTAGCGGCGCGTACGCTCGCAGCGACTTTGTATCGAAGCCGTACCGCGGCGATTCTTTTGTTTATTGGAACGTCCAAATTCTTCTATTTTATTTTTCGGGTAGTTCTTTTGCGATTTTCGAAACGATTTTGCGTTCGGGAATTGTTGAATTCTTTTGGGGGATTCTGATTCGTTGGAATCAATAAGTTCTGTTTGAGTTTATTTTTTTTTTCTTTCTTCGTTTTTTTTTTTGCCGTGTCTTCTCCACTAGAGTATTATACTCGACTAGAGCGTGCTAAAACACGTTAAATGCACAGGGACACTGGATACGGACCCCTAGCTTAATATTAAGAACTATTCGCTAGTATAAAATATTATCTGCTTGCTATTGAATTTTTTTTGTGTGTGTCACATTTCCCTGTGCATGGTCTAGAATCCAACGGCTATATTCTTCTATATTTCGGGTTCGTGAATATATTCTCTAACGTAGGGGAGATCAAAGTCCAAACTCGGCGGACTCTCAGTACACCCCGCGCCGAGGGGAATGTTTACGCGTCATCACTGAGTGTCGATCCGAAAATCATAGGTGTCGCGTAGATTCACAGTTTGAGCTCTGGCTGTAGCAGTGGTGCTCAGGTGTGGGTTCTGAGGACCATATGATCGCAGTGGTTATCAACTCACGGCTACCTCGACGAGTAGACTCGTCGAGAAGATAGAATATAACACTTTGAGTATGTTTTGAGTTTCTTCATCTTTCTTTCGGGTTCGGGTTCGGGTTCGGGTTATCTTTCTGTCGGGTTCGGGTTCGGGTTTACATTCGAGTTCGGGTTCGAGTTCGATTTCGCGTTCACTTTTGTAGTGGTATTTGACTTGAGTAATTTCTGTACGCACGCCCTAGTGCAATTTCAGAACAATCAACGAGTTCAGTTCGGGACTTTTAGTATTTCGTTTTTCTTTGGTGAGGAAAATTAGAAGTCTGAGTTTTTAAACTTGAGTTCGAGCTTATGTTCGGAGTCAAGTTTGAGTGTGAATTTCGAAATTTGAGTTTCGCGTTTGAGTTTCAGCTCGCGGTCGAAATCAAGTTTTGAATCCGAAATTTTAAAAGTGAGTTCGCAATTTGGCTTGCGTTTTCAGTTTCGAATCCACATTCACATTCGAAATCCAATTCGAGTCCACTTGCGAAGCAAGTTAGAGTCTTGAGTTTCGCGTTGGAGTTTAGAGTCACGTGGAGTGAGTTTTAAACGCTTGAAGTCAATATCGGGTATCTTGTTTCGACGTCCGATTTCAAGTTCAACGTGTCGATTTCGAATTTTTACGTTTCGGGTCTTTACGTTTCGGGTCTTTGCGTTTCGTGTGTTCACGTTTCGGGTGAACTTGGAAACAAACACGCAACACTCGACCTTTTTCAGAGAAGTGGGTTACGCGCGTTTCAGTTCGGGTTTCAGGCTCACATAGTGAGTTTGAGTTTTAGTTGGCATTCGAAGATTTACTATTAGACAAACGCACGACTTTGAGCGTTCTGAGTTTAAATCTGTGACCAGCGAAATTTTGGAAAGCAGAGTTCTATAAGGTGCATTCGCGTTTTAATAACTTCTGTGAGGTTGACCGTGTTCGGTAGTACACGTGAAGTCATGGCGACGAGCGATACTCCGCGTAATAGCACTTCGTGGGCCACAAGTCCAGTAGCTTCGCCGCATGGCAGCCCCGAGGGCTCGGTCAAAAATATGCCAGTTTTGTAGAGATGAAGTAGGGTGTCTGGGGTGAGGGTTACCAGCGTAAGACTGCCGATCGACCCCCACAAGATTGAACCGATTGTTAGTTATCCGGCACCCCGGAACTGTAAATAATCGCGACGATTTGTAGGGATGGCCTCGTAGAACCGCCGGTTTGTCTTAGCGTACGCGGGCTCTTCGGAGCCAATAACGCGGCTTTTACGTCAGGATAGACGGTAGGAATGGGGTGACGATCAAAATAACATCTGTCGAGTGATAAAAGGCAGCGAAAACCTGCTCCCCAAGTCTGAAATAATTTTTTTTTTTGTTATTTTTTGTTTGGTGGTGCTTGTTGATTTTTTGTTGCACGCCTGGTGAAAGCTTCGGCTAAGCCTACATGATCTATTTTGTTTCTTATTTTATTTTTCGCGGTACAGTCAGTGACCAAAGAGGTCTATAGTCAGTAGACTTAAAAACACACGGCTGCGGCCGCCACTCGGAGTTCGTTCCATGGGTCAAGTTCGCTAGTGCTTCCGCCCCAGTGGTCCGTCTAAGGGGGGGGGGGGGGGGAGTTGTAACATTGCATTTTGCAACGCGTGTTACAAGTGACTCCCGAACCCTTAGACGACCATAGTTACGAAGGGTGGATGCATGACAGAAGCATGAATGCGTTTTGGTTAGCCCCGAGGCTATAAACTCTCCGAGAGGCGACCGTGACCGATCTAAGACTGTAGAATTTAGTTCTTATTCTTTTTGTTTTTTTTTTACCTTTTCTCTATTATGTGGGAGACGAGGCCCCGACGACGGCTAAAAATTGCAACGGAGACCCGATCAGACGAACGTACGACGCCAAATATCGACTGTTGGGATCTTTTTCGACGAACGCCACCTAAAAGCTCCGGAGGATAGTACTGGCCAGACTACCTCCAACGATTAAACGAGAGGACACGGGGGAGTGCCAAGGGCATTCTGCAACGTGGGATATCGGTGGTGGAAGAGATTCCCGCCACCAAGAAGAATCTGCAGCCCGTGATCCTCCGATTTAGCGAGCTACAAACACCGTGGTGAACTTCGAATTTTGCGCGCCGCGACGATAGGTCGCCATATTTAAGGAGCTCGCAGTAGATTTGCAAAATCGATAATCGATCGCCTATTGAGGGCGCTAAGTACCGGCACCATGCCGTCTGATCACTCTGCTGTAGGCCTGCCTCGCAGGTAGAGCCCCGAGCTCTAGTGCTCGCGCTAATTGTAGAAATTACCTTTTGTACTAGCCACGAGGCTGATTTTTTTGGTGTGAATTTCCTGCGGGAAAGCGTTTGAGTCTGTTGAGTTCGAGTTGGTGCATCCGGGGGCTCGTAGTCGAGCCGCCACGAGGCCTTGCATTTTGGCTGGAAAACGGTAAGCGTTAGCCAATTTGACTCATACTAATTTGAATTCGGCAAACGGCCATCAGCCATCTTGCCTCATTTTCTGAGCCACGAGGCTTTTAGAGATTTTTGGAAATCAAATTAAGACGACCTCCGAGTCGGTAGGCCGTCACCAGTGTCTCACGCAGTAATAGAGTTTTGAGTTTTGGTCTTGGAGTAAGATTTTTGAGTTTTGTGTCACGTAATAATGCTTTTGTAGAGCCGTAGGTTTTCGCACGTGAGTGCGAGAAAGATAGTCTGACTACGTCACTGTCGCGCTCTCTTCCTCTCGCGGAGAGATTCAGATCGTTATTATATTTTGAATTTGGTTTACTTTTTTTTTTGTTTCGCCTACAAAGGCAGAGTTAGTTTAAGTTAATTTTAAGTAATAATTTTGTGGATTAGTTATTGTGCCTTGCGGGCCTATTCTGGTCTTTAATTTGTAATTTTTGTTCCACGAGGACCGAGTTTGTCGAGTTATTTATTTTTGCATTATTTTGTTTTGTTATCGCTCTCCTACGTGGAAGCTAGTAGTTTATTAATTATTGTAAAACTCGTCAAGCGTGGCCAGGTCGCCTGTATACGACCTGTGGCCGTCCTATATTCGAGGGGAAGTATCCCCGATTGCTCAATTTATTATTTTTATTATTTTTTTTTATATATACTATTTTTATTGAATAAATGCTATTTTTCTTTGTTAAATTCAAAGTTACGAGTCGTTAGTCAACGCCCTGCTAATCCTTCACTTAATCCCGACCCCTCTCCGCGGTACTGTAGCTAGCCGACGGTTATTATTTTGTTTCGATTTTTGAAATCGGCGGTTATCCGCCTGGCGCCCAATATCTCTTTTTATTCTCAGTTTTTGGCCAATTGTCGAGTGGATGGTTCTCGGAGACTGGCTATCCGGTCCAGATCCGAGGATCAAATAAAATCCACGTCACAAATTGGCGCCCAACGTGGGGCTCTGAGAAAATTAAATTATAGTTTCGTTAAATAATTATTCGCTTACGTGTAACGGTTACACTGTTGCCAAAGGACTTCGGGTCAAATAGTTGTTTTCTCTGTCTACCGGAGAAGGATTAGCGGCGCGTACGCTCGCAGCGACTTTGTATCGAAGCCGTACCGCGGCGATTCTTTTGTTTATTGGAACGTCCAAATTCTTCTATTTTATTTTTCGGGTAGTTCTTTTGCGATTTTCGAAACGATTTTGCGTTCGGGAATTGTTGAATTCTTTTGGGGGATTCTGATTCGTTGGAATCAATAAGTTCTGTTTGAGTTTATTTTTTTTTTCTTTCTTCGTTTTTTTTTTTGCCGTGTCTTCTCCACTAGAGTATTATACTCGACTAGAGCGTGCTAAAACACGTTAAATGCACAGGGACACTGGATACGGACCCCTAGCTTAATATTAAGAACTATTCGCTAGTATAAAATATTATCTGCTTGCTATTGAATTTTTTTTGTGTGTGTCACATTTCCCTGTGCATGGTCTAGAATCCAACGGCTATATTCTTCTATATTTCGGGTTCGTGAATATATTCTCTAACGTAGGGGAGATCAAAGTCCAAACTCGGCGGACTCTCAGTACACCCCGCGCCGAGGGGAATGTTTACGCGTCATCACTGAGTGTCGATCCGAAAATCATAGGTGTCGCGTAGATTCACAGTTTGAGCTCTGGCTGTAGCAGTGGTGCTCAGGTGTGGGTTCTGAGGACCATATGATCGCAGTGGTTATCAACTCACGGCTACCTCGACGAGTAGACTCGTCGAGAAGATAGAATATAACACTTTGAGTATGTTTTGAGTTTCTTCATCTTTCTTTCGGGTTCGGGTTCGGGTTCGGGTTATCTTTCTGTCGGGTTCGGGTTCGGGTTTACATTCGAGTTCGGGTTCGAGTTCGATTTCGCGTTCACTTTTGTAGTGGTATTTGACTTGAGTAATTTCTGTACGCACGCCCTAGTGCAATTTCAGAACAATCAACGAGTTCAGTTCGGGACTTTTAGTATTTCGTTTTTCTTTGGTGAGGAAAATTAGAAGTCTGAGTTTTTAAACTTGAGTTCGAGCTTATGTTCGGAGTCAAGTTTGAGTGTGAATTTCGAAATTTGAGTTTCGCGTTTGAGTTTCAGCTCGCGGTCGAAATCAAGTTTTGAATCCGAAATTTTAAAAGTGAGTTCGCAATTTGGCTTGCGTTTTCAGTTTCGAATCCACATTCACATTCGAAATCCAATTCGAGTCCACTTGCGAAGCAAGTTAGAGTCTTGAGTTTCGCGTTGGAGTTTAGAGTCACGTGGAGTGAGTTTTAAACGCTTGAAGTCAATATCGGGTATCTTGTTTCGACGTCCGATTTCAAGTTCAACGTGTCGATTTCGAATTTTTACGTTTCGGGTCTTTACGTTTCGGGTCTTTGCGTTTCGTGTGTTCACGTTTCGGGTGAACTTGGAAACAAACACGCAACACTCGACCTTTTTCAGAGAAGTGGGTTACGCGCGTTTCAGTTCGGGTTTCAGGCTCACATAGTGAGTTTGAGTTTTAGTTGGCATTCGAAGATTTACTATTAGACAAACGCACGACTTTGAGCGTTCTGAGTTTAAATCTGTGACCAGCGAAATTTTGGAAAGCAGAGTTCTATAAGGTGCATTCGCGTTTTAATAACTTCTGTGAGGTTGACCGTGTTCGGTAGTACACGTGAAGTCATGGCGACGAGCGATACTCCGCGTAATAGCACTTCGTGGGCCACAAGTCCAGTAGCTTCGCCGCATGGCAGCCCCGAGGGCTCGGTCAAAAATATGCCAGTTTTGTAGAGATGAAGTAGGGTGTCTGGGGTGAGGGTTACCAGCGTAAGACTGCCGATCGACCCCCACAAGATTGAACCGATTGTTAGTTATCCGGCACCCCGGAACTGTAAATAATCGCGACGATTTGTAGGGATGGCCTCGTAGAACCGCCGGTTTGTCTTAGCGTACGCGGGCTCTTCGGAGCCAATAACGCGGCTTTTACGTCAGGATAGACGGTAGGAATGGGGTGACGATCAAAATAACATCTGTCGAGTGATAAAAGGCAGCGAAAACCTGCTCCCCAAGTCTGAAATAATTTTTTTTTTTGTTATTTTTTGTTTGGTGGTGCTTGTTGATTTTTTGTTGCACGCCTGGTGAAAGCTTCGGCTAAGCCTACATGATCTATTTTGTTTCTTATTTTATTTTTCGCGGTACAGTCAGTGACCAAAGAGGTCTATAGTCAGTAGACTTAAAAACACACGGCTGCGGCCGCCACTCGGAGTTCGTTCCATGGGTCAAGTTCGCTAGTGCTTCCGCCCCAGTGGTCCGTCTAAGGGGGGGGGGGGGGGGAGTTGTAACATTGCATTTTGCAACGCGTGTTACAAGTGACTCCCGAACCCTTAGACGACCATAGTTACGAAGGGTGGATGCATGACAGAAGCATGAATGCGTTTTGGTTAGCCCCGAGGCTATAAACTCTCCGAGAGGCGACCGTGACCGATCTAAGACTGTAGAATTTAGTTCTTATTCTTTTTGTTTTTTTTTTACCTTTTCTCTATTATGTGGGAGACGAGGCCCCGACGACGGCTAAAAATTGCAACGGAGACCCGATCAGACGAACGTACGACGCCAAATATCGACTGTTGGGATCTTTTTCGACGAACGCCACCTAAAAGCTCCGGAGGATAGTACTGGCCAGACTACCTCCAACGATTAAACGAGAGGACACGGGGGAGTGCCAAGGGCATTCTGCAACGTGGGATATCGGTGGTGGAAGAGATTCCCGCCACCAAGAAGAATCTGCAGCCCGTGATCCTCCGATTTAGCGAGCTACAAACACCGTGGTGAACTTCGAATTTTGCGCGCCGCGACGATAGGTCGCCATATTTAAGGAGCTCGCAGTAGATTTGCAAAATCGATAATCGATCGCCTATTGAGGGCGCTAAGTACCGGCACCATGCCGTCTGATCACTCTGCTGTAGGCCTGCCTCGCAGGTAGAGCCCCGAGCTCTAGTGCTCGCGCTAATTGTAGAAATTACCTTTTGTACTAGCCACGAGGCTGATTTTTTTGGTGTGAATTTCCTGCGGGAAAGCGTTTGAGTCTGTTGAGTTCGAGTTGGTGCATCCGGGGGCTCGTAGTCGAGCCGCCACGAGGCCTTGCATTTTGGCTGGAAAACGGTAAGCGTTAGCCAATTTGACTCATACTAATTTGAATTCGGCAAACGGCCATCAGCCATCTTGCCTCATTTTCTGAGCCACGAGGCTTTTAGAGATTTTTGGAAATCAAATTAAGACGACCTCCGAGTCGGTAGGCCGTCACCAGTGTCTCACGCAGTAATAGAGTTTTGAGTTTTGGTCTTGGAGTAAGATTTTTGAGTTTTGTGTCACGTAATAATGCTTTTGTAGAGCCGTAGGTTTTCGCACGTGAGTGCGAGAAAGATAGTCTGACTACGTCACTGTCGCGCTCTCTTCCTCTCGCGGAGAGATTCAGATCGTTATTATATTTTGAATTTGGTTTACTTTTTTTTTTGTTTCGCCTACAAAGGCAGAGTTAGTTTAAGTTAATTTTAAGTAATAATTTTGTGGATTAGTTATTGTGCCTTGCGGGCCTATTCTGGTCTTTAATTTGTAATTTTTGTTCCACGAGGACCGAGTTTGTCGAGTTATTTATTTTTGCATTATTTTGTTTTGTTATCGCTCTCCTACGTGGAAGCTAGTAGTTTATTAATTATTGTAAAACTCGTCAAGCGTGGCCAGGTCGCCTGTATACGACCTGTGGCCGTCCTATATTCGAGGGGAAGTATCCCCGATTGCTCAATTTATTATTTTTATTATTTTTTTTTATATATACTATTTTTATTGAATAAATGCTATTTTTCTTTGTTAAATTCAAAGTTACGAGTCGTTAGTCAACGCCCTGCTAATCCTTCACTTAATCCCGACCCCTCTCCGCGGTACTGTAGCTAGCCGACGGTTATTATTTTGTTTCGATTTTTGAAATCGGCGGTTATCCGCCTGGCGCCCAATATCTCTTTTTATTCTCAGTTTTTGGCCAATTGTCGAGTGGATGGTTCTCGGAGACTGGCTATCCGGTCCAGATCCGAGGATCAAATAAAATCCACGTCACAAATTGGCGCCCAACGTGGGGCTCTGAGAAAATTAAATTATAGTTTCGTTAAATAATTATTCGCTTACGTGTAACGGTTACACTGTTGCCAAAGGACTTCGGGTCAAATAGTTGTTTTCTCTGTCTACCGGAGAAGGATTAGCGGCGCGTACGCTCGCAGCGACTTTGTATCGAAGCCGTACCGCGGCGATTCTTTTGTTTATTGGAACGTCCAAATTCTTCTATTTTATTTTTCGGGTAGTTCTTTTGCGATTTTCGAAACGATTTTGCGTTCGGGAATTGTTGAATTCTTTTGGGGGATTCTGATTCGTTGGAATCAATAAGTTCTGTTTGAGTTTATTTTTTTTTTCTTTCTTCGTTTTTTTTTTTGCCGTGTCTTCTCCACTAGAGTATTATACTCGACTAGAGCGTGCTAAAACACGTTAAATGCACAGGGACACTGGATACGGACCCCTAGCTTAATATTAAGAACTATTCGCTAGTATAAAATATTATCTGCTTGCTATTGAATTTTTTTTGTGTGTGTCACATTTCCCTGTGCATGGTCTAGAATCCAACGGCTATATTCTTCTATATTTCGGGTTCGTGAATATATTCTCTAACGTAGGGGAGATCAAAGTCCAAACTCGGCGGACTCTCAGTACACCCCGCGCCGAGGGGAATGTTTACGCGTCATCACTGAGTGTCGATCCGAAAATCATAGGTGTCGCGTAGATTCACAGTTTGAGCTCTGGCTGTAGCAGTGGTGCTCAGGTGTGGGTTCTGAGGACCATATGATCGCAGTGGTTATCAACTCACGGCTACCTCGACGAGTAGACTCGTCGAGAAGATAGAATATAACACTTTGAGTATGTTTTGAGTTTCTTCATCTTTCTTTCGGGTTCGGGTTCGGGTTCGGGTTATCTTTCTGTCGGGTTCGGGTTCGGGTTTACATTCGAGTTCGGGTTCGAGTTCGATTTCGCGTTCACTTTTGTAGTGGTATTTGACTTGAGTAATTTCTGTACGCACGCCCTAGTGCAATTTCAGAACAATCAACGAGTTCAGTTCGGGACTTTTAGTATTTCGTTTTTCTTTGGTGAGGAAAATTAGAAGTCTGAGTTTTTAAACTTGAGTTCGAGCTTATGTTCGGAGTCAAGTTTGAGTGTGAATTTCGAAATTTGAGTTTCGCGTTTGAGTTTCAGCTCGCGGTCGAAATCAAGTTTTGAATCCGAAATTTTAAAAGTGAGTTCGCAATTTGGCTTGCGTTTTCAGTTTCGAATCCACATTCACATTCGAAATCCAATTCGAGTCCACTTGCGAAGCAAGTTAGAGTCTTGAGTTTCGCGTTGGAGTTTAGAGTCACGTGGAGTGAGTTTTAAACGCTTGAAGTCAATATCGGGTATCTTGTTTCGACGTCCGATTTCAAGTTCAACGTGTCGATTTCGAATTTTTACGTTTCGGGTCTTTACGTTTCGGGTCTTTGCGTTTCGTGTGTTCACGTTTCGGGTGAACTTGGAAACAAACACGCAACACTCGACCTTTTTCAGAGAAGTGGGTTACGCGCGTTTCAGTTCGGGTTTCAGGCTCACATAGTGAGTTTGAGTTTTAGTTGGCATTCGAAGATTTACTATTAGACAAACGCACGACTTTGAGCGTTCTGAGTTTAAATCTGTGACCAGCGAAATTTTGGAAAGCAGAGTTCTATAAGGTGCATTCGCGTTTTAATAACTTCTGTGAGGTTGACCGTGTTCGGTAGTACACGTGAAGTCATGGCGACGAGCGATACTCCGCGTAATAGCACTTCGTGGGCCACAAGTCCAGTAGCTTCGCCGCATGGCAGCCCCGAGGGCTCGGTCAAAAATATGCCAGTTTTGTAGAGATGAAGTAGGGTGTCTGGGGTGAGGGTTACCAGCGTAAGACTGCCGATCGACCCCCACAAGATTGAACCGATTGTTAGTTATCCGGCACCCCGGAACTGTAAATAATCGCGACGATTTGTAGGGATGGCCTCGTAGAACCGCCGGTTTGTCTTAGCGTACGCGGGCTCTTCGGAGCCAATAACGCGGCTTTTACGTCAGGATAGACGGTAGGAATGGGGTGACGATCAAAATAACATCTGTCGAGTGATAAAAGGCAGCGAAAACCTGCTCCCCAAGTCTGAAATAATTTTTTTTTTTGTTATTTTTTGTTTGGTGGTGCTTGTTGATTTTTTGTTGCACGCCTGGTGAAAGCTTCGGCTAAGCCTACATGATCTATTTTGTTTCTTATTTTATTTTTCGCGGTACAGTCAGTGACCAAAGAGGTCTATAGTCAGTAGACTTAAAAACACACGGCTGCGGCCGCCACTCGGAGTTCGTTCCATGGGTCAAGTTCGCTAGTGCTTCCGCCCCAGTGGTCCGTCTAAGGGGGGGGGGGGGGGGAGTTGTAACATTGCATTTTGCAACGCGTGTTACAAGTGACTCCCGAACCCTTAGACGACCATAGTTACGAAGGGTGGATGCATGACAGAAGCATGAATGCGTTTTGGTTAGCCCCGAGGCTATAAACTCTCCGAGAGGCGACCGTGACCGATCTAAGACTGTAGAATTTAGTTCTTATTCTTTTTGTTTTTTTTTTACCTTTTCTCTATTATGTGGGAGACGAGGCCCCGACGACGGCTAAAAATTGCAACGGAGACCCGATCAGACGAACGTACGACGCCAAATATCGACTGTTGGGATCTTTTTCGACGAACGCCACCTAAAAGCTCCGGAGGATAGTACTGGCCAGACTACCTCCAACGATTAAACGAGAGGACACGGGGGAGTGCCAAGGGCATTCTGCAACGTGGGATATCGGTGGTGGAAGAGATTCCCGCCACCAAGAAGAATCTGCAGCCCGTGATCCTCCGATTTAGCGAGCTACAAACACCGTGGTGAACTTCGAATTTTGCGCGCCGCGACGATAGGTCGCCATATTTAAGGAGCTCGCAGTAGATTTGCAAAATCGATAATCGATCGCCTATTGAGGGCGCTAAGTACCGGCACCATGCCGTCTGATCACTCTGCTGTAGGCCTGCCTCGCAGGTAGAGCCCCGAGCTCTAGTGCTCGCGCTAATTGTAGAAATTACCTTTTGTACTAGCCACGAGGCTGATTTTTTTGGTGTGAATTTCCTGCGGGAAAGCGTTTGAGTCTGTTGAGTTCGAGTTGGTGCATCCGGGGGCTCGTAGTCGAGCCGCCACGAGGCCTTGCATTTTGGCTGGAAAACGGTAAGCGTTAGCCAATTTGACTCATACTAATTTGAATTCGGCAAACGGCCATCAGCCATCTTGCCTCATTTTCTGAGCCACGAGGCTTTTAGAGATTTTTGGAAATCAAATTAAGACGACCTCCGAGTCGGTAGGCCGTCACCAGTGTCTCACGCAGTAATAGAGTTTTGAGTTTTGGTCTTGGAGTAAGATTTTTGAGTTTTGTGTCACGTAATAATGCTTTTGTAGAGCCGTAGGTTTTCGCACGTGAGTGCGAGAAAGATAGTCTGACTACGTCACTGTCGCGCTCTCTTCCTCTCGCGGAGAGATTCAGATCGTTATTATATTTTGAATTTGGTTTACTTTTTTTTTTGTTTCGCCTACAAAGGCAGAGTTAGTTTAAGTTAATTTTAAGTAATAATTTTGTGGATTAGTTATTGTGCCTTGCGGGCCTATTCTGGTCTTTAATTTGTAATTTTTGTTCCACGAGGACCGAGTTTGTCGAGTTATTTATTTTTGCATTATTTTGTTTTGTTATCGCTCTCCTACGTGGAAGCTAGTAGTTTATTAATTATTGTAAAACTCGTCAAGCGTGGCCAGGTCGCCTGTATACGACCTGTGGCCGTCCTATATTCGAGGGGAAGTATCCCCGATTGCTCAATTTATTATTTTTATTATTTTTTTTTATATATACTATTTTTATTGAATAAATGCTATTTTTCTTTGTTAAATTCAAAGTTACGAGTCGTTAGTCAACGCCCTGCTAATCCTTCACTTAATCCCGACCCCTCTCCGCGGTACTGTAGCTAGCCGACGGTTATTATTTTGTTTCGATTTTTGAAATCGGCGGTTATCCGCCTGGCGCCCAATATCTCTTTTTATTCTCAGTTTTTGGCCAATTGTCGAGTGGATGGTTCTCGGAGACTGGCTATCCGGTCCAGATCCGAGGATCAAATAAAATCCACGTCACAAATTGGCGCCCAACGTGGGGCTCTGAGAAAATTAAATTATAGTTTCGTTAAATAATTATTCGCTTACGTGTAACGGTTACACTGTTGCCAAAGGACTTCGGGTCAAATAGTTGTTTTCTCTGTCTACCGGAGAAGGATTAGCGGCGCGTACGCTCGCAGCGACTTTGTATCGAAGCCGTACCGCGGCGATTCTTTTGTTTATTGGAACGTCCAAATTCTTCTATTTTATTTTTCGGGTAGTTCTTTTGCGATTTTCGAAACGATTTTGCGTTCGGGAATTGTTGAATTCTTTTGGGGGATTCTGATTCGTTGGAATCAATAAGTTCTGTTTGAGTTTATTTTTTTTTTCTTTCTTCGTTTTTTTTTTTGCCGTGTCTTCTCCACTAGAGTATTATACTCGACTAGAGCGTGCTAAAACACGTTAAATGCACAGGGACACTGGATACGGACCCCTAGCTTAATATTAAGAACTATTCGCTAGTATAAAATATTATCTGCTTGCTATTGAATTTTTTTTGTGTGTGTCACATTTCCCTGTGCATGGTCTAGAATCCAACGGCTATATTCTTCTATATTTCGGGTTCGTGAATATATTCTCTAACGTAGGGGAGATCAAAGTCCAAACTCGGCGGACTCTCAGTACACCCCGCGCCGAGGGGAATGTTTACGCGTCATCACTGAGTGTCGATCCGAAAATCATAGGTGTCGCGTAGATTCACAGTTTGAGCTCTGGCTGTAGCAGTGGTGCTCAGGTGTGGGTTCTGAGGACCATATGATCGCAGTGGTTATCAACTCACGGCTACCTCGACGAGTAGACTCGTCGAGAAGATAGAATATAACACTTTGAGTATGTTTTGAGTTTCTTCATCTTTCTTTCGGGTTCGGGTTCGGGTTCGGGTTATCTTTCTGTCGGGTTCGGGTTCGGGTTTACATTCGAGTTCGGGTTCGAGTTCGATTTCGCGTTCACTTTTGTAGTGGTATTTGACTTGAGTAATTTCTGTACGCACGCCCTAGTGCAATTTCAGAACAATCAACGAGTTCAGTTCGGGACTTTTAGTATTTCGTTTTTCTTTGGTGAGGAAAATTAGAAGTCTGAGTTTTTAAACTTGAGTTCGAGCTTATGTTCGGAGTCAAGTTTGAGTGTGAATTTCGAAATTTGAGTTTCGCGTTTGAGTTTCAGCTCGCGGTCGAAATCAAGTTTTGAATCCGAAATTTTAAAAGTGAGTTCGCAATTTGGCTTGCGTTTTCAGTTTCGAATCCACATTCACATTCGAAATCCAATTCGAGTCCACTTGCGAAGCAAGTTAGAGTCTTGAGTTTCGCGTTGGAGTTTAGAGTCACGTGGAGTGAGTTTTAAACGCTTGAAGTCAATATCGGGTATCTTGTTTCGACGTCCGATTTCAAGTTCAACGTGTCGATTTCGAATTTTTACGTTTCGGGTCTTTACGTTTCGGGTCTTTGCGTTTCGTGTGTTCACGTTTCGGGTGAACTTGGAAACAAACACGCAACACTCGACCTTTTTCAGAGAAGTGGGTTACGCGCGTTTCAGTTCGGGTTTCAGGCTCACATAGTGAGTTTGAGTTTTAGTTGGCATTCGAAGATTTACTATTAGACAAACGCACGACTTTGAGCGTTCTGAGTTTAAATCTGTGACCAGCGAAATTTTGGAAAGCAGAGTTCTATAAGGTGCATTCGCGTTTTAATAACTTCTGTGAGGTTGACCGTGTTCGGTAGTACACGTGAAGTCATGGCGACGAGCGATACTCCGCGTAATAGCACTTCGTGGGCCACAAGTCCAGTAGCTTCGCCGCATGGCAGCCCCGAGGGCTCGGTCAAAAATATGCCAGTTTTGTAGAGATGAAGTAGGGTGTCTGGGGTGAGGGTTACCAGCGTAAGACTGCCGATCGACCCCCACAAGATTGAACCGATTGTTAGTTATCCGGCACCCCGGAACTGTAAATAATCGCGACGATTTGTAGGGATGGCCTCGTAGAACCGCCGGTTTGTCTTAGCGTACGCGGGCTCTTCGGAGCCAATAACGCGGCTTTTACGTCAGGATAGACGGTAGGAATGGGGTGACGATCAAAATAACATCTGTCGAGTGATAAAAGGCAGCGAAAACCTGCTCCCCAAGTCTGAAATAATTTTTTTTTTTGTTATTTTTTGTTTGGTGGTGCTTGTTGATTTTTTGTTGCACGCCTGGTGAAAGCTTCGGCTAAGCCTACATGATCTATTTTGTTTCTTATTTTATTTTTCGCGGTACAGTCAGTGACCAAAGAGGTCTATAGTCAGTAGACTTAAAAACACACGGCTGCGGCCGCCACTCGGAGTTCGTTCCATGGGTCAAGTTCGCTAGTGCTTCCGCCCCAGTGGTCCGTCTAAGGGGGGGGGGGGGGGGAGTTGTAACATTGCATTTTGCAACGCGTGTTACAAGTGACTCCCGAACCCTTAGACGACCATAGTTACGAAGGGTGGATGCATGACAGAAGCATGAATGCGTTTTGGTTAGCCCCGAGGCTATAAACTCTCCGAGAGGCGACCGTGACCGATCTAAGACTGTAGAATTTAGTTCTTATTCTTTTTGTTTTTTTTTTATCTTTTCTCTATTATGTGGGAGACGAGGCCCCGACGACGGCTAAAAATTGCAACGGAGACCCGATCAGACGAACGTACGACGCCAAATATCGACTGTTGGGATCTTTTTCGACGAACGCCACCTAAAAGCTCCGGAGGATAGTACTGGCCAGACTACCTCCAACGATTAAACGAGAGGACACGGGGGAGTGCCAAGGGCATTCTGCAACGTGGGATATCGGTGGTGGAAGAGATTCCCGCCACCAAGAAGAATCTGCAGCCCGTGATCCTCCGATTTAGCGAGCTACAAACACCGTGGTGAACTTCGAATTTTGCGCGCCGCGACGATAGGTCGCCATATTTAAGGAGCTCGCAGTAGATTTGCAAAATCGATAATCGATCGCCTATTGAGGGCGCTAAGTACCGGCACCATGCCGTCTGATCACTCTGCCGTAGGCCTGCCTCGCAGGTAGAGCCCCGAGCTCTAGTGCTCGCGCTAATTGTAGAAATTACCTTTTGTACTAGCCACGAGGCTGATTTTTTTGGTGTGAATTTCCTGCGGGAAAGCGTTTGAGTCTGTTGAGTTCGAGTTGGTGCATCCGGGGGCTCGTAGTCGAGCCGCCACGAGGCCTTGCATTTTGGCTGGAAAACGGTAAGCGTTAGCCAATTTGACTCATACTAATTTGAATTCGGCAAACGGCCATCAGCCATCTTGCCTCATTTTCTGAGCCACGAGGCTTTTAGAGATTTTTGGAAATCAAATTAAGACGACCTCCGAGTCGGTAGGCCGTCACCAGTGTCTCACGCAGTAATAGAGTTTTGAGTTTTGGTCTTGGAGTAAGATTTTTGAGTTTTGTGTCACGTAATAATGCTTTTGTAGAGCCGTAGGTTTTCGCACGTGAGTGCGAGAAAGATAGTCTGACTACGTCACTGTCGCGCTCTCTTCCTCTCGCGGAGAGATTCAGATCGTTATTATATTTTGAATTTGGTTTACTTTTTTTTTTGTTTCGCCTACAAAGGCAGAGTTAGTTTAAGTTAATTTTAAGTAATAATTTTGTGGATTAGTTATTGTGCCTTGCGGGCCTATTCTGGTCTTTAATTTGTAATTTTTGTTCCACGAGGACCGAGTTTGTCGAGTTATTTATTTTTGCATTATTTTGTTTTGTTATCGCTCTCCTACGTGGAAGCTAGTAGTTTATTAATTATTGTAAAACTCGTCAAGCGTGGCCAGGTCGCCTGTATACGACCTGTGGCCGTCCTATATTCGAGGGGAAGTATCCCCGATTGCTCAATTTATTATTTTTATTATTTTTTTTTATATATACTATTTTTATTGAATAAATGCTATTTTTCTTTGTTAAATTCAAAGTTACGAGTCGTTAGTCAACGCCCTGCTAATCCTTCACTTAATCCCGACCCCTCTCCGCGGTACTGTAGCTAGCCGACGGTTATTATTTTGTTTCGATTTTTGAAATCGGCGGTTATCCGCCTGGCGCCCAATATCTCTTTTTATTCTCAGTTTTTGGCCAATTGTCGAGTGGATGGTTCTCGGAGACTGGCTATCCGGTCCAGATCCGAGGATCAAATAAAATCCACGTCACAAATTGGCGCCCAACGTGGGGCTCTGAGAAAATTAAATTATAGTTTCGTTAAATAATTATTCGCTTACGTGTAACGGTTACACTGTTGCCAAAGGACTTCGGGTCAAATAGTTGTTTTCTCTGTCTACCGGAGAAGGATTAGCGGCGCGTACGCTCGCAGCGACTTTGTATCGAAGCCGTACCGCGGCGATTCTTTTGTTTATTGGAACGTCCAAATTCTTCTATTTTATTTTTCGGGTAGTTCTTTTGCGATTTTCGAAACGATTTTGCGTTCGGGAATTGTTGAATTCTTTTGGGGGATTCTGATTCGTTGGAATCAATAAGTTCTGTTTGAGTTTATTTTTTTTTTCTTTCTTCGTTTTTTTTTTTGCCGTGTCTTCTCCACTAGAGTATTATACTCGACTAGAGCGTGCTAAAACACGTTAAATGCACAGGGACACTGGATACGGACCCCTAGCTTAATATTAAGAACTATTCGCTAGTATAAAATATTATCTGCTTGCTATTGAATTTTTTTTGTGTGTGTCACATTTCCCTGTGCATGGTCTAGAATCCAACGGCTATATTCTTCTATATTTCGGGTTCGTGAATATATTCTCTAACGTAGGGGAGATCAAAGTCCAAACTCGGCGGACTCTCAGTACACCCCGCGCCGAGGGGAATGTTTACGCGTCATCACTGAGTGTCGATCCGAAAATCATAGGTGTCGCGTAGATTCACAGTTTGAGCTCTGGCTGTAGCAGTGGTGCTCAGGTGTGGGTTCTGAGGACCATATGATCGCAGTGGTTATCAACTCACGGCTACCTCGACGAGTAGACTCGTCGAGAAGATAGAATATAACACTTTGAGTATGTTTTGAGTTTCTTCATCTTTCTTTCGGGTTCGGGTTCGGGTTCGGGTTATCTTTCTGTCGGGTTCGGGTTCGGGTTTACATTCGAGTTCGGGTTCGAGTTCGATTTCGCGTTAACTTTTGTAGTGGTATTTGACTTGAGTAATTTCTGTACGCACGCCCTAGTGCAATTTCAGAACAATCAACGAGTTCAGTTCGGGACTTTTAGTATTTCGTTTTTCTTTGGTGAGGAAAATTAGAAGTCTGAGTTTTTAAACTTGAGTTCGAGCTTATGTTCGGAGTCAAGTTTGAGTGTGAATTTCGAAATTTGAGTTTCGCGTTTGAGTTTCAGCTCGCGGTCGAAATCAAGTTTTGAATCCGAAATTTTAAAAGTGAGTTCGCAATTTGGCTTGCGTTTTCAGTTTCGAATCCACATTCACATTCGAAATCCAATTCGAGTCCACTTGCGAAGCAAGTTAGAGTCTTGAGTTTCGCGTTGGAGTTTAGAGTCACGTGGAGTGAGTTTTAAACGCTTGAAGTCAATATCGGGTATCTTGTTTCGACGTCCGATTTCAAGTTCAACGTGTCGATTTCGAATTTTTACGTTTCGGGTCTTTACGTTTCGGGTCTTTGCGTTTCGTGTGTTCACGTTTCGGGTGAACTTGGAAACAAACACGCAACACTCGACCTTTTTCAGAGAAGTGGGTTACGCGCGTTTCAGTTCGGGTTTCAGGCTCACATAGTGAGTTTGAGTTTTAGTTGGCATTCGAAGATTTACTATTAGACAAACGCACGACTTTGAGCGTTCTGAGTTTAAATCTGTGACCAGCGAAATTTTGGAAAGCAGAGTTCTATAAGGTGCATTCGCGTTTTAATAACTTCTGTGAGGTTGACCGTGTTCGGTAGTACACGTGAAGTCATGGCGACGAGCGATACTCCGCGTAATAGCACTTCGTGGGCCACAAGTCCAGTAGCTTCGCCGCATGGCAGCCCCGAGGGCTCGGTCAAAAATATGCCAGTTTTGTAGAGATGAAGTAGGGTGTCTGGGGTGAGGGTTACCAGCGTAAGACTGCCGATCGACCCCCACAAGATTGAACCGATTGTTAGTTATCCGGCACCCCGGAACTGTAAATAATCGCGACGATTTGTAGGGATGGCCTCGTAGAACCGCCGGTTTGTCTTAGCGTACGCGGGCTCTTCGGAGCCAATAACGCGGCTTTTACGTCAGGATAGACGGTAGGAATGGGGTGACGATCAAAATAACATCTGTCGAGTGATAAAAGGCAGCGAAAACCTGCTCCCCAAGTCTGAAATAATTTTTTTTTTTGTTATTTTTTGTTTGGTGGTGCTTGTTGATTTTTTGTTGCACGCCTGGTGAAAGCTTCGGCTAAGCCTACATGATCTATTTTGTTTCTTATTTTATTTTTCGCGGTACAGTCAGTGACCAAAGAGGTCTATAGTCAGTAGACTTAAAAACACACGGCTGCGGCCGCCACTCGGAGTTCGTTCCATGGGTCAAGTTCGCTAGTGCTTCCGCCCCAGTGGTCCGTCTAAGGGGGGGGGGGGGGGGAGTTGTAACATTGCATTTTGCAACGCGTGTTACAAGTGACTCCCGAACCCTTAGACGACCATAGTTACGAAGGGTGGATGCATGACAGAAGCATGAATGCGTTTTGGTTAGCCCCGAGGCTATAAACTCTCCGAGAGGCGACCGTGACCGATCTAAGACTGTAGAATTTAGTTCTTATTCTTTTTGTTTTTTTTTTACCTTTTCTCTATTATGTGGGAGACGAGGCCCCGACGACGGCTAAAAATTGCAACGGAGACCCGATCAGACGAACGTACGACGCCAAATATCGACTGTTGGGATCTTTTTCGACGAACGCCACCTAAAAGCTCCGGAGGATAGTACTGGCCAGACTACCTCCAACGATTAAACGAGAGGACACGGGGGAGTGCCAAGGGCATTCTGCAACGTGGGATATCGGTGGTGGAAGAGATTCCCGCCACCAAGAAGAATCTGCAGCCCGTGATCCTCCGATTTAGCGAGCTACAAACACCGTGGTGAACTTCGAATTTTGCGCGCCGCGACGATAGGTCGCCATATTTAAGGAGCTCGCAGTAGATTTGCAAAATCGATAATCGATCGCCTATTGAGGGCGCTAAGTACCGGCACCATGCCGTCTGATCACTCTGCCGTAGGCCTGCCTCGCAGGTAGAGCCCCGAGCTCTAGTGCTCGCGCTAATTGTAGAAATTACCTTTTGTACTAGCCACGAGGCTGATTTTTTTGGTGTGAATTTCCTGCGGGAAAGCGTTTGAGTCTGTTGAGTTCGAGTTGGTGCATCCGGGGGCTCGTAGTCGAGCCGCCACGAGGCCTTGCATTTTGGCTGGAAAACGGTAAGCGTTAGCCAATTTGACTCATACTAATTTGAATTCGGCAAACGGCCATCAGCCATCTTGCCTCATTTTCTGAGCCACGAGGCTTTTAGAGATTTTTGGAAATCAAATTAAGACGACCTCCGAGTCGGTAGGCCGTCACCAGTGTCTCACGCAGTAATAGAGTTTTGAGTTTTGGTCTTGGAGTAAGATTTTTGAGTTTTGTGTCACGTAATAATGCTTTTGTAGAGCCGTAGGTTTTCGCACGTGAGTGCGAGAAAGATAGTCTGACTACGTCACTGTCGCGCTCTCTTCCTCTCGCGGAGAGATTCAGATCGTTATTATATTTTGAATTTGGTTTACTTTTTTTTTTGTTTCGCCTACAAAGGCAGAGTTAGTTTAAGTTAATTTTAAGTAATAATTTTGTGGATTAGTTATTGTGCCTTGCGGGCCTATTCTGGTCTTTAATTTGTAATTTTTGTTCCACGAGGACCGAGTTTGTCGAGTTATTTATTTTTGCATTATTTTGTTTTGTTATCGCTCTCCTACGTGGAAGCTAGTAGTTTATTAATTATTGTAAAACTCGTCAAGCGTGGCCAGGTCGCCTGTATACGACCTGTGGCCGTCCTATATTCGAGGGGAAGTATCCCCGATTGCTCAATTTATTATTTTTATTATTTTTTTTTATATATACTATTTTTATTGAATAAATGCTATTTTTCTTTGTTAAATTCAAAGTTACGAGTCGTTAGTCAACGCCCTGCTAATCCTTCACTTAATCCCGACCCCTCTCCGCGGTACTGTAGCTAGCCGACGGTTATTATTTTGTTTCGATTTTTGAAATCGGCGGTTATCCGCCTGGCGCCCAATATCTCTTTTTATTCTCAGTTTTTGGCCAATTGTCGAGTGGATGGTTCTCGGAGACTGGCTATCCGGTCCAGATCCGAGGATCAAATAAAATCCACGTCACAAATTGGCGCCCAACGTGGGGCTCTGAGAAAATTAAATTATAGTTTCGTTAAATAATTATTCGCTTACGTGTAACGGTTACACTGTTGCCAAAGGACTTCGGGTCAAATAGTTGTTTTCTCTGTCTACCGGAGAAGGATTAGCGGCGCGTACGCTCGCAGCGACTTTGTATCGAAGCCGTACCGCGGCGATTCTTTTGTTTATTGGAACGTCCAAATTCTTCTATTTTATTTTTCGGGTAGTTCTTTTGCGATTTTCGAAACGATTTTGCGTTCGGGAATTGTTGAATTCTTTTGGGGGATTCTGATTCGTTGGAATCAATAAGTTCTGTTTGAGTTTATTTTTTTTTTCTTTCTTCGTTTTTTTTTTTGCCGTGTCTTCTCCACTAGAGTATTATACTCGACTAGAGCGTGCTAAAACACGTTAAATGCACAGGGACACTGGATACGGACCCCTAGCTTAATATTAAGAACTATTCGCTAGTATAAAATATTATCTGCTTGCTATTGAATTTTTTTTGTGTGTGTCACATTTCCCTGTGCATGGTCTAGAATCCAACGGCTATATTCTTCTATATTTCGGGTTCGTGAATATATTCTCTAACGTAGGGGAGATCAAAGTCCAAACTCGGCGGACTCTCAGTACACCCCGCGCCGAGGGGAATGTTTACGCGTCATCACTGAGTGTCGATCCGAAAATCATAGGTGTCGCGTAGATTCACAGTTTGAGCTCTGGCTGTAGCAGTGGTGCTCAGGTGTGGGTTCTGAGGACCATATGATCGCAGTGGTTATCAACTCACGGCTACCTCGACGAGTAGACTCGTCGAGAAGATAGAATATAACACTTTGAGTATGTTTTGAGTTTCTTCATCTTTCTTTCGGGTTCGGGTTCGGGTTCGGGTTATCTTTCTGTCGGGTTCGGGTTCGGGTTTACATTCGAGTTCGGGTTCGAGTTCGATTTCGCGTTCACTTTTGTAGTGGTATTTGACTTGAGTAATTTCTGTACGCACGCCCTAGTGCAATTTCAGAACAATCAACGAGTTCAGTTCGGGACTTTTAGTATTTCGTTTTTCTTTGGTGAGGAAAATTAGAAGTCTGAGTTTTTAAACTTGAGTTCGAGCTTATGTTCGGAGTCAAGTTTGAGTGTGAATTTCGAAATTTGAGTTTCGCGTTTGAGTTTCAGCTCGCGGTCGAAATCAAGTTTTGAATCCGAAATTTTAAAAGTGAGTTCGCAATTTGGCTTGCGTTTTCAGTTTCGAATCCACATTCACATTCGAAATCCAATTCGAGTCCACTTGCGAAGCAAGTTAGAGTCTTGAGTTTCGCGTTGGAGTTTAGAGTCACGTGGAGTGAGTTTTAAACGCTTGAAGTCAATATCGGGTATCTTGTTTCGACGTCCGATTTCAAGTTCAACGTGTCGATTTCGAATTTTTACGTTTCGGGTCTTTACGTTTCGGGTCTTTGCGTTTCGTGTGTTCACGTTTCGGGTGAACTTGGAAACAAACACGCAACACTCGACCTTTTTCAGAGAAGTGGGTTACGCGCGTTTCAGTTCGGGTTTCAGGCTCACATAGTGAGTTTGAGTTTTAGTTGGCATTCGAAGATTTACTATTAGACAAACGCACGACTTTGAGCGTTCTGAGTTTAAATCTGTGACCAGCGAAATTTTGGAAAGCAGAGTTCTATAAGGTGCATTCGCGTTTTAATAACTTCTGTGAGGTTGACCGTGTTCGGTAGTACACGTGAAGTCATGGCGACGAGCGATACTCCGCGTAATAGCACTTCGTGGGCCACAAGTCCAGTAGCTTCGCCGCATGGCAGCCCCGAGGGCTCGGTCAAAAATATGCCAGTTTTGTAGAGATGAAGTAGGGTGTCTGGGGTGAGGGTTACCAGCGTAAGACTGCCGATCGACCCCCACAAGATTGAACCGATTGTTAGTTATCCGGCACCCCGGAACTGTAAATAATCGCGACGATTTGTAGGGATGGCCTCGTAGAACCGCCGGTTTGTCTTAGCGTACGCGGGCTCTTCGGAGCCAATAACGCGGCTTTTACGTCAGGATAGACGGTAGGAATGGGGTGACGATCAAAATAACATCTGTCGAGTGATAAAAGGCAGCGAAAACCTGCTCCCCAAGTCTGAAATAATTTTTTTTTTTGTTATTTTTTGTTTGGTGGTGCTTGTTGATTTTTTGTTGCACGCCTGGTGAAAGCTTCGGCTAAGCCTACATGATCTATTTTGTTTCTTATTTTATTTTTCGCGGTACAGTCAGTGACCAAAGAGGTCTATAGTCAGTAGACTTAAAAACACACGGCTGCGGCCGCCACTCGGAGTTCGTTCCATGGGTCAAGTTCGCTAGTGCTTCCGCCCCAGTGGTCCGTCTAAGGGGGGGGGGGGGGGGAGTTGTAACATTGCATTTTGCAACGCGTGTTACAAGTGACTCCCGAACCCTTAGACGACCATAGTTACGAAGGGTGGATGCATGACAGAAGCATGAATGCGTTTTGGTTAGCCCCGAGGCTATAAACTCTCCGAGAGGCGACCGTGACCGATCTAAGACTGTAGAATTTAGTTCTTATTCTTTTTGTTTTTTTTTTACCTTTTCTCTATTATGTGGGAGACGAGGCCCCGACGACGGCTAAAAATTGCAACGGAGACCCGATCAGACGAACGTACGACGCCAAATATCGACTGTTGGGATCTTTTTCGACGAACGCCACCTAAAAGCTCCGGAGGATAGTACTGGCCAGACTACCTCCAACGATTAAACGAGAGGACACGGGGGAGTGCCAAGGGCATTCTGCAACGTGGGATATCGGTGGTGGAAGAGATTCCCGCCACCAAGAAGAATCTGCAGCCCGTGATCCTCCGATTTAGCGAGCTACAAACACCGTGGTGAACTTCGAATTTTGCGCGCCGCGACGATAGGTCGCCATATTTAAGGAGCTCGCAGTAGATTTGCAAAATCGATAATCGATCGCCTATTGAGGGCGCTAAGTACCGGCACCATGCCGTCTGATCACTCTGCTGTAGGCCTGCCTCGCAGGTGGAGCCCCGAGCTCTAGTGCTCGCGCTAATTGTAGAAATTACCTTTTGTACTAGCCACGAGGCTGATTTTTTTGGTGTGAATTTCCTGCGGGAAAGCGTTTGAGTCTGTTGAGTTCGAGTTGGTGCATCCGGGGGCTCGTAGTCGAGCCGCCACGAGGCCTTGCATTTTGGCTGGAAAACGGTAAGCGTTAGCCAATTTGACTCATACTAATTTGAATTCGGCAAACGGCCATCAGCCATCTTGCCTCATTTTCTGAGCCACGAGGCTTTTAGAGATTTTTGGAAATCAAATTAAGACGACCTCCGAGTCGGTAGGCCGTCACCAGTGTCTCACGCAGTAATAGAGTTTTGAGTTTTGGTCTTGGAGTAAGATTTTTGAGTTTTGTGTCACGTAATAATGCTTTTGTAGAGCCGTAGGTTTTCGCACGTGAGTGCGAGAAAGATAGTCTGACTACGTCACTGTCGCGCTCTCTTCCTCTCGCGGAGAGATTCAGATCGTTATTATATTTTGAATTTGGTTTACTTTTTTTTTTGTTTCGCCTACAAAGGCAGAGTTAGTTTAAGTTAATTTTAAGTAATAATTTTGTGGATTAGTTATTGTGCCTTGCGGGCCTATTCTGGTCTTTAATTTGTAATTTTTGTTCCACGAGGACCGAGTTTGTCGAGTTATTTATTTTTGCATTATTTTGTTTTGTTATCGCTCTCCTACGTGGAAGCTAGTAGTTTATTAATTATTGTAAAACTCGTCAAGCGTGGCCAGGTCGCCTGTATACGACCTGTGGCCGTCCTATATTCGAGGGGAAGTATCCCCGATTGCTCAATTTATTATTTTTATTATTTTTTTTTATATATACTATTTTTATTGAATAAATGCTATTTTTCTTTGTTAAATTCAAAGTTACGAGTCGTTAGTCAACGCCCTGCTAATCCTTCACTTAATCCCGACCCCTCTCCGCGGTACTGTAGCTAGCCGACGGTTATTATTTTGTTTCGATTTTTGAAATCGGCGGTTATCCGCCTGGCGCCCAATATCTCTTTTTATTCTCAGTTTTTGGCCAATTGTCGAGTGGATGGTTCTCGGAGACTGGCTATCCGGTCCAGATCCGAGGATCAAATAAAATCCACGTCACAAATTGGCGCCCAACGTGGGGCTCTGAGAAAATTAAATTATAGTTTCGTTAAATAATTATTCGCTTACGTGTAACGGTTACACTGTTGCCAAAGGACTTCGGGTCAAATAGTTGTTTTCTCTGTCTACCGGAGAAGGATTAGCGGCGCGTACGCTCGCAGCGACTTTGTATCGAAGCCGTACCGCGGCGATTCTTTTGTTTATTGGAACGTCCAAATTCTTCTATTTTATTTTTCGGGTAGTTCTTTTGCGATTTTCGAAACGATTTTGCGTTCGGGAATTGTTGAATTCTTTTGGGGGATTCTGATTCGTTGGAATCAATAAGTTCTGTTTGAGTTTATTTTTTTTTTCTTTCTTCGTTTTTTTTTTTGCCGTGTCTTCTCCACTAGAGTATTATACTCGACTAGAGCGTGCTAAAACACGTTAAATGCACAGGGACACTGGATACGGACCCCTAGCTTAATATTAAGAACTATTCGCTAGTATAAAATATTATCTGCTTGCTATTGAATTTTTTTTGTGTGTGTCACATTTCCCTGTGCATGGTCTAGAATCCAACGGCTATATTCTTCTATATTTCGGGTTCGTGAATATATTCTCTAACGTAGGGGAGATCAAAGTCCAAACTCGGCGGACTCTCAGTACACCCCGCGCCGAGGGGAATGTTTACGCGTCATCACTGAGTGTCGATCCGAAAATCATAGGTGTCGCGTAGATTCACAGTTTGAGCTCTGGCTGTAGCAGTGGTGCTCAGGTGTGGGTTCTGAGGACCATATGATCGCAGTGGTTATCAACTCACGGCTACCTCGACGAGTAGACTCGTCGAGAAGATAGAATATAACACTTTGAGTATGTTTTGAGTTTCTTCATCTTTCTTTCGGGTTCGGGTTCGGGTTCGGGTTATCTTTCTGTCGGGTTCGGGTTCGGGTTTACATTCGAGTTCGGGTTCGAGTTCGATTTCGCGTTCACTTTTGTAGTGGTATTTGACTTGAGTAATTTCTGTACGCACGCCCTAGTGCAATTTCAGAACAATCAACGAGTTCAGTTCGGGACTTTTAGTATTTCGTTTTTCTTTGGTGAGGAAAATTAGAAGTCTGAGTTTTTAAACTTGAGTTCGAGCTTATGTTCGGAGTCAAGTTTGAGTGTGAATTTCGAAATTTGAGTTTCGCGTTTGAGTTTCAGCTCGCGGTCGAAATCAAGTTTTGAATCCGAAATTTTAAAAGTGAGTTCGCAATTTGGCTTGCGTTTTCAGTTTCGAATCCACATTCACATTCGAAATCCAATTCGAGTCCACTTGCGAAGCAAGTTAGAGTCTTGAGTTTCGCGTTGGAGTTTAGAGTCACGTGGAGTGAGTTTTAAACGCTTGAAGTCAATATCGGGTATCTTGTTTCGACGTCCGATTTCAAGTTCAACGTGTCGATTTCGAATTTTTACGTTTCGGGTCTTTACGTTTCGGGTCTTTGCGTTTCGTGTGTTCACGTTTCGGGTGAACTTGGAAACAAACACGCAACACTCGACCTTTTTCAGAGAAGTGGGTTACGCGCGTTTCAGTTCGGGTTTCAGGCTCACATAGTGAGTTTGAGTTTTAGTTGGCATTCGAAGATTTACTATTAGACAAACGCACGACTTTGAGCGTTCTGAGTTTAAATCTGTGACCAGCGAAATTTTGGAAAGCAGAGTTCTATAAGGTGCATTCGCGTTTTAATAACTTCTGTGAGGTTGACCGTGTTCGGTAGTACACGTGAAGTCATGGCGACGAGCGATACTCCGCGTAATAGCACTTCGTGGGCCACAAGTCCAGTAGCTTCGCCGCATGGCAGCCCCGAGGGCTCGGTCAAAAATATGCCAGTTTTGTAGAGATGAAGTAGGGTGTCTGGGGTGAGGGTTACCAGCGTAAGACTGCCGATCGACCCCCACAAGATTGAACCGATTGTTAGTTATCCGGCACCCCGGAACTGTAAATAATCGCGACGATTTGTAGGGATGGCCTCGTAGAACCGCCGGTTTGTCTTAGCGTACGCGGGCTCTTCGGAGCCAATAACGCGGCTTTTACGTCAGGATAGACGGTAGGAATGGGGTGACGATCAAAATAACATCTGTCGAGTGATAAAAGGCAGCGAAAACCTGCTCCCCAAGTCTGAAATAATTTTTTTTTTTGTTATTTTTTGTTTGGTGGTGCTTGTTGATTTTTTGTTGCACGCCTGGTGAAAGCTTCGGCTAAGCCTACATGATCTATTTTGTTTCTTATTTTATTTTTCGCGGTACAGTCAGTGACCAAAGAGGTCTATAGTCAGTAGACTTAAAAACACACGGCTGCGGCCGCCACTCGGAGTTCGTTCCATGGGTCAAGTTCGCTAGTGCTTCCGCCCCAGTGGTCCGTCTAAGGGGGGGGGGGGGGGGAGTTGTAACATTGCATTTTGCAACGCGTGTTACAAGTGACTCCCGAACCCTTAGACGACCATAGTTACGAAGGGTGGATGCATGACAGAAGCATGAATGCGTTTTGGTTAGCCCCGAGGCTATAAACTCTCCGAGAGGCGACCGTGACCGATCTAAGACTGTAGAATTTAGTTCTTATTCTTTTTGTTTTTTTTTTACCTTTTCTCTATTATGTGGGAGACGAGGCCCCGACGACGGCTAAAAATTGCAACGGAGACCCGATCAGACGAACGTACGACGCCAAATATCGACTGTTGGGATCTTTTTCGACGAACGCCACCTAAAAGCTCCGGAGGATAGTACTGGCCAGACTACCTCCAACGATTAAACGAGAGGACACGGGGGAGTGCCAAGGGCATTCTGCAACGTGGGATATCGGTGGTGGAAGAGATTCCCGCCACCAAGAAGAATCTGCAGCCCGTGATCCTCCGATTTAGCGAGCTACAAACACCGTGGTGAACTTCGAATTTTGCGCGCCGCGACGATAGGTCGCCATATTTAAGGAGCTCGCAGTAGATTTGCAAAATCGATAATCGATCGCCTATTGAGGGCGCTAAGTACCGGCACCATGCCGTCTGATCACTCTGCTGTAGGCCTGCCTCGCAGGTGGAGCCCCGAGCTCTAGTGCTCGCGCTAATTGTAGAAATTACCTTTTGTACTAGCCACGAGGCTGATTTTTTTGGTGTGAATTTCCTGCGGGAAAGCGTTTGAGTCTGTTGAGTTCGAGTTGGTGCATCCGGGGGCTCGTAGTCGAGCCGCCACGAGGCCTTGCATTTTGGCTGGAAAACGGTAAGCGTTAGCCAATTTGACTCATACTAATTTGAATTCGGCAAACGGCCATCAGCCATCTTACCTCATTTTCTGAGCCACGAGGCTTTTAGAGATTTTTGGAAATCAAATTAAGACGACCTCCGAGTCGGTAGGCCGTCACCAGTGTCTCACGCAGTAATAGAGTTTTGAGTTTTGGTCTTGGAGTAAGATTTTTGAGTTTTGTGTCACGTAATAATGCTTTTGTAGAGCCGTAGGTTTTCGCACGTGAGTGCGAGAAAGATAGTCTGACTACGTCACTGTCGCGCTCTCTTCCTCTCGCGGAGAGATTCAGATCGTTATTATATTTTGAATTTGGTTTACTTTTTTTTTTGTTTCGCCTACAAAGGCAGAGTTAGTTTAAGTTAATTTTAAGTAATAATTTTGTGGATTAGTTATTGTGCCTTGCGGGCCTATTCTGGTCTTTAATTTGTAATTTTTGTTCCACGAGGACCGAGTTTGTCGAGTTATTTATTTTTGCATTATTTTGTTTTGTTATCGCTCTCCTACGTGGAAGCTAGTAGTTTATTAATTATTGTAAAACTCGTCAAGCGTGGCCAGGTCGCCTGTATACGACCTGTGGCCGTCCTATATTCGAGGGGAAGTATCCCCGATTGCTCAATTTATTATTTTTATTATTTTTTTTTATATATACTATTTTTATTGAATAAATGCTATTTTTCTTTGTTAAATTCAAAGTTACGAGTCGTTAGTCAACGCCCTGCTAATCCTTCACTTAATCCCGACCCCTCTCCGCGGTACTGTAGCTAGCCGACGGTTATTATTTTGTTTCGATTTTTGAAATCGGCGGTTATCCGCCTGGCGCCCAATATCTCTTTTTATTCTCAGTTTTTGGCCAATTGTCGAGTGGATGGTTCTCGGAGACTGGCTATCCGGTCCAGATCCGAGGATCAAATAAAATCCACGTCACAAATTGGCGCCCAACGTGGGGCTCTGAGAAAATTAAATTATAGTTTCGTTAAATAATTATTCGCTTACGTGTAACGGTTACACTGTTGCCAAAGGACTTCGGGTCAAATAGTTGTTTTCTCTGTCTACCGGAGAAGGATTAGCGGCGCGTACGCTCGCAGCGACTTTGTATCGAAGCCGTACCGCGGCGATTCTTTTGTTTATTGGAACGTCCAAATTCTTCTATTTTATTTTTCGGGTAGTTCTTTTGCGATTTTCGAAACGATTTTGCGTTCGGGAATTGTTGAATTCTTTTGGGGGATTCTGATTCGTTGGAATCAATAAGTTCTGTTTGAGTTTATTTTTTTTTTCTTTCTTCGTTTTTTTTTTTGCCGTGTCTTCTCCACTAGAGTATTATACTCGACTAGAGCGTGCTAAAACACGTTAAATGCACAGGGACACTGGATACGGACCCCTAGCTTAATATTAAGAACTATTCGCTAGTATAAAATATTATCTGCTTGCTATTGAATTTTTTTTGTGTGTGTCACATTTCCCTGTGCATGGTCTAGAATCCAACGGCTATATTCTTCTATATTTCGGGTTCGTGAATATATTCTCTAACGTAGGGGAGATCAAAGTCCAAACTCGGCGGACTCTCAGTACACCCCGCGCCGAGGGGAATGTTTACGCGTCATCACTGAGTGTCGATCCGAAAATCATAGGTGTCGCGTAGATTCACAGTTTGAGCTCTGGCTGTAGCAGTGGTGCTCAGGTGTGGGTTCTGAGGACCATATGATCGCAGTGGTTATCAACTCACGGCTACCTCGACGAGTAGACTCGTCGAGAAGATAGAATATAACAATTTGAGTATGTTTTGAGTTTCTTCATCTTTCTTTCGGGTTCGGGTTCGGGTTCGGGTTATCTTTCTGTCGGGTTCGGGTTCGGGTTTACATTCGAGTTCGGGTTCGAGTTCGATTTCGCGTTCACTTTTGTAGTGGTATTTGACTTGAGTAATTTCTGTACGCACGCCCTAGTGCAATTTCAGAACAATCAACGAGTTCAGTTCGGGACTTTTAGTATTTCGTTTTTCTTTGGTGAGGAAAATTAGAAGTCTGAGTTTTTAAACTTGAGTTCGAGCTTATGTTCGGAGTCAAGTTTGAGTGTGAATTTCGAAATTTGAGTTTCGCGTTTGAGTTTCAGCTCGCGGTCGAAATCAAGTTTTGAATCCGAAATTTTAAAAGTGAGTTCGCAATTTGGCTTGCGTTTTCAGTTTCGAATCCACATTCACATTCGAAATCCAATTCGAGTCCACTTGCGAAGCAAGTTAGAGTCTTGAGTTTCGCGTTGGAGTTTAGAGTCACGTGGAGTGAGTTTTAAACGCTTGAAGTCAATATCGGGTATCTTGTTTCGACGTCCGATTTCAAGTTCAACGTGTCGATTTCGAATTTTTACGTTTCGGGTCTTTACGTTTCGGGTCTTTGCGTTTCGTGTGTTCACGTTTCGGGTGAACTTGGAAACAAACACGCAACACTCGACCTTTTTCAGAGAAGTGGGTTACGCGCGTTTCAGTTCGGGTTTCAGGCTCACATAGTGAGTTTGAGTTTTAGTTGGCATTCGAAGATTTACTATTAGACAAACGCACGACTTTGAGCGTTCTGAGTTCAAATCTGTGACCAGCGAAATTTTGGAAAGCAGAGTTCTATAAGGTGCATTCGCGTTTTAATAACTTCTGTGAGGTTGACCGTGTTCGGTAGTACACGTGAAGTCATGGCGACGAGCGATACTCCGCGTAATAGCACTTCGTGGGCCACAAGTCCAGTAGCTTCGCCGCATGGCAGCCCCGAGGGCTCGGTCAAAAATATGCCAGTTTTGTAGAGATGAAGTAGGGTGTCTGGGGTGAGGGTTACCAGCGTAAGACTGCCGATCGACCCCCACAAGATTGAACCGATTGTTAGTTATCCGGCACCCCGGAACTGTAAATAATCGCGACGATTTGTAGGGATGGCCTCGTAGAACCGCCGGTTTGTCTTAGCGTACGCGGGCTCTTCGGAGCCAATAACGCGGCTTTTACGTCAGGATAGACGGTAGGAATGGGGTGACGATCAAAATAACATCTGTCGAGTGATAAAAGGCAGCGAAAACCTGCTCCCCAAGTCTGAAATAATTTTTTTTTTTGTTACTTTTTGTTTGGTGGTGCTTGTTGATTTTTTGTTGCACGCCTGGTGAAAGCTTCGGCTAAGCCTACATGATCTATTTTGTTTCTTATTTTATTTTTCGCGGTACAGTCAGTGACCAAAGAGGTCTATAGTCAGTAGACTTAAAAACACACGGCTGCGGCCGCCACTCGGAGTTCGTTCCATGGGTCAAGTTCGCTAGTGCTTCCGCCCCAGTGGTCCGTCTAAGGGGGGGGGGGGGGGAGTTGTAACATTGCATTTTGCAACGCGTGTTACAAGTGACTCCCGAACCCTTAGACGACCATAGTTACGAAGGGTGGATGCATGACAGAAGCATGAATGCGTTTTGGTTAGCCCCGAGGCTATAAACTCTCCGAGAGGCGACCGTGACCGATCTAAGACTGTAGAATTTAGTTCTTATTCTTTTTGTTTTTTTTTTACCTTTTCTCTATTATGTGGGAGACGAGGCCCCGACGACGGCTAAAAATTGCAACGGAGACCCGATCAGACGCACGTACGACGCCAAATATCGACTGTTGGGATCTTTTTCGACGAACGCCACCTAAAAGCTCCGGAGGATAGTACTGGCCAGACTACCTCCAACGATTAAACGAGAGGACACGGGGGAGTGCCAAGGGCATTCTGCAACGTGGGATATCGGTGGTGGAAGAGATTCCCGCCACCAAGAAGAATCTGCAGCCCGTGATCCTCCGATTTAGCGAGCTACAAACACCGTGGTGAACTTCGAATTTTGCGCGCCGCGACGATAGGTCGCCATATTTAAGGAGCTCGCAGTAGATTTGCAAAATCGATAATCGATCGCCTATTGAGGGCGCTAAGTACCGGCACCATGCCGTCTGATCACTCTGCCGTAGGCCTGCCTCGCAGGTAGAGCCCCGAGCTCTAGTGCTCGCGCTAATTGTAGAAATTACCTTTTGTACTAGCCACGAGGCTGATTTTTTTGGTGTGAATTTCCTGCGGGAAAGCGTTTGAGTCTGTTGAGTTCGAGTTGGTGCATCCGGGGGCTCGTAGTCGAGCCGCCACGAGGCCTTGCATTTTGGCTGGAAAACGGTAAGCGTTAGCCAATTTGACTCATACTAATTTGAATTCGGCAAACGGCCATCAGCCATCTTGCCTCATTTTCTGAGCCACGAGGCTTTTAGAGATTTTTGGAAATCAAATTAAGACGACCTCCGAGTCGGTAGGCCGTCACCAGTGTCTCACGCAGTAATAGAGTTTTGAGTTTTGGTCTTGGAGTAAGATTTTTGAGTTTTGTGTCACGTAATAATGCTTTTGTAGAGCCGTAGGTTTTCGCACGTGAGTGCGAGAAAGATAGTCTGACTACGTCACTGTCGCGCTCTCTTCCTCTCGCGGAGAGATTCAGATCGTTATTATATTTTGAATTTGGTTTACTTTTTTTTTTGTTTCGCCTACAAAGGCAGAGTTAGTTTAAGTTAATTTTAAGTAATAATTTTGTGGATTAGTTATTGTGCCTTGCGGGCCTATTCTGGTCTTTAATTTGTAATTTTTGTTCCACGAGGACCGAGTTTGTCGAGTTATTTATTTTTGCATTATTTTGTTTTGTTATCGCTCTCCTACGTGGAAGCTAGTAGTTTATTAATTATTGTAAAACTCGTCAAGCGTGGCCAGGTCGCCTGTATACGACCTGTGGCCGTCCTATATTCGAGGGGAAGTATCCCCGATTGCTCAATTTATTATTTTTATTATTTTTTTTTATATATACTATTTTTATTGAATAAATGCTATTTTTCTTTGTTAAATTCAAAGTTACGAGTCGTTAGTCAACGCCCTGCTAATCCTTCACTTAATCCCGACCCCTCTCCGCGGTACTGTAGCTAGCCGACGGTTATTATTTTGTTTCGATTTTTGAAATCGGCGGTTATCCGCCTGGCGCCCAATATCTCTTTTTATTCTCAGTTTTTGGCCAATTGTCGAGTGGATGGTTCTCGGAGACTGGCTATCCGGTCCAGATCCGAGGATCAAATAAAATCCACGTCACAAATTGGCGCCCAACGTGGGGCTCTGAGAAAATTAAATTATAGTTTCGTTAAATAATTATTCGCTTACGTGTAACGGTTACACTGTTGCCAAAGGACTTCGGGTCAAATAGTTGTTTTCTCTGTCTACCGGAGAAGGATTAGCGGCGCGTACGCTCGCAGCGACTTTGTATCGAAGCCGTACCGCGGCGATTCTTTTGTTTATTGGAACGTCCAAATTCTTCTATTTTATTTTTCGGGTAGTTCTTTTGCGATTTTCGAAACGATTTTGCGTTCGGGAATTGTTGAATTCTTTTGGGGGATTCTGATTCGTTGGAATCAATAAGTTCTGTTTGAGTTTATTTTTTTTTTCTTTCTTCGTTTTTTTTTTTGCTGTGTCTTCTCCACTAGAGTATTATACTCGACTAGAGCGTGCTAAAACACGTTAAATGCACAGGGACACTGGATACGGACCCCTAGCTTAATATTAAGAACTATTCGCTAGTATAAAATATTATCTGCTTGCTATTGAATTTTTTTTGTGTGTGTCACATTTCCCTGTGCATGGTCTAGAATCCAACGGCTATATTCTTCTATATTTCGGGTTCGTGAATATATTCTCTAACGTAGGGGAGATCAAAGTCCAAACTCGGCGGACTCTCAGTACACCCCGCGCCGAGGGGAATGTTTACGCGTCATCACTGAGTGTCGATCCGAAAATCATAGGTGTCGCGTAGATTCACAGTTTGAGCTCTGGCTGTAGCAGTGGTGCTCAGGTGTGGGTTCTGAGGACCATATGATCGCAGTGGTTATCAACTCTAGACTCGTCGAGAAGATAGAATATAACACTTTGAGTATGTTTTGAGTTTCTTCATCTTTCTTTTGGGTTCGGGTTCGGGTTCGGGTTATCTTTCTGTCGGGTTCGGGTTCGGGTTTACATTCGAGTTCGGGTTCGAGTTCGATTTCGCGTTCACTTTTGTAGTGGTATTTGACTTGAGTAATTTCTGTACGCACGCCCTAGTGCAATTTCAGAACAATCAACGAGTTCAGTTCGGGACTTTTAGTATTTCGTTTTTCTTTGGTGAGGAAAATTAGAAGTCTGAGTTTTTAAACTTGAGTTCGAGCTTATGTTCGGAGTCAAGTTTGAGTGTGAATTTCGAAATTTGAGTTTCGCGTTTGAGTTTCAGCTCGCGGTCGAAATCAAGTTTTGAATCCGAAATTTTAAAAGTGAGTTCGCAATTTGGCTTGCGTTTTCAGTTTCGAATCCACATTCACATTCGAAATCCAATTCGAGTCCACTTGCGAAGCAAGTTAGAGTCTTGAGTTTCGCGTTGGAGTTTAGAGTCACGTGGAGTGAGTTTTAAACGCTTGAAGTCAATATCGGGTATCTTGTTTCGACGTCCGATTTCAAGTTCAACGTGTCGATTTCGAATTTTTACGTTTCGGGTCTTTACGTTTCGGGTCTTTGCGTTTCGTGTGTTCACGTTTCGGGTGAACTTGGAAACAAACACGCAACACTCGACCTTTTTCAGAGAAGTGGGTTACGCGCGTTTCAGTTCGGGTTTCAGGCTCACATAGTGAGTTTGAGTTTTAGTTGGCATTCGAAGATTTACTATTAGACAAACGCACGACTTTGAGCGTTCTGAGTTTAAATCTGTGACCAGCGAAATTTTGGAAAGCAGAGTTCTATAAGGTGCATTCGCGTTTTAATAACTTCTGTGAGGTTGACCGTGTTCGGTAGTACACGTGAAGTCATGGCGACGAGCGATACTCCGCGTAATAGCACTTCGTGGGCCACAAGTCCAGTAGCTTCGCCGCATGGCAGCCCCGAGGGCTCGGTCAAAAATATGCCAGTTTTGTAGAGATGAAGTAGGGTGTCTGGGGTGAGGGTTACCAGCGTAAGACTGCCGATCGACCCCCACAAGATTGAACCGATTGTTAGTTATCCGGCACCCCGGAACTGTAAATAATCGCGACGATTTGTAGGGATGGCCTCGTAGAACCGCCGGTTTGTCTTAGCGTACGCGGGCTCTTCGGAGCCAATAACGCGGCTTTTACGTCAGGATAGACGGTAGGAATGGGGTGACGATCAAAATAACATCTGTCGAGTGATAAAAGGCAGCGAAAACCTGCTCCCCAAGTCTGAAATAATTTTTTTTTTTGTTATTTTTTGTTTGGTGGTGCTTGTTGATTTTTTGTTGCACGCCTGGTGAAAGCTTCGGCTAAGCCTACATGATCTATTTTGTTTCTTATTTTATTTTTCGCGGTACAGTCAGTGACCAAAGAGGTCTATAGTCAGTAGACTTAAAAACACACGGCTGCGGCCGCCACTCGGAGTTCGTTCCATGGGTCAAGTTCGCTAGTGCTTCCGCCCCAGTGGTCCGTCTAAGGGGGGGGGGGGGGGAGTTGTAACATTGCATTTTGCAACGCGTGTTACAAGTGACTCCCGAACCCTTAGACGACCATAGTTACGAAGGGTGGATGCATGACAGAAGCATGAATGCGTTTTGGTTAGCCCCGAGGCTATAAACTCTCCGAGAGGCGACCGTGACCGATCTAAGACTGTAGAATTTAGTTCTTATTCTTTTTGTTTTTTTTTTACCTTTTCTCTATTATGTGGGAGACGAGGCCCCGACGACGGCTAAAAATTGCAACGGAGACCCGATCAGACGCACGTACGACGCCAAATATCGACTGTTGGGATCTTTTTCGACGAACGCCACCTAAAAGCTCCGGAGGATAGTACTGGCCAGACTACCTCCAACGATTAAACGAGAGGACACGGGGGAGTGCCAAGGGCATTCTGCAACGTGGGATATCGGTGGTGGAAGAGATTCCCGCCACCAAGAAGAATCTGCAGCCCGTGATCCTCCGATTTAGCGAGCTACAAACACCGTGGTGAACTTCGAATTTTGCGCGCCGCGACGATAGGTCGCCATATTTAAGGAGCTCGCAGTAGATTTGCAAAATCGATAATCGATCGCCTATTGAGGGCGCTAAGTACCGGCACCATGCCGTCTGATCACTCTGCCGTAGGCCTGCCTCGCAGGTAGAGCCCCGAGCTCTAGTGCTCGCGCTAATTGTAGAAATTACCTTTTGTACTAGCCACGAGGCTGATTTTTTTGGTGTGAATTTCCTGCGGGAAAGCGTTTGAGTCTGTTGAGTTCGAGTTGGTGCATCCGGGGGCTCGTAGTCGAGCCGCCACGAGGCCTTGCATTTTGGCTGGAAAACGGTAAGCGTTAGCCAATTTGACTCATACTAATTTGAATTCGGCAAACGGCCATCAGCCATCTTGCCTCATTTTCTGAGCCACGAGGCTTTTAGAGATTTTTGGAAATCAAATTAAGACGACCTCCGAGTCGGTAGGCCGTCACCAGTGTCTCACGCAGTAATAGAGTTTTGAGTTTTGGTCTTGGAGTAAGATTTTTGAGTTTTGTGTCACGTAATAATGCTTTTGTAGAGCCGTAGGTTTTCGCACGTGAGTGCGAGAAAGATAGTCTGACTACGTCACTGTCGCGCTCTCTTCCTCTCGCGGAGAGATTCAGATCGTTATTATATTTTGAATTTGGTTTACTTTTTTTTTTGTTTCGCCTACAAAGGCAGAGTTAGTTTAAGTTAATTTTAAGTAATAATTTTGTGGATTAGTTATTGTGCCTTGCGGGCCTATTCTGGTCTTTAATTTGTAATTTTTGTTCCACGAGGACCGAGTTTGTCGAGTTATTTATTTTTGCATTATTTTGTTTTGTTATCGCTCTCCTACGTGGAAGCTAGTAGTTTATTAATTATTGTAAAACTCGTCAAGCGTGGCCAGGTCGCCTGTATACGACCTGTGGCCGTCCTATATTCGAGGGGAAGTATCCCCGATTGCTCAATTTATTATTTTTATTATTTTTTTTTATATATACTATTTTTATTGAATAAATGCTATTTTTCTTTGTTAAATTCAAAGTTACGAGTCGTTAGTCAACGCCCTGCTAATCCTTCACTTAATCCCGACCCCTCTCCGCGGTACTGTAGCTAGCCGACGGTTATTATTTTGTTTCGATTTTTGAAATCGGCGGTTATCCGCCTGGCGCCCAATATCTCTTTTTATTCTCAGTTTTTGGCCAATTGTCGAGTGGATGGTTCTCGGAGACTGGCTATCCGGTCCAGATCCGAGGATCAAATAAAATCCACGTCACAAATTGGCGCCCAACGTGGGGCTCTGAGAAAATTAAATTATAGTTTCGTTAAATAATTATTCGCTTACGTGTAACGGTTACACTGTTGCCAAAGGACTTCGGGTCAAATAGTTGTTTTCTCTGTCTACCGGAGAAGGATTAGCGGCGCGTACGCTCGCAGCGACTTTGTATCGAAGCCGTACCGCGGCGATTCTTTTGTTTATTGGAACGTCCAAATTCTTCTATTTTATTTTTCGGGTAGTTCTTTTGCGATTTTCGAAACGATTTTGCGTTCGGGAATTGTTGAATTCTTTTGGGGGATTCTGATTCGTTGGAATCAATAAGTTCTGTTTGAGTTTATTTTTTTTTTCTTTCTTCGTTTTTTTTTTTGCCGTGTCTTCTCCACTAGAGTATTATACTCGACTAGAGCGTGCTAAAACACGTTAAATGCACAGGGACACTGGATACGGACCCCTAGCTTAATATTAAGAACTATTCGCTAGTATAAAATATTATCTGCTTGCTATTGAATTTTTTTTGTGTGTGTCACATTTCCCTGTGCATGGTCTAGAATCCAACGGCTATATTCTTCTATATTTCGGGTTCGTGAATATATTCTCTAACGTAGGGGAGATCAAAGTCCAAACTCGGCGGACTCTCAGTACACCCCGCGCCGAGGGGAATGTTTACGCGTCATCACTGAGTGTCGATCCGAAAATCATAGGTGTCGCGTAGATTCACAGTTTGAGCTCTGGCTGTAGCAGTGGTGCTCAGGTGTGGGTTCTGAGGACCATATGATCGCAGTGGTTATCAACTCTAGACTCGTCGAGAAGATAGAATATAACACTTTGAGTATGTTTTGAGTTTCTTCATCTTTCTTTTGGGTTCGGGTTCGGGTTCGGGTTATCTTTCTGTCGGGTTCGGGTTCGGGTTTACATTCGAGTTCGGGTTCGAGTTCGATTTCGCGTTCACTTTTGTAGTGGTATTTGACTTGAGTAATTTCTGTACGCACGCCCTAGTGCAATTTCAGAACAATCAACGAGTTCAGTTCGGGACTTTTAGTATTTCGTTTTTCTTTGGTGAGGAAAATTAGAAGTCTGAGTTTTTAAACTTGAGTTCGAGCTTATGTTCGGAGTCAAGTTTGAGTGTGAATTTCGAAATTTGAGTTTCGCGTTTGAGTTTCAGCTCGCGGTCGAAATCAAGTTTTGAATCCGAAATTTTAAAAGTGAGTTCGCAATTTGGCTTGCGTTTTCAGTTTCGAATCCACATTCACATTCGAAATCCAATTCGAGTCCACTTGCGAAGCAAGTTAGAGTCTTGAGTTTCGCGTTGGAGTTTAGAGTCACGTGGAGTGAGTTTTAAACGCTTGAAGTCAATATCGGGTATCTTGTTTCGACGTCCGATTTCAAGTTCAACGTGTCGATTTCGAATTTTTACGTTTCGGGTCTTTACGTTTCGGGTCTTTGCGTTTCGTGTGTTCACGTTTCGGGTGAACTTGGAAACAAACACGCAACACTCGACCTTTTTCAGAGAAGTGGGTTACGCGCGTTTCAGTTCGGGTTTCAGGCTCACATAGTGAGTTTGAGTTTTAGTTGGCATTCGAAGATTTACTATTAGACAAACGCACGACTTTGAGCGTTCTGAGTTTAAATCTGTGACCAGCGAAATTTTGGAAAGCAGAGTTCTATAAGGTGCATTCGCGTTTTAATAACTTCTGTGAGGTTGACCGTGTTCGGTAGTACACGTGAAGTCATGGCGACGAGCGATACTCCGCGTAATAGCACTTCGTGGGCCACAAGTCCAGTAGCTTCGCCGCATGGCAGCCCCGAGGGCTCGGTCAAAAATATGCCAGTTTTGTAGAGATGAAGTAGGGTGTCTGGGGTGAGGGTTACCAGCGTAAGACTGCCGATCGACCCCCACAAGATTGAACCGATTGTTAGTTATCCGGCACCCCGGAACTGTAAATAATCGCGACGATTTGTAGGGATGGCCTCGTAGAACCGCCGGTTTGTCTTAGCGTACGCGGGCTCTTCGGAGCCAATAACGCGGCTTTTACGTCAGGATAGACGGTAGGAAAGGGGTGACGATCAAAATAACATCTGTCGAGTGATAAAAGGCAGCGAAAACCTGCTCCCCAAGTCTGAAATAATTTTTTTTTTTGTTATTTTTTGTTTGGTGGTGCTTGTTGATTTTTTGTTGCACGCCTGGTGAAAGCTTCGGCTAAGCCTACATGATCTATTTTGTTTCTTATTTTATTTTTCGCGGTACAGTCAGTGACCAAAGAGGTCTATAGTCAGTAGACTTAAAAACACACGGCTGCGGCCGCCACTCGGAGTTCGTTCCATGGGTCAAGTTCGCTAGTGCTTCCGCCCCAGTGGTCCGTCTAAGGGGGGCGGGGGGGAGTTGTAACATTGCATTTTGCAACGCGTGTTACAAGTGACTCCCGAACCCTTAGACGACCATAGTTACGAAGGGTGGATGCATGACAGAAGCATGAATGCGTTTTGGTTAGCCCCGAGGCTATAAACTCTCCGAGAGGCGACCGTGACCGATCTAAGACTGTAGAATTTAGTTCTTATTCTTTTTGTTTTTTTTTTACCTTTTCTCTATTATGTGGGAGACGAGGCCCCGACGACGGCTAAAAATTGCAACGGAGACCCGATCAGACGCACGTACGACGCCAAATATCGACTGTTGGGATCTTTTTCGACGAACGCCACCTAAAAGCTCCGGAGGATAGTACTGGCCAGACTACCTCCAACGATTAAACGAGAGGACACGGGGGAGTGCCAAGGGCATTCTGCAACGTGGGATATCGGTGGTGGAAGAGATTCCCGCCACCAAGAAGAATCTGCAGCCCGTGATCCTCCGATTTAGCGAGCTACAAACACCGTGGTGAACTTCGAATTTTGCGCGCCGCGACGATAGGTCGCCATATTTAAGGAGCTCGCAGTAGATTTGCAAAATCGATAATCGATCGCCTATTGAGGGCGCTAAGTACCGGCACCATGCCGTCTGATCACTCTGCCGTAGGCCTGCCTCGCAGGTAGAGCCCCGAGCTCTAGTGCTCGCGCTAATTGTAGAAATTACCTTTTGTACTAGCCACGAGGCTGATTTTTTTGGTGTGAATTTCCTGCGGGAAAGCGTTTGAGTCTGTTGAGTTCGAGTTGGTGCATCCGGGGGCTCGTAGTCGAGCCGCCACGAGGCCTTGCATTTTGGCTGGAAAACGGTAAGCGTTAGCCAATTTGACTCATACTAATTTGAATTCGGCAAACGGCCATCAGCCATCTTGCCTCATTTTCTGAGCCACGAGGCTTTTAGAGATTTTTGGAAATCAAATTAAGACGACCTCCGAGTCGGTAGGCCGTCACCAGTGTCTCACGCAGTAATAGAGTTTTGAGTTTTGGTCTTGGAGTAAGATTTTTGAGTTTTGTGTCACGTAATAATGCTTTTGTAGAGCCGTAGGTTTTCGCACGTGAGTGCGAGAAAGATAGTCTGACTACGTCACTGTCGCGCTCTCTTCCTCTCGCGGAGAGATTCAGATCGTTATTATATTTTGAATTTGGTTTACTTTTTTTTTTGTTTCGCCTACAAAGGCAGAGTTAGTTTAAGTTAATTTTAAGTAATAATTTTGTGGATTAGTTATTGTGCCTTGCGGGCCTATTCTGGTCTTTAATTTGTAATTTTTGTTCCACGAGGACCGAGTTTGTCGAGTTATTTATTTTTGCATTATTTTGTTTTGTTATCGCTCTCCTACGTGGAAGCTAGTAGTTTATTAATTATTGTAAAACTCGTCAAGCGTGGCCAGGTCGCCTGTATACGACCTGTGGCCGTCCTATATTCGAGGGGAAGTATCCCCGATTGCTCAATTTATTATTTTTATTATTTTTTTTTATATATACTATTTTTATTGAATAAATGCTATTTTTCTTTGTTAAATTCAAAGTTACGAGTCGTTAGTCAACGCCCTGCTAATCCTTCACTTAATCCCGACCCCTCTCCGCGGTACTGTAGCTAGCCGACGGTTATTATTTTGTTTCGATTTTTGAAATCGGCGGTTATCCGCCTGGCGCCCAATATCTCTTTTTATTCTCAGTTTTTGGCCAATTGTCGAGTGGATGGTTCTCGGAGACTGGCTATCCGGTCCAGATCCGAGGATCAAATAAAATCCACGTCACAAATTGGCGCCCAACGTGGGGCTCTGAGAAAATTAAATTATAGTTTCGTTAAATAATTATTCGCTTACGTGTAACGGTTACACTGTTGCCAAAGGACTTCGGGTCAAATAGTTGTTTTCTCTGTCTACCGGAGAAGGATTAGCGGCGCGTACGCTCGCAGCGACTTTGTATCGAAGCCGTACCGCGGCGATTCTTTTGTTTATTGGAACGTCCAAATTCTTCTATTTTATTTTTCGGGTAGTTCTTTTGCGATTTTCGAAACGATTTTGCGTTCGGGAATTGTTGAATTCTTTTGGGGGATTCTGATTCGTTGGAATCAATAAGTTCTGTTTGAGTTTATTTTTTTTTTCTTTCTTCGTTTTTTTTTTTGCCGTGTCTTCTCCACTAGAGTATTATACTCGACTAGAGCGTGCTAAAACACGTTAAATGCACAGGGACACTGGATACGGACCCCTAGCTTAATATTAAGAACTATTCGCTAGTATAAAATATTATCTGCTTGCTATTGAATTTTTTTTGTGTGTGTCACATTTCCCTGTGCATGGTCTAGAATCCAACGGCTATATTCTTCTATATTTCGGGTTCGTGAATATATTCTCTAACGTAGGGGAGATCAAAGTCCAAACTCGGCGGACTCTCAGTACACCCCGCGCCGAGGGGAATGTTTACGCGTCATCACTGAGTGTCGATCCGAAAATCATAGGTGTCGCGTAGATTCACAGTTTGAGCTCTGGCTGTAGCAGTGGTGCTCAGGTGTGGGTTCTGAGGACCATATGATCGCAGTGGTTATCAACTCTAGACTCGTCGAGAAGATAGAATATAACACTTTGAGTATGTTTTGAGTTTCTTCATCTTTCTTTCGGGTTCGGGTTCGGGTTCGGGTTATCTTTCTGTCGGGTTCGGGTTCGGGTTTACATTCGAGTTCGGGTTCGAGTTCGATTTCGCGTTCACTTTTGTAGTGGTATTTGACTTGAGTAATTTCTGTACGCACGCCCTAGTGCAATTTCAGAACAATCAACGAGTTCAGTTCGGGACTTTTAGTATTTCGTTTTTCTTTGGTGAGGAAAATTAGAAGTCTGAGTTTTTAAACTTGAGTTCGAGCTTATGTTCGGAGTCAAGTTTGAGTGTGAATTTCGAAATTTGAGTTTCGCGTTTGAGTTTCAGCTCGCGGTCGAAATCAAGTTTTGAATCCGAAATTTTAAAAGTGAGTTCGCAATTTGGCTTGCGTTTTCAGTTTCGAATCCACATTCACATTCGAAATCCAATTCGAGTCCACTTGCGAAGCAAGTTAGAGTCTTGAGTTTCGCGTTGGAGTTTAGAGTCACGTGGAGTGAGTTTTAAACGCTTGAAGTCAATATCGGGTATCTTGTTTCGACGTCCGATTTCAAGTTCAACGTGTCGATTTCGAATTTTTACGTTTCGGGTCTTTACGTTTCGGGTCTTTGCGTTTCGTGTGTTCACGTTTCGGGTGAACTTGGAAACAAACACGCAACACTCGACCTTTTTCAGAGAAGTGGGTTACGCGCGTTTCAGTTCGGGTTTCAGGCTCACATAGTGAGTTTGAGTTTTAGTTGGCATTCGAAGATTTACTATTAGACAAACGCACGACTTTGAGCGTTCTGAGTTTAAATCTGTGACCAGCGAAATTTTGGAAAGCAGAGTTCTATAAGGTGCATTCGCGTTTTAATAACTTCTGTGAGGTTGACCGTGTTCGGTAGTACACGTGAAGTCATGGCGACGAGCGATACTCCGCGTAATAGCACTTCGTGGGCCACAAGTCCAGTAGCTTCGCCGCATGGCAGCCCCGAGGGCTCGGTCAAAAATATGCCAGTTTTGTAGAGATGAAGTAGGGTGTCTGGGGTGAGGGTTACCAGCGTAAGACTGCCGATCGACCCCCACAAGATTGAACCGATTGTTAGTTATCCGGCACCCCGGAACTGTAAATAATCGCGACGATTTGTAGGGATGGCCTCGTAGAACCGCCGGTTTGTCTTAGCGTACGCGGGCTCTTCGGAGCCAATAACGCGGCTTTTACGTCAGGATAGACGGTAGGAAAGGGGTGACGATCAAAATAACATCTGTCGAGTGATAAAAGGCAGCGAAAACCTGCTCCCCAAGTCTGAAATAATTTTTTTTTTTGTTATTTTTTGTTTGGTGGTGCTTGTTGATTTTTTGTTGCACGCCTGGTGAAAGCTTCGGCTAAGCCTACATGATCTATTTTGTTTCTTATTTTATTTTTCGCGGTACAGTCAGTGACCAAAGAGGTCTATAGTCAGTAGACTTAAAAACACACGGCTGCGGCCGCCACTCGGAGTTCGTTCCATGGGTCAAGTTCGCTAGTGCTTCCGCCCCAGTGGTCCGTCTAAGGGGGGGGGGGAGTTGTAACATTGCATTTTGCAACGCGTGTTACAAGTGACTCCCGAACCCTTAGACGACCATAGTTACGAAGGGTGGATGCATGACAGAAGCATGAATGCGTTTTGGTTAGCCCCGAGGCTATAAACTCTCCGAGAGGCGACCGTGACCGATCTAAGACTGTAGAATTTAGTTCTTATTCTTTTTGTTTTTTTTTTACCTTTTCTCTATTATGTGGGAGACGAGGCCCCGACGACGGCTAAAAATTGCAACGGAGACCCGATCAGACGAACGTACGACGCCAAATATCGACTGTTGGGATCTTTTTCGACGAACGCCACCTAAAAGCTCCGGAGGATAGTACTGGCCAGACTACCTCCAACGATTAAACGAGAGGACACGGGGGAGTGCCAAGGGCATTCTGCAACGTGGGATATCGGTGGTGGAAGAGATTCCCGCCACCAAGAAGAATCTGCAGCCCGTGATCCTCCGATTTAGCGAGCTACAAACACCGTGGTGAACTTCGAATTTTGCGCGCCGCGACGATAGGTCGCCATATTTAAGGAGCTCGCAGTAGATTTGCAAAATCGATAATCGATCGCCTATTGAGGGCGCTAAGTACCGGCACCATGCCGTCTGATCACTCTGCCGTAGGCCTGCCTCGCAGGTAGAGCCCCGAGCTCTAGTGCTCGCGCTAATTGTAGAAATTACCTTTTCTAGTAGCCACGAGGCTGATTTTTTTGGTGTGAATTTCCTGCGGGAAAGCGTTTGAGTCTGTTGAGTTCGAGTTGGTGCATCCGGGGGCTCGTAGTCGAGCCGCCACGAGGCCTTGCATTTTGGCTGGAAAACGGTAAGCGTTAGCCAATTTGACTCATACTAATTTGAATTCGGCAAACGGCCATCAGCCATCTTGCCTCATTTTCTGAGCCACGAGGCTTTTAGAGATTTTTGGAAATCAAATTAAGACGACCTCCGAGTCGGTAGGCCGTCACCAGTGTCTCACGCAGTAATAGAGTTTTGAGTTTTGGTCTTGGAGTAAGATTTTTGAGTTTTGTGTCACGTAATAATGCTTTTGTAGAGCCGTAGGTTTTCGCACGTGAGTGCGAGAAAGATAGTCTGACTACGTCACTGTCGCGCTCTCTTCCTCTCGCGGAGAGATTCAGATCGTTATTATATTTTGAATTTGGTTTACTTTTTTTTTTGTTTCGCCTACAAAGGCAGAGTTAGTTTAAGTTAATTTTAAGTAATAATTTTGTGGATTAGTTATTGTGCCTTGCGGGCCTATTCTGGTCTTTAATTTGTAATTTTTGTTCCACGAGGACCGAGTTTGTCGAGTTATTTATTTTTGCATTATTTTGTTTTGTTATCGCTCTCCTACGTGGAAGCTAGTAGTTTATTAATTATTGTAAAACTCGTCAAGCGTGGCCAGGTCGCCTGTATACGACCTGTGGCCGTCCTATATTCGAGGGGAAGTATCCCCGATTGCTCAATTTATTATTTTTATTATTTTTTTTTATATATACTATTTTTATTGAATAAATGCTATTTTTCTTTGTTAAATTCAAAGTTACGAGTCGTTAGTCAACGCCCTGCTAATCCTTCACTTAATCCCGACCCCTCTCCGCGGTACTGTAGCTAGCCGACGGTTATTATTTTGTTTCGATTTTTGAAATCGGCGGTTATCCGCCTGGCGCCCAATATCTCTTTTTATTCTCAGTTTTTGGCCAATTGTCGAGTGGATGGTTCTCGGAGACTGGCTATCCGGTCCAGATCCGAGGATCAAATAAAATCCACGTCACAAATTGGCGCCCAACGTGGGGCTCTGAGAAAATTAAATTATAGTTTCGTTAAATAATTATTCGCTTACGTGTAACGGTTACACTGTTGCCAAAGGACTTCGGGTCAAATAGTTGTTTTCTCTGTCTACCGGAGAAGGATTAGCGGCGCGTACGCTCGCAGCGACTTTGTATCGAAGCCGTACCGCGGCGATTCTTTTGTTTATTGGAACGTCCAAATTCTTCTATTTTATTTTTCGGGTAGTTCTTTTGCGATTTTCGAAACGATTTTGCGTTCGGGAATTGTTGAATTCTTTTGGGGGATTCTGATTCGTTGGAATCAATAAGTTCTGTTTGAGTTTATTTTTTTTTTCTTTCTTCGTTTTTTTTTTTGCCGTGTCTTCTCCACTAGAGTATTATACTCGACTAGAGCGTGCTAAAACACGTTAAATGCACAGGGACACTGGATACGGACCCCTAGCTTAATATTAAGAACTATTCGCTAGTATAAAATATTATCTGCTTGCTATTGAATTTTTTTTGTGTGTGTCACATTTCCCTGTGCATGGTCTAGAATCCAACGGCTATATTCTTCTATATTTCGGGTTCGTGAATATATTCTCTAACGTAGGGGAGATCAAAGTCCAAACTCGGCGGACTCTCAGTACACCCCGCGCCGAGGGGAATGTTTACGCGTCATCACTGAGTGTCGATCCGAAAATCATAGGTGTCGCGTAGATTCACAGTTTGAGCTCTGGCTGTAGCAGTGGTGCTCAGGTGTGGGTTCTGAGGACCATATGATCGCAGTGGTTATCAACTCACGGCTACCTCGACGAGTAGACTCGTCGAGAAGATAGAATATAACACTTTGAGTATGTTTTGAGTTTCTTCATCTTTCTTTCGGGTTCGGGTTCGGGTTCGGGTTATCTTTCTGTCGGGTTCGGGTTCGGGTTTACATTCGAGTTCGGGTTCGAGTTCGATTTCGCGTTCACTTTTGTAGTGGTATTTGACTTGAGTAATTTCTGTACGCACGCCCTAGTGCAATTTCAGAACAATCAACGAGTTCAGTTCGGGACTTTTAGTATTTCGTTTTTCTTTGGTGAGGAAAATTAGAAGTCTGAGTTTTTAAACTTGAGTTCGAGCTTATGTTCGGAGTCAAGTTTGAGTGTGAATTTCGAAATTTGAGTTTCGCGTTTGAGTTTCAGCTCGCGGTCGAAATCAAGTTTTGAATCCGAAATTTTAAAAGTGAGTTCGCAATTTGGCTTGCGTTTTCAGTTTCGAATCCACATTCACATTCGAAATCCAATTCGAGTCCACTTGCGAAGCAAGTTAGAGTCTTGAGTTTCGCGTTGGAGTTTAGAGTCACGTGGAGTGAGTTTTAAACGCTTGAAGTCAATATCGGGTATCTTGTTTCGACGTCCGATTTCAAGTTCAACGTGTCGATTTCGAATTTTTACGTTTCGGGTCTTTACGTTTCGGGTCTTTGCGTTTCGTGTGTTCACGTTTCGGGTGAACTTGGAAACAAACACGCAACACTCGACCTTTTTCAGAGAAGTGGGTTACGCGCGTTTCAGTTCGGGTTTCAGGCTCACATAGTGAGTTTGAGTTTTAGTTGGCATTCGAAGATTTACTATTAGACAAACGCACGACTTTGAGCGTTCTGAGTTTAAATCTGTGACCAGCGAAATTTTGGAAAGCAGAGTTCTATAAGGTGCATTCGCGTTTTAATAACTTCTGTGAGGTTGACCGTGTTCGGTAGTACACGTGAAGTCATGGCGACGAGCGATACTCCGCGTAATAGCACTTCGTGGGCCACAAGTCCAGTAGCTTCGCCGCATGGCAGCCCCGAGGGCTCGGTCAAAAATATGCCAGTTTTGTAGAGATGAAGTAGGGTGTCTGGGGTGAGGGTTACCAGCGTAAGACTGCCGATCGACCCCCACAAGATTGAACCGATTGTTAGTTATCCGGCACCCCGGAACTGTAAATAATCGCGACGATTTGTAGGGATGGCCTCGTAGAACCGCCGGTTTGTCTTAGCGTACGCGGGCTCTTCGGAGCCAATAACGCGGCTTTTACGTCAGGATAGACGGTAGGAATGGGGTGACGATCAAAATAACATCTGTCGAGTGATAAAAGGCAGCGAAAACCTGCTCCCCAAGTCTGAAATAATTTTTTTTTTTGTTATTTTTTGTTTGGTGGTGCTTGTTGATTTTTTGTTGCACGCCTGGTGAAAGCTTCGGCTAAGCCTACATGATCTATTTTGTTTCTTATTTTATTTTTCGCGGTACAGTCAGTGACCAAAGAGGTCTATAGTCAGTAGACTTAAAAACACACGGCTGCGGCCGCCACTCGGAGTTCGTTCCATGGGTCAAGTTCGCTAGTGCTTCCGCCCCAGTGGTCCGTCTAAGGGGGGGGGGGGAGTTGTAACATTGCATTTTGCAACGCGTGTTACAAGTGACTCCCGAACCCTTAGACGACCATAGTTACGAAGGGTGGATGCATGACAGAAGCATGAATGCGTTTTGGTTAGCCCCGAGGCTATAAACTCTCCGAGAGGCGACCGTGACCGATCTAAGACTGTAGAATTTAGTTCTTATTCTTTTTGTTTTTTTTTTACCTTTTCTCTATTATGTGGGAGACGAGGCCCCGACGACGGCTAAAAATTGCAACGGAGACCCGATCAGACGAACGTACGACGCCAAATATCGACTGTTGGGATCTTTTTCGACGAACGCCACCTAAAAGCTCCGGAGGATAGTACTGGCCAGACTACCTCCAACGATTAAACGAGAGGACACGGGGGAGTGCCAAGGGCATTCTGCAACGTGGGATATCGGTGGTGGAAGAGATTCCCGCCACCAAGAAGAATCTGCAGCCCGTGATCCTCCGATTTAGCGAGCTACAAACACCGTGGTGAACTTCGAATTTTGCGCGCCGCGACGATAGGTCGCCATATTTAAGGAGCTCGCAGTAGATTTGCAAAATCGATAATCGATCGCCTATTGAGGGCGCTAAGTACCGGCACCATGCCGTCTGATCACTCTGCCGTAGGCCTGCCTCGCAGGTAGAGCCCCGAGCTCTAGTGCTCGCGCTAATTGTAGAAATTACCTTTTCTAGTAGCCACGAGGCTGATTTTTTTGGTGTGAATTTCCTGCGGGAAAGCGTTTGAGTCTGTTGAGTTCGAGTTGGTGCATCCGGGGGCTCGTAGTCGAGCCGCCACGAGGCCTTGCATTTTGGCTGGAAAACGGTAAGCGTTAGCCAATTTGACTCATACTAATTTGAATTCGGCAAACGGCCATCAGCCATCTTGCCTCATTTTCTGAGCCACGAGGCTTTTAGAGATTTTTGGAAATCAAATTAAGACGACCTCCGAGTCGGTAGGCCGTCACCAGTGTCTCACGCAGTAATAGAGTTTTGAGTTTTGGTCTTGGAGTAAGATTTTTGAGTTTTGTGTCACGTAATAATGCTTTTGTAGAGCCGTAGGTTTTCGCACGTGAGTGCGAGAAAGATAGTCTGACTACGTCACTGTCGCGCTCTCTTCCTCTCGCGGAGAGATTCAGATCGTTATTATATTTTGAATTTGGTTTACTTTTTTTTTTGTTTCGCCTACAAAGGCAGAGTTAGTTTAAGTTAATTTTAAGTAATAATTTTGTGGATTAGTTATTGTGCCTTGCGGGCCTATTCTGGTCTTTAATTTGTAATTTTTGTTCCACGAGGACCGAGTTTGTCGAGTTATTTATTTTTGCATTATTTTGTTTTGTTATCGCTCTCCTACGTGGAAGCTAGTAGTTTATTAATTATTGTAAAACTCGTCAAGCGTGGCCAGGTCGCCTGTATACGACCTGTGGCCGTCCTATATTCGAGGGGAAGTATCCCCGATTGCTCAATTTATTATTTTTATTATTTTTTTTTATATATACTATTTTTATTGAATAAATGCTATTTTTCTTTGTTAAATTCAAAGTTACGAGTCGTTAGTCAACGCCCTGCTAATCCTTCACTTAATCCCGACCCCTCTCCGCGGTACTGTAGCTAGCCGACGGTTATTATTTTGTTTCGATTTTTGAAATCGGCGGTTATCCGCCTGGCGCCCAATATCTCTTTTTATTCTCAGTTTTTGGCCAATTGTCGAGTGGATGGTTCTCGGAGACTGGCTATCCGGTCCAGATCCGAGGATCAAATAAAATCCACGTCACAAATTGGCGCCCAACGTGGGGCTCTGAGAAAATTAAATTATAGTTTCGTTAAATAATTATTCGCTTACGTGTAACGGTTACACTGTTGCCAAAGGACTTCGGGTCAAATAGTTGTTTTCTCTGTCTACCGGAGAAGGATTAGCGGCGCGTACGCTCGCAGCGACTTTGTATCGAAGCCGTACCGCGGCGATTCTTTTGTTTATTGGAACGTCCAAATTCTTCTATTTTATTTTTCGGGTAGTTCTTTTGCGATTTTCGAAACGATTTTGCGTTCGGGAATTGTTGAATTCTTTTGGGGGATTCTGATTCGTTGGAATCAATAAGTTCTGTTTGAGTTTATTTTTTTTTTCTTTCTTCGTTTTTTTTTTTGCCGTGTCTTCTCCACTAGAGTATTATACTCGACTAGAGCGTGCTAAAACACGTTAAATGCACAGGGACACTGGATACGGACCCCTAGCTTAATATTAAGAACTATTCGCTAGTATAAAATATTATCTGCTTGCTATTGAATTTTTTTTGTGTGTGTCACATTTCCCTGTGCATGGTCTAGAATCCAACGGCTATATTCTTCTATATTTCGGGTTCGTGAATATATTCTCTAACGTAGGGGAGATCAAAGTCCAAACTCGGCGGACTCTCAGTACACCCCGCGCCGAGGGGAATGTTTACGCGTCATCACTGAGTGTCGATCCGAAAATCATAGGTGTCGCGTAGATTCACAGTTTGAGCTCTGGCTGTAGCAGTGGTGCTCAGGTGTGGGTTCTGAGGACCATATGATCGCAGTGGTTATCAACTCACGGCTACCTCGACGAGTAGACTCGTCGAGAAGATAGAATATAACACTTTGAGTATGTTTTGAGTTTCTTCATCTTTCTTTCGGGTTCGGGTTCGGGTTCGGGTTATCTTTCTGTCGGGTTCGGGTTCGGGTTTACATTCGAGTTCGGGTTCGAGTTCGATTTCGCGTTCACTTTTGTAGTGGTATTTGACTTGAGTAATTTCTGTACGCACGCCCTAGTGCAATTTCAGAACAATCAACGAGTTCAGTTCGGGACTTTTAGTATTTCGTTTTTCTTTGGTGAGGAAAATTAGAAGTCTGAGTTTTTAAACTTGAGTTCGAGCTTATGTTCGGAGTCAAGTTTGAGTGTGAATTTCGAAATTTGAGTTTCGCGTTTGAGTTTCAGCTCGCGGTCGAAATCAAGTTTTGAATCCGAAATTTTAAAAGTGAGTTCGCAATTTGGCTTGCGTTTTCAGTTTCGAATCCACATTCACATTCGAAATCCAATTCGAGTCCACTTGCGAAGCAAGTTAGAGTCTTGAGTTTCGCGTTGGAGTTTAGAGTCACGTGGAGTGAGTTTTAAACGCTTGAAGTCAATATCGGGTATCTTGTTTCGACGTCCGATTTCAAGTTCAACGTGTCGATTTCGAATTTTTACGTTTCGGGTCTTTACGTTTCGGGTCTTTGCGTTTCGTGTGTTCACGTTTCGGGTGAACTTGGAAACAAACACGCAACACTCGACCTTTTTCAGAGAAGTGGGTTACGCGCGTTTCAGTTCGGGTTTCAGGCTCACATAGTGAGTTTGAGTTTTAGTTGGCATTCGAAGATTTACTATTAGACAAACGCACGACTTTGAGCGTTCTGAGTTTAAATCTGTGACCAGCGAAATTTTGGAAAGCAGAGTTCTATAAGGTGCATTCGCGTTTTAATAACTTCTGTGAGGTTGACCGTGTTCGGTAGTACACGTGAAGTCATGGCGACGAGCGATACTCCGCGTAATAGCACTTCGTGGGCCACAAGTCCAGTAGCTTCGCCGCATGGCAGCCCCGAGGGCTCGGTCAAAAATATGCCAGTTTTGTAGAGATGAAGTAGGGTGTCTGGGGTGAGGGTTACCAGCGTAAGACTGCCGATCGACCCCCACAAGATTGAACCGATTGTTAGTTATCCGGCACCCCGGAACTGTAAATAATCGCGACGATTTGTAGGGATGGCCTCGTAGAACCGCCGGTTTGTCTTAGCGTACGCGGGCTCTTCGGAGCCAATAACGCGGCTTTTACGTCAGGATAGACGGTAGGAATGGGGTGACGATCAAAATAACATCTGTCGAGTGATAAAAGGCAGCGAAAACCTGCTCCCCAAGTCTGAAATAATTTTTTTTTTTGTTATTTTTTGTTTGGTGGTGCTTGTTGATTTTTTGTTGCACGCCTGGTGAAAGCTTCGGCTAAGCCTACATGATCTATTTTGTTTCTTATTTTATTTTTCGCGGTACAGTCAGTGACCAAAGAGGTCTATAGTCAGTAGACTTAAAAACACACGGCTGCGGCCGCCACTCGGAGTTCGTTCCATGGGTCAAGTTCGCTAGTGCTTCCGCCCCAGTGGTCCGTCTAAGGGGGGGGGGGGGGGGAGTTGTAACATTGCATTTTGCAACGCGTGTTACAAGTGACTCCCGAACCCTTAGACGACCATAGTTACGAAGGGTGGATGCATGACAGAAGCATGAATGCGTTTTGGTTAGCCCCGAGGCTATAAACTCTCCGAGAGGCGACCGTGACCGATCTAAGACTGTAGAATTTAGTTCTTATTCTTTTTGTTTTTTTTTTACCTTTTCTCTATTATGTGGGAGACGAGGCCCCGACGACGGCTAAAAATTGCAACGGAGACCCGATCAGACGAACGTACGACGCCAAATATCGACTGTTGGGATCTTTTTCGACGAACGCCACCTAAAAGCTCCGGAGGATAGTACTGGCCAGACTACCTCCAACGATTAAACGAGAGGACACGGGGGAGTGCCAAGGGCATTCTGCAACGTGGGATATCGGTGGTGGAAGAGATTCCCGCCACCAAGAAGAATCTGCAGCCCGTGATCCTCCGATTTAGCGAGCTACAAACACCGTGGTGAACTTCGAATTTTGCGCGCCGCGACGATAGGTCGCCATATTTAAGGAGCTCGCAGTAGATTTGCAAAATCGATAATCGATCGCCTATTGAGGGCGCTAAGTACCGGCACCATGCCGTCTGATCACTCTGCTGTAGGCCTGCCTCGCAGGTAGAGCCCCGAGCTCTAGTGCTCGCGCTAATTGTAGAAATTACCTTTTGTACTAGCCACGAGGCTGATTTTTTTGGTGTGAATTTCCTGCGGGAAAGCGTTTGAGTCTGTTGAGTTCGAGTTGGTGCATCCGGGGGCTCGTAGTCGAGCCGCCACGAGGCCTTGCATTTTGGCTGGAAAACGGTAAGCGTTAGCCAATTTGACTCATACTAATTTGAATTCGGCAAACGGCCATCAGCCATCTTGCCTCATTTTCTGAGCCACGAGGCTTTTAGAGATTTTTGGAAATCAAATTAAGACGACCTCCCGTGCAGAAATTTGAACTGGCATGCCAGGCCACTGTCCAGAGCCTGACCAGATTTTACTGGCTAGCGTGGCCTGGACAGGCTCTGACTTGGCACTGGCCAGACTGACAAGATGTCTCGCAAAACAGCATGATTCCTGGCCGAACTCTCCAGGAACTAGTCAGTAATTATCAGGAATGTCGGACAATACACTGCGATCGCATTTAATTTTTCGTTATCGCAATTCGACTTTAATCGAATCCAAATTCAATTTTTACTTATCCGTTTCAGACTTTTCTAAATATTTGATATATCTCAAATTCGAATTCATTCAACTTTTTTGATTGAATTCGAATTTGAATCGGATGTTTAGAATATTTGGGTGAATTTGAAACGGATTAGTAAAATTTGAATGCGGATTTGAATTTGAAATATTATGTTTGAAATGAAAACATCCTCTATACGTAGTATTATCTGATATTTACGATCACGAGTTTCATACGTGCGCCTGCACTTCTACTTTTACATAGAAATGCTTCTACGCATGCGCTTTTGTCTTCTTACGACTAAAAGTTGGGATTCTTTTAGGTTACGGTCCATCAGCGTATGAAACGTTAGGGTCAAGGTAAGGTTAAGTTCAATGCATACACAGTGTATGATACACTCACCAATACCGATTATATCCTAACTCTTTAAGTCTAAATTAACAATTTCTGGTATATAATTTTCACCCTCTCATGAATATTTTGGAATGACAGATAATATGGATGAAAAACGCAGAACAATTCGCGAACGTGTGCGAAAGCATCGTATGGTTCACGGGAATAGAAAAGTTCATCTGCCGTTAACTAGTGACAGTGACTCTGAGATCAGTTCCGAACGTGAAAGTGTGTATCATCATTGTGAGCTATATAAGTGAGATTGAATTCAAATTGGTTTTATTTTCATAGAAATGATAATTACAGGTGCTGACGAGCAAGAATATAGATATTCCGAACAGGATGTGTCCGAGGATTGTCTCCATGAACAAGTACTGGTGGATGAACATGAAGAAAGTGACAATTATATACAGGGTCATCGTAATGAGTGCGAGGAAGCAAATTTGTCCCCAGTCAGTGACAATGATCCCAATAGGGAAGAAGACACCTCTCATAATGACATGACTGATAGTAGTTTTGGTCAAGAAGATGAATCTGATGAAATTAAGAAATGGGCGATAAAAGAAAGAATTACTCATTCTCAATTAGATGGGCTGTTGTTGATTTTGAGGAGAAGACTGCTCCCGGAACTTCCGAAGACAGCCAAAACATTTCTCAAAACATCCGCTGCAGTCTATGATATACGAGAAATGGTGAACGGTGAAGGTAATACGGGACAATTTGTATACCTCGGTATCGCTGAAAGAATTCGAGCCTGTGTCAATGAACAAATTCATATCGGTGATACCATTTTGCTGCAAATAAATGTGGACGGAGTGCCTCTCTTTGATTCGAGTAACATGCAGCTGTGGCCTATTTTATGTAAAGTAGTACATGAGCCAGACATATACCAACCAGTGCCAGTAGCTATATATGCAGGTTCCACAAAACCAGGGAGCATCAATGAGTATCTGGCTGACTTTATAGTAGAAATGAATCAACTATCAGCAGGTGGCATGATTATAAATGGTAGACTATTCAACGTGAAAATCCAAAGTTTTATATGTGATACACCAGCTAGGTCCTTTCTAAAATGTGTCAAAGGTCATACTGGATATTATGCATGCGAAAGATGCGAAGTGAGAGGATGTAGAGCTGGCAGATGCTCTGTGTATCCTGATACTGACTGCCCCGCCAGAACTCAAGTTTCATTCAGAAGACAGAGTCAACCAGAGCATCATAATGGTGTTTCACCATTACTACTTCTGGAGCCTCCGATAGACCCAGTCAAGCTATTTATTCTTGATTGGATGCACTTAAGTTGCCTTGGAATTATGAAAAAAATTCTGAAGGACTATTGGCTCTTCGGCAATCTATATCTCAGATTGGGTCGTAGGAGTCGAACTGAACTTTCTCGCCGCATGGAGTTCTTGAAACCTCTCGTCATATGTGAATTTCAACGCAAGCCAAGATCTGTAACATCAATAGCAAAGTGGAAAGCCACGGAATTTAGATTCTTTTTATTATATTGTGGCACGATTGTCTTGAAGGGTATTTTGAATGAAAAGCTTTTCAAACATTTTTTATTATTCCATGCGGCATGCAGAATCCTATGCTGCGATGAAACAGCTTTGAAATACAATAGGTTTGCGAAGAGTTATTTGAAAAGTTTTTTTTTGGTTTTGCGTGAATATTATGGCGCAGATTCGCAAATCATGAACGCTCATAATCTAATTCACATAGCTGATGATGCGAAGAACATGAAGTGCAGCCTCACCAAATTGACAGCATTCCCATTCGAGAGTGCACTTGGTACGATGAAAAAGTATGTTCACTCTGCCAATCGACCCTTAGCTCAAATTTGTCGGCGCCTCCACGAACAATTCTCTGTGACCAAGACCAAAGCGACTCTACCACAGCATGTGGAGATCCTCAAACAGCCCAGTGATTTCCAAAACTATGAGAGAAATCGAATACCGATTTCAAAACTAAGATTCAAAGGACAATATGTACTCTCCATCAATTCTCCGGATAATGTGGTTCTTCTACAAAATGGGACTATTGTGAAGATCGATCGTATGTCGTATCTCGTCAGATCTCCAGAACATGTCTCGATTCTTGGCAAACAATGGAAAATCAAAGAGTCCCTGTTTACGTATCCATGTGATTCTAAACTACTAGGAGAATGGGTACTTGAAGATAGACCATGTACAACTGAAATTAAATGCCCTATCAATTATATCAAGCGGAAGATGATTATACTGCGCATACCAGAAAATGCAAACAGGAGGGGGAAAACATATGGAATATCTTTATTGCATTAATATAAGGTAAGAGAATTCAAATCTTGTTCCCAATCAAGATCAAGACCAATGTGATAGCTTAAAATGCGGCTGAGTTATAGAAATTTGAAAAAAAAATCTCGATTTACGTGTATTTTAAATGGAAAATATTCGCACGCTTTGGGAAAGTACTTAAACTTAATATTAAGAGCTGTAACTTTCAGGGAATTTTTTTTTCGACATTTTCAACCAAATTTCACGTGAGGACTAAAAAAAAATAAAACGTCGAAAAAAAAAATCACCCTAGTGTATATAGTGTAATAACGATTCAGCTGTTTGGGGGCAAAAATATTAATAGATAATTAAGACGCTACCTCCTGGTTGTAGTTGACATGTGAATCTTTGAGGGGGTATATACCCCTTGAAAATATTTTTTTTCAAATCACTGCTACGCTCTGAGAAAACATTTTAGTATTTTTTTACAATTGATTAGTGCTATTTTGATACATAGTTCATGATTTTTCCAGATTTTATGTCTTCTGCTGAAAAAAAATGTATTTATTTTTTTGATTTTTTCAACTTCAAATTGATTTCGGCACGCTTTCCCCTCAAACTAAAAATCTGAAAAAAATTACACAGTGTTTTGGGTCATTATCTGTCGATTCAGGGGGTGGCAAGTATATGTTAGAAATTACCGAGCACTCTAATGTATAATACACGTTGGTTATGCGTCTGTAGGGAAATAGTACCCAGGCTGACTGCCAGGCGTCGCAATGGTCAAATCCAAGCTTCTAATGGGTACACCAATATGGCGGCTTCTCGTATCCGGTTAGTGTTTATATCAGTGGTCCGTAACCACGCTGTTTGATCGAGATCCTGGACCATGTGCTAGGAGACGAAAATATATCTTTACAAAGCTATCGTAAATTTCAACAGGTAATTGTTTTCTAACAGATATTTCAGAGGAATCTGTAAATAGGATCAATATGATAACTTGAGTACCGAAAGATGCGATCGTCGTTTGGTATAACCGTTGACCGGGATTTGTTTCAATCGTTTTTTACAACGCAACATTGTTGCACTAGTTCTAAGAACCCTAAATAGTGGAGAAAAATATACATCATTACAGGATTCATAGTATAAAGACGCGTATACATGCATCCTAACCACAAAATCAACCGCGTGTGACTCATGGGGCATTCCATAACATCTCGGCCTGCCGTGACCCCTACAATTTATCATTTTCGGGGGATGTGGGAGCGCCAAATATGTATAAGCTACTACATGTAGCTTTTTTTATTGTTATCTATGGAAGATTCGTTTGATTTCAGTAACAATGGCTGCGCAAGATATCCAGTCTTTTCAATTACTTGATTTTGTAACGGGTAATAAAAATAAAAAAAAACCATTGATGATAGAATGTGTACCATCGCAATGGATTTCCTTCAACCCATCAATTGGAAAATGTCAATGTAAATTTATGCCTCCTCCGTACTCAGAAGAAGACACTGAGCTAGTAGATACGCTAGTGAAGCAACAAGGTCATCCTCCAGAATCTTGGCCGACATATACTGTTAACCTCAGGGGCCATGCAAGTAAGTAATTGATTATTGTTTGTTTTTATCAATCATTGTCCTGCAATTTTATCAATGCTCGTAGAGAAATGGTACTGAAACTTTGACAAAAGCGTTTTTTCATTTCACTAAAACTAAAAAAGGTTTTGAGATATTAGTAGGATGTGTATTGGAAAAAAAAAAGTTTGAGCAATTTTGAGATATTAGTAGGATGTGTATTGATTGAAAAAAAAATTCCAACCAGCTGCGATGAAAGTGCATGCCCGAAAGACCTTTTGCAGAAAATTCCCTGCGTAGAGCTGTGAAAGGTCTCCTGCGCATACACCTGCATCGCAGAAGATAGACATTTGTTTCAATACACATATGACCAATATCTGAATATTATGGGAAGCAATTTTTGATTGAGACTTTCAGAGTAATGAGAAAAATGAAAAACCATTCTCGTCGAAATTTCAGTACCGTCTCCCTTTAAGGAGAGGTCGTACTTAAATCTATGAGAATACCAGTATGTTGTTTGTTAAATGAGTGAAAGAAAGTTGATCCAAAAAATGCATCCCTCAGTTCTCAGGTCCAATTTTAGATTATATGACCAGTGTCCAAAGAATTTGTGAAATATAATTGCATCTATTTTTAATCTAGCAACCTATGATGATGCGATGAAACGTCTCGAAATATTAAAAGTTAAACCATATGCATACACGGAAGATGGTATTTTACCAGAAAAAAAAGCAACTAAGATTACAAAAGCATATCAACGGCTGAAAACCAAAGGCGACCAAGCCCTAGCTAAAAAGTTGATGCAAGTGCCAGAACTTGTACCCTCGACAAGCCAGCATAGCTTAAGAAGTGGAGACTGTAAATAGAATTGAAAATCTAAATTGATAATCAATTTTTTCATCGGATATTCAGATTTTGATATGTTTTTACATTTATTCTAAAATTTATATAGCACCTATTGAGACATCTGACGTGTCTATTGATGAAAACCAAAGTAACAAAAAGGAATGGAAAAAGAAAAAAGCCCCCAAACGTATTACAGACACAGAGTCAACCGATGAAAACAGTAATATCCTTAGGAGATCCAAGAATAACCCAAAACATAAGCCTAAGAATACAGAATCGAGCAAAAGAAGTCTATCCGCTAAAGACTGTGCGCAACGTAAGTTAGCCATCCGAACGTTTTGTATTCAATCCTACTAGCGTACAATCTGATACTTTCGAGTTACTTTAATTGACTTCTAGAAGTACGAAAAACCTTAACCTTTAGATATTAATATGTTTTTACATTTATTCTAAAATTTATATAGCACCTATTGAGACATCTGACGTGTCTATTGATGAAAACCAAAGTAACAAAAAGGAATGGAAAAAGAAAAAAGCCCCCAAACGTATTACAGACACAGAGTCAACCGATGAAAACAGTAATATCCTTAGGAGATCCAAGAATAACCCAAAACATAAGCCTAAGAATACAGAATCGAGCAAAAGAAGTCTATCCGCTAAAGACTGTGCGCAACGTAAGTTAGCCATCCGAACGTTTTGTATTCAATCCTACTAGCGTACAATCTGATACTTTCGAGTTACTTTAATTGACTTCTAGAAGTACGAAAAACCTTAACCTTTAGATATTAATATGTTTTTACATTTATTCTAAAATTTATATAGCACCTATTGAGACATCTGACGTGTCTATTGATGAAAACCAAAGTAACAAAAAAGAATGGAAAAAGAAAAAAGCCCCCAAACGTATTACAGACACAGAGTCAACCGATGAAAACAGTAATATCCTTAGGAGATCCAAGAATAACCCAAAACATAAACCTAAGAATACAGAATCGAGCAAAAGAAGTCTATCCGCTAAAGACTGTGCGCAACGTAAGTTAGCCATCCGAACGTTTTGTAGTCAATCCTACTAGCGTACAATCTGATACTTTCGAGTTAGTTTAATTGACCTCTAGAAGTACGAAAAACCTTATCAAAGACCAGTGCTATACCTTCTCAAACTGTTAGTACTAATTTGATTCATCCATCTTCGTGCTAGTCCCTCCATACATCAATATAATTAATTGGTTTCCATGTATTTATAGCTGATTCAATTTTATCACATGAAAAAGACTCTCAACTGCTATCTCAAACGCATACTGGTAATCAAAAAGACAAGGTTACGCTGCTGAGTGACCGCAGACAAGTTATAGATGTTACTGAAAAACCAAAAAAGTCTCACACTTCACAATCATGTAAGAAGCGTGACAGTATAATTTGAGTGGAGTTCAGCATTTCTGATGTTGTTTTTTATTGATCTTATTCTTGTTTATTAATAGTCATTTTGTCCTAAAAGTTGCACACTCAAGTAAAGAATCATCTCGAAGCCGAGCTCCTGAAAAAAATGATGACCAAACTCAAACCCTTATGGGACTGAGATTCGATATACAAGCACTAACTGTAGCCTTCAAAGAACTGAAAGGTATTATCGAAAGATCCGCACTGGCGCAGAATGCATTTGGTACAATTGTCCAAAGCTTTGCCACTGAGTTCAATGTAGTATTCCCCATAACGACCATGGAGGACTTCCACACATTCGATGAACAGTTAAAAATGGACAAAAAATTACGAAAAGAGTTTGTGAGTGAGACATTTGACTTCTAAAGATCTTCTGTTCGAAATCAATTCGTAACTCACTTATCTTTTGCATCCATAGACTAGTACATTGCACTTCATAGTGGATTCACACACCACGCTGTCCAGAAATATCACAGCCATGTTGAAGAAACATATTTCGAGGGATGTGGCGCTAAAATTCAATGCAATAAAAACTGGGAAGAATAAGGAGATATTTAAAGAAACCAAACTGTGCAACCTCTTACGGGGTAAGCAATAATCATGTTAACTATACTGCATCATGTTCGAAGACCTTAAGGGAGAGCCGGCTACTGAAATCTTGACAAAAACCAGATTTTTATTTCTTGGATGCTTAAGAAAGGCCGAATCAAAAAAGTACTTTCTCAAGTTGTAGATGATAGTAGAATACTATACCTTGAAAAAAAAACTCTATCCTGCCATGAAAATGTCGACGCGGGAAACCTTTTGCAGTATGTACATTTCCTACGCAGCGCTTCGAAGGGTTCCTTGCGTCAACATTTTTGTCGCAGGAGATTGAAATTTTTTTTTAAAGTATATTCTACTATCATTTACAACTTGAGAAAGTACTTGTGCAATTCGACCTTTTTTAGCCATTCGAACAATAAAAAACTGGTCTTCGTCAGACAAGATTTTAGTAGGGTCTTTCTTTGAAGGGGAATATATGCCTCAACACTTTTTTTCTGTCTTACAGATGTCCTGTTGCTGAAATATAAAGAGGGAGCCCAAGGAACAGTACCAATTACAGAAAAAAATTTTTATCGAGAACTGGGAAACTGTCTCTCTAATGCTGTCGATTGGAACGGGCGTCGCAAAGACCGGCCAAATAAACAACCGAATACCGAATGAAATGAGTCCTAAATTTATAATATACGTCTTCACGTTTTCTCTCTCAAGGAGAAAAAAAAATCATATTATGAGACATTACTCGAGTATATTTCTTATTTTCCTTTTTTTTTTCTTTCCTTCATTTTCTTATAATATTTTATACATATTATATATATACTTATTATGTATGTATTATCTTATTACTTTGGCCAACCAGACCCGAGCTCTAACGAAAATAACATGGCTTGTGTCAAGCCGTTTGTTCTCTGTTCTGCATCGAGGCAACATAAGTAACTCATATACTATGAATGCTTTTTTTTGGTTGATTTAATTTTGAGACCTAAAAATAAAGCCTCCATTTTAACGAAAAATATATATTTTCATATTTTCCATAATACCCTATAATGAAAGCATGAATCTAGTCACTCATAAGATAACTGACCAGTCCCTGGTCTGATTACTGGCTAGAGCCTGATCAGTTTGACTGGCCAGGTACTGAGCAGAAAAATGTTACGCGCCAGGCCTGGCTCTAGACAGTTGACCTGGCTATGGCCAGTCCAGATTCATGGAAGTCTGGCCAGGGTCTATGTAGCGCCGGAATTAAATTTCTGCGCGGGCTCCGAGTCGGTAGGCCGTCACCAGTGTCTCACGCAGTAATAGAGTTTTGAGTTTTGGTCTTGGAGTAAGATTTTTGAGTTTTGTGTCACGTAATAATGCTTTTGTAGAGCCGTAGGTTTTCGCACGTGAGTGCGAGAAAGATAGTCTGACTACGTCACTGTCGCGCTCTCTTCCTCTCGCGGAGAGATTCAGATCGTTATTATATTTTGAATTTGGTTTACTTTTTTTTTTGTTTCGCCTACAAAGGCAGAGTTAGTTTAAGTTAATTTTAAGTAATAATTTTGTGGATTAGTTATTGTGCCTTGCGGGCCTATTCTGGTCTTTAATTTGTAATTTTTGTTCCACGAGGACCGAGTTTGTCGAGTTATTTATTTTTGCATTATTTTGTTTTGTTATCGCTCTCCTACGTGGAAGCTAGTAGTTTATTAATTATTGTAAAACTCGTCAAGCGTGGCCAGGTCGCCTGTATACGACCTGTGGCCGTCCTATATTCGAGGGGAAGTATCCCCGATTGCTCAATTTATTATTTTTATTATTTTTTTTTATATATACTATTTTTATTGAATAAATGCTATTTTTCTTTGTTAAATTCAAAGTTACGAGTCGTTAGTCAACGCCCTGCTAATCCTTCACTTAATCCCGACCCCTCTCCGCGGTACTGTAGCTAGCCGACGGTTATTATTTTGTTTCGATTTTTGAAATCGGCGGTTATCCGCCTGGCGCCCAATATCTCTTTTTATTCTCAGTTTTTGGCCAATTGTCGAGTGGATGGTTCTCGGAGACTGGCTATCCGGTCCAGATCCGAGGATCAAATAAAATCCACGTCACAAATTGGCGCCCAACGTGGGGCTCTGAGAAAATTAAATTATAGTTTCGTTAAATAATTATTCGCTTACGTGTAACGGTTACACTGTTGCCAAAGGACTTCGGGTCAAATAGTTGTTTTCTCTGTCTACCGGAGAAGGATTAGCGGCGCGTACGCTCGCAGCGACTTTGTATCGAAGCCGTACCGCGGCGATTCTTTTGTTTATTGGAACGTCCAAATTCTTCTATTTTATTTTTCGGGTAGTTCTTTTGCGATTTTCGAAACGATTTTGCGTTCGGGAATTGTTGAATTCTTTTGGGGGATTCTGATTCGTTGGAATCAATAAGTTCTGTTTGAGTTTATTTTTTTTTTCTTTCTTCGTTTTTTTTTTTGCCGTGTCTTCTCCACTAGAGTATTATACTCGACTAGAGCGTGCTAAAACACGTTAAATGCACAGGGACACTGGATACGGACCCCTAGCTTAATATTAAGAACTATTCGCTAGTATAAAATATTATCTGCTTGCTATTGAATTTTTTTTGTGTGTGTCACATTTCCCTGTGCATGGTCTAGAATCCAACGGCTATATTCTTCTATATTTCGGGTTCGTGAATATATTCTCTAACGTAGGGGAGATCAAAGTCCAAACTCGGCGGACTCTCAGTACACCCCGCGCCGAGGGGAATGTTTACGCGTCATCACTGAGTGTCGATCCGAAAATCATAGGTGTCGCGTAGATTCACAGTTTGAGCTCTGGCTGTAGCAGTGGTGCTCAGGTGTGGGTTCTGAGGACCATATGATCGCAGTGGTTATCAACTCACGGCTACCTCGACGAGTAGACTCGTCGAGAAGATAGAATATAACACTTTGAGTATGTTTTGAGTTTCTTCATCTTTCTTTCGGGTTCGGGTTCGGGTTCGGGTTATCTTTCTGTCGGGTTCGGGTTCGGGTTTACATTCGAGTTCGGGTTCGAGTTCGATTTCGCGTTCACTTTTGTAGTGGTATTTGACTTGAGTAATTTCTGTACGCACGCCCTAGTGCAATTTCAGAACAATCAACGAGTTCAGTTCGGGACTTTTAGTATTTCGTTTTTCTTTGGTGAGGAAAATTAGAAGTCTGAGTTTTTAAACTTGAGTTCGAGCTTATGTTCGGAGTCAAGTTTGAGTGTGAATTTCGAAATTTGAGTTTCGCGTTTGAGTTTCAGCTCGCGGTCGAAATCAAGTTTTGAATCCGAAATTTTAAAAGTGAGTTCGCAATTTGGCTTGCGTTTTCAGTTTCGAATCCACATTCACATTCGAAATCCAATTCGAGTCCACTTGCGAAGCAAGTTAGAGTCTTGAGTTTCGCGTTGGAGTTTAGAGTCACGTGGAGTGAGTTTTAAACGCTTGAAGTCAATATCGGGTATCTTGTTTCGACGTCCGATTTCAAGTTCAACGTGTCGATTTCGAATTTTTACGTTTCGGGTCTTTACGTTTCGGGTCTTTGCGTTTCGTGTGTTCACGTTTCGGGTGAACTTGGAAACAAACACGCAACACTCGACCTTTTTCAGAGAAGTGGGTTACGCGCGTTTCAGTTCGGGTTTCAGGCTCACATAGTGAGTTTGAGTTTTAGTTGGCATTCGAAGATTTACTATTAGACAAACGCACGACTTTGAGCGTTCTGAGTTTAAATCTGTGACCAGCGAAATTTTGGAAAGCAGAGTTCTATAAGGTGCATTCGCGTTTTAATAACTTCTGTGAGGTTGACCGTGTTCGGTAGTACACGTGAAGTCATGGCGACGAGCGATACTCCGCGTAATAGCACTTCGTGGGCCACAAGTCCAGTAGCTTCGCCGCATGGCAGCCCCGAGGGCTCGGTCAAAAATATGCCAGTTTTGTAGAGATGAAGTAGGGTGTCTGGGGTGAGGGTTACCAGCGTAAGACTGCCGATCGACCCCCACAAGATTGAACCGATTGTTAGTTATCCGGCACCCCGGAACTGTAAATAATCGCGACGATTTGTAGGGATGGCCTCGTAGAACCGCCGGTTTGTCTTAGCGTACGCGGGCTCTTCGGAGCCAATAACGCGGCTTTTACGTCAGGATAGACGGTAGGAATGGGGTGACGATCAAAATAACATCTGTCGAGTGATAAAAGGCAGCGAAAACCTGCTCCCCAAGTCTGAAATAATTTTTTTTTTTGTTATTTTTTGTTTGGTGGTGCTTGTTGATTTTTTGTTGCACGCCTGGTGAAAGCTTCGGCTAAGCCTACATGATCTATTTTGTTTCTTATTTTATTTTTCGCGGTACAGTCAGTGACCAAAGAGGTCTATAGTCAGTAGACTTAAAAACACACGGCTGCGGCCGCCACTCGGAGTTCGTTCCATGGGTCAAGTTCGCTAGTGCTTCCGCCCCAGTGGTCCGTCTAAGGGGGGGGGGGGGGGAGTTGTAACATTGCATTTTGCAACGCGTGTTACAAGTGACTCCCGAACCCTTAGACGACCATAGTTACGAAGGGTGGATGCATGACAGAAGCATGAATGCGTTTTGGTTAGCCCCGAGGCTATAAACTCTCCGAGAGGCGACCGTGACCGATCTAAGACTGTAGAATTTAGTTCTTATTCTTTTTGTTTTTTTTTTACCTTTTCTCTATTATGTGGGAGACGAGGCCCCGACGACGGCTAAAAATTGCAACGGAGACCCGATCAGACGAACGTACGACGCCAAATATCGACTGTTGGGATCTTTTTCGACGAACGCCACCTAAAAGCTCCGGAGGATAGTACTGGCCAGACTACCTCCAACGATTAAACGAGAGGACACGGGGGAGTGCCAAGGGCATTCTGCAACGTGGGATATCGGTGGTGGAAGAGATTCCCGCCACCAAGAAGAATCTGCAGCCCGTGATCCTCCGATTTAGCGAGCTACAAACACCGTGGTGAACTTCGAATTTTGCGCGCCGCGACGATAGGTCGCCATATTTAAGGAGCTCGCAGTAGATTTGCAAAATCGATAATCGATCGCCTATTGAGGGCGCTAAGTACCGGCACCATGCCGTCTGATCACTCTGCCGTAGGCCTGCCTCGCAGGTAGAGCCCCGAGCTCTAGTGCTCGCACTAATTGTAGAAATTACCTTTTGTAGTAGCCACGAGGCTGATTTTTTTGGTGTGAATTTCCTGCGGGAAAGCGTTTGAGTCTGTTGAGTTCGAGTTGGTGCATCCGGGGGCTCGTAGTCGAGCCGCCACGAGGCCTTGCATTTTGGCTGGAAAACGGTAAGCGTTAGCCAATTTGACTCATACTAATTTGAATTCGGCAAACGGCCATCAGCCATCTTGCCTCATTTTCTGAGCCACGAGGCTTTTAGAGATTTTTGGAAATCAAATTAAGACGACCTCCGAGTCGGTAGGCCGTCACCAGTGTCTCACGCAGTAATAGAGTTTTGAGTTTTGTTCTTGGAGTAAGATTTTTGAGTTTTGTGTCACGTAATAATGCTTTTGTAGAGCCGTAGGTTTTCGCACGTGAGTGCGAGAAAGATAGTCTGACTACGTCACTGTCGCGCTCTCTTCCTCTCGCGGAGAGATTCAGATCGTTATTATATTTTGAATTTGGTTTACTTTTTTTTTTGTTTCGCCTACAAAGGCAGAGTTAGTTTAAGTTAATTTTAAGTAATAATTTTGTGGATTAGTTATTGTGCCTTGCGGGCCTATTCTGGTCTTTAATTTGTAATTTTTGTTCCACGAGGACCGAGTTTGTCGAGTTATTTATTTTTGCATTATTTTGTTTTGTTATCGCTCTCCTACGTGGAAGCTAGTAGTTTATTAATTATTGTAAAACTCGTCAAGCGTGGCCAGGTCGCCTGTATACGACCTGTGGCCGTCCTATATTCGAGGGGAAGTATCCCCGATTGCTCAATTTATTATTTTTATTATTTTTTTTTATATATACTATTTTTATTGAATAAATGCTATTTTTCTTTGTTAAATTCAAAGTTACGAGTCGTTAGTCAACGCCCTGCTAATCCTTCACTTAATCCCGACCCCTCTCCGCGGTACTGTAGCTAGCCGACGGTTATTATTTTGTTTCGATTTTTGAAATCGGCGGTTATCCGCCTGGCGCCCAATATCTCTTTTTATTCTCAGTTTTTGGCCAATTGTCGAGTGGATGGTTCTCGGAGACTGGCTATCCGGTCCAGATCCGAGGATCAAATAAAATCCACGTCACAAATTGGCGCCCAACGTGGGGCTCTGAGAAAATTAAATTATAGTTTCGTTAAATAATTATTCGCTTACGTGTAACGGTTACACTGTTGCCAAAGGACTTCGGGTCAAATAGTTGTTTTCTCTGTCTACCGGAGAAGGATTAGCGGCGCGTACGCTCGCAGCGACTTTGTATCGAAGCCGTACCGCGGCGATTCTTTTGTTTATTGGAACGTCCAAATTCTTCTATTTTATTTTTCGGGTAGTTCTTTTGCGATTTTCGAAACGATTTTGCGTTCGGGAATTGTTGAATTCTTTTGGGGGATTCTGATTCGTTGGAATCAATAAGTTCTGTTTGAGTTTATTTTTTTTTTCTTTCTTCGTTTTTTTTTTTGCCGTGTCTTCTCCACTAGAGTATTATACTCGACTAGAGCGTGCTAAAACACGTTAAATGCACAGGGACACTGGATACGGACCCCTAGCTTAATATTAAGAACTATTCGCTAGTATAAAATATTATCTGCTTGCTATTGAATTTTTTTTGTGTGTGTCACATTTCCCTGTGCATGGTCTAGAATCCAACGGCTATATTCTTCTATATTTCGGGTTCGTGAATATATTCTCTAACGTAGGGGAGATCAAAGTCCAAACTCGGCGGACTCTCAGTACACCCCGCGCCGAGGGGAATGTTTACGCGTCATCACTGAGTGTCGATCCGAAAATCATAGGTGTCGCGTAGATTCACAGTTTGAGCTCTGGCTGTAGCAGTGGTGCTCAGGTGTGGGTTCTGAGGACCATATGATCGCAGTGGTTATCAACTCACGGCTACCTCGACGAGTAGACTCGTCGAGAAGATAGAATATAACACTTTGAGTATGTTTTGAGTTTCTTCATCTTTCTTTCGGGTTCGGGTTCGGGTTCGGGTTATCTTTCTGTCGGGTTCGGGTTCGGGTTTACATTCGAGTTCGGGTTCGAGTTCGATTTCGCGTTCACTTTTGTAGTGGTATTTGACTTGAGTAATTTCTGTACGCACGCCCTAGTGCAATTTCAGAACAATCAACGAGTTCAGTTCGGGACTTTTAGTATTTCGTTTTTCTTTGGTGAGGAAAATTAGAAGTCTGAGTTTTTAAACTTGAGTTCGAGCTTATGTTCGGAGTCAAGTTTGAGTGTGAATTTCGAAATTTGAGTTTCGCGTTTGAGTTTCAGCTCGCGGTCGAAATCAAGTTTTGAATCCGAAATTTTAAAAGTGAGTTCGCAATTTGGCTTGCGTTTTCAGTTTCGAATCCACATTCACATTCGAAATCCAATTCGAGTCCACTTGCGAAGCAAGTTAGAGTCTTGAGTTTCGCGTTGGAGTTTAGAGTCACGTGGAGTGAGTTTTAAACGCTTGAAGTCAATATCGGGTATCTTGTTTCGACGTCCGATTTCAAGTTCAACGTGTCGATTTCGAATTTTTACGTTTCGGGTCTTTACGTTTCGGGTCTTTGCGTTTCGTGTGTTCACGTTTCGGGTGAACTTGGAAACAAACACGCAACACTCGACCTTTTTCAGAGAAGTGGGTTACGCGCGTTTCAGTTCGGGTTTCAGGCTCACATAGTGAGTTTGAGTTTTAGTTGGCATTCGAAGATTTACTATTAGACAAACGCACGACTTTGAGCGTTCTGAGTTTAAATCTGTGACCAGCGAAATTTTGGAAAGCAGAGTTCTATAAGGTGCATTCGCGTTTTAATAACTTCTGTGAGGTTGACCGTGTTCGGTAGTACACGTGAAGTCATGGCGACGAGCGATACTCCGCGTAATAGCACTTCGTGGGCCACAAGTCCAGTAGCTTCGCCGCATGGCAGCCCCGAGGGCTCGGTCAAAAATATGCCAGTTTTGTAGAGATGAAGTAGGGTGTCTGGGGTGAGGGTTACCAGCGTAAGACTGCCGATCGACCCCCACAAGATTGAACCGATTGTTAGTTATCCGGCACCCCGGAACTGTAAATAATCGCGACGATTTGTAGGGATGGCCTCGTAGAACCGCCGGTTTGTCTTAGCGTACGCGGGCTCTTCGGAGCCAATAACGCGGCTTTTACGTCAGGATAGACGGTAGGAATGGGGTGACGATCAAAATAACATCTGTCGAGTGATAAAAGGCAGCGAAAACCTGCTCCCCAAGTCTGAAATAATTTTTTTTTTTGTTATTTTTTGTTTGGTGGTGCTTGTTGATTTTTTGTTGCACGCCTGGTGAAAGCTTCGGCTAAGCCTACATGATCTATTTTGTTTCTTATTTTATTTTTCGCGGTACAGTCAGTGACCAAAGAGGTCTATAGTCAGTAGACTTAAAAACACACGGCTGCGGCCGCCACTCGGAGTTCGTTCCATGGGTCAAGTTCGCTAGTGCTTCCGCCCCAGTGGTCCGTCTAAGGGGGGGGGGGGGGGAGTTGTAACATTGCATTTTGCAACGCGTGTTACAAGTGACTCCCGAACCCTTAGACGACCATAGTTACGAAGGGTGGATGCATGACAGAAGCATGAATGCGTTTTGGTTAGCCCCGAGGCTATAAACTCTCCGAGAGGCGACCGTGACCGATCTAAGACTGTAGAATTTAGTTCTTATTCTTTTTGTTTTTTTTTTACCTTTTCTCTATTATGTGGGAGACGAGGCCCCGACGACGGCTAAAAATTGCAACGGAGACCCGATCAGACGAACGTACGACGCCAAATATCGACTGTTGGGATCTTTTTCGACGAACGCCACCTAAAAGCTCCGGAGGATAGTACTGGCCAGACTACCTCCAACGATTAAACGAGAGGACACGGGGGAGTGCCAAGGGCATTCTGCAACGTGGGATATCGGTGGTGGAAGAGATTCCCGCCACCAAGAAGAATCTGCAGCCCGTGATCCTCCGATTTAGCGAGCTACAAACACCGTGGTGAACTTCGAATTTTGCGCGCCGCGACGATAGGTCGCCATATTTAAGGAGCTCGCAGTAGATTTGCAAAATCGATAATCGATCGCCTATTGAGGGCGCTAAGTACCGGCACCATGCCGTCTGATCACTCTGCCGTAGGCCTGCCTCGCAGGTAGAGCCCCGAGCTCTAGTGCTCGCGCTAATTGTAGAAATTACCTTTTGTAGTAGCCACGAGGCTGATTTTTTTGGTGTGAATTTCCTGCGGGAAAGCGTTTGAGTCTGTTGAGTTCGAGTTGGTGCATCCGGGGGCTCGTAGTCGAGCCGCCACGAGGCCTTGCATTTTGGCTGGAAAACGGTAAGCGTTAGCCAATTTGACTCATACTAATTTGAATTCGGCAAACGGCCATCAGCCATCTTGCCTCATTTTCTGAGCCACGAGGCTTTTAGAGATTTTTGGAAATCAAATTAAGACGACCTCCGAGTCGGTAGGCCGTCACCAGTGTCTCACGCAGTAATAGAGTTTTGAGTTTTGTTCTTGGAGTAAGATTTTTGAGTTTTGTGTCACGTAATAATGCTTTTGTAGAGCCGTAGGTTTTCGCACGTGAGTGCGAGAAAGATAGTCTGACTACGTCACTGTCGCGCTCTCTTCCTCTCGCGGAGAGATTCAGATCGTTATTATATTTTGAATTTGGTTTACTTTTTTTTTTGTTTCGCCTACAAAGGCAGAGTTAGTTTAAGTTAATTTTAAGTAATAATTTTGTGGATTAGTTATTGTGCCTTGCGGGCCTATTCTGGTCTTTAATTTGTAATTTTTGTTCCACGAGGACCGAGTTTGTCGAGTTATTTATTTTTGCATTATTTTGTTTTGTTATCGCTCTCCTACGTGGAAGCTAGTAGTTTATTAATTATTGTAAAACTCGTCAAGCGTGGCCAGGTCGCCTGTATACGACCTGTGGCCGTCCTATATTCGAGGGGAAGTATCCCCGATTGCTCAATTTATTATTTTTATTATTTTTTTTTATATATACTATTTTTATTGAATAAATGCTATTTTTCTTTGTTAAATTCAAAGTTACGAGTCGTTAGTCAACGCCCTGCTAATCCTTCACTTAATCCCGACCCCTCTCCGCGGTACTGTAGCTAGCCGACGGTTATTATTTTGTTTCGATTTTTGAAATCGGCGGTTATCCGCCTGGCGCCCAATATCTCTTTTTATTCTCAGTTTTTGGCCAATTGTCGAGTGGATGGTTCTCGGAGACTGGCTATCCGGTCCAGATCCGAGGATCAAATAAAATCCACGTCACAAATTGGCGCCCAACGTGGGGCTCTGAGAAAATTAAATTATAGTTTCGTTAAATAATTATTCGCTTACGTGTAACGGTTACACTGTTGCCAAAGGACTTCGGGTCAAATAGTTGTTTTCTCTGTCTACCGGAGAAGGATTAGCGGCGCGTACGCTCGCAGCGACTTTGTATCGAAGCCGTACCGCGGCGATTCTTTTGTTTATTGGAACGTCCAAATTCTTCTATTTTATTTTTCGGGTAGTTCTTTTGCGATTTTCGAAACGATTTTGCGTTCGGGAATTGTTGAATTCTTTTGGGGGATTCTGATTCGTTGGAATCAATAAGTTCTGTTTGAGTTTATTTTTTTTTTCTTTCTTCGTTTTTTTTTTTGCCGTGTCTTCTCCACTAGAGTATTATACTCGACTAGAGCGTGCTAAAACACGTTAAATGCACAGGGACACTGGATACGGACCCCTAGCTTAATATTAAGAACTATTCGCTAGTATAAAATATTATCTGCTTGCTATTGAATTTTTTTTGTGTGTGTCACATTTCCCTGTGCATGGTCTAGAATCCAACGGCTATATTCTTCTATATTTCGGGTTCGTGAATATATTCTCTAACGTAGGGGAGATCAAAGTCCAAACTCGGCGGACTCTCAGTACACCCCGCGCCGAGGGGAATGTTTACGCGTCATCACTGAGTGTCGATCCGAAAATCATAGGTGTCGCGTAGATTCACAGTTTGAGCTCTGGCTGTAGCAGTGGTGCTCAGGTGTGGGTTCTGAGGACCATATGATCGCAGTGGTTATCAACTCACGGCTACCTCGACGAGTAGACTCGTCGAGAAGATAGAATATAACACTTTGAGTATGTTTTGAGTTTCTTCATCTTTCTTTCGGGTTCGGGTTCGGGTTCGGGTTATCTTTCTGTCGGGTTCGGGTTCGGGTTTACATTCGAGTTCGGGTTCGAGTTCGATTTCGCGTTCACTTTTGTAGTGGTATTTGACTTGAGTAATTTCTGTACGCACGCCCTAGTGCAATTTCAGAACAATCAACGAGTTCAGTTCGGGACTTTTAGTATTTCGTTTTTCTTTGGTGAGGAAAATTAGAAGTCTGAGTTTTTAAACTTGAGTTCGAGCTTATGTTCGGAGTCAAGTTTGAGTGTGAATTTCGAAATTTGAGTTTCGCGTTTGAGTTTCAGCTCGCGGTCGAAATCAAGTTTTGAATCCGAAATTTTAAAAGTGAGTTCGCAATTTGGCTTGCGTTTTCAGTTTCGAATCCACATTCACATTCGAAATCCAATTCGAGTCCACTTGCGAAGCAAGTTAGAGTCTTGAGTTTCGCGTTGGAGTTTAGAGTCACGTGGAGTGAGTTTTAAACGCTTGAAGTCAATATCGGGTATCTTGTTTCGACGTCCGATTTCAAGTTCAACGTGTCGATTTCGAATTTTTACGTTTCGGGTCTTTACGTTTCGGGTCTTTGCGTTTCGTGTGTTCACGTTTCGGGTGAACTTGGAAACAAACACGCAACACTCGACCTTTTTCAGAGAAGTGGGTTACGCGCGTTTCAGTTCGGGTTTCAGGCTCACATAGTGAGTTTGAGTTTTAGTTGGCATTCGAAGATTTACTATTAGACAAACGCACGACTTTGAGCGTTCTGAGTTTAAATCTGTGACCAGCGAAATTTTGGAAAGCAGAGTTCTATAAGGTGCATTCGCGTTTTAATAACTTCTGTGAGGTTGACCGTGTTCGGTAGTACACGTGAAGTCATGGCGACGAGCGATACTCCGCGTAATAGCACTTCGTGGGCCACAAGTCCAGTAGCTTCGCCGCATGGCAGCCCCGAGGGCTCGGTCAAAAATATGCCAGTTTTGTAGAGATGAAGTAGGGTGTCTGGGGTGAGGGTTACCAGCGTAAGACTGCCGATCGACCCCCACAAGATTGAACCGATTGTTAGTTATCCGGCACCCCGGAACTGTAAATAATCGCGACGATTTGTAGGGATGGCCTCGTAGAACCGCCGGTTTGTCTTAGCGTACGCGGGCTCTTCGGAGCCAATAACGCGGCTTTTACGTCAGGATAGACGGTAGGAATGGGGTGACGATCAAAATAACATCTGTCGAGTGATAAAAGGCAGCGAAAACCTGCTCCCCAAGTCTGAAATAATTTTTTTTTTTGTTATTTTTTGTTTGGTGGTGCTTGTTGATTTTTTGTTGCACGCCTGGTGAAAGCTTCGGCTAAGCCTACATGATCTATTTTGTTTCTTATTTTATTTTTCGCGGTACAGTCAGTGACCAAAGAGGTCTATAGTCAGTAGACTTAAAAACACACGGCTGCGGCCGCCACTCGGAGTTCGTTCCATGGGTCAAGTTCGCTAGTGCTTCCGCCCCAGTGGTCCGTCTAAGGGGGGGGGGGGGAGTTGTAACATTGCATTTTGCAACGCGTGTTACAAGTGACTCCCGAACCCTTAGACGACCATAGTTACGAAGGGTGGATGCATGACAGAAGCATGAATGCGTTTTGGTTAGCCCCGAGGCTATAAACTCTCCGAGAGGCGACCGTGACCGATCTAAGACTGTAGAATTTAGTTCTTATTCTTTTTGTTTTTTTTTTACCTTTTCTCTATTATGTGGGAGACGAGGCCCCGACGACGGCTAAAAATTGCAACGGAGACCCGATCAGACGAACGTACGACGCCAAATATCGACTGTTGGGATCTTTTTCGACGAACGCCACCTAAAAGCTCCGGAGGATAGTACTGGCCAGACTACCTCCAACGATTAAACGAGAGGACACGGGGGAGTGCCAAGGGCATTCTGCAACGTGGGATATCGGTGGTGGAAGAGATTCCCGCCACCAAGAAGAATCTGCAGCCCGTGATCCTCCGATTTAGCGAGCTACAAACACCGTGGTGAACTTCGAATTTTGCGCGCCGCGACGATAGGTCGCCATATTTAAGGAGCTCGCAGTAGATTTGCAAAATCGATAATCGATCGCCTATTGAGGGCGCTAAGTACCGGCACCATGCCGTCTGATCACTCTGCCGTAGGCCTGCCTCGCAGGTAGAGCCCCGAGCTCTAGTGCTCGCGCTAATTGTAGAAATTACCTTTTGTACTAGCCACGAGGCTGATTTTTTTGGTGTGAATTTCCTGCGGGAAAGCGTTTGAGTCTGTTGAGTTCGAGTTGGTGCATCCGGGGGCTCGTAGTCGAGCCGCCACGAGGCCTTGCATTTTGGCTGGAAAACGGTAAGCGTTAGCCAATTTGACTCATACTAATTTGAATTCGGCAAACGGCCATCAGCCATCTTGCCTCATTTTCTGAGCCACGAGGCTTTTAGAGATTTTTGGAAATCAAATTAAGACGACCTCCGAGTCGGTAGGCCGTCACCAGTGTCTCACGCAGTAATAGAGTTTTGAGTTTTGGTCTTGGAGTAAGATTTTTGAGTTTTGTGTCACGTAATAATGCTTTTGTAGAGCCGTAGGTTTTCGCACGTGAGTGCGAGAAAGATAGTCTGACTACGTCACTGTCGCGCTCTCTTCCTCTCGCGGAGAGATTCAGATCGTTATTATATTTTGAATTTGGTTTACTTTTTTTTTTGTTTCGCCTACAAAGGCAGAGTTAGTTTAAGTTAATTTTAAGTAATAATTTTGTGGATTAGTTATTGTGCCTTGCGGGCCTATTCTGGTCTTTAATTTGTAATTTTTGTTCCACGAGGACCGAGTTTGTCGAGTTATTTATTTTTGCATTATTTTGTTTTGTTATCGCTCTCCTACGTGGAAGCTAGTAGTTTATTAATTATTGTAAAACTCGTCAAGCGTGGCCAGGTCGCCTGTATACGACCTGTGGCCGTCCTATATTCGAGGGGAAGTATCCCCGATTGCTCAATTTATTATTTTTATTATTTTTTTTTATATATACTATTTTTATTGAATAAATGCTATTTTTCTTTGTTAAATTCAAAGTTACGAGTCGTTAGTCAACGCCCTGCTAATCCTTCACTTAATCCCGACCCCTCTCCGCGGTACTGTAGCTAGCCGACGGTTATTATTTTGTTTCGATTTTTGAAATCGGCGGTTATCCGCCTGGCGCCCAATATCTCTTTTTATTCTCAGTTTTTGGCCAATTGTCGAGTGGATGGTTCTCGGAGACTGGCTATCCGGTCCAGATCCGAGGATCAAATAAAATCCACGTCACAAATTGGCGCCCAACGTGGGGCTCTGAGAAAATTAAATTATAGTTTCGTTAAATAATTATTCGCTTACGTGTAACGGTTACACTGTTGCCAAAGGACTTCGGGTCAAATAGTTGTTTTCTCTGTCTACCGGAGAAGGATTAGCGGCGCGTACGCTCGCAGCGACTTTGTATCGAAGCCGTACCGCGGCGATTCTTTTGTTTATTGGAACGTCCAAATTCTTCTATTTTATTTTTCGGGTAGTTCTTTTGCGATTTTCGAAACGATTTTGCGTTCGGGAATTGTTGAATTCTTTTGGGGGATTCTGATTCGTTGGAATCAATAAGTTCTGTTTGAGTTTATTTTTTTTTTCTTTCTTCGTTTTTTTTTTTGCCGTGTCTTCTCCACTAGAGTATTATACTCGACTAGAGCGTGCTAAAACACGTTAAATGCACAGGGACACTGGATACGGACCCCTAGCTTAATATTAAGAACTATTCGCTAGTATAAAATATTATCTGCTTGCTATTGAATTTTTTTTGTGTGTGTCACATTTCCCTGTGCATGGTCTAGAATCCAACGGCTATATTCTTCTATATTTCGGGTTCGTGAATATATTCTCTAACGTAGGGGAGATCAAAGTCCAAACTCGGCGGACTCTCAGTACACCCCGCGCCGAGGGGAATGTTTACGCGTCATCACTGAGTGTCGATCCGAAAATCATAGGTGTCGCGTAGATTCACAGTTTGAGCTCTGGCTGTAGCAGTGGTGCTCAGGTGTGGGTTCTGAGGACCATATGATCGCAGTGGTTATCAACTCACGGCTACCTCGACGAGTAGACTCGTCGAGAAGATAGAATATAACACTTTGAGTATGTTTTGAGTTTCTTCATCTTTCTTTCGGGTTCGGGTTCGGGTTCGGGTTATCTTTCTGTCGGGTTCGGGTTCGGGTTTACATTCGAGTTCGGGTTCGAGTTCGATTTCGCGTTCACTTTTGTAGTGGTATTTGACTTGAGTAATTTCTGTACGCACGCCCTAGTGCAATTTCAGAACAATCAACGAGTTCAGTTCGGGACTTTTAGTATTTCGTTTTTCTTTGGTGAGGAAAATTAGAAGTCTGAGTTTTTAAACTTGAGTTCGAGCTTATGTTCGGAGTCAAGTTTGAGTGTGAATTTCGAAATTTGAGTTTCGCGTTTGAGTTTCAGCTCGCGGTCGAAATCAAGTTTTGAATCCGAAATTTTAAAAGTGAGTTCGCAATTTGGCTTGCGTTTTCAGTTTCGAATCCACATTCACATTCGAAATCCAATTCGAGTCCACTTGCGAAGCAAGTTAGAGTCTTGAGTTTCGCGTTGGAGTTTAGAGTCACGTGGAGTGAGTTTTAAACGCTTGAAGTCAATATCGGGTATCTTGTTTCGACGTCCGATTTCAAGTTCAACGTGTCGATTTCGAATTTTTACGTTTCGGGTCTTTACGTTTCGGGTCTTTGCGTTTCGTGTGTTCACGTTTCGGGTGAACTTGGAAACAAACACGCAACACTCGACCTTTTTCAGAGAAGTGGGTTACGCGCGTTTCAGTTCGGGTTTCAGGCTCACATAGTGAGTTTGAGTTTTAGTTGGCATTCGAAGATTTACTATTAGACAAACGCACGACTTTGAGCGTTCTGAGTTTAAATCTGTGACCAGCGAAATTTTGGAAAGCAGAGTTCTATAAGGTGCATTCGCGTTTTAATAACTTCTGTGAGGTTGACCGTGTTCGGTAGTACACGTGAAGTCATGGCGACGAGCGATACTCCGCGTAATAGCACTTCGTGGGCCACAAGTCCAGTAGCTTCGCCGCATGGCAGCCCCGAGGGCTCGGTCAAAAATATGCCAGTTTTGTAGAGATGAAGTAGGGTGTCTGGGGTGAGGGTTACCAGCGTAAGACTGCCGATCGACCCCCACAAGATTGAACCGATTGTTAGTTATCCGGCACCCCGGAACTGTAAATAATCGCGACGATTTGTAGGGATGGCCTCGTAGAACCGCCGGTTTATCTTAGCGTACGCGGGCTCTTCGGAGCCAATAACGCGGCTTTTACGTCAGGATAGACGGTAGGAATGGGGTGACGATCAAAATAACATCTGTCGAGTGATAAAAGGCAGCGAAAACCTGCTCCCCAAGTCTGAAATAATTTTTTTTTTTGTTATTTTTTGTTTGGTGGTGCTTGTTGATTTTTTGTTGCACGCCTGGTGAAAGCTTCGGCTAAGCCTACATGATCTATTTCGTTTCTTATTTTATTTTTCGCGGTACAGTCAGTGACCAAAGAGGTCTATAGTCAGTAGACTTAAAAACACACGGCTGCGGCCGCCACTCGGAGTTCGTTCCATGGGTCAAGTTCGCTAGTGCTTCCGCCCCAGTGGTCCGTCTAAGGGGGGGGGGGGGGGGAGTTGTAACATTGCATTTTGCAACGCGTGTTACAAGTGACTCCCGAACCCTTAGACGACCATAGTTACGAAGGGTGGATGCATGACAGAAGCATGAATGCGTTTTGGTTAGCCCCGAGGCTATAAACTCTCCGAGAGGCGACCGTGACCGATCTAAGACTGTAGAATTTAGTTCTTATTCTTTTTGTTTTTTTTTTACCTTTTCTCTATTATGTGGGAGACGAGGCCCCGACGACGGCTAAAAATTGCAACGGAGACCCGATCAGACGAACGTACGACGCCAAATATCGACTGTTGGGATCTTTTTCGACGAACGCCACCTAAAAGCTCCGGAGGATAGTACTGGCCAGACTACCTCCAACGATTAAACGAGAGGACACGGGGGAGTGCCAAGGGCATTCTGCAACGTGGGATATCGGTGGTGGAAGAGATTCCCGCCACCAAGAAGAATCTGCAGCCCGTGATCCTCCGATTTAGCGAGCTACAAACACCGTGGTGAACTTCGAATTTTGCGCGCCGCGACGATAGGTCGCCATATTTAAGGAGCTCGCAGTAGATTTGCAAAATCGATAATCGATCGCCTATTGAGGGCGCTAAGTACCGGCACCATGCCGTCTGATCACTCTGCCGTAGGCCTGCCTCGCAGGTAGAGCCCCGAGCTCTAGTGCTCGCGCTAATTGTAGAAATTACCTTTTCTAGTAGCCACGAGGCTGATTTTTTTGGTGTGAATTTCCTGCGGGAAAGCGTTTGAGTCTGTTGAGTTCGAGTTGGTGCATCCGGGGGCTCGTAGTCGAGCCGCCACGAGGCCTTGCATTTTGGCTGGAAAACGGTAAGCGTTAGCCAATTTGACTCATACTAATTTGAATTCGGCAAACGGCCATCAGCCATCTTGCCTCATTTTCTGAGCCACGAGGCTTTTAGAGATTTTTGGAAATCAAATTAAGACGACCTCCGAGTCGGTAGGCCGTCACCAGTGTCTCACGCAGTAATAGAGTTTTGAGTTTTGGTCTTGGAGTAAGATTTTTGAGTTTTGTGTCACGTAATAATGCTTTTGTAGAGCCGTAGGTTTTCGCACGTGAGTGCGAGAAAGATAGTCTGACTACGTCACTGTCGCGCTCTCTTCCTCTCGCGGAGAGATTCAGATCGTTATTATATTTTGAATTTGGTTTACTTTTTTTTTTGTTTCGCCTACAAAGGCAGAGTTAGTTTAAGTTAATTTTAAGTAATAATTTTGTGGATTAGTTATTGTGCCTTGCGGGCCTATTCTGGTCTTTAATTTGTAATTTTTGTTCCACGAGGACCGAGTTTGTCGAGTTATTTATTTTTGCATTATTTTGTTTTGTTATCGCTCTCCTACGTGGAAGCTAGTAGTTTATTAATTATTGTAAAACTCGTCAAGCGTGGCCAGGTCGCCTGTATACGACCTGTGGCCGTCCTATATTCGAGGGGAAGTATCCCCGATTGCTCAATTTATTATTTTTATTATTTTTTTTTATATATACTATTTTTATTGAATAAATGCTATTTTTCTTTGTTAAATTCAAAGTTACGAGTCGTTAGTCAACGCCCTGCTAATCCTTCACTTAATCCCGACCCCTCTCCGCGGTACTGTAGCTAGCCGACGGTTATTATTTTGTTTCGATTTTTGAAATCGGCGGTTATCCGCCTGGCGCCCAATATCTCTTTTTATTCTCAGTTTTTGGCCAATTGTCGAGTGGATGGTTCTCGGAGACTGGCTATCCGGTCCAGATCCGAGGATCAAATAAAATCCACGTCACAAATTGGCGCCCAACGTGGGGCTCTGAGAAAATTAAATTATAGTTTCGTTAAATAATTATTCGCTTACGTGTAACGGTTACACTGTTGCCAAAGGACTTCGGGTCAAATAGTTGTTTTCTCTGTCTACCGGAGAAGGATTAGCGGCGCGTACGCTCGCAGCGACTTTGTATCGAAGCCGTACCGCGGCGATTCTTTTGTTTATTGGAACGTCCAAATTCTTCTATTTTATTTTTCGGGTAGTTCTTTTGCGATTTTCGAAACGATTTTGCGTTCGGGAATTGTTGAATTCTTTTGGGGGATTCTGATTCGTTGGAATCAATAAGTTCTGTTTGAGTTTATTTTTTTTTTCTTTCTTCGTTTTTTTTTTTGCCGTGTCTTCTCCACTAGAGTATTATACTCGACTAGAGCGTGCTAAAACACGTTAAATGCACAGGGACACTGGATACGGACCCCTAGCTTAATATTAAGAACTATTCGCTAGTATAAAATATTATCTGCTTGCTATTGAATTTTTTTTGTGTGTGTCACATTTCCCTGTGCATGGTCTAGAATCCAACGGCTATATTCTTCTATATTTCGGGTTCGTGAATATATTCTCTAACGTAGGGGAGATCAAAGTCCAAACTCGGCGGACTCTCAGTACACCCCGCGCCGAGGGGAATGTTTACGCGTCATCACTGAGTGTCGATCCGAAAATCATAGGTGTCGCGTAGATTCACAGTTTGAGCTCTGGCTGTAGCAGTGGTGCTCAGGTGTGGGTTCTGAGGACCATATGATCGCAGTGGTTATCAACTCACGGCTACCTCGACGAGTAGACTCGTCGAGAAGATAGAATATAACACTTTGAGTATGTTTTGAGTTTCTTCATCTTTCTTTCGGGTTCGGGTTCGGGTTCGGGTTATCTTTCTGTCGGGTTCGGGTTCGGGTTTACATTCGAGTTCGGGTTCGAGTTCGATTTCGCGTTCACTTTTGTAGTGGTATTTGACTTGAGTAATTTCTGTACGCACGCCCTAGTGCAATTTCAGAACAATCAACGAGTTCAGTTCGGGACTTTTAGTATTTCGTTTTTCTTTGGTGAGGAAAATTAGAAGTCTGAGTTTTTAAACTTGAGTTCGAGCTTATGTTCGGAGTCAAGTTTGAGTGTGAATTTCGAAATTTGAGTTTCGCGTTTGAGTTTCAGCTCGCGGTCGAAATCAAGTTTTGAATCCGAAATTTTAAAAGTGAGTTCGCAATTTGGCTTGCGTTTTCAGTTTCGAATCCACATTCACATTCGAAATCCAATTCGAGTCCACTTGCGAAGCAAGTTAGAGTCTTGAGTTTCGCGTTGGAGTTTAGAGTCACGTGGAGTGAGTTTTAAACGCTTGAAGTCAATATCGGGTATCTTGTTTCGACGTCCGATTTCAAGTTCAACGTGTCGATTTCGAATTTTTACGTTTCGGGTCTTTACGTTTCGGGTCTTTGCGTTTCGTGTGTTCACGTTTCGGGTGAACTTGGAAACAAACACGCAACACTCGACCTTTTTCAGAGAAGTGGGTTACGCGCGTTTCAGTTCGGGTTTCAGGCTCACATAGTGAGTTTGAGTTTTAGTTGGCATTCGAAGATTTACTATTAGACAAACGCACGACTTTGAGCGTTCTGAGTTTAAATCTGTGACCAGCGAAATTTTGGAAAGCAGAGTTCTATAAGGTGCATTCGCGTTTTAATAACTTCTGTGAGGTTGACCGTGTTCGGTAGTACACGTGAAGTCATGGCGACGAGCGATACTCCGCGTAATAGCACTTCGTGGGCCACAAGTCCAGTAGCTTCGCCGCATGGCAGCCCCGAGGGCTCGGTCAAAAATATGCCAGTTTTGTAGAGATGAAGTAGGGTGTCTGGGGTGAGGGTTACCAGCGTAAGACTGCCGATCGACCCCCACAAGATTGAACCGATTGTTAGTTATCCGGCACCCCGGAACTGTAAATAATCGCGACGATTTGTAGGGATGGCCTCGTAGAACCGCCGGTTTGTCTTAGCGTACGCGGGCTCTTCGGAGCCAATAACGCGGCTTTTACGTCAGGATAGACGGTAGGAATGGGGTGACGATCAAAATAACATCTGTCGAGTGATAAAAGGCAGCGAAAACCTGCTCCCCAAGTCTGAAATAATTTTTTTTTTTGTTATTTTTTGTTTGGTGGTGCTTGTTGATTTTTTGTTGCACGCCTGGTGAAAGCTTCGGCTAAGCCTACATGATCTATTTTGTTTCTTATTTTATTTTTCGCGGTACAGTCAGTGACCAAAGAGGTCTATAGTCAGTAGACTTAAAAACACACGGCTGCGGCCGCCACTCGGAGTTCGTTCCATGGGTCAAGTTCGCTAGTGCTTCCGCCCCAGTGGTCCGTCTAAGGGGGGGGGGGGAGTTGTAACATTGCATTTTGCAACGCGTGTTACAAGTGACTCCCGAACCCTTAGACGACCATAGTTACGAAGGGTGGATGCATGACAGAAGCATGAATGCGTTTTGGTTAGCCCCGAGGCTATAAACTCTCCGAGAGGCGACCGTGACCGATCTAAGACTGTAGAATTTAGTTCTTATTCTTTTTGTTTTTTTTTTACCTTTTCTCTATTATGTGGGAGACGAGGCCCCGACGACGGCTAAAAATTGCAACGGAGACCCGATCAGACGAACGTACGACGCCAAATATCGACTGTTGGGATCTTTTTCGACGAACGCCACCTAAAAGCTCCGGAGGATAGTACTGGCCAGACTACCTCCAACGATTAAACGAGAGGACACGGGGGAGTGCCAAGGGCATTCTGCAACGTGGGATATCGGTGGTGGAAGAGATTCCCGCCACCAAGAAGAATCTGCAGCCCGTGATCCTCCGATTTAGCGAGCTACAAACACCGTGGTGAACTTCGAATTTTGCGCGCCGCGACGATAGGTCGCCATATTTAAGGAGCTCGCAGTAGATTTGCAAAATCGATAATCGATCGCCTATTGAGGGCGCTAAGTACCGGCACCATGCCGTCTGATCACTCTGCCGTAGGCCTGCCTCGCAGGTAGAGCCCCGAGCTCTAGTGCTCGCGCTAATTGTAGAAATTACCTTTTCTAGTAGCCACGAGGCTGATTTTTTTGGTGTGAATTTCCTGCGGGAAAGCGTTTGAGTCTGTTGAGTTCGAGTTGGTGCATCCGGGGGCTCGTAGTCGAGCCGCCACGAGGCCTTGCATTTTGGCTGGAAAACGGTAAGCGTTAGCCAATTTGACTCATACTAATTTGAATTCGGCAAACGGCCATCAGCCATCTTGCCTCATTTTCTGAGCCACGAGGCTTTTAGAGATTTTTGGAAATCAAATTAAGACGACCTCCGAGTCGGTAGGCCGTCACCAGTGTCTCACGCAGTAATAGAGTTTTGAGTTTTGGTCTTGGAGTAAGATTTTTGAGTTTTGTGTCACGTAATAATGCTTTTGTAGAGCCGTAGGTTTTCGCACGTGAGTGCGAGAAAGATAGTCTGACTACGTCACTGTCGCGCTCTCTTCCTCTCGCGGAGAGATTCAGATCGTTATTATATTTTGAATTTGGTTTACTTTTTTTTTTGTTTCGCCTACAAAGGCAGAGTTAGTTTAAGTTAATTTTAAGTAATAATTTTGTGGATTAGTTATTGTGCCTTGCGGGCCTATTCTGGTCTTTAATTTGTAATTTTTGTTCCACGAGGACCGAGTTTGTCGAGTTATTTATTTTTGCATTATTTTGTTTTGTTATCGCTCTCCTACGTGGAAGCTAGTAGTTTATTAATTATTGTAAAACTCGTCAAGCGTGGCCAGGTCGCCTGTATACGACCTGTGGCCGTCCTATATTCGAGGGGAAGTATCCCCGATTGCTCAATTTATTATTTTTATTATTTTTTTTTATATATACTATTTTTATTGAATAAATGCTATTTTTCTTTGTTAAATTCAAAGTTACGAGTCGTTAGTCAACGCCCTGCTAATCCTTCACTTAATCCCGACCCCTCTCCGCGGTACTGTAGCTAGCCGACGGTTATTATTTTGTTTCGATTTTTGAAATCGGCGGTTATCCGCCTGGCGCCCAATATCTCTTTTTATTCTCAGTTTTTGGCCAATTGTCGAGTGGATGGTTCTCGGAGACTGGCTATCCGGTCCAGATCCGAGGATCAAATAAAATCCACGTCACAAATTGGCGCCCAACGTGGGGCTCTGAGAAAATTAAATTATAGTTTCGTTAAATAATTATTCGCTTACGTGTAACGGTTACACTGTTGCCAAAGGACTTCGGGTCAAATAGTTGTTTTCTCTGTCTACCGGAGAAGGATTAGCGGCGCGTACGCTCGCAGCGACTTTGTATCGAAGCCGTACCGCGGCGATTCTTTTGTTTATTGGAACGTCCAAATTCTTCTATTTTATTTTTCGGGTAGTTCTTTTGCGATTTTCGAAACGATTTTGCGTTCGGGAATTGTTGAATTCTTTTGGGGGATTCTGATTCGTTGGAATCAATAAGTTCTGTTTGAGTTTATTTTTTTTTTCTTTCTTCGTTTTTTTTTTTGCCGTGTCTTCTCCACTAGAGTATTATACTCGACTAGAGCGTGCTAAAACACGTTAAATGCACAGGGACACTGGATACGGACCCCTAGCTTAATATTAAGAACTATTCGCTAGTATAAAATATTATCTGCTTGCTATTGAATTTTTTTTGTGTGTGTCACATTTCCCTGTGCATGGTCTAGAATCCAACGGCTATATTCTTCTATATTTCGGGTTCGTGAATATATTCTCTAACGTAGGGGAGATCAAAGTCCAAACTCGGCGGACTCTCAGTACACCCCGCGCCGAGGGGAATGTTTACGCGTCATCACTGAGTGTCGATCCGAAAATCATAGGTGTCGCGTAGATTCACAGTTTGAGCTCTGGCTGTAGCAGTGGTGCTCAGGTGTGGGTTCTGAGGACCATATGATCGCAGTGGTTATCAACTCACGGCTACCTCGACGAGTAGACTCGTCGAGAAGATAGAATATAACACTTTGAGTATGTTTTGAGTTTCTTCATCTTTCTTTCGGGTTCGGGTTCGGGTTCGGGTTATCTTTCTGTCGGGTTCGGGTTCGGGTTTACATTCGAGTTCGGGTTCGAGTTCGATTTCGCGTTCACTTTTGTAGTGGTATTTGACTTGAGTAATTTCTGTACGCACGCCCTAGTGCAATTTCAGAACAATCAACGAGTTCAGTTCGGGACTTTTAGTATTTCGTTTTTCTTTGGTGAGGAAAATTAGAAGTCTGAGTTTTTAAACTTGAGTTCGAGCTTATGTTCGGAGTCAAGTTTGAGTGTGAATTTCGAAATTTGAGTTTCGCGTTTGAGTTTCAGCTCGCGGTCGAAATCAAGTTTTGAATCCGAAATTTTAAAAGTGAGTTCGCAATTTGGCTTGCGTTTTCAGTTTCGAATCCACATTCACATTCGAAATCCAATTCGAGTCCACTTGCGAAGCAAGTTAGAGTCTTGAGTTTCGCGTTGGAGTTTAGAGTCACGTGGAGTGAGTTTTAAACGCTTGAAGTCAATATCGGGTATCTTGTTTCGACGTCCGATTTCAAGTTCAACGTGTCGATTTCGAATTTTTACGTTTCGGGTCTTTACGTTTCGGGTCTTTGCGTTTCGTGTGTTCACGTTTCGGGTGAACTTGGAAACAAACACGCAACACTCGACCTTTTTCAGAGAAGTGGGTTACGCGCGTTTCAGTTCGGGTTTCAGGCTCACATAGTGAGTTTGAGTTTTAGTTGGCATTCGAAGATTTACTATTAGACAAACGCACGACTTTGAGCGTTCTGAGTTTAAATCTGTGACCAGCGAAATTTTGGAAAGCAGAGTTCTATAAGGTGCATTCGCGTTTTAATAACTTCTGTGAGGTTGACCGTGTTCGGTAGTACACGTGAAGTCATGGCGACGAGCGATACTCCGCGTAATAGCACTTCGTGGGCCACAAGTCCAGTAGCTTCGCCGCATGGCAGCCCCGAGGGCTCGGTCAAAAATATGCCAGTTTTGTAGAGATGAAGTAGGGTGTCTGGGGTGAGGGTTACCAGCGTAAGACTGCCGATCGACCCCCACAAGATTGAACCGATTGTTAGTTATCCGGCACCCCGGAACTGTAAATAATCGCGACGATTTGTAGGGATGGCCTCGTAGAACCGCCGGTTTGTCTTAGCGTACGCGGGCTCTTCGGAGCCAATAACGCGGCTTTTACGTCAGGATAGACGGTAGGAATGGGGTGACGATCAAAATAACATCTGTCGAGTGATAAAAGGCAGCGAAAACCTGCTCCCCAAGTCTGAAATAATTTTTTTTTTTGTTATTTTTTGTTTGGTGGTGCTTGTTGATTTTTTGTTGCACGCCTGGTGAAAGCTTCGGCTAAGCCTACATGATCTATTTTGTTTCTTATTTTATTTTTCGCGGTACAGTCAGTGACCAAAGAGGTCTATAGTCAGTAGACTTAAAAACACACGGCTGCGGCCGCCACTCGGAGTTCGTTCCATGGGTCAAGTTCGCTAGTGCTTCCGCCCCAGTGGTCCGTCTAAGGGGGGGGGGGGGGGGAGTTGTAACATTGCATTTTGCAACGCGTGTTACAAGTGACTCCCGAACCCTTAGACGACCATAGTTACGAAGGGTGGATGCATGACAGAAGCATGAATGCGTTTTGGTTAGCCCCGAGGCTATAAACTCTCCGAGAGGCGACCGTGACCGATCTAAGACTGTAGAATTTAGTTCTTATTCTTTTTGTTTTTTTTTTACCTTTTCTCTATTATGTGGGAGACGAGGCCCCGACGACGGCTAAAAATTGCAACGGAGACCCGATCAGACGAACGTACGACGCCAAATATCGACTGTTGGGATCTTTTTCGACGAACGCCACCTAAAAGCTCCGGAGGATAGTACTGGCCAGACTACCTCCAACGATTAAACGAGAGGACACGGGGGAGTGCCAAGGGCATTCTGCAACGTGGGATATCGGTGGTGGAAGAGATTCCCGCCACCAAGAAGAATCTGCAGCCCGTGATCCTCCGATTTAGCGAGCTACAAACACCGTGGTGAACTTCGAATTTTGCGCGCCGCGACGATAGGTCGCCATATTTAAGGAGCTCGCAGTAGATTTGCAAAATCGATAATCGATCGCCTATTGAGGGCGCTAAGTACCGGCACCATGCCGTCTGATCACTCTGCTGTAGGCCTGCCTCGCAGGTAGAGCCCCGAGCTCTAGTGCTCGCGCTAATTGTAGAAATTACCTTTTGTACTAGCCACGAGGCTGATTTTTTTGGTGTGAATTTCCTGCGGGAAAGCGTTTGAGTCTGTTGAGTTCGAGTTGGTGCATCCGGGGGCTCGTAGTCGAGCCGCCACGAGGCCTTGCATTTTGGCTGGAAAACGGTAAGCGTTAGCCAATTTGACTCATACTAATTTGAATTCGGCAAACGGCCATCAGCCATCTTGCCTCATTTTCTGAGCCACGAGGCTTTTAGAGATTTTTGGAAATCAAATTAAGACGACCTCCCGTGCAGAAATTTGAACTGGCATGCCAGGCCACTGTCCAGAGCCTGACCAGATTTTACTGGCTAGCGTGGCCTGGACAGGCTCTGACTTGGCACTGGCCAGACTGACAAGATGTCTCGCAAAACAGCATGATTCCTGGCCGAACTCTCCAGGAACTAGTCAGTAATTATCAGGAATGTCGGACAATACACTGCGATCGCATTTAATTTTTCGTTATCGCAATTCGACTTTAATCGAATCCAAATTCAATTTTTACTTATCCGTTTCAGACTTTTCTAAATATTTGATATATCTCAAATTCGAATTCATTCAACTTTTTTGATTGAATTCGAATTTGAATCGGATGTTTAGAATATTTGGGTGAATTTGAAACGGATTAGTAAAATTTGAATGCGGATTTGAATTTGAAATATTATGTTTGAAATGAAAACATCCTCTATACGTAGTATTATCTGATATTTACGATCACGAGTTTCATACGTGCGCCTGCACTTCTACTTTTACATAGAAATGCTTCTACGCATGCGCTTTTGTCTTCTTACGACTAAAAGTTGGGATTCTTTTAGGTTACGGTCCATCAGCGTATGAAACGTTAGGGTCAAGGTAAGGTTAAGTTCAATGCATACACAGTGTATGATACACTCACCAATACCGATTATATCCTAACTCTTTAAGTCTAAATTAACAATTTCTGGTATATAATTTTCACCCTCTCATGAATATTTTGGAATGACAGATAATATGGATGAAAAACGCAGAACAATTCGCGAACGTGTGCGAAAGCATCGTATGGTTCACGGGAATAGAAAAGTTCATCTGCCGTTAACTAGTGACAGTGACTCTGAGATCAGTTCCGAACGTGAAAGTGTGTATCATCATTGTGAGCTATATAAGTGAGATTGAATTCAAATTGGTTTTATTTTCATAGAAATGATAATTACAGGTGCTGACGAGCAAGAATATAGATATTCCGAACAGGATGTGTCCGAGGATTGTCTCCATGAACAAGTACTGGTGGATGAACATGAAGAAAGTGACAATTATATACAGGGTCATCGTAATGAGTGCGAGGAAGCAAATTTGTCCCCAGTCAGTGACAATGATCCCAATAGGGAAGAAGACACCTCTCATAATGACATGACTGATAGTAGTTTTGGTCAAGAAGATGAATCTGATGAAATTAAGAAATGGGCGATAAAAGAAAGAATTACTCATTCTCAATTAGATGGGCTGTTGTTGATTTTGAGGAGAAGACTGCTCCCGGAACTTCCGAAGACAGCCAAAACATTTCTCAAAACATCCGCTGCAGTCTATGATATACGAGAAATGGTGAACGGTGAAGGTAATACGGGACAATTTGTATACCTCGGTATCGCTGAAAGAATTCGAGCCTGTGTCAATGAACAAATTCATATCGGTGATACCATTTTGCTGCAAATAAATGTGGACGGAGTGCCTCTCTTTGATTCGAGTAACATGCAGCTGTGGCCTATTTTATGTAAAGTAGTACATGAGCCAGACATATACCAACCAGTGCCAGTAGCTATATATGCAGGTTCCACAAAACCAGGGAGCATCAATGAGTATCTGGCTGACTTTATAGTAGAAATGAATCAACTATCAGCAGGTGGCATGATTATAAATGGTAGACTATTCAACGTGAAAATCCAAAGTTTTATATGTGATACACCAGCTAGGTCCTTTCTAAAATGTGTCAAAGGTCATACTGGATATTATGCATGCGAAAGATGCGAAGTGAGAGGATGTAGAGCTGGCAGATGCTCTGTGTATCCTGATACTGACTGCCCCGCCAGAACTCAAGTTTCATTCAGAAGACAGAGTCAACCAGAGCATCATAATGGTGTTTCACCATTACTACTTCTGGAGCCTCCGATAGACCCAGTCAAGCTATTTATTCTTGATTGGATGCACTTAAGTTGCCTTGGAATTATGAAAAAAATTCTGAAGGACTATTGGCTCTTCGGCAATCTATATCTCAGATTGGGTCGTAGGAGTCGAACTGAACTTTCTCGCCGCATGGAGTTCTTGAAACCTCTCGTCATATGTGAATTTCAACGCAAGCCAAGATCTGTAACATCAATAGCAAAGTGGAAAGCCACGGAATTTAGATTCTTTTTATTATATTGTGGCACGATTGTCTTGAAGGGTATTTTGAATGAAAAGCTTTTCAAACATTTTTTATTATTCCATGCGGCATGCAGAATCCTATGCTGCGATGAAACAGCTTTGAAATACAATAGGTTTGCGAAGAGTTATTTGAAAAGTTTTTTTTTGGTTTTGCGTGAATATTATGGCGCAGATTCGCAAATCATGAACGCTCATAATCTAATTCACATAGCTGATGATGCGAAGAACATGAAGTGCAGCCTCACCAAATTGACAGCATTCCCATTCGAGAGTGCACTTGGTACGATGAAAAAGTATGTTCACTCTGCCAATCGACCCTTAGCTCAAATTTGTCGGCGCCTCCACGAACAATTCTCTGTGACCAAGACCAAAGCGACTCTACCACAGCATGTGGAGATCCTCAAACAGCCCAGTGATTTCCAAAACTATGAGAGAAATCGAATACCGATTTCAAAACTAAGATTCAAAGGACAATATGTACTCTCCATCAATTCTCCGGATAATGTGGTTCTTCTACAAAATGGGACTATTGTGAAGATCGATCGTATGTCGTATCTCGTCAGATCTCCAGAACATGTCTCGATTCTTGGCAAACAATGGAAAATCAAAGAGTCCCTGTTTACGTATCCATGTGATTCTAAACTACTAGGAGAATGGGTACTTGAAGATAGACCATGTACAACTGAAATTAAATGCCCTATCAATTATATCAAGCGGAAGATGATTATACTGCGCATACCAGAAAATGCAAACAGGAGGGGGAAAACATATGGAATATCTTTATTGCATTAATATAAGGTAAGAGAATTCAAATCTTGTTCCCAATCAAGATCAAGACCAATGTGATAGCTTAAAATGCGGCTGAGTTATAGAAATTTGAAAAAAAAATCTCGATTTACGTGTATTTTAAATGGAAAATATTCGCACGCTTTGGGAAAGTACTTAAACTTAATATTAAGAGCTGTAACTTTCAGGGAATTTTTTTTTCGACATTTTCAACCAAATTTCACGTGAGGACTAAAAAAAAATAAAACGTCGAAAAAAAAAATCACCCTAGTGTATATAGTGTAATAACGATTCAGCTGTTTGGGGGCAAAAATATTAATAGATAATTAAGACGCTACCTCCTGGTTGTAGTTGACATGTGAATCTTTGAGGGGGTATATACCCCTTGAAAATATTTTTTTTCAAATCACTGCTACGCTCTGAGAAAACATTTTAGTATTTTTTTACAATTGATTAGTGCTATTTTGATACATAGTTCATGATTTTTCCAGATTTTATGTCTTCTGCTGAAAAAAAATGTATTTATTTTTTTGATTTTTTCAACTTCAAATTGATTTCGGCACGCTTTCCCCTCAAACTAAAAATCTGAAAAAAATTACACAGTGTTTTGGGTCATTATCTGTCGATTCAGGGGGTGGCAAGTATATGTTAGAAATTACCGAGCACTCTAATGTATAATACACGTTGGTTATGCGTCTGTAGGGAAATAGTACCCAGGCTGACTGCCAGGCGTCGCAATGGTCAAATCCAAGCTTCTAATGGGTACACCAATATGGCGGCTTCTCGTATCCGGTTAGTGTTTATATCAGTGGTCCGTAACCACGCTGTTTGATCGAGATCCTGGACCATGTGCTAGGAGACGAAAATATATCTTTACAAAGCTATCGTAAATTTCAACAGGTAATTGTTTTCTAACAGATATTTCAGAGGAATCTGTAAATAGGATCAATATGATAACTTGAGTACCGAAAGATGCGATCGTCGTTTGGTATAACCGTTGACCGGGATTTGTTTCAATCGTTTTTTACAACGCAACATTGTTGCACTAGTTCTAAGAACCCTAAATAGTGGAGAAAAATATACATCATTACAGGATTCATAGTATAAAGACGCGTATACATGCATCCTAACCACAAAATCAACCGCGTGTGACTCATGGGGCATTCCATAACATCTCGGCCTGCCGTGACCCCTACAATTTATCATTTTCGGGGGATGTGGGAGCGCCAAATATGTATAAGCTACTACATGTAGCTTTTTTTATTGTTATCTATGGAAGATTCGTTTGATTTCAGTAACAATGGCTGCGCAAGATATCCAGTCTTTTCAATTACTTGATTTTGTAACGGGTAATAAAAATAAAAAAAAACCATTGATGATAGAATGTGTACCATCGCAATGGATTTCCTTCAACCCATCAATTGGAAAATGTCAATGTAAATTTATGCCTCCTCCGTACTCAGAAGAAGACACTGAGCTAGTAGATACGCTAGTGAAGCAACAAGGTCATCCTCCAGAATCTTGGCCGACATATACTGTTAACCTCAGGGGCCATGCAAGTAAGTAATTGATTATTGTTTGTTTTTATCAATCATTGTCCTGCAATTTTATCAATGCTCGTAGAGAAATGGTACTGAAACTTTGACAAAAGCGTTTTTTCATTTCACTAAAACTAAAAAAGGTTTTGAGATATTAGTAGGATGTGTATTGGAAAAAAAAAAGTTTGAGCAATTTTGAGATATTAGTAGGATGTGTATTGATTGAAAAAAAAATTCCAACCAGCTGCGATGAAAGTGCATGCCCGAAAGACCTTTTGCAGAAAATTCCCTGCGTAGAGCTGTGAAAGGTCTCCTGCGCATACACCTGCATCGCAGAAGATAGACATTTGTTTCAATACACATATGACCAATATCTGAATATTATGGGAAGCAATTTTTGATTGAGACTTTCAGAGTAATGAGAAAAATGAAAAACCATTCTCGTCGAAATTTCAGTACCGTCTCCCTTTAAGGAGAGGTCGTACTTAAATCTATGAGAATACCAGTATGTTGTTTGTTAAATGAGTGAAAGAAAGTTGATCCAAAAAATGCATCCCTCAGTTCTCAGGTCCAATTTTAGATTATATGACCAGTGTCCAAAGAATTTGTGAAATATAATTGCATCTATTTTTAATCTAGCAACCTATGATGATGCGATGAAACGTCTCGAAATATTAAAAGTTAAACCATATGCATACACGGAAGATGGTATTTTACCAGAAAAAAAAGCAACTAAGATTACAAAAGCATATCAACGGCTGAAAACCAAAGGCGACCAAGCCCTAGCTAAAAAGTTGATGCAAGTGCCAGAACTTGTACCCTCGACAAGCCAGCATAGCTTAAGAAGTGGAGACTGTAAATAGAATTGAAAATCTAAATTGATAATCAATTTTTTCATCGGATATTCAGATTTTGATATGTTTTTACATTTATTCTAAAATTTATATAGCACCTATTGAGACATCTGACGTGTCTATTGATGAAAACCAAAGTAACAAAAAGGAATGGAAAAAGAAAAAAGCCCCCAAACGTATTACAGACACAGAGTCAACCGATGAAAACAGTAATATCCTTAGGAGATCCAAGAATAACCCAAAACATAAGCCTAAGAATACAGAATCGAGCAAAAGAAGTCTATCCGCTAAAGACTGTGCGCAACGTAAGTTAGCCATCCGAACGTTTTGTATTCAATCCTACTAGCGTACAATCTGATACTTTCGAGTTACTTTAATTGACTTCTAGAAGTACGAAAAACCTTAACCTTTAGATATTAATATGTTTTTACATTTATTCTAAAATTTATATAGCACCTATTGAGACATCTGACGTGTCTATTGATGAAAACCAAAGTAACAAAAAGGAATGGAAAAAGAAAAAAGCCCCCAAACGTATTACAGACACAGAGTCAACCGATGAAAACAGTAATATCCTTAGGAGATCCAAGAATAACCCAAAACATAAGCCTAAGAATACAGAATCGAGCAAAAGAAGTCTATCCGCTAAAGACTGTGCGCAACGTAAGTTAGCCATCCGAACGTTTTGTATTCAATCCTACTAGCGTACAATCTGATACTTTCGAGTTACTTTAATTGACTTCTAGAAGTACGAAAAACCTTAACCTTTAGATATTAATATGTTTTTACATTTATTCTAAAATTTATATAGCACCTATTGAGACATCTGACGTGTCTATTGATGAAAACCAAAGTAACAAAAAAGAATGGAAAAAGAAAAAAGCCCCCAAACGTATTACAGACACAGAGTCAACCGATGAAAACAGTAATATCCTTAGGAGATCCAAGAATAACCCAAAACATAAACCTAAGAATACAGAATCGAGCAAAAGAAGTCTATCCGCTAAAGACTGTGCGCAACGTAAGTTAGCCATCCGAACGTTTTGTAGTCAATCCTACTAGCGTACAATCTGATACTTTCGAGTTAGTTTAATTGACCTCTAGAAGTACGAAAAACCTTATCAAAGACCAGTGCTATACCTTCTCAAACTGTTAGTACTAATTTGATTCATCCATCTTCGTGCTAGTCCCTCCATACATCAATATAATTAATTGGTTTCCATGTATTTATAGCTGATTCAATTTTATCACATGAAAAAGACTCTCAACTGCTATCTCAAACGCATACTGGTAATCAAAAAGACAAGGTTACGCTGCTGAGTGACCGCAGACAAGTTATAGATGTTACTGAAAAACCAAAAAAGTCTCACACTTCACAATCATGTAAGAAGCGTGACAGTATAATTTGAGTGGAGTTCAGCATTTCTGATGTTGTTTTTTATTGATCTTATTCTTGTTTATTAATAGTCATTTTGTCCTAAAAGTTGCACACTCAAGTAAAGAATCATCTCGAAGCCGAGCTCCTGAAAAAAATGATGACCAAACTCAAACCCTTATGGGACTGAGATTCGATATACAAGCACTAACTGTAGCCTTCAAAGAACTGAAAGGTATTATCGAAAGATCCGCACTGGCGCAGAATGCATTTGGTACAATTGTCCAAAGCTTTGCCACTGAGTTCAATGTAGTATTCCCCATAACGACCATGGAGGACTTCCACACATTCGATGAACAGTTAAAAATGGACAAAAAATTACGAAAAGAGTTTGTGAGTGAGACATTTGACTTCTAAAGATCTTCTGTTCGAAATCAATTCGTAACTCACTTATCTTTTGCATCCATAGACTAGTACATTGCACTTCATAGTGGATTCACACACCACGCTGTCCAGAAATATCACAGCCATGTTGAAGAAACATATTTCGAGGGATGTGGCGCTAAAATTCAATGCAATAAAAACTGGGAAGAATAAGGAGATATTTAAAGAAACCAAACTGTGCAACCTCTTACGGGGTAAGCAATAATCATGTTAACTATACTGCATCATGTTCGAAGACCTTAAGGGAGAGCCGGCTACTGAAATCTTGACAAAAACCAGATTTTTATTTCTTGGATGCTTAAGAAAGGCCGAATCAAAAAAGTACTTTCTCAAGTTGTAGATGATAGTAGAATACTATACCTTGAAAAAAAAACTCTATCCTGCCATGAAAATGTCGACGCGGGAAACCTTTTGCAGTATGTACATTTCCTACGCAGCGCTTCGAAGGGTTCCTTGCGTCAACATTTTTGTCGCAGGAGATTGAAATTTTTTTTTAAAGTATATTCTACTATCATTTACAACTTGAGAAAGTACTTGTGCAATTCGACCTTTTTTAGCCATTCGAACAATAAAAAACTGGTCTTCGTCAGACAAGATTTTAGTAGGGTCTTTCTTTGAAGGGGAATATATGCCTCAACACTTTTTTTCTGTCTTACAGATGTCCTGTTGCTGAAATATAAAGAGGGAGCCCAAGGAACAGTACCAATTACAGAAAAAAATTTTTATCGAGAACTGGGAAACTGTCTCTCTAATGCTGTCGATTGGAACGGGCGTCGCAAAGACCGGCCAAATAAACAACCGAATACCGAATGAAATGAGTCCTAAATTTATAATATACGTCTTCACGTTTTCTCTCTCAAGGAGAAAAAAAAATCATATTATGAGACATTACTCGAGTATATTTCTTATTTTCCTTTTTTTTTTCTTTCCTTCATTTTCTTATAATATTTTATACATATTATATATATACTTATTATGTATGTATTATCTTATTACTTTGGCCAACCAGACCCGAGCTCTAACGAAAATAACATGGCTTGTGTCAAGCCGTTTGTTCTCTGTTCTGCATCGAGGCAACATAAGTAACTCATATACTATGAATGCTTTTTTTTGGTTGATTTAATTTTGAGACCTAAAAATAAAGCCTCCATTTTAACGAAAAATATATATTTTCATATTTTCCATAATACCCTATAATGAAAGCATGAATCTAGTCACTCATAAGATAACTGACCAGTCCCTGGTCTGATTACTGGCTAGAGCCTGATCAGTTTGACTGGCCAGGTACTGAGCAGAAAAATGTTACGCGCCAGGCCTGGCTCTAGACAGTTGACCTGGCTATGGCCAGTCCAGATTCATGGAAGTCTGGCCAGGGTCTATGTAGCGCCGGAATTAAATTTCTGCGCGGGCTCCGAGTCGGTAGGCCGTCACCAGTGTCTCACGCAGTAATAGAGTTTTGAGTTTTGGTCTTGGAGTAAGATTTTTGAGTTTTGTGTCACGTAATAATGCTTTTGTAGAGCCGTAGGTTTTCGCACGTGAGTGCGAGAAAGATAGTCTGACTACGTCACTGTCGCGCTCTCTTCCTCTCGCGGAGAGATTCAGATCGTTATTATATTTTGAATTTGGTTTACTTTTTTTTTTGTTTCGCCTACAAAGGCAGAGTTAGTTTAAGTTAATTTTAAGTAATAATTTTGTGGATTAGTTATTGTGCCTTGCGGGCCTATTCTGGTCTTTAATTTGTAATTTTTGTTCCACGAGGACCGAGTTTGTCGAGTTATTTATTTTTGCATTATTTTGTTTTGTTATCGCTCTCCTACGTGGAAGCTAGTAGTTTATTAATTATTGTAAAACTCGTCAAGCGTGGCCAGGTCGCCTGTATACGACCTGTGGCCGTCCTATATTCGAGGGGAAGTATCCCCGATTGCTCAATTTATTATTTTTATTATTTTTTTTTATATATACTATTTTTATTGAATAAATGCTATTTTTCTTTGTTAAATTCAAAGTTACGAGTCGTTAGTCAACGCCCTGCTAATCCTTCACTTAATCCCGACCCCTCTCCGCGGTACTGTAGCTAGCCGACGGTTATTATTTTGTTTCGATTTTTGAAATCGGCGGTTATCCGCCTGGCGCCCAATATCTCTTTTTATTCTCAGTTTTTGGCCAATTGTCGAGTGGATGGTTCTCGGAGACTGGCTATCCGGTCCAGATCCGAGGATCAAATAAAATCCACGTCACAAATTGGCGCCCAACGTGGGGCTCTGAGAAAATTAAATTATAGTTTCGTTAAATAATTATTCGCTTACGTGTAACGGTTACACTGTTGCCAAAGGACTTCGGGTCAAATAGTTGTTTTCTCTGTCTACCGGAGAAGGATTAGCGGCGCGTACGCTCGCAGCGACTTTGTATCGAAGCCGTACCGCGGCGATTCTTTTGTTTATTGGAACGTCCAAATTCTTCTATTTTATTTTTCGGGTAGTTCTTTTGCGATTTTCGAAACGATTTTGCGTTCGGGAATTGTTGAATTCTTTTGGGGGATTCTGATTCGTTGGAATCAATAAGTTCTGTTTGAGTTTATTTTTTTTTTCTTTCTTCGTTTTTTTTTTTGCCGTGTCTTCTCCACTAGAGTATTATACTCGACTAGAGCGTGCTAAAACACGTTAAATGCACAGGGACACTGGATACGGACCCCTAGCTTAATATTAAGAACTATTCGCTAGTATAAAATATTATCTGCTTGCTATTGAATTTTTTTTGTGTGTGTCACATTTCCCTGTGCATGGTCTAGAATCCAACGGCTATATTCTTCTATATTTCGGGTTCGTGAATATATTCTCTAACGTAGGGGAGATCAAAGTCCAAACTCGGCGGACTCTCAGTACACCCCGCGCCGAGGGGAATGTTTACGCGTCATCACTGAGTGTCGATCCGAAAATCATAGGTGTCGCGTAGATTCACAGTTTGAGCTCTGGCTGTAGCAGTGGTGCTCAGGTGTGGGTTCTGAGGACCATATGATCGCAGTGGTTATCAACTCACGGCTACCTCGACGAGTAGACTCGTCGAGAAGATAGAATATAACACTTTGAGTATGTTTTGAGTTTCTTCATCTTTCTTTCGGGTTCGGGTTCGGGTTCGGGTTATCTTTCTGTCGGGTTCGGGTTCGGGTTTACATTCGAGTTCGGGTTCGAGTTCGATTTCGCGTTCACTTTTGTAGTGGTATTTGACTTGAGTAATTTCTGTACGCACGCCCTAGTGCAATTTCAGAACAATCAACGAGTTCAGTTCGGGACTTTTAGTATTTCGTTTTTCTTTGGTGAGGAAAATTAGAAGTCTGAGTTTTTAAACTTGAGTTCGAGCTTATGTTCGGAGTCAAGTTTGAGTGTGAATTTCGAAATTTGAGTTTCGCGTTTGAGTTTCAGCTCGCGGTCGAAATCAAGTTTTGAATCCGAAATTTTAAAAGTGAGTTCGCAATTTGGCTTGCGTTTTCAGTTTCGAATCCACATTCACATTCGAAATCCAATTCGAGTCCACTTGCGAAGCAAGTTAGAGTCTTGAGTTTCGCGTTGGAGTTTAGAGTCACGTGGAGTGAGTTTTAAACGCTTGAAGTCAATATCGGGTATCTTGTTTCGACGTCCGATTTCAAGTTCAACGTGTCGATTTCGAATTTTTACGTTTCGGGTCTTTACGTTTCGGGTCTTTGCGTTTCGTGTGTTCACGTTTCGGGTGAACTTGGAAACAAACACGCAACACTCGACCTTTTTCAGAGAAGTGGGTTACGCGCGTTTCAGTTCGGGTTTCAGGCTCACATAGTGAGTTTGAGTTTTAGTTGGCATTCGAAGATTTACTATTAGACAAACGCACGACTTTGAGCGTTCTGAGTTTAAATCTGTGACCAGCGAAATTTTGGAAAGCAGAGTTCTATAAGGTGCATTCGCGTTTTAATAACTTCTGTGAGGTTGACCGTGTTCGGTAGTACACGTGAAGTCATGGCGACGAGCGATACTCCGCGTAATAGCACTTCGTGGGCCACAAGTCCAGTAGCTTCGCCGCATGGCAGCCCCGAGGGCTCGGTCAAAAATATGCCAGTTTTGTAGAGATGAAGTAGGGTGTCTGGGGTGAGGGTTACCAGCGTAAGACTGCCGATCGACCCCCACAAGATTGAACCGATTGTTAGTTATCCGGCACCCCGGAACTGTAAATAATCGCGACGATTTGTAGGGATGGCCTCGTAGAACCGCCGGTTTGTCTTAGCGTACGCGGGCTCTTCGGAGCCAATAACGCGGCTTTTACGTCAGGATAGACGGTAGGAATGGGGTGACGATCAAAATAACATCTGTCGAGTGATAAAAGGCAGCGAAAACCTGCTCCCCAAGTCTGAAATAATTTTTTTTTTTGTTATTTTTTGTTTGGTGGTGCTTGTTGATTTTTTGTTGCACGCCTGGTGAAAGCTTCGGCTAAGCCTACATGATCTATTTTGTTTCTTATTTTATTTTTCGCGGTACAGTCAGTGACCAAAGAGGTCTATAGTCAGTAGACTTAAAAACACACGGCTGCGGCCGCCACTCGGAGTTCGTTCCATGGGTCAAGTTCGCTAGTGCTTCCGCCCCAGTGGTCCGTCTAAGGGGGGGGGGGGGGGAGTTGTAACATTGCATTTTGCAACGCGTGTTACAAGTGACTCCCGAACCCTTAGACGACCATAGTTACGAAGGGTGGATGCATGACAGAAGCATGAATGCGTTTTGGTTAGCCCCGAGGCTATAAACTCTCCGAGAGGCGACCGTGACCGATCTAAGACTGTAGAATTTAGTTCTTATTCTTTTTGTTTTTTTTTTACCTTTTCTCTATTATGTGGGAGACGAGGCCCCGACGACGGCTAAAAATTGCAACGGAGACCCGATCAGACGAACGTACGACGCCAAATATCGACTGTTGGGATCTTTTTCGACGAACGCCACCTAAAAGCTCCGGAGGATAGTACTGGCCAGACTACCTCCAACGATTAAACGAGAGGACACGGGGGAGTGCCAAGGGCATTCTGCAACGTGGGATATCGGTGGTGGAAGAGATTCCCGCCACCAAGAAGAATCTGCAGCCCGTGATCCTCCGATTTAGCGAGCTACAAACACCGTGGTGAACTTCGAATTTTGCGCGCCGCGACGATAGGTCGCCATATTTAAGGAGCTCGCAGTAGATTTGCAAAATCGATAATCGATCGCCTATTGAGGGTGCTAAGTACCGGCACCATGCCGTCTGATCACTCTGCCGTAGGCCTGCCTCGCAGGTAGAGCCCCGAGCTCTAGTGCTCGCACTAATTGTAGAAATTACCTTTTGTAGTAGCCACGAGGCTGATTTTTTTGGTGTGAATTTCCTGCGGGAAAGCGTTTGAGTCTGTTGAGTTCGAGTTGGTGCATCCGGGGGCTCGTAGTCGAGCCGCCACGAGGCCTTGCATTTTGGCTGGAAAACGGTAAGCGTTAGCCAATTTGACTCATACTAATTTGAATTCGGCAAACGGCCATCAGCCATCTTGCCTCATTTTCTGAGCCACGAGGCTTTTAGAGATTTTTGGAAATCAAATTAAGACGACCTCCGAGTCGGTAGGCCGTCACCAGTGTCTCACGCAGTAATAGAGTTTTGAGTTTTGTTCTTGGAGTAAGATTTTTGAGTTTTGTGTCACGTAATAATGCTTTTGTAGAGCCGTAGGTTTTCGCACGTGAGTGCGAGAAAGATAGTCTGACTACGTCACTGTCGCGCTCTCTTCCTCTCGCGGAGAGATTCAGATCGTTATTATATTTTGAATTTGGTTTACTTTTTTTTTTGTTTCGCCTACAAAGGCAGAGTTAGTTTAAGTTAATTTTAAGTAATAATTTTGTGGATTAGTTATTGTGCCTTGCGGGCCTATTCTGGTCTTTAATTTGTAATTTTTGTTCCACGAGGACCGAGTTTGTCGAGTTATTTATTTTTGCATTATTTTGTTTTGTTATCGCTCTCCTACGTGGAAGCTAGTAGTTTATTAATTATTGTAAAACTCGTCAAGCGTGGCCAGGTCGCCTGTATACGACCTGTGGCCGTCCTATATTCGAGGGGAAGTATCCCCGATTGCTCAATTTATTATTTTTATTATTTTTTTTTATATATACTATTTTTATTGAATAAATGCTATTTTTCTTTGTTAAATTCAAAGTTACGAGTCGTTAGTCAACGCCCTGCTAATCCTTCACTTAATCCCGACCCCTCTCCGCGGTACTGTAGCTAGCCGACGGTTATTATTTTGTTTCGATTTTTGAAATCGGCGGTTATCCGCCTGGCGCCCAATATCTCTTTTTATTCTCAGTTTTTGGCCAATTGTCGAGTGGATGGTTCTCGGAGACTGGCTATCCGGTCCAGATCCGAGGATCAAATAAAATCCACGTCACAAATTGGCGCCCAACGTGGGGCTCTGAGAAAATTAAATTATAGTTTCGTTAAATAATTATTCGCTTACGTGTAACGGTTACACTGTTGCCAAAGGACTTCGGGTCAAATAGTTGTTTTCTCTGTCTACCGGAGAAGGATTAGCGGCGCGTACGCTCGCAGCGACTTTGTATCGAAGCCGTACCGCGGCGATTCTTTTGTTTATTGGAACGTCCAAATTCTTCTATTTTATTTTTCGGGTAGTTCTTTTGCGATTTTCGAAACGATTTTGCGTTCGGGAATTGTTGAATTCTTTTGGGGGATTCTGATTCGTTGGAATCAATAAGTTCTGTTTGAGTTTATTTTTTTTTTCTTTCTTCGTTTTTTTTTTTGCCGTGTCTTCTCCACTAGAGTATTATACTCGACTAGAGCGTGCTAAAACACGTTAAATGCACAGGGACACTGGATACGGACCCCTAGCTTAATATTAAGAACTATTCGCTAGTATAAAATATTATCTGCTTGCTATTGAATTTTTTTTGTGTGTGTCACATTTCCCTGTGCATGGTCTAGAATCCAACGGCTATATTCTTCTATATTTCGGGTTCGTGAATATATTCTCTAACGTAGGGGAGATCAAAGTCCAAACTCGGCGGACTCTCAGTACACCCCGCGCCGAGGGGAATGTTTACGCGTCATCACTGAGTGTCGATCCGAAAATCATAGGTGTCGCGTAGATTCACAGTTTGAGCTCTGGCTGTAGCAGTGGTGCTCAGGTGTGGGTTCTGAGGACCATATGATCGCAGTGGTTATCAACTCACGGCTACCTCGACGAGTAGACTCGTCGAGAAGATAGAATATAACACTTTGAGTATGTTTTGAGTTTCTTCATCTTTCTTTCGGGTTCGGGTTCGGGTTCGGGTTATCTTTCTGTCGGGTTCGGGTTCGGGTTTACATTCGAGTTCGGGTTCGAGTTCGATTTCGCGTTCACTTTTGTAGTGGTATTTGACTTGAGTAATTTCTGTACGCACGCCCTAGTGCAATTTCAGAACAATCAACGAGTTCAGTTCGGGACTTTTAGTATTTCGTTTTTCTTTGGTGAGGAAAATTAGAAGTCTGAGTTTTTAAACTTGAGTTCGAGCTTATGTTCGGAGTCAAGTTTGAGTGTGAATTTCGAAATTTGAGTTTCGCGTTTGAGTTTCAGCTCGCGGTCGAAATCAAGTTTTGAATCCGAAATTTTAAAAGTGAGTTCGCAATTTGGCTTGCGTTTTCAGTTTCGAATCCACATTCACATTCGAAATCCAATTCGAGTCCACTTGCGAAGCAAGTTAGAGTCTTGAGTTTCGCGTTGGAGTTTAGAGTCACGTGGAGTGAGTTTTAAACGCTTGAAGTCAATATCGGGTATCTTGTTTCGACGTCCGATTTCAAGTTCAACGTGTCGATTTCGAATTTTTACGTTTCGGGTCTTTACGTTTCGGGTCTTTGCGTTTCGTGTGTTCACGTTTCGGGTGAACTTGGAAACAAACACGCAACACTCGACCTTTTTCAGAGAAGTGGGTTACGCGCGTTTCAGTTCGGGTTTCAGGCTCACATAGTGAGTTTGAGTTTTAGTTGGCATTCGAAGATTTACTATTAGACAAACGCACGACTTTGAGCGTTCTGAGTTTAAATCTGTGACCAGCGAAATTTTGGAAAGCAGAGTTCTATAAGGTGCATTCGCGTTTTAATAACTTCTGTGAGGTTGACCGTGTTCGGTAGTACACGTGAAGTCATGGCGACGAGCGATACTCCGCGTAATAGCACTTCGTGGGCCACAAGTCCAGTAGCTTCGCCGCATGGCAGCCCCGAGGGCTCGGTCAAAAATATGCCAGTTTTGTAGAGATGAAGTAGGGTGTCTGGGGTGAGGGTTACCAGCGTAAGACTGCCGATCGACCCCCACAAGATTGAACCGATTGTTAGTTATCCGGCACCCCGGAACTGTAAATAATCGCGACGATTTGTAGGGATGGCCTCGTAGAACCGCCGGTTTGTCTTAGCGTACGCGGGCTCTTCGGAGCCAATAACGCGGCTTTTACGTCAGGATAGACGGTAGGAATGGGGTGACGATCAAAATAACATCTGTCGAGTGATAAAAGGCAGCGAAAACCTGCTCCCCAAGTCTGAAATAATTTTTTTTTTTGTTATTTTTTGTTTGGTGGTGCTTGTTGATTTTTTGTTGCACGCCTGGTGAAAGCTTCGGCTAAGCCTACATGATCTATTTTGTTTCTTATTTTATTTTTCGCGGTACAGTCAGTGACCAAAGAGGTCTATAGTCAGTAGACTTAAAAACACACGGCTGCGGCCGCCACTCGGAGTTCGTTCCATGGGTCAAGTTCGCTAGTGCTTCCGCCCCAGTGGTCCGTCTAAGGGGGGGGGGGGGGGAGTTGTAACATTGCATTTTGCAACGCGTGTTACAAGTGACTCCCGAACCCTTAGACGACCATAGTTACGAAGGGTGGATGCATGACAGAAGCATGAATGCGTTTTGGTTAGCCCCGAGGCTATAAACTCTCCGAGAGGCGACCGTGACCGATCTAAGACTGTAGAATTTAGTTCTTATTCTTTTTGTTTTTTTTTTACCTTTTCTCTATTATGTGGGAGACGAGGCCCCGACGACGGCTAAAAATTGCAACGGAGACCCGATCAGACGAACGTACGACGCCAAATATCGACTGTTGGGATCTTTTTCGACGAACGCCACCTAAAAGCTCCGGAGGATAGTACTGGCCAGACTACCTCCAACGATTAAACGAGAGGACACGGGGGAGTGCCAAGGGCATTCTGCAACGTGGGATATCGGTGGTGGAAGAGATTCCCGCCACCAAGAAGAATCTGCAGCCCGTGATCCTCCGATTTAGCGAGCTACAAACACCGTGGTGAACTTCGAATTTTGCGCGCCGCGACGATAGGTCGCCATATTTAAGGAGCTCGCAGTAGATTTGCAAAATCGATAATCGATCGCCTATTGAGGGCGCTAAGTACCGGCACCATGCCGTCTGATCACTCTGCCGTAGGCCTGCCTCGCAGGTAGAGCCCCGAGCTCTAGTGCTCGCGCTAATTGTAGAAATTACCTTTTGTAGTAGCCACGAGGCTGATTTTTTTGGTGTGAATTTCCTGCGGGAAAGCGTTTGAGTCTGTTGAGTTCGAGTTGGTGCATCCGGGGGCTCGTAGTCGAGCCGCCACGAGGCCTTGCATTTTGGCTGGAAAACGGTAAGCGTTAGCCAATTTGACTCATACTAATTTGAATTCGGCAAACGGCCATCAGCCATCTTGCCTCATTTTCTGAGCCACGAGGCTTTTAGAGATTTTTGGAAATCAAATTAAGACGACCTCCGAGTCGGTAGGCCGTCACCAGTGTCTCACGCAGTAATAGAGTTTTGAGTTTTGTTCTTGGAGTAAGATTTTTGAGTTTTGTGTCACGTAATAATGCTTTTGTAGAGCCGTAGGTTTTCGCACGTGAGTGCGAGAAAGATAGTCTGACTACGTCACTGTCGCGCTCTCTTCCTCTCGCGGAGAGATTCAGATCGTTATTATATTTTGAATTTGGTTTACTTTTTTTTTTGTTTCGCCTACAAAGGCAGAGTTAGTTTAAGTTAATTTTAAGTAATAATTTTGTGGATTAGTTATTGTGCCTTGCGGGCCTATTCTGGTCTTTAATTTGTAATTTTTGTTCCACGAGGACCGAGTTTGTCGAGTTATTTATTTTTGCATTATTTTGTTTTGTTATCGCTCTCCTACGTGGAAGCTAGTAGTTTATTAATTATTGTAAAACTCGTCAAGCGTGGCCAGGTCGCCTGTATACGACCTGTGGCCGTCCTATATTCGAGGGGAAGTATCCCCGATTGCTCAATTTATTATTTTTATTATTTTTTTTTATATATACTATTTTTATTGAATAAATGCTATTTTTCTTTGTTAAATTCAAAGTTACGAGTCGTTAGTCAACGCCCTGCTAATCCTTCACTTAATCCCGACCCCTCTCCGCGGTACTGTAGCTAGCCGACGGTTATTATTTTGTTTCGATTTTTGAAATCGGCGGTTATCCGCCTGGCGCCCAATATCTCTTTTTATTCTCAGTTTTTGGCCAATTGTCGAGTGGATGGTTCTCGGAGACTGGCTATCCGGTCCAGATCCGAGGATCAAATAAAATCCACGTCACAAATTGGCGCCCAACGTGGGGCTCTGAGAAAATTAAATTATAGTTTCGTTAAATAATTATTCGCTTACGTGTAACGGTTACACTGTTGCCAAAGGACTTCGGGTCAAATAGTTGTTTTCTCTGTCTACCGGAGAAGGATTAGCGGCGCGTACGCTCGCAGCGACTTTGTATCGAAGCCGTACCGCGGCGATTCTTTTGTTTATTGGAACGTCCAAATTCTTCTATTTTATTTTTCGGGTAGTTCTTTTGCGATTTTCGAAACGATTTTGCGTTCGGGAATTGTTGAATTCTTTTGGGGGATTCTGATTCGTTGGAATCAATAAGTTCTGTTTGAGTTTATTTTTTTTTTCTTTCTTCGTTTTTTTTTTTGCCGTGTCTTCTCCACTAGAGTATTATACTCGACTAGAGCGTGCTAAAACACGTTAAATGCACAGGGACACTGGATACGGACCCCTAGCTTAATATTAAGAACTATTCGCTAGTATAAAATATTATCTGCTTGCTATTGAATTTTTTTTGTGTGTGTCACATTTCCCTGTGCATGGTCTAGAATCCAACGGCTATATTCTTCTATATTTCGGGTTCGTGAATATATTCTCTAACGTAGGGGAGATCAAAGTCCAAACTCGGCGGACTCTCAGTACACCCCGCGCCGAGGGGAATGTTTACGCGTCATCACTGAGTGTCGATCCGAAAATCATAGGTGTCGCGTAGATTCACAGTTTGAGCTCTGGCTGTAGCAGTGGTGCTCAGGTGTGGGTTCTGAGGACCATATGATCGCAGTGGTTATCAACTCACGGCTACCTCGACGAGTAGACTCGTCGAGAAGATAGAATATAACACTTTGAGTATGTTTTGAGTTTCTTCATCTTTCTTTCGGGTTCGGGTTCGGGTTCGGGTTATCTTTCTGTCGGGTTCGGGTTCGGGTTTACATTCGAGTTCGGGTTCGAGTTCGATTTCGCGTTCACTTTTGTAGTGGTATTTGACTTGAGTAATTTCTGTACGCACGCCCTAGTGCAATTTCAGAACAATCAACGAGTTCAGTTCGGGACTTTTAGTATTTCGTTTTTCTTTGGTGAGGAAAATTAGAAGTCTGAGTTTTTAAACTTGAGTTCGAGCTTATGTTCGGAGTCAAGTTTGAGTGTGAATTTCGAAATTTGAGTTTCGCGTTTGAGTTTCAGCTCGCGGTCGAAATCAAGTTTTGAATCCGAAATTTTAAAAGTGAGTTCGCAATTTGGCTTGCGTTTTCAGTTTCGAATCCACATTCACATTCGAAATCCAATTCGAGTCCACTTGCGAAGCAAGTTAGAGTCTTGAGTTTCGCGTTGGAGTTTAGAGTCACGTGGAGTGAGTTTTAAACGCTTGAAGTCAATATCGGGTATCTTGTTTCGACGTCCGATTTCAAGTTCAACGTGTCGATTTCGAATTTTTACGTTTCGGGTCTTTACGTTTCGGGTCTTTGCGTTTCGTGTGTTCACGTTTCGGGTGAACTTGGAAACAAACACGCAACACTCGACCTTTTTCAGAGAAGTGGGTTACGCGCGTTTCAGTTCGGGTTTCAGGCTCACATAGTGAGTTTGAGTTTTAGTTGGCATTCGAAGATTTACTATTAGACAAACGCACGACTTTGAGCGTTCTGAGTTTAAATCTGTGACCAGCGAAATTTTGGAAAGCAGAGTTCTATAAGGTGCATTCGCGTTTTAATAACTTCTGTGAGGTTGACCGTGTTCGGTAGTACACGTGAAGTCATGGCGACGAGCGATACTCCGCGTAATAGCACTTCGTGGGCCACAAGTCCAGTAGCTTCGCCGCATGGCAGCCCCGAGGGCTCGGTCAAAAATATGCCAGTTTTGTAGAGATGAAGTAGGGTGTCTGGGGTGAGGGTTACCAGCGTAAGACTGCCGATCGACCCCCACAAGATTGAACCGATTGTTAGTTATCCGGCACCCCGGAACTGTAAATAATCGCGACGATTTGTAGGGATGGCCTCGTAGAACCGCCGGTTTGTCTTAGCGTACGCGGGCTCTTCGGAGCCAATAACGCGGCTTTTACGTCAGGATAGACGGTAGGAATGGGGTGACGATCAAAATAACATCTGTCGAGTGATAAAAGGCAGCGAAAACCTGCTCCCCAAGTCTGAAATAATTTTTTTTTTTGTTATTTTTTGTTTGGTGGTGCTTGTTGATTTTTTGTTGCACGCCTGGTGAAAGCTTCGGCTAAGCCTACATGATCTATTTCGTTTCTTATTTTATTTTTCGCGGTACAGTCAGTGACCAAAGAGGTCTATAGTCAGTAGACTTAAAAACACACGGCTGCGGCCGCCACTCGGAGTTCGTTCCATGGGTCAAGTTCGCTAGTGCTTCCGCCCCAGTGGTCCGTCTAAGGGGGGGGGGGGGGGGAGTTGTAACATTGCATTTTGCAACGCGTGTTACAAGTGACTCCCGAACCCTTAGACGACCATAGTTACGAAGGGTGGATGCATGACAGAAGCATGAATGCGTTTTGGTTAGCCCCGAGGCTATAAACTCTCCGAGAGGCGACCGTGACCGATCTAAGACTGTAGAATTTAGTTCTTATTCTTTTTGTTTTTTTTTTACCTTTTCTCTATTATGTGGGAGACGAGGCCCCGACGACGGCTAAAAATTGCAACGGAGACCCGATCAGACGAACGTACGACGCCAAATATCGACTGTTGGGATCTTTTTCGACGAACGCCACCTAAAAGCTCCGGAGGATAGTACTGGCCAGACTACCTCCAACGATTAAACGAGAGGACACGGGGGAGTGCCAAGGGCATTCTGCAACGTGGGATATCGGTGGTGGAAGAGATTCCCGCCACCAAGAAGAATCTGCAGCCCGTGATCCTCCGATTTAGCGAGCTACAAACACCGTGGTGAACTTCGAATTTTGCGCGCCGCGACGATAGGTCGCCATATTTAAGGAGCTCGCAGTAGATTTGCAAAATCGATAATCGATCGCCTATTGAGGGCGCTAAGTACCGGCACCATGCCGTCTGATCACTCTGCCGTAGGCCTGCCTCGCAGGTAGAGCCCCGAGCTCTAGTGCTCGCGCTAATTGTAGAAATTACCTTTTGTACTAGCCACGAGGCTGATTTTTTTGGTGTGAATTTCCTGCGGGAAAGCGTTTGAGTCTGTTGAGTTCGAGTTGGTGCATCCGGGGGCTCGTAGTCGAGCCGCCACGAGGCCTTGCATTTTGGCTGGAAAACGGTAAGCGTTAGCCAATTTGACTCATACTAATTTGAATTCGGCAAACGGCCATCAGCCATCTTGCCTCATTTTCTGAGCCACGAGGCTTTTAGAGATTTTTGGAAATCAAATTAAGACGACCTCCGAGTCGGTAGGCCGTCACCAGTGTCTCACGCAGTAATAGAGTTTTGAGTTTTGGTCTTGGAGTAAGATTTTTGAGTTTTGTGTCACGTAATAATGCTTTTGTAGAGCCGTAGGTTTTCGCACGTGAGTGCGAGAAAGATAGTCTGACTACGTCACTGTCGCGCTCTCTTCCTCTCGCGGAGAGATTCAGATCGTTATTATATTTTGAATTTGGTTTACTTTTTTTTTTGTTTCGCCTACAAAGGCAGAGTTAGTTTAAGTTAATTTTAAGTAATAATTTTGTGGATTAGTTATTGTGCCTTGCGGGCCTATTCTGGTCTTTAATTTGTAATTTTTGTTCCACGAGGACCGAGTTTGTCGAGTTATTTATTTTTGCATTATTTTGTTTTGTTATCGCTCTCCTACGTGGAAGCTAGTAGTTTATTAATTATTGTAAAACTCGTCAAGCGTGGCCAGGTCGCCTGTATACGACCTGTGGCCGTCCTATATTCGAGGGGAAGTATCCCCGATTGCTCAATTTATTATTTTTATTATTTTTTTTTATATATACTATTTTTATTGAATAAATGCTATTTTTCTTTGTTAAATTCAAAGTTACGAGTCGTTAGTCAACGCCCTGCTAATCCTTCACTTAATCCCGACCCCTCTCCGCGGTACTGTAGCTAGCCGACGGTTATTATTTTGTTTCGATTTTTGAAATCGGCGGTTATCCGCCTGGCGCCCAATATCTCTTTTTATTCTCAGTTTTTGGCCAATTGTCGAGTGGATGGTTCTCGGAGACTGGCTATCCGGTCCAGATCCGAGGATCAAATAAAATCCACGTCACAAATTGGCGCCCAACGTGGGGCTCTGAGAAAATTAAATTATAGTTTCGTTAAATAATTATTCGCTTACGTGTAACGGTTACACTGTTGCCAAAGGACTTCGGGTCAAATAGTTGTTTTCTCTGTCTACCGGAGAAGGATTAGCGGCGCGTACGCTCGCAGCGACTTTGTATCGAAGCCGTACCGCGGCGATTCTTTTGTTTATTGGAACGTCCAAATTCTTCTATTTTATTTTTCGGGTAGTTCTTTTGCGATTTTCGAAACGATTTTGCGTTCGGGAATTGTTGAATTCTTTTGGGGGATTCTGATTCGTTGGAATCAATAAGTTCTGTTTGAGTTTATTTTTTTTTTCTTTCTTCGTTTTTTTTTTTGCCGTGTCTTCTCCACTAGAGTATTATACTCGACTAGAGCGTGCTAAAACACGTTAAATGCACAGGGACACTGGATACGGACCCCTAGCTTAATATTAAGAACTATTCGCTAGTATAAAATATTATCTGCTTGCTATTGAATTTTTTTTGTGTGTGTCACATTTCCCTGTGCATGGTCTAGAATCCAACGGCTATATTCTTCTATATTTCGGGTTCGTGAATATATTCTCTAACGTAGGGGAGATCAAAGTCCAAACTCGGCGGACTCTCAGTACACCCCGCGCCGAGGGGAATGTTTACGCGTCATCACTGAGTGTCGATCCGAAAATCATAGGTGTCGCGTAGATTCACAGTTTGAGCTCTGGCTGTAGCAGTGGTGCTCAGGTGTGGGTTCTGAGGACCATATGATCGCAGTGGTTATCAACTCACGGCTACCTCGACGAGTAGACTCGTCGAGAAGATAGAATATAACACTTTGAGTATGTTTTGAGTTTCTTCATCTTTCTTTCGGGTTCGGGTTCGGGTTCGGGTTATCTTTCTGTCGGGTTCGGGTTCGGGTTTACATTCGAGTTCGGGTTCGAGTTCGATTTCGCGTTCACTTTTGTAGTGGTATTTGACTTGAGTAATTTCTGTACGCACGCCCTAGTGCAATTTCAGAACAATCAACGAGTTCAGTTCGGGACTTTTAGTATTTCGTTTTTCTTTGGTGAGGAAAATTAGAAGTCTGAGTTTTTAAACTTGAGTTCGAGCTTATGTTCGGAGTCAAGTTTGAGTGTGAATTTCGAAATTTGAGTTTCGCGTTTGAGTTTCAGCTCGCGGTCGAAATCAAGTTTTGAATCCGAAATTTTAAAAGTGAGTTCGCAATTTGGCTTGCGTTTTCAGTTTCGAATCCACATTCACATTCGAAATCCAATTCGAGTCCACTTGCGAAGCAAGTTAGAGTCTTGAGTTTCGCGTTGGAGTTTAGAGTCACGTGGAGTGAGTTTTAAACGCTTGAAGTCAATATCGGGTATCTTGTTTCGACGTCCGATTTCAAGTTCAACGTGTCGATTTCGAATTTTTACGTTTCGGGTCTTTACGTTTCGGGTCTTTGCGTTTCGTGTGTTCACGTTTCGGGTGAACTTGGAAACAAACACGCAACACTCGACCTTTTTCAGAGAAGTGGGTTACGCGCGTTTCAGTTCGGGTTTCAGGCTCACATAGTGAGTTTGAGTTTTAGTTGGCATTCGAAGATTTACTATTAGACAAACGCACGACTTTGAGCGTTCTGAGTTTAAATCTGTGACCAGCGAAATTTTGGAAAGCAGAGTTCTATAAGGTGCATTCGCGTTTTAATAACTTCTGTGAGGTTGACCGTGTTCGGTAGTACACGTGAAGTCATGGCGACGAGCGATACTCCGCGTAATAGCACTTCGTGGGCCACAAGTCCAGTAGCTTCGCCGCATGGCAGCCCCGAGGGCTCGGTCAAAAATATGCCAGTTTTGTAGAGATGAAGTAGGGTGTCTGGGGTGAGGGTTACCAGCGTAAGACTGCCGATCGACCCCCACAAGATTGAACCGATTGTTAGTTATCCGGCACCCCGGAACTGTAAATAATCGCGACGATTTGTAGGGATGGCCTCGTAGAACCGCCGGTTTGTCTTAGCGTACGCGGGCTCTTCGGAGCCAATAACGCGGCTTTTACGTCAGGATAGACGGTAGGAATGGGGTGACGATCAAAATAACATCTGTCGAGTGATAAAAGGCAGCGAAAACCTGCTCCCCAAGTCTGAAATAATTTTTTTTTTTGTTATTTTTTGTTTGGTGGTGCTTGTTGATTTTTTGTTGCACGCCTGGTGAAAGCTTCGGCTAAGCCTACATGATCTATTTCGTTTCTTATTTTATTTTTCGCGGTACAGTCAGTGACCAAAGAGGTCTATAGTCAGTAGACTTAAAAACACACGGCTGCGGCCGCCACTCGGAGTTCGTTCCATGGGTCAAGTTCGCTAGTGCTTCCGCCCCAGTGGTCCGTCTAAGGGGGGGGGGGGGGGGAGTTGTAACATTGCATTTTGCAACGCGTGTTACAAGTGACTCCCGAACCCTTAGACGACCATAGTTACGAAGGGTGGATGCATGACAGAAGCATGAATGCGTTTTGGTTAGCCCCGAGGCTATAAACTCTCCGAGAGGCGACCGTGACCGATCTAAGACTGTAGAATTTAGTTCTTATTCTTTTTGTTTTTTTTTTACCTTTTCTCTATTATGTGGGAGACGAGGCCCCGACGACGGCTAAAAATTGCAACGGAGACCCGATCAGACGAACGTACGACGCCAAATATCGACTGTTGGGATCTTTTTCGACGAACGCCACCTAAAAGCTCCGGAGGATAGTACTGGCCAGACTACCTCCAACGATTAAACGAGAGGACACGGGGGAGTGCCAAGGGCATTCTGCAACGTGGGATATCGGTGGTGGAAGAGATTCCCGCCACCAAGAAGAATCTGCAGCCCGTGATCCTCCGATTTAGCGAGCTACAAACACCGTGGTGAACTTCGAATTTTGCGCGCCGCGACGATAGGTCGCCATATTTAAGGAGCTCGCAGTAGATTTGCAAAATCGATAATCGATCGCCTATTGAGGGCGCTAAGTACCGGCACCATGCCGTCTGATCACTCTGCCGTAGGCCTGCCTCGCAGGTAGAGCCCCGAGCTCTAGTGCTCGCGCTAATTGTAGAAATTACCTTTTGTACTAGCCACGAGGCTGATTTTTTTGGTGTGAATTTCCTGCGGGAAAGCGTTTGAGTCTGTTGAGTTCGAGTTGGTGCATCCGGGGGCTCGTAGTCGAGCCGCCACGAGGCCTTGCATTTTGGCTGGAAAACGGTAAGCGTTAGCCAATTTGACTCATACTAATTTGAATTCGGCAAACGGCCATCAGCCATCTTGCCTCATTTTCTGAGCCACGAGGCTTTTAGAGATTTTTGGAAATCAAATTAAGACGACCTCCGAGTCGGTAGGCCGTCACCAGTGTCTCACGCAGTAATAGAGTTTTGAGTTTTGGTCTTGGAGTAAGATTTTTGAGTTTTGTGTCACGTAATAATGCTTTTGTAGAGCCGTAGGTTTTCGCACGTGAGTGCGAGAAAGATAGTCTGACTACGTCACTGTCGCGCTCTCTTCCTCTCGCGGAGAGATTCAGATCGTTATTATATTTTGAATTTGGTTTACTTTTTTTTTTGTTTCGCCTACAAAGGCAGAGTTAGTTTAAGTTAATTTTAAGTAATAATTTTGTGGATTAGTTATTGTGCCTTGCGGGCCTATTCTGGTCTTTAATTTGTAATTTTTGTTCCACGAGGACCGAGTTTGTCGAGTTATTTATTTTTGCATTATTTTGTTTTGTTATCGCTCTCCTACGTGGAAGCTAGTAGTTTATTAATTATTGTAAAACTCGTCAAGCGTGGCCAGGTCGCCTGTATACGACCTGTGGCCGTCCTATATTCGAGGGGAAGTATCCCCGATTGCTCAATTTATTATTTTTATTATTTTTTTTTATATATACTATTTTTATTGAATAAATGCTATTTTTCTTTGTTAAATTCAAAGTTACGAGTCGTTAGTCAACGCCCTGCTAATCCTTCACTTAATCCCGACCCCTCTCCGCGGTACTGTAGCTAGCCGACGGTTATTATTTTGTTTCGATTTTTGAAATCGGCGGTTATCCGCCTGGCGCCCAATATCTCTTTTTATTCTCAGTTTTTGGCCAATTGTCGAGTGGATGGTTCTCGGAGACTGGCTATCCGGTCCAGATCCGAGGATCAAATAAAATCCACGTCACAAATTGGCGCCCAACGTGGGGCTCTGAGAAAATTAAATTATAGTTTCGTTAAATAATTATTCGCTTACGTGTAACGGTTACACTGTTGCCAAAGGACTTCGGGTCAAATAGTTGTTTTCTCTGTCTACCGGAGAAGGATTAGCGGCGCGTACGCTCGCAGCGACTTTGTATCGAAGCCGTACCGCGGCGATTCTTTTGTTTATTGGAACGTCCAAATTCTTCTATTTTATTTTTCGGGTAGTTCTTTTGCGATTTTCGAAACGATTTTGCGTTCGGGAATTGTTGAATTCTTTTGGGGGATTCTGATTCGTTGGAATCAATAAGTTCTGTTTGAGTTTATTTTTTTTTTCTTTCTTCGTTTTTTTTTTTGCCGTGTCTTCTCCACTAGAGTATTATACTCGACTAGAGCGTGCTAAAACACGTTAAATGCACAGGGACACTGGATACGGACCCCTAGCTTAATATTAAGAACTATTCGCTAGTATAAAATATTATCTGCTTGCTATTGAATTTTTTTTGTGTGTGTCACATTTCCCTGTGCATGGTCTAGAATCCAACGGCTATATTCTTCTATATTTCGGGTTCGTGAATATATTCTCTAACGTAGGGGAGATCAAAGTCCAAACTCGGCGGACTCTCAGTACACCCCGCGCCGAGGGGAATGTTTACGCGTCATCACTGAGTGTCGATCCGAAAATCATAGGTGTCGCGTAGATTCACAGTTTGAGCTCTGGCTGTAGCAGTGGTGCTCAGGTGTGGGTTCTGAGGACCATATGATCGCAGTGGTTATCAACTCACGGCTACCTCGACGAGTAGACTCGTCGAGAAGATAGAATATAACACTTTGAGTATGTTTTGAGTTTCTTCATCTTTCTTTCGGGTTCGGGTTCGGGTTCGGGTTATCTTTCTGTCGGGTTCGGGTTCGGGTTTACATTCGAGTTCGGGTTCGAGTTCGATTTCGCGTTCACTTTTGTAGTGGTATTTGACTTGAGTAATTTCTGTACGCACGCCCTAGTGCAATTTCAGAACAATCAACGAGTTCAGTTCGGGACTTTTAGTATTTCGTTTTTCTTTGGTGAGGAAAATTAGAAGTCTGAGTTTTTAAACTTGAGTTCGAGCTTATGTTCGGAGTCAAGTTTGAGTGTGAATTTCGAAATTTGAGTTTCGCGTTTGAGTTTCAGCTCGCGGTCGAAATCAAGTTTTGAATCCGAAATTTTAAAAGTGAGTTCGCAATTTGGCTTGCGTTTTCAGTTTCGAATCCACATTCACATTCGAAATCCAATTCGAGTCCACTTGCGAAGCAAGTTAGAGTCTTGAGTTTCGCGTTGGAGTTTAGAGTCACGTGGAGTGAGTTTTAAACGCTTGAAGTCAATATCGGGTATCTTGTTTCGACGTCCGATTTCAAGTTCAACGTGTCGATTTCGAATTTTTACGTTTCGGGTCTTTACGTTTCGGGTCTTTGCGTTTCGTGTGTTCACGTTTCGGGTGAACTTGGAAACAAACACGCAACACTCGACCTTTTTCAGAGAAGTGGGTTACGCGCGTTTCAGTTCGGGTTTCAGGCTCACATAGTGAGTTTGAGTTTTAGTTGGCATTCGAAGATTTACTATTAGACAAACGCACGACTTTGAGCGTTCTGAGTTTAAATCTGTGACCAGCGAAATTTTGGAAAGCAGAGTTCTATAAGGTGCATTCGCGTTTTAATAACTTCTGTGAGGTTGACCGTGTTCGGTAGTACACGTGAAGTCATGGCGACGAGCGATACTCCGCGTAATAGCACTTCGTGGGCCACAAGTCCAGTAGCTTCGCCGCATGGCAGCCCCGAGGGCTCGGTCAAAAATATGCCAGTTTTGTAGAGATGAAGTAGGGTGTCTGGGGTGAGGGTTACCAGCGTAAGACTGCCGATCGACCCCCACAAGATTGAACCGATTGTTAGTTATCCGGCACCCCGGAACTGTAAATAATCGCGACGATTTGTAGGGATGGCCTCGTAGAACCGCCGGTTTGTCTTAGCGTACGCGGGCTCTTCGGAGCCAATAACGCGGCTTTTACGTCAGGATAGACGGTAGGAATGGGGTGACGATCAAAATAACATCTGTCGAGTGATAAAAGGCAGCGAAAACCTGCTCCCCAAGTCTGAAATAATTTTTTTTTTTGTTATTTTTTGTTTGGTGGTGCTTGTTGATTTTTTGTTGCACGCCTGGTGAAAGCTTCGGCTAAGCCTACATGATCTATTTTGTTTCTTATTTTATTTTTCGCGGTACAGTCAGTGACCAAAGAGGTCTATAGTCAGTAGACTTAAAAACACACGGCTGCGGCCGCCACTCGGAGTTCGTTCCATGGGTCAAGTTCGCTAGTGCTTCCGCCCCAGTGGTCCGTCTAAGGGGGGGGGGGGGGGAGTTGTAACATTGCATTTTGCAACGCGTGTTACAAGTGACTCCCGAACCCTTAGACGACCATAGTTACGAAGGGTGGATGCATGACAGAAGCATGAATGCGTTTTGGTTAGCCCCGAGGCTATAAACTCTCCGAGAGGCGACCGTGACCGATCTAAGACTGTAGAATTTAGTTCTTATTCTTTTTGTTTTTTTTTTACCTTTTCTCTATTATGTGGGAGACGAGGCCCCGACGACGGCTAAAAATTGCAACGGAGACCCGATCAGACGAACGTACGACGCCAAATATCGACTGTTGGGATCTTTTTCGACGAACGCCACCTAAAAGCTCCGGAGGATAGTACTGGCCAGACTACCTCCAACGATTAAACGAGAGGACACGGGGGAGTGCCAAGGGCATTCTGCAACGTGGGATATCGGTGGTGGAAGAGATTCCCGCCACCAAGAAGAATCTGCAGCCCGTGATCCTCCGATTTAGCGAGCTACAAACACCGTGGTGAACTTCGAATTTTGCGCGCCGCGACGATAGGTCGCCATATTTAAGGAGCTCGCAGTAGATTTGCAAAATCGATAATCGATCGCCTATTGAGGGCGCTAAGTACCGGCACCATGCCGTCTGATCACTCTGCCGTAGGCCTGCCTCGCAGGTAGAGCCCCGAGCTCTAGTGCTCGCGCTAATTGTAGAAATTACCTTTTGTACTAGCCACGAGGCTGATTTTTTTGGTGTGAATTTCCTGCGGGAAAGCGTTTGAGTCTGTTGAGTTCGAGTTGGTGCATCCGGGGGCTCGTAGTCGAGCCGCCACGAGGCCTTGCATTTTGGCTGGAAAACGGTAAGCGTTAGCCAATTTGACTCATACTAATTTGAATTCGGCAAACGGCCATCAGCCATCTTGCCTCATTTTCTGAGCCACGAGGCTTTTAGAGATTTTTGGAAATCAAATTAAGACGACCTCCGAGTCGGTAGGCCGTCACCAGTGTCTCACGCAGTAATAGAGTTTTGAGTTTTGGTCTTGGAGTAAGATTTTTGAGTTTTGTGTCACGTAATAATGCTTTTGTAGAGCCGTAGGTTTTCGCACGTGAGTGCGAGAAAGATAGTCTGACTACGTCACTGTCGCGCTCTCTTCCTCTCGCGGAGAGATTCAGATCGTTATTATATTTTGAATTTGGTTTACTTTTTTTTTTGTTTCGCCTACAAAGGCAGAGTTAGTTTAAGTTAATTTTAAGTAATAATTTTGTGGATTAGTTATTGTGCCTTGCGGGCCTATTCTGGTCTTTAATTTGTAATTTTTGTTCCACGAGGACCGAGTTTGTCGAGTTATTTATTTTTGCATTATTTTGTTTTGTTATCGCTCTCCTACGTGGAAGCTAGTAGTTTATTAATTATTGTAAAACTCGTCAAGCGTGGCCAGGTCGCCTGTATACGACCTGTGGCCGTCCTATATTCGAGGGGAAGTATCCCCGATTGCTCAATTTATTATTTTTATTATTTTTTTTTATATATACTATTTTTATTGAATAAATGCTATTTTTCTTTGTTAAATTCAAAGTTACGAGTCGTTAGTCAACGCCCTGCTAATCCTTCACTTAATCCCGACCCCTCTCCGCGGTACTGTAGCTAGCCGACGGTTATTATTTTGTTTCGATTTTTGAAATCGGCGGTTATCCGCCTGGCGCCCAATATCTCTTTTTATTCTCAGTTTTTGGCCAATTGTCGAGTGGATGGTTCTCGGAGACTGGCTATCCGGTCCAGATCCGAGGATCAAATAAAATCCACGTCACACAATATTTCAAGAAAGATTTTCTTTTCCAGCGATGTATAATGTTTCGTTTTTGAAACCATTGCAGACTAGATATAATACTACTTTCTCACTAAACACTTATAACAATTCTAGCATAAAAAATTCAAAGAACATAATCGACAGGTAGCGCGGGAATAGGGACCGCGCGTCCAGAGCTGCCATTGGTCGCTACAACGGAAAGTTTCCGAGTATACCCGAATGGCAGACGAGCACGGCCTTGAGCAAATGCTTTACCAAGATGGTCTCAACGGATATAAGACGGTCTTGAGCAGTGCCACCTTCACGAAGACCGTCTTATTTGCGAACTATGAAACGTACGACATCTTAAGACGATCTTGGAGGATAAGACCGCCTTGGTCAAGACGGCCTCAAGACACGACTTAAGACCTGACTATGAATACCGCCCTTATAGGGTCTCATAGTTTATGAGCTGCAGAAGAGCTTAGTGGACCAATCAAAGGGCCTATGAGTGACCAAGACAGGGCCGGTGAAATCAGATGGAAATCCCCATATGTTACGATTGAAATTGGGGTCTTGTCCCTTGTTCGAAATACTAGAGTACAACTAAGGGCTGTTGATAGTGGTAATACATTTAATGAAAAAAATAAAAAAATACACGTTACCAATCGGGAATAGGGAAATTCAGTGAAATAAATCTAAATACGAATTCATTTGTGAAAATTTGAATATTTTTAAATATTTATTCACATATATGTAATCATTGAAATCGACAATATTCACAATATTTACTTGACAGGTTGTAGAAACAGGTCTTGTAGGGGCCTAGAAAATATTGATGGTTCAAGGGTGTTAAAAATAGTTTATTACATCTTCTAAAATTACAGTTTTATCCAATTATTCTTATTAAGGTAGTTGTTTCGAGATAGTCACGTTCAAAAGTATAGCTCATCGAATTAAAAGTATAATATAGCTAAAGCGTTATTCGAAAACCGCCCATTATGAAACTTTTGTAAAAGTACACTTTTACTGCTCTCACACACATCTAAATAGTATCTATACGTGTGTTTATTGATGAAAATTTTCAGATTTTTACAAGTATTTCAGTAACGGCGTGGTCAAAAAAAATTTTTTTTTTTGTGTACTTTATAACTTCGGTTTTTATAACATATCAAATTTTTATCAAATTCCTTTGTTGCGTTTCGATTTTATTCGAAAATCTCGCGTGTAACTATCTATTCTCCATAAGAGCCCATGCTAAAATTACAAAACTTTGATATCATTTATCTCAAAATTGGGGTTGTCAATTTTAATCGGAATAGGCTCATATTATTCGTATTCTATTAAATAACAATCAAGGAAAGTTTAGTTGAAATCCTTTGAAAAATCGTTCCACGCAACAACTACCTTAATCTACACCACAGATTTACAACAGGGTTTGGTATCGCTGTGAATGTGATTGAATTGTGTCTGAGTTGCGATTATGTAACTTTCGCCTACTCGCTAAATAAAAAAAAAAAAAGTTACAGAATTAGTGAGTTAGCGAAAGTTACCTAATCGCAACCCAGAACATAATGGGTTTATGGTTTCCTATCGCTTCATATCAACGCTGCTTACGAAGACTCCTGTCTGGTGGTCGATATGACTTAATTTTTCGTTTTCGTTTGATCGTGCCAGGGCCATTCGTAAGCAGCATAGATATATAGTATTTGCTCATGCCCGATCCGTCAGTCACAGTCCGTTACTCCGTTCCCTGATAAAAATCTGCGGTATAAACTTATATGAATGTGAATAATTTCTACAATATTCTATGCGTCTAATCTGTACCAGACAACTGCTCACACAGAATATGTATAACATTTTGTACATAGGTATTGTTGCAAAATGTGTTTTGCAGTGATAATAAGTTATTAAAGTAGGTTCCCAATGGAAATAAAGCGAATCAAAGTGAAAATTATATGCTTTGAAAAATTGGTTATCCATTCTGAAATACAGGTCCGTAATATTAGCAACCTAGAGCAAGACTGATTTGTTTTACAATAATAGTTGTTGACGCAGCAACCGAGGTTCTTATATTTTGAAAGATATCTTTTATCATACTGAGAGAAAATCTTTGAAGTATACACTCGGCGCCAAATAATTCAATTTCTATAGTCTGCGGGCTCTTGATTTTTGGCCATATTTATCCGATAGACAGTACCAACTGACTTGGAATCAACTTATCCTTGAAAACTCGTATTTCAGCGTTTGATAGCTGAAGTTCAGAATAGTTCAGAAGATAGTAAGTCTAATCAAACCAAAAGCGAACAGTGTAATATGTATGAAAATGTTCTTTGGATCTTGAAGCGGAGGATCAGAAAACAGGAACAGGAAGGATGATCAGGAACAAGGCGAAGAATTCCTTGGTTGCCGTGTGGAAAGTCCGGCGTATTGGAAGCGATTGGAGGGGTAAAGGACCAAGACAAGAGGACTCGAGGATTCCAAAGAAGTCCAGTGGGTATCCAACTCCGAACCTCTTCGAAATAAATCAGAAAACGACCTAGACGGGAGGACAAATATTAATCTCTCGAAATAATAGATCATAAATTCGAACTTTTCTAAAATTCTTTGTTAAAATTCTAATTTTTTTGCAGACTGACGTAATTAATCAAACTTTTGATAATGTACTAAATCAATGTCAAATAAAATAAATAGATCAGTTAAATCATTGTATTAAATTAGTGAAATAAATATAAATTGGAGCAGTCTTATCTGGGAGGAAGTTAGAACACCGGATTAATAGGTCAGGATGTGATGGGTAGGCTTCCTTCTTTTCGTCTCAGAATATTATTCGTATCGTTTTAATAGCAAATCCTACTATCGGAATATCGGGAGCTGAAAAACTTGGGTTATTATTTGTTTACTATGGAACATAACCTATATATAAAGTTTTCCGCTCGGATGCCTTTTTATCCAGACTCCATTATTAATCAATTTCGCTACAGCGACACCTAGCGTTATTTTGCGTAAGACTTTCGGTGAGATTCTATATTGAAATAAAAGAGGATCTTTCAAACGACCTATATCAAATATTTTAATGAAAGTATCTCTAGACAAATGGAAAGCAACAAATGTTATAAAGAGGAAGCTTAAAGAAGCGGTAATCGTATCATGTGCGGATCTCATACCTATCATGTTGATGAACGGAACGAAACGTTAAACCGATTAAAAATGAACGAGAAATTAGACAATAAACGATCGGTTACTAACTAGGGCTACTACCAAGACCTAGTTTTTAAAAGTTACAGGTTGTGAATCTAGGGAGGAATCTTTATCCCTCCAGGAATTACGATTGGAATCGTTATTTTTCTCATCGTCTTTTATCCAGGAAGTTTGACTATGTGAAGTATTTTCGTTATTTGATTGAATTAATTTCTCTAAAGAGTAACAACGATTCGCGTCGTGTCCAATTTTATTACAATACTTGCATTTTTTCAAGTCGCTCCATCATGTCGACTTGAGGGGTTGGTATTAGCTGATTAGCAGCTTGTTGAGGTTCGTCAGTAGGTGCAGTTGCCCGTCGACGAGACATTTCAATAATTATCTTTGATTCCATGAAATAGTCACTGTATGGATCCCGGAAAATTCACGATTCTGACACCAATGTTGCAAAATGTGTTTTGCAGTGATAATAAGTTATTAAAGTAGGTTCCCAAGAGAAATAAAGCGAATCAAAGTGAAAATTATATGCTTTGAGAAATTGGTTATGTATTCTGAAATACAGGTGAAATGATATTGGGTTGAGTGAACTCATCTATGTTTAGTCATTGTTTGACTCAACCCAATATCATTTGGATCAACTGATATTTGTTAACAATGAATGAATATTTATTTGCTTATATATACAAATATATGTTCTTTAACTATAAAGAAACTCTTTTCTCTGTGTAGAGCAAGACTGATTTGTTTTACAATAATAGTTGTTGACGCAGCAACCGAGGTTCTTATAATTTGAAACATATCTTCTATCATATAGGCTACTAGATGGTGTTCATATGAAATTAATAGAATAAGGGTGATTTTACCCAATCAACAAAAAAATTTGGTAGATATACAGTCTACAAAATGCCTTGTTGCTTCAATAAACATTGTTTGATGACTGATTTAGTTCGATAAACAAATGAACCAGAATGATTTAACAAAAGCATTCCGTGAAATCAACGAATATTTCGTCAAATCCAACTAGACGGTACTGTTAACTGAGCAATTCATTTTGTTCATAAAACCAAAAAAATACTGGTACATGAATTCCAACAGAAAGAATTTGTTGGATTGACTAAAATTGACCACCAAAAATTTTTTGTTGAATATACCGATTTTTTAATCTAGGTGTAGCAAATGCCTAAATAACTTCGAGGTGAGTATGAGTATCATTGGGATGGCAGATATTTTAATAAACTTAACTGATTAAATGTTCTTGTGTGGATTATCTTTGTCAGATAATATGTAGGCTAGGGTGTGTAAAATATAAAAAAAAAACTAATTCGCAGAATGTGTGTATCCCAATTTCGAAATCCACCTTGCGAACAGAAAAGCGCGGTGGATTTCGAGATTTGGATACACACATTCAACGGTCAAAAAAATAAATTGAAATTTCGTGATTATTTTTGACAAACCCCAATGTAGGCATTCGTATTTAAAATTGGGATAACCCTGTAGGGCCTATAATATAAACGTAAAAATGTATGCGTCTTTTTTGAATCAGCGCGCTGATTCGCAAGAATCTATGCAAATTTTGTAAAAGTATTTTATCAGTACAGAGAACTTCTACGCAAGATTGGAGATACTGAATAAACTGCTTCTCAAGTGCATTCATTCCTGCGATACGAATGCAATTGATAGATTAAAAAAAAAAAAAGGTAATCTATGAGACTGTATCGCAAGATCTATCCGTTAACGGATCTACCTTGAAGAATCAACTTGTATCTAAGATTGGCTGTTACCATTTACTTGAGATTATGATCGCTAAAATTCCATTGGAAAAGATAACCAGTGCTGATGGTACGATCAGCGCCGGATTAAAGGTTGGTGGGGCCCGTAGGCGCACATGTTTCACGTGGCCCTGTGTTATGTATCCTTTCATTTTTCATTAGCAAAAAATTATTATAAGAAGGAACAAGCGTAAATTTTTTAAATTTTTTTACCAAGTACATTCTGAGCCAGCAGGTATAGGGCCCTCTTGGTTGGGGGCCCATAGGCGGTCGCCTACTCCGCCTGTTGGTTAAGGGGGGACTTCGGCCTTTTTCGTTAAAAAAAACACTTATTTTATGATTTTTTTTCACGAATTTGGTGAAAGTATTTTTATAATCTTATTTTACATATTAAACATTATTATTCAAATATTATTTTCCCAATTATAATAATTTTCGCCGAGTGCGCGTAAATACTCTCGGCATTTACCTTCTCATCTCATCATTTTTCAAGATAACGGAGTTTTCGATGAAAATTCTTACAGATAAATGATGTATCCGTGTCATGGCTTTGGCCGAATTCGCGATTTCACTTTAAGCTTCGCAAAAAATAATCTTGAAAGTAAGCCATCTTTGCGATGATGTACAACGATGAGCGATTTTTTTTCAAATATTCGGCGAAAGCCATAACATAGCTACATCCTTCACCTTCTAATCAAGATCATGATCGATACTATCGGATCAATGACTACACGGGAAAAAATGCGAGAAGCCTAGCTCCCCGTCGGTGTTCCGGAGTCCTCACGAATGAGCGAACTTTCTCACTAGATCTTTGGGCAGCTCAGCTCCCCGCACGGGCGAGCAAAAAAAATAAAAAAAGATTAATTTGAGCCCAGAAATTTCAACTTGAACCAAGAAATTTGTTTTGAACAACCGAAAATCTATCGAGCGAAGTAAAAATTCTATGAGCCAAGTAAATTTTTTCTTGAATCAAGAAAATTTTCTTGGTTCAAGATAATTTTTACTTCGCTCGCGAGATTTTCGGCTCTTCAAAACAAATTTCTTGGCTCAAGTTAACCTTTTTTTCTGTGTAAGGAGTAATCAGAAAAGACCTGAAGCATTAAACAGTGATTCTTGGCTAAAAATTGGGCGATTTCTAGCGCAGCCGAGGAGTGAGAGCCTACCGTCCTCAGCCTAGCCAACCACAGTGCAGTTACGATGCTCTGTCTTTCTTAAGTTTGTCTGATGTCTCGCTCGTCACAGTTAACGCGGGAAGCGGAGTAGCCCGCGCTTTTCAGCTAGTCAACGCCCTTAATGATTTGAGACTCAAAGCTTGACGTTTTTTTTTAAATATTGTCTACAACGTGAAGTAATCTGTGAATATTGTAACTCATGAATCTATCACCGTACAAAGATGGACACTTTTGGATGAACAGAGATAATGCGAGACTACCAAACTTGTAGAATATCGCTATCCAGATTAATAATCAACAATCAGACGGCGAAAAATCGGAATGGAAAAACGGAGATGGGAAAGAGGAGATGGAAAAAGGGAGATTTGGTGAAGTTGTTCTGTTCTGTTCCGTAACAGCTCTCCACATCTGTTCTACAAAATGTTTGTACTTCCGTTTTGATGCAACTCTATATTACTGTTCCTGTTGTCAGATTCGAACGAACCAGTAGCACTGAGTAATATTGTGAAAAATGTAGAGGGAAAAAGGAAGAGGGATAAAGGGAGATTGAAAAATGGAGATGGAAAAAGGGATATTTGGTCAATTGTGCTGTTCTGTTCCGTAACAGCGCTTCTTCTGCCAGCCTTGTACAACAAAAGAACCAACTGGGACCTATTTAGAGGAAAACTAAATAAGGAGGTACACTGCAATATACCGCTAAAGACTACGGAAGAAATCGACAGTGCGATCTAAATCCTGAAGAAGCAAATACAAGACGCTGCCTGGGGAGCCACCCCGACCACTAAAACAGCAGAACACCCAACTAGCTGCTCCGGCGAAGCTAAAACCAAAATAGCAGAAAAGCGTAGGCTAAGAAAACTCTGGCAAACCAGCAGATCCCCCCGCGATAAAACGAAGCTCAACAAGGCTGCGAAAAAATTGAATAATTTGCTGTGTGCAGAAAGAAACGCAGCTATCCAACAGTACCTCCAAAACCTAACTGCCACCGAGGCAACGGAATACTCGCTGCACTGAGAAAAATGAGAATCATCATATCAAAAATAATACGCTTGCTGACAGAATATTGCTAAGATAGCGATTTTTTCTTGCTTATGTTACAATATTATATTGCTTTCTAAGTATTGTTGCAGCTACGTTGCTGCTGTAACAATAAAAATTGTTGGATCTGCAATATTTTATCGCAGATACAACAATTTGTTGTCACTGTAGCAATGTAATATTGCTGTTCAAATTTGCGATATTTATTGCACAGCTTCAGCAATAATTATTGCAGGCTGGTATGCAGCAATGTTTTATTGTAGTTCAAGCAATATTATTGCTGGTATTTTTCTCAGTGTGTGGAGGGCGACAAGAAGACTGAAGCGACCTCAGCGAACTATCCCACCAATCAAAACCGAGAACGGAAAGTGGGCCAGGGCAGCGATTCTCGATCTTTTGGCGTTAGTTAACGCCGGTCGTTAACGGGTAGTTAACGACCGTTCGTTTGTTAAGACATTTGATTTTGTTTGTTAAAAGGTCGTTACTACACGTTAACGACCGGCGTTAACTAACGCCAAAAGAACGAGAATCGCTGCCCAAAAGTAACAAAGAAAAAGCTGCAACCTTCGCCAAACACCTTAGAAATATTGGATCCCGAAGTCTCTGACTCATAGCCTCTGCAAACATAATATACACACAGACGTTAATATTTTTTGATAAGCCATGATTCAATCAAGTCACTATACATTGCCTATTGTTTATAATGAAAAACTTAATGGACCTAGCACCTTTCGAGCGAGTAATGGCTGGATCCAACGATTCAAGGACCGACATGGGATTCGCGAGCTGTCCATGAACGGCGAAAAACTGTCAGGCGATACTGCAGCGAGCTCTACATTTATGTATGATTTCAACAGAATCATTGAAGAAGAAAAGTACAGCTTGGATAACATTTATAATGGTTGGTGGGTAGAGTGTTGATAGGTAGCGGCCCCATTGTATGCTCGCCTGATACCTTTACCCGAACATTCTCGTTTCGTTCAAGCGGAGTAATCCTACATACTTGTTCCGCTCTTCTGTTTGAAATTTGTTGTAGAGTGAGATTAGGCTTCCTGCAGTATTTCTTTAAAATTTTGATATTATTTTCGTAGGGAAATGCCAAATAGTTGTCGATTCATCCTCAACACGGCAAGGATGTTATCGATATGAGGCTGAATCTATCGGCCGGAGCTATCGGCCGCTCGGAGCGCGTGAAGTTATTGCAAGCGAATATCGAGTTGAAATTCCGTATACATAGTCACGACTGACATTCAAACTGCGAAAAAAATTAAAATCCGGGAGACAATCTTTTGAAAATGATTAAATATTGGTAATCGCTCACTAACGGGCTAGCGGCAGCTAGCTCCGGCCGCTAGATTCAGCCTCATGTTATCAATGGCTGTATTGCTAATGTTGTTCTCAACGAAACACGATGTAAGTATGTCGCGATACGTGGCCGATCTTTCTGGAATTTCTTCGGTTTCTGGTCGGAAACAATTATTGTCGATGTCGATGTCCGTGTCGGAGTCGGTGTCGATGTCACTCTCTACTGGATCGGCTGGTAACTTTGCAAAGCATCATCGGTGCTGAGGTTCCTGCATGGACTGTCAAGTTGTGTTCATCTGTTCCGCAACAGCTCTTCATTTCTGTTCTCTAAAATGTCTGTCCTTCCGTTTTCATGCAACTCTATATTACTGTTCCTGTTGTCAGATTCGGATGAACTCGTATCACCGAATATTGTGGCTGATTCAATTTTTACATGCTGCGAATTTCTCTATCTGTCCCTCCGACTTGCCGCTGCTATTCTCTGAAGCTGACGTTGGGACAACAAGTGACGAGGTTTTCGACTTGCAGGAATGCTCGCCGCGAGTGTCAACGAGTGTTAGTAAGTGTCACCAAGCCTGCTGTTGTATACACTGGCAAACGCACACACCTCGGCCGACAGCCAGCATGCGAGAAGGCGTAATAATACCAACGCTACACAATGACGCGAAAAATGCGATTGCACAGTGATCTCAATCTGAAAGCAAAAATCCAGGAGTAGGCCAGAAAACACGACCAGCAACAAGTGTCAGTCATTTATAAACGACTACTGGCCAAACAAACCTGCAGTCCCCACCGAAAACCCTTTCGAAGTACTACACAGAAAAAAAGATTGACTTGAGCCAAGAAATTTGTTTTGAAGAACCGAAAATTTCGCGAGCGAAGTGAAAATTCCATGAGCCAAGTATAGTATATTATGCATCTAGGGAATAAAGTGTTCTTTTTGACGAGTGTGAGGTTTGTCGCCCGAGCGAAACGAGGGTGGCCTTCACACTCGTCTAGAAGAATACTTTATACCATGGTGCATACGATATTTTATGCATCCATGGGCACAAAGGGCGTTGTTTATGCGCGCAGCCGGGAATAAAGTACGCACTTTATTCCCTAGATGCATAAAATTTTTGCTTGAATCATGAAAATTTTCTTGGTTCCAGAGAATTTTTACTTCGCTCGCGAGATTTTCGGCTCTTCAAAACAAATTTCTTGGCTCAAGTAAACCTTTTTTTCTGTGTATCAGGGGAAGATATCGACAACGAAGAGAAATCAGCCGAACCTCTTCAAAACCAGCAAGATCACCGCCCATCTTCGTGAGCGGTGTCAAATACATACGCCCCCTCAGCGACCTACTAGACGAAATAGCGAAGGATGGATATACACTAAAGGCACTACAGAACGACCAAGTGAAGATCCAACCGAGCTCCTCGAAAAAATATCTGCCTATTATTGAAGCAATTCGTGGTAAAAAAAAAACGGAATTGTACACGTACCAGAGAAAGCGAGATAAGAACTTCAAAGTAGTACTATGAAATATGCACGCGTCAGTCGATATAAAATCGTTTACCGAAGAAATAAAAGCTAATAATCACAAGGTAAAGAACATTGTAAACATACTCCAAAGCAGCACAAAGAAACCCCTACCACTGTTCCTGGTGGAAATAGAAGCGAAATACAACAACAAAGAGATCTACAAAATCAAACAGCTGCTCAATACAATCATAAGCTTTATGCTCACCATTGAGAACTTTCCTGTACTCAATTGCAATAACCTTCCAGATTATCGATACTGCTGCACGACGACAAATTGTTATTATTTTTTCATTAAAGAAAAAAGGAGGAGGGAAGAAGGGAAATGGAAAAAGAGAAATGTCAAAAGGGAAAGACGTAAAAAGGGCTGCAAACTTCACAATCGGAAGAAGTCATCTATTTTATTCCCTTGATGCAAGGTCGATAGGACATGTGGCCCATATGGTCAAGGACGAAAGCTCTCGCTGGAGCATCAGCTACGAAACATCTTAAAATGATTGGTATTCTTTTCCCATTGTGAATGACCCCACCCGCTGCGATAATCTTCTTTTTTTCTTCGACGAAGTCCTCAAAGAATTCCATGGCACTATTTGATTTTTTATTTCCTCGATATACTCCCGATTCCTGTTATACTCGGATAAACATTAGCAACTCGAAATTATATTGGCCACATGTGATTGCGTCCGGACTGATCTCTGCTTGCACCATCCGTTCTGAAATCTATAAGCCGACTGAGAAGCGAATCCATTTCAAAGCCGTTAAAAAATGATATGATCGCTGCTTCAACACCCAAGTGTGAATATTCACCAGTCTACACAATCCTCAACTCTGGAGCCGGTCGAGGAGTTTGTAGTAGTGCACATGACAGGCACCGATGCATCCTTAACACGGCAAGGATGTTTTCAATATGAGGCTGAATCTATCGGCCGGAGCCATCGGCCGCTCGGAGCGCGTGAAGTTATTGCAAGCGAATATCGAGTTGAAATTCCGTATACATACCCAGACAACACAAAATTCAAAGCGGTCTTAAAGACGTCGCATGGGTGTCCAATGCGTCGATTTCTGACGTCGCAAAGACGTCTCAAGTCTTAAAGACGTCTTGAAGACTTTTAATTGTTGAAGACGTCTTTACGACGTCCGAAATCGACGCATGGGACGCCTATACGACGTCTTTAAGACCGCTTTGAATTTTGTGTTGTCTGGGTAGTCACGACTGACATTCAAACTGCGTAAAAAATTAAAATCCTGAAGACAATCTTTTGAAAATTAATAAATATTTGTAATCGCTCACTAACGGGATGGCGGCAGCTAGCTCCGGCCGCTAGATTCAGCCTCATGTTATCAATGGCTGTATTGCTAATGTTGTTCTCAACGAAACACGATGTAAGTATGTCGCGATACGTTGCCGATCGAAGTAGGTACACTGCAATATACCGCTAAAGACCACGGAAGAAATCGAAAGTGCGATCGAAATGCTGAACAAGCAAGTACAAGACGCTGCCTGGGAAGCCACCCCGACCACTAAAACAGCAGAACACGCAACTAGCTGCTCCAGCGAAGCTCAAACCAAAATAGCAGGAAAGCGTAGGCTAAGAAAACTCTGGCAAACCAGCAGATGCCCCGCGATGAAGCGAAGCTCAACAAGGCTGCGAAAAAATTGAAGAAAAGCAGAAGGTGCTCATAAATTTCGTCAGAAACAATACCATATAATACGACAGGTCCATTATACAATGAAAATTGACGACCTTGGGTAGCTTTTGAACGAAGATCTTCAAATGTTAACGGGCATCGTGCCATTTCCCTGGGATAATAACGACCTACTACTTCGAGCCTGTTAGAAATCTGGTGGATTTGACGCGCTGATAATTTGCTCACAATTGAGAACTTTCCTGTGCTCAATTGGAATAACATTTTTTTATAACGCCAATACATATGAGATGCATATAGGTCAAATAGGACTTGACTTACTAAGCCCATTTGCAGAAGAGAAAGAGGACTCGGTCCTTTGTGGTGATCCTCATCTAGCATGCTAGAATATTCTGCGTCCGTTCTAGGCTGATGTTCAACACCTTTGTAAGACATGTGCCTATCAACAGAATATCCTTCGACTTTACATTTCGAACAAGGTCGATAGGACATGTGGCCCATATGGTTGAGGACGAAAGCTCTCGCTGGAAAGCTCTCGCCACGTCTATGGTGGCCGATATAATGTCGAGTTGCTAATGTTGTCTCTGATCTATGCTTGCACCATCCGTGCTGAAATCTATTTCAAGCCGACTGATAAGCGAATCTATTTTGACGTCGTTCAAAATTGATATGATCGCCCCTTCAACGCCCAAGTGTAAATATTCACCAGGTTCCACAATCCTAAATTCGGGAGCCCGTCGAGGAGTTTGGAGTAGTGCCCTAGCGAACTTTGGTAAATACGACAGGCACCGATTATTCGCTATAATTGGTCATAATTTTATTGGTAAAATAAATACCAAACGCAATACAATCGTAAATTCCATCGAAGGTGCCGGAGAAATAGGAGTATCGGATACTGAATCTCCTTGACCATCGTTCGTCAACTGCAGTAAAATATTTTGGGGGTCTGGTTGGTGATCGACATTGGCTGTGCCATTTTGTCCGTCAGCTGGGTATGAGTGTCCGCTGGTGAGATCCTCCGGTTCCATCAGGACACCACAACCGTGCAGCGCAGCTCTAATCCCCGCCATGTCGCTATTGCCGTTCTGTACCTCAAGATCATCCGCAGGTGATGTACACCGAGTGTAGCCCAGTGTAGCGAACCCAAATTTTGCTGTGACCAAGTACTCAGTGGTTCCGACAACGACAATGTTTTATTTAATATAAATGTTCCGCAGATTGTAAGCGTAGATACTTACGAATATTTGATCAAGTGTTGATATTTGATCTACAACGCGCTGATGATTTGCTCACCATTGAGAACTTTCCTGTACTCAATTGCAATAATCTTCCAGATTATCTATAATGCTGCACGACAACAAATTATTATTATTTTTTCATTAAAGAAAAAAGGAGCAGGGAAGAAGGGAAATGGAAAAAGAGAAATGGCAAAAGGGAAAGAGGTAAAAAGGGCTGCAAACTTCACACTCGGAAGAAGTCACCTGTTAAGTACTATCAGGGGAAGATATCGACAACGAAGAGAAATCAGCCGAACCTCTTCAAAAACCAGCAAGGTCACCACCAGTCTACGTGAGCGGTGTCAAATACATACGCCCCCCTCAGCGACCTACTAGACGAAATAGCAAAGGATGAATATACACTAAAGGCACTACAGAAAGACCAAGTGAAGAAGCTATTATACTCCAGCAGAAGCTATTTCCTCCGCTAAGAGAGAAAGAAGCACCACCAAATGTGAAAAAGCACCCACACGGGACTATATCCAACGCAACACACCCAAAAAGCACATACGCAGAAACACGAAGAAAGCTTCTTGCAAGCGACCTCTATTGTAGTAGAGGACTGGATCGGACCAATTACGTGCTCCGCGGTCTACTGCCCACCAAAGCACACTATTAAATCCAATCAATTCAAACAGTTTGTCAACCTACTAGGTCATCGCTTCATAGCCGGAGGAGACTACAATGCTAAACACCCCTGGTGGCAATCAAGGTCAAACACCGCAACCCCCAGAGGTCGCCAACTATATGCAACCATGCAAGAAAACCACCTTCAACCAATAACAACCGGCGAACCAACGTACTGGCCAACAGATAGACGAAAGACCCCGGACGTGATAGACTTCGCCGTGGCTAAGGGTATCTCAGAAGAATACATTAAGGCAGAGTCTCGCCTGGACATGACCTCTGACCACACGCCAATTATAGTATCCATAAGTACACAGGTGAAGCCGATGGATATGCCGCCAGCCTTGTACAACAAAAGAACCAACAGGGACCTATTTAGAGAAAAACTAAATAAGGAGGTACACTGCAACATACCGCTAAAGACTACAGAGGAAATCGAAAGTGCGATCAAAATCCTGAACAAATAAAGACAAGACGCTACCTGGGAAGCCACCCCGACCACTAAAACATCAGAACACCCAACTAGCTGCTCCAACGAAGCGAAAACTAAAATAGCAGAAAAGCGTAGGCTAAGAAAACTCTGGCAAACCAGCAGATCCCCCCACGATAAAGCGAAGCTAAACAAGGCTGAGAAAAAATTGAAGAATTAGCTGCGTGCCCAAAGAAACGAAGCTATCCATCAGTACCTCCAAAACCTAACAGCCACCGAGGCAACGGAATACTCGCTGAGGAGGGCAACAAGAAGACTGAAGCGACCTCAGCAAACTATCCCACCAATCAGATCCGAGAACGGAAAGTGGGCCAGAAGTAACAAAGAAAAAGCTGCAACCTTCGCCAAACACCTTAGAAATATTTGGATTCAAATAACTCACTATACATTGCCTTAAAATAATTCCTTTTCTACGTACACTCGAACCTCAGCCATTTGACCGACTCGGGACCGAAATCCGAAACACCAAAATATTCGAGACTGTCACTGGCAAAAAAATGCAGAATTCTGCAGCGTTTAGAAGCCGGCGAATCAAATATAAAACTCGCACAGGAGTACAATGTGGCACATTCATGCACAGCGAGCAATAATTGAAAATGAACAGGGCAGTACGCAAAGAACTTCCCGAGTCAGAAAATCGAGCCTGCATGAGCCCACATGAGTCTACATATTGTTGATTCCTTGTTTTTTTAACTATTATAACAATTAAAAGGCTCATGTAGGCTGATGCAGACCGGATTCTCCGACCCGGGTTGTGTCATGGGAACAGGCTGCTCAGCTTTAGAACAAGGCATTCACAAATGATTTTGCCAAAAACTTTATTTGGGTGAACCAATATCGGGTAAGAAATATATGCAGCCCATTCCCACCCCCCCCCCCTCCCCCTTCTTGATCGTCCGTGAGGTTTTGGCGGACCCCTCCCCATTATCACGTAGATTTTCCTTACTTGTGACCAAATATGCGAATTGGATAGTCTATGGATATTCAACGCAATTAAGGTTGTACGCGCACGACGTAGCGAGTCGAAATAAAATCTAAATTTTTTCATCTTTAGAACAAAATAAATAATTGTATAAATTAATATATTTAATTTATATCTCATTTAAGACTATTTAAAGTCCGCTCAAGTTGATTATATAGTTATTTAAAAAAAAATCAGATTTCATCTGACTTTGGTATTTATTCGCAAGAAATGCATCTGGAAACACCGCATCTGACAGCTGTGTGTGTTGTTGAAGTCATGCAGTGTTTGGATATAACCCTAAAAATTATTTTTTAAAATGAGTTATCAACAACATCAATTCAGACACAACGGGCGGTTTGCAACAATAAAATATCAGGGATAATATGAAAAAAACACCTACTGAAGCAAATAATAATTATTCAATTTCAAAATGCGCGCCCTTTTCGGTCAACGTTGCCAGACTTCCGCAATCCATCTATATAATTTATTTTTCATCATGTCTGACAGATAATTTAGTACATTTTCGATTATTTAAATTGAAATATCTACAAACTCATACGGTGAAATACTTTTTTCATAATTTTTACATAATCTACGAGAATTGAATAATATGAACGTCAGTTTTCTAAATTTTGATCTATAGCAGTTATGGTTTAATTATATGAAAAATGTGTGATTTAAACGGGATTGCCTATAGTTCACATGTTAAGGGTAGGAGATACTGAAAACTGCCAAGTTTTTGCTATTTTCAAATTAGATGAACCAATAGATATTTTCAAATGAAATTTAACACACATGTTTGCCATCTCAAAACATAGACATTGTGCAAATTTCAAGTCATTTGAAACAATAAGTACAGAGTTACTCCTCATAATGTTTCTGAAATAGCCTTTATTCGAAAACCTCCCATGCGTCTGAGTTATTCTTGAATCTTGCTGGGCTTGCACACACATATTTCAGGATGCGTAAGCCACAAACCCACGTCGGTTTTTAGAGATAGCTATGATACTTTGATTTTGACATTTTTTTTTATGAAAAAAAATATATATATTTTCAATTATTTTACCTCAAATCCGTAATTTTGTCTCGATTTCTAAAAACCGACGTGGGTTTGTAGCTAGTGTGTGTAGGAACATACGCTAAAAATTTGAAGAGTCTTCGACAAAAGCTCAGACGCATGGGACTTTTTCAATTGCCAAAAACCTAGTTCTGAGATAAATCGCTTTGAAGTTTTTTTTCAAATTATTCACAAAATTCAAGATTTTCATTACTGCATCAACTAAACTAGTTTCAGACAAGATCGCCAATAGTTTTGGAGCATGGTACGTTAAAAAAAAAATAGCTTCTACAATATTGGAGTGGAATTCACATTTTCATCATGCGTTTCAGAAATTAGGATTCCAAGGAAGTTGGAAAGCATTATGAAGGATATAAATTATCACAACTTGAAAAAATTTGAACATTCATATTCTAGCAGTTCGGTTGATATAAACTTGGTCTTGTCGAGTCTAAGCAATTTGACCTGCGGGCAGCGAATCGTGCGGTTTATAACTTGTAAACCTAGTTCTGTAAAATAAATATAAACATTTGGAAGAATATTGATTTACTATATAAATTTCGATGCTCATCTCTGGTGAAGTGTGTGACCAAAAACTTCGATATGATTTCCAACCGTAGAAAAACATATTTTGGAGTTGTTGTCTGATGGGAGTAAACACACCTTGAAAATGATTTTTTCCAAATCACTGCTACGCTTTGAAAGAACATTATAGTGACTCAGTTCTTTCATAGTTGATGAGTGCTATTTTGATAGATAGTTCATGATTTTCCCAGATTTTATGCCCTCTGCTGAACAAAAATTTAGTTCATCGAAGAAAAAGTAGTTGTCGCAGGGTACAGGCGGCTGCGTTGCATGAAATTTCTCCAAATTTTGGAAAAAATATTCTGTATGAATGTAATTTAGGGGCAAACCAATAATATATCATGAATTCAAGTTCTAGACATAAAAATTTTTGATTGTAAGACTCTTTTTTCCATCATTTTGGAAAAAATATTTTACAATCACAAATTTCTATGTCTACAACCACATGGAATATTATTAGTTCGCCCCTAAATTACATTCATACAGAATATGTTCTGCAAATTTGAAGAAATTTCAAGCAACACAGCAGCCTGTACCCTACGACAACTACTTCGCGTCCCTAATGCCATAAAGGCATATCGCCGTTATAGGCCTTTATGGCATACTAATGCTAAAAAGGCATACAGTTTTTTCAAACTTTGCCTATCGCTTTGAAAACATGAGAATCGCATAGAAAGTCAAAAAAAAAAATTGGTTTTCCTAAAACCAAAAAGGCCTATGGCCAAAAAGATATGCTCTTTTGGCATTAGTTTTTGTTTTTTTTTATACCCTAATGCCAAAAAGGCATATCTTTTGGGACATAGGCCCTTTTGGTTTTAGGAAAATTGATTTTTATTTTACTTTTTATGCGTTTTTCATATTTCCAAAGCGATAGGCAAAGTTTGAAAAAACTATATGCCTTTTTGGAATTAGTATGCCATAAAGGCCTATAACGACGATATGCCTTTATGGCATTAGTGACGCAAAATATAATCATTTACAATGAAATAAGTGAAATCATTACACCGTACCGAACCAAGACATTGCACGATTTGCAAAGCAACTTAGAAAAGGCATAAATATGTGTTTGAATTTGAATTTGCGTGTTGTATTTTATTGTGATTTATTTTTGTTTATATGCCTTTTTGGCATTAGTTATCATTTCGCCTAAAACCAAAAAGGCATATGTATAATTATAGGCCTTTTAGGTCTTAGTTTTGTTTTTTCTCGGAATATCCATTTCAAGTTATTCTGAAGCGATTGGGCGAACAAAAAAATTTATATGCCTTTATGGCTCTTAAGGTAGATCTATATACAGCGTATGCCTTTATAGCATTAGGGACGCGACTTTTTTTCGATGGACTGAATTTTTGTTCAGCGGAGGACATGAAATCTGGAAAAATCATGAACTATGTATCAAAATAGCACTAATCAACTGTAAAAAAACTGAGTCACCAGAATGTTTTCTCAGAGTGTAGCAGTCATTTGAAAAGAATTATTTTTCATGATTATTATTTTTTTATTATTATTTTTTCATCTCACGTAAATCACTTGAGTGTGGTAGCTTGATGGAAAACTGCATCTCAAGTTACTTTTTTTCACAAATTAAAAAAACAATAACCGAAATATAGGGAAATTGAAAACTTCTGCTGGAACATTATACGCTTTATTGCGTGAATGGAGCTTAATAAATTTTTTTCCGGTTCAAGGATTTGTGTACGTGAAGATAAGGGTTCAAAGGACACTTTTCCGTAAAAAAAAAATCATTTTATTTGAAATTTTATTCTCAAATTTCAGTATCTCCTACCCTTAAATATTCAGTTTTTGAAAATTAATTATGCAAAAACTACACGTCAGATCTGACTCAAAAAATTAAATGATGTGTATTTGATATCGATTAATAACATTCCGTATGGGAAAATGAATATTATCCGTATTTGGAAGAAAATATTATAACCTGGCGAGGTGCTAGGTTGGGACAGAACTGGTTCGTTCGAGGTGAGATGGAAAAAGGGAGATTCTCCGTATTAAGGATTTTATCATTTCCCACATAACATGAGGATGTGTATCGAGCTCTCGCCTTTATACTCTCATTTCAACAAAGGACAAAAAAAATTATTTACAGAATGCTCTACGACATTGAAGATAATAATTGATTGAAATTTTACCAGCGTCATTTCAAAGCTTCGCTCTACCTTTTCGAGCAGTTTCAGTTAAAACCAGTTTTGCAGTTTCCTGTACATTTTTTATATCGAAATATTTATGTAGGTCTGATAAAAGTAATACTAAAGGATTATCCGAATTTTCATCTTTAAATTGAGGGATTTTAATATCAATGTTATTTGTGTGCCATCGCCAAGAACACTCACCTCCACCCGAAGTCTGCGTCGACTGTGTAGGCCTAGCCGTATTAAGTTGTTCGTAGAGAATTTTTCGGAAGTCATCAGCTTGTGCTTTTAGATCGAGGATTAGGCTATGATTACTCTGGTCAATCACTCGGTTTACGTCAAAAGGTCGTAATCTGGACACCGTAGTGAAGAAATTGCTAGATTCCAGGAATTGCTTGATTCTGGACCAACTATGCTTAACGAGCCAACGCACCCTGCACGTTTCAATGTTGAGAGAGTTTATAATCTTGGGTGTCCGTACTTTGGTGATGAAAGTTGAGATCATTGTTCTGAAATTATGTTTAAGGTTATGTATGAACTTGTATTGAAGAAACATGCAAACTTGATTGAAATAAAATAAATTGTAAAATGGCAAATAAGTTATTACAATATTATCATCAGCTGATGCTTTTATATTGAGGATTAAGCTATGATTACTATAGATGTTTCGACGAAATTGCTAGCTTCCAGGAATTGCTTGATTCTGGACCAAGTATACTTCACGAGCCAACGCACCCTGCACGTTTCAATGTTGAGTGAGTTTATAATCTCGGGTGTCCGTACTTTGGTTGTGAAAGTTGAGATCATCGTTCTGAAATTATGTTTTAGGTTATGTATGAACTTGTATTGAAGAAACATGTAAACTTGAATGAAATAAAATAAATTGAAAATGAATTAATTAATTCAATTATAACCATTGTAAACATGTGGTTGGACCGAATGCTTACCGTAATATAAATATGTCAGTTTCTTGAAATACCCATACATGCTTGTCCATAATCTTGACCCATAATCTTGGATGGTCGTATTTCGGCTGCGAAAGTTGAGATAATTGTTCTGAAATTATGTTCCAGGTTATGTTTAAACTTGTATTTAGAAGAAATGAATGAAAGAAAATAAAATAAAAAATGGAAAATAAGTTATTACAATATTAGTTAGTTAATCCTTTAACGAAGTTATTACAATATTATCAGCATGCTTTAATTTTATAACCATAGAAAACATGTGGTTTGACCGAATGCTTACCGGAATATGAAAATGTCCGTTCCATGAAAGAACCGTACACGCGGTCGGTGCGTTGAACGGATGATAGCAATATCGTTTACGATATTAGTATCACAAAATCATAAGATTCACCGTTACTGCAATATGTTTTATTCACAGATTATTCACAGCATTTGGTTAAAACTTTGGTTAAAAGAACTGAATTCTTTCTCACTTTATTACGAAAGCCGGCCCTGGTGAAAATGATTCTACGAATATTTAAGATCAATTAGGGAAATTCGGACATTTCGTAGCATTTCATAAGAAATTATAGTTTTTTCTTAATGTCAATGACAAAAACGACGAATTTTTCTGAAAAGGTACGAGAATCTACAATTTTTTATGATGATCCACCGAAGTCTATAATTTTTCATGAAATGCTGAGAAAATCTACAATTTTTTATGAGAAACGACGCACATCTACAATTTTTTATGAAAAACTATGAAATGTCCGAATTTCCCTAAAAATTCGTAGAAGTAGAGATTTTCACCAGGGGGGTAGGTTTATTTCTGCGGATTGTGTGTCGTAGTTCACTTAGAGCTCTAAGGGTGTTCCTAAACGGACTCATGCCGACATACACTGTCGGCGTGACGTCACTTCTCATCACGAAAGTAGAGAAGCAGAGAACTTCACCTTTCGAATTTGATAATAACTGAAAAACCCGCGAAACCCCGTGTATTTCAAATGGAGAAGTTCATCTGTAATAATCTGTCACAGTGAATTTGTGGGGAATAGTTTTCTGGATAAAATAAGCCATCGTAGACTGTGATCGAACCAATCCAGTGGAATTTTCAACTATTTTAAAGTACTAGAAAATCAAAAATAGATATCGTTCCGTTTTTTCATGCACAGAAAAGAAAATTTTTCCATTTTGTTTTCCAAGTCGCTTAGCGATCTTGCATTTGTCACCTGTAAACAAAGTATATATCCAGAATCGCGGTATACGTTGAGTTTGAAACACCGTCAGTGATATCTTTCCCAACATTTACTTAAAATTATCAATTGCAGTGAAAAATACGAGAGGTAAGTACAAATCCATCATTGGTTAATCTGTCCGTTAAAACGAAAATTGATTTTGATATCACGACGTTCGAAAAAGTTGCAATAATACTGAAAAAAAAATCGGGGTTACGACGATGAAAAAAAATAAATGAAAACTGTAAAAAATTAAAAAAAAGAATAAGGAAAGAATAAAATTTAAAAAAATTGTTCATCTATATTACTAGCTCAATCTATTTTCATTATAAAGATGTATATTTCTGGTACTAATGCGACACATTTTATGCCAAAATTATAAAATTCCGCCTGTAGGAATAGCAGTGATAAAGTTATGGAATCGAGCCCCAGGAAGACGAAAAATAAAACATTTTATTCATTTTTTAAAGCCTTGTAGCAGCCTTCAGGTTCAGCAACCGCTTCGCTGAGCGGAGCATGGGGGGCGGCCGCGGCGTTAGCGATTGTTCTGTTGATTTTTAAAACATAGTTTGGCTGATTTCTTCGTATTCTTTTTTTTTTCATTTTTTGTCTCATGACGTTTTGGGTTCGCTACCCTGGGCTACACTCGGTGTAGCCGAACATTCTGGATCAGCTGCTAAATTTTCAATTTTTTAATTTTGCCAAAGATTTGGATTTACGTAGAACACAAAAGGCGCGCTATTCGTTTTCATTTTTTTTTTCGGCAACTATCTGAAAATTTCTAAGCTGATCGTGAATGTTCGGCTACACCGAGTGTAGCCTGGTGTAGCGAACCGAAAACGACCTAAAATTTCTTTCCGAGTTAGGCGACAACGTTAGTAATAACTGAATAATAAAAAATACCCGAAATAAATAAATAAATAATAAATACCCGATAATTTTAGAGCTCTTGTGGTATTGCATGTCATAATAGTTTATTATTTTTTCATTTATTCTAAGCGGTGGATTCATTCGTTCTAAGCGGCTTGTGTGTTCGTGTGGTAGTAGTTCCGTTTCTTTGAATTTTTTATAGAATGGCTGAGGGTTCACGTCCTCATCGGTCGTCAAGGCCCCCATTACGGCATAGCGATATGGTCGCGTTGCCGTCAACATCATCTGCGGATGATCTTGATGTACAGAACGGCAATAGCGACATCGCGGGGATCAGAGCTGCGCTGCACGGTTGTGGTGTCCTGATGGAACCGGAGGATCTCACCAGCGGACACTCATACCCAGCTGACGGACAAAATGGCACAGCCAATGTCGATCACCAACCAGACCCCCAAAATATTTTACTGCAGTTGACGAACGATGGTCAAGGAGATTCCGGTACTCCTATTTCTCCGGCACCTTCAATGGAATTTACGATTGTGCCTCATCGACGGGCTATTCCTCAAACGTCGCCACTACAGCCAGGGCAGGAACACCTCACGCTGTACGATAAGCCCGCGGAATCACCTCCACCCCCTTCGGCTGGTATAAAAAAAATGCTGCAGGATTTTTTCAACAAATTGGACCAGCGAATTCAGTAAGTTGACCAGCTAATCATAAATTTTTGAATAAAATTGAAAATTAATTAATTTTAAGATTAATTAATTTTTAAATTTTGAATATGCAAGAAATCATACCAAATTTAACAACATTTTTGTTTTAGAACATTCGAAAACGGTATGAAAGAGTGTATGGCATCCATCAGTAGACGGTTGGATTGCGTAGACGGAGCTGAATTTCCGGAAAAGCCCGACTGCTTGCCCATCCGCAAGGTTTCTGGCATACAGCGGTATGAGCACTGCTCAGAGGAGGAGCACTGCAGGGTGGTATGTGGAATTGGCATCCACTTTTCAATTTCGTCCATTTGTTACAGCGAATAGAATTACAGTAGAACCTCGTTTATCCGAGGCAATGTGGGGAGGGGGGAGGTACCTCGGATGAGCGAAAACTGGGATAACGTGAATATTATCAATTGCGGTATGATTTTTTCAGTTAAAGCTCAAAATTTACGATTTCGAGGGTTGGACATTTTTTTTTTAATCATAAAAGCGCATTTTTCACAAATTACGCCGTCGGATTTATCGCTAATATAATAATAATAATAATATAATATAATATCTATAATAATTTATAGAGAATATTTTCCCGAAGAAAATAAGCCATCGTAGAGTGTAATCGAACCAATATACTTGATTTTTAACCATTTTAAAGCACTTAAAAATCAAAAATCGATATCTAGCCGTTTGTTTAGAATTTCGGTATTCATTTTGTCGTGAAATTTCCGGGAAATCATCAGTTTATGAACATAATAATTTGATGAATATTCAATGTGACGACTATGCCGTAATAAATTTATAAAAAAATAGTCATTTTGCACTACTCAACCTCCTTAAGTTCACTATTTAGGTACTATTTTTCACAAAACTTTCGAGAGTTGAATCCCGCTATCAATATCAGATAAAAACTTAAATAAAAACTGAAATTAGGATTTTTACGAATTAAAAAAAGTTCATGTGAAAATAAGGCCCAAGAAAGTCAAAATAAACATCTGAAAAAATTACAGAATTATTTTCTTCACATTCAGAACTGATTGAAGCCCATCCAAGATAACTTTTTTTAACGACCACCCTAATATATAAGCACCATAGTAGCGATCGCAAAATACTTCGCGCGTACAGCATAGGCATAGCGGCTCTATCCGTTTTATTCGAGTTCTTCCGTATTATCCGAGCATACACCTCGATTAATGCGGAGTGCTTGGATGAGTCCGATGCCTCGGATAACGCGTGGACTCGGTTCTACTGTATAGATTGTAATGTGTTATGAAATCATTAATTTACAGATTCAGTATCTAAGCACGTTAGGAGGGACCACCGTATGCAACTGTGCGGCATTAATGATTAAAGAGGCCATCCACGACAAACTGGCTCCGAAAATCAATGATTACGGGTGGCACGAGGGAACATTTGCAATACAGAAATCGAGAATCATTAAGGCAATGTATAGTGAGTTATTTGAATCATGGTTTATCAAAAAATATTAACGTCTGTGTGTTTATTATGTTTGCAGAAGCTATTAGTCGGAGACTCAGGGATCCAAATATTTCAGTAACCGAGTTTTCGGCTGCTGTTACGTCGGCCCTCCGCGCCGCTAAGCAGCGTCGTCGGAGCAAAAAAACAAATAAAACTGTACCTGAGAGCACAGTAGAGTAATAAGAGAATATTAATAAAGCAAGACCTTATTAAAAGTAGTGGTTTTTCTCCTCACGTCATGTCTGTTTGGTTTCATTATTGACTAATTTATTTTAGAATTAAGATATCGTATTTATGCTCGTATATTATTACTGAGGACATTTTGACGGTGAACCAGGGTGTAGCCTAACGTTTAGTTCGGACAGCATTGTAGCGTTAGGTTGGAACAGCAAACTAGCGCTTAGTTTTTTTACCATTGTAGCGTCACATTCTGAAGACAAAATGCTGTTAGGATCTAACGGTCGTATGCTGTTCAAACCTCACCTATAATGTTGTTAAGATCGAAAGCTAGAATGCTGTTTTAACGTAACGTGAGAATGCTATCACAATCTAACGCGAGTTTTTACAACATTCTACCGCCAGTTTCTAACGCAAATATGCTGTTAGGACCTAACGCTAGTATGCCGTTTTCACATAACGCTAGAATGCTGTCACAACCTAACGCTAAGATGCCGATATGGCGGCAGCACTGAATGGCTATATATTTGCGCCCGATGTACGTCATTCAGTAACGTTAGTCACTGACGCTAGAACCGATGCAAGTAGCGACACAGAAGTCTATGGATCTGGCGCTACAGCCACCATAAATCTGACCCTGATCTGGCGTCAGTCTAGCGAAACGCAGCTTTGAACGGCAGGTTTTGTTTGCTGGGATAGTTATGTCTCTGATATGCGACATATCTTTAGAATGTAACATATTGTTTACATAACATAAGATGCATGAATGATACGTAATATTGAGGGCATCACGAAGTAACAATGTAATATAACAAAGTTACGTAGAGGAGAAATAACATAACTTCAATTCCGTGATGTATCATGTACATTACATGAGACCCACAAGTGATACATGAAATTGAAAGCATCTTCAGGGATCCGGAAATATAACATAGTTACATACATGGGACATAATATCTCTGCAAATATGACATGTGTCGTATATATAACATCAGACCCATGGATGATACGTAACAGAGATGGCAACACCAGGGAACAGAGTGACATAACATAATAACATCTATGATACGTGCAATATGTTTAGTTCTGCAATTAAAACATCGCAAAATAGGATATCCGTATCTGCTGGCGATAATAATCGAGGCATAAACGCTTCAGAGCTGTTAGATAGCGAGATCGAAAATATAGAGAAATCTGGCAGTATTCACTACACGATACTGTGGTGTAGTGGCGAGAGCGTGCGACTACTAATCCAAGCGAGTCCGAGCGATCATGGTTCGAGCCCGGGTTAGGTCAAAATAATGATGTCGTCTTGAATGAACTAAAAATGCGTTTTAATCTATCTGTGGTTGATTATAAATTGTTAGCATGTCATATATACACCATAGATGATGGAAATTAGTAATAATAACGGCTTTTTATTTAGCTTTTCCAGTGTGATAGTTATTTGTATCAGATGCATCTCCAATATGTATCTGATACATCTTGCAACATGTCTTTGACATATCTTTGATATGTCTATGATATATCGGTGAACCGTCGCTGATATGTATCACCAGCACATATCTAATAGATTGATGATACATCCAATGTTGCTGACATCGTGCTGTACCAGTAACATACTTTCTTATGAGTTTGATACATAACGTGTAACATTCGTTACATAATATATACGTATTTGATACATATTTTGGTTTGCTGGGCTATATCAAAATAAAATCCAAAACGCAAGCTAACACAAATAAACATCAGATACAAACAGATGCTCTAAGGGGCTAGGCACCAGGCTCGTATGTCACGAGCGTGAGTGCTCGACCATCTGTAATAGTGAGGGCCAATCAGAGTCTGCAAGACAGAGAACTCATATACTGTCCCGTAGTCTGTCTCATGCCCGTTTCCCACTTACGCTGTAGGGTATCTCATGCTTCCTCCATGTCTATATGCTCTAAGGTTGATGCACATGAGTCGACATACCACTCATTCTTGGATACCTTGTCGGAGGATAAGAAAGCAATCCATGCTTTTTCTTTGCGCGATGGTTGTTTATTAGCTTCTGACTTCTGCGTAGCCTCTCCTTCTTCCTTCTTCTGCTTCTGTGCATTCTCTTCAGCTTCCTTCTTCGGTTTTCTGCACTTAGCGGAAAAATGTCCAAAGCCGTTACAGTTGTAACATCGTGGCCCTTTGAACTTCGACTTGGTAAAGAAGGCTGTTTCGCTATCGGATCCTTTCGTAGGTTTTGTATCCTTCACGTCTTGAAGAAGCTTTGTTCTGATCGAATCGGCTGTGATTGGAGTACCTGAGCTTTCAAGCCCCATAATCATGGGACGATACTCATCGGGGAGTCCTGATAATAACAAAGTTCTAACCCACTCGTCTGGCACATTGAACTTTAACCCGTTTAATTTATGTGCAGTGGTCATTATATCGTTAACGTATTGTTCTACGCTTTTGCATTTGCTTAACTGTGTGGTTACTAATGTTCGTAACAAGCTCACCTTGCGTGTAAGGCCGGAGTCCTCAAATGCCGTTCGCAATTCGTCCCAGGTTTCCTTTGGGGTCTTTGCGTCCTGTATATGTACGTAATTCATCTGGTCCACGCACAGTATAATTTTGGACCTCGTTTTTATTAACCTTTTGGGTTCGGTATCGGTACCTTCGACACATCCCCACAAGTCTTCGTGTTCTAAGAACGCTTGCATCGCGAACTTCCAGTTGGGATAGTTTTCCCTTCCTTTTAGTTTCTCGATTGCCGGGACTCCATGTGGAGATGAAGAGGCCATTTTGGCGAAGCCGTGATTTGTAGGTTATGTAATCGCGTGTTAGACTGCTTCGGATTTACGCGTGGCTTTTGTCGTAAATATTGCAGTTCTCGTATTGCTGTTTTAATGACGATTATTTTTACGTTTGAATTAAGCTCGATTCCTGGGCCCATAACCTGATGAGGTTTGGATTTAAGTCGGAGAGTAAATTACGACACGTTATCGGATAGGCGCCATAGGCGAAACAGGAAGTTTATTCTCATGATACAGTCCTATCAACATATATCAGCTAACTTATCGTCTAACTTTATATTGTTTGGACATTATCTTAACAAAAACTCTGCCACTCATTGTTGCGGTGGCAGACTTATAACTGGAAACCAGTAGCTATTCACTGATTGTCAGTAGTTTTCACTGATTCGAATTTAGAGTAAGTAACCTCTCAAAGTTCCAGAGGGAAACGTCCGCTTCAACTCAGCGTGCCACTCGGGGTGAAAAAATTATTCAGTTCTCGATGCAAAAATGAATCCCGCGGCAAAATACCTGTCAGGATCCTGCAAATTTCAGGCAAAGTTTCAGGTGAATATCTCAACACAGATCAAAGTTACAGAGGAAAACGTCGTCGTCAAATCGGCGTGCCACCCGAGTTAAAAAAAATCATTCGGTTCTCTTTTCGCGCCGCGGCACTGCGGGCCACGTGAGATGATCGAAAAATGAATCCTGCAGCAAAATACCTGTCAGGATGTTGCAAATTTTAGGCAAAGTTTCAGGTAAATATCTCAACACAGATCAGAGTTACAGAGGAAAACGTCGTCGTCAAATCGGCGTGCCACCCGAGTTAAAAAAAATCATTCGGTTCTCTTTTCGCGCCGCGGCACTGCGGGCCACGTGAGATGATCGAAAAATGAATCCTGCGGCAAAATACCTGTCAGGATGCTGCAAATTTCAGGCAAAGTTTCAGGTGAATATCTCAGCCCGAATCAAAGTTACAGAGGAAAACGCCCTCGTCAAGTCGGCGCGCCACTCAGGGTATAAAAAATATTGATGAAATCTTTTTACTCCGAATTGAATTTTTTTTTCACAAATTTGAATCTGGTGGATCCCTCACGCGACAAAGGAGCGGAAAATTATGGACCTATTATAAATTTGCTCATAATCCCTTGTATACGTATCCCTTGTATACGTTACTCATACTTTGTTGCGCTAATTTTTTGCTTTACTCAGAAAAATTCCGTCTTTTTGAGTCAAAAGTTTTTTTTTTCGGAAATTGGATATAGCAGGTCAGTTCCGGCAAAAAAGCGGCGATTTCGTACAAATATCTTATGTGTGTCAATCAGACGTGTGCGCGCTAACTTTCTGCTCGAATTAGCGCAACCTTCGTTTTTTCCCAAATCGCTTCAAACGGCAAATTTTTGGTTTCCACGGCAATTTTGCGGCAAATCTGCGGCGAATTACGCAATTGTCCAGATTTCGATTGTACAACATGGCGACGCTAAGTTAATGTACGTTATTACTACCCAACCTCATGGAAATGCGCAAAAGTCCTGTCAATTCTAAAGAAAGGCAAAAACCCAAATATTGCAACGAACTATCGCCCTATCAGCCTCACACCGGCAATCAGCGAAGTATACGAAGCAATTATCAACAACCTAATAATAGACACCTGTAACGGACACAAATTAATCCCGGGCAACCAATTTGGTTTCCGAGCCAAACACTCAACCAGCCACGCCATACATAAATTACTAGCCGACACGAACCGTTATCTGGACAACACAATGCACGTAGGCGCAATGCTCATTGATCTGGAAAAGGCCTTTGACTCGGTCTGGTTAAACGGTCTCCTCTGTGAATTATTTAAAAAAAAATTCCCCCACTGGTTGATTCACATCATATGGAACATGATAACATGCAAGTCATTTGTAGTATGGGATGGAGACAACACCTCCTCAGAGATATTTAAAATCAAAGAAGGCTTGCAACAGGGGACGGTAAACTCACCGATACTCTTCAACTTATTCACAGCAGACATCCTTAACGCATTTGACCTCAACTCTGGCAACCAAACACACTCTATAGCTGATGCTGACGACCTAATCATATATGTGGCAGGAACGCACGTGATCAATACACAGAACAGACTAAACAACCTACTCGACAGAATAAACAAATATTACGCAACTTGGTGATTAAAAATCAACCCGGAAAAATGCGAGACAATACTGTTCCGAAAACCCATAAACTATTACCCTACAAACAACAAAAACGGTTCCAAATCACGACAAAGAAACCGGACACAAACGAAACCATACCAATACCGCACAAACAAACAGTAAAATACTTAGGATACACTATGGACCAACTTTTGAGAGGCACTCAACACCACCTGACACAACTAAACAAAGCCAAAAAAGCGCTAAAGGCCAACAGCCAACTCTTTTATCGCCGGCAAATGGAAGCTAAGGCAAAAATAATCCGTTATCAACTACTAATTAGACCAATTCTAACATATGAGTCAGTCCACGTCAAGCGGGACACCTTTTTGACCGCATGTTCTTGAAAATCGTCGTAATTTTTTTTTACATATTCTTTGGGTAAAATGAATGGATAAAACATTTTTTTTTTTTCTGACTCGAAGGGCTTAGAAGATACAAGGGGTTGAATTTTCGAAAAAAACACCAAAAATCGGAATCGCGCTCTTCTTTAAACGTTAATATCTCTGGTTCCCTTGGTCGTACAGACATCGTAAAGAACTCATTTTGAAGCTTTTGAATCGCACTTTCATTTTATGAATTTTCAATTCATGTCATAATCAATTTTCTATTTGTTATTAACAATTATATTTTTTAAACGTGATTTTCGAGATGACTATTACCTTTGAAAATTCTGAAAAAATACGAGCGTGTTCCTTGATTAATTCTATACAAAATCTGTAATTTTCAAAATGGAACTCCGATGGAAACTATATTTAAAAAGCGATTGAACCGTGTGGGACGTCGCACGCGGCTGTCTACGCGAGCGCGCCGATACCGAGGCTTGTTCGCTTTACATGTAAAGAATATAGGGGGGCATATTACGATGAAATTCATCAAATCCAATAATTTACCGAATTATTTATTCCATTTTATGCTGAATACTCGACTTGAAACTATAAAAATATTAGTATAGAGATACAAACTTGACTGAAACCTTCAAAATAACTGGTAAACATAACGTACTTTTTGATTCCATCAAACAGAATACGTCATGGTATCATTCGATCGATTACGTACTAAATAAATGAATTTAAAATTACTCAATCATTAACCACGAGAACTCTACATTTCACTGGAATCTTAAGGGGGGGCTATTATACCTTCAAAATAATTGTTTTCGAATCACTTGTACACTGTAGGTACTAAAATTTCAAATTCATTAATTAAGTACGTAATCGATCGAATAATACGGTGTCGTATTCCGTTTGATGGGATCGAAAAGTACCTACGTTATGTTGAGCAGTTATTTTCAAGATTTCAGTCAAGTTTGTATCTCTATACTAATATTTTTATAGTTTCAAGTCGAGTATTCAGCATGAAATGGAATAAATAATTCGGTAAATTATTGGATTTGATGAATTTCATCGTAATATGCCCCCCTATATTCTTTACATGTAAAGCCAACAAGCCTCGGTATCAGCGCGCCCGCGTAGACAGCCGCGCGCGACGTCCCGCACGGTTCAATCGCTTTTCAAATATAGTTTCCATCGGAGTTCCATTTTAAAAATTACAGATTTTGTAGAGAATTAATGAAGGAACACGCTCGTATTTTTTTCAGAATTTTCAAAGGTGGTAGTCATCTCGAAAATCACGTTTGAAAAATATAATTGTTGATAACGAATAGAAAATTGATTATGACATGAATTGAAAATTCATAACATAAAAGTGCGATTCAAGAGCTTCAAAATGAGTTGGTTACGATGTCTGTACGACCAAGGGAACCGGAGATATTAACGTTTAAAGAAGAGCGCGATTCCGATTTTTGGTGTTTTTTTCGAAAATTCAACCCCTTGTATCTTCTAAGCCCTTCGAGTTAAAAAAAAAAAAAAATGTTTCATCCATTCATTTTACCCAGAGAATATGTAAAAAAAATTACAAGAGAATCAGAAATATCGAGGAATATTTTTGGCCAAATCCGTCCCGCTTGACGTGGACTGACTCATATGCAGCCCCAGTCAGTTGGAACATGGGAGCCGCTCTTATGGAGACATTCCGAATGTTTGAACGGGCATGCCTGAGAATACGTCTCAGAAATTATCGATCACACCACACCAATTACCTACACAAAACAAGTAACACCACGATATATCAGCTGGCGAACATACCCACACTGTTAAAAATTTCGATTGTAAATTTACTAAAAAAGTGTAGGAAGTTTTTTACGAATACGGTAAAGTAAAATTTACTATACATATTTTCTGCAATTTTGAAAATCTGGTTTGCATATTAGCTGTACTATTATGATAATATCATCAAACAACGGTATAGTAATTTCAATAAAACGGAATATCATTATTGAAATGATAAATTGTGATTTTAATGTTTGAATGTAGCTTAATTTTCATGACAACGTATATTGAATTCCAAATACCGGTAGACTAAGTTTACTAAACACGTACATATCAAATTTAACATCCGATTTTTCCTTTCTACTATGTTTAGCTTTAGCGCAGGTCCTAAATTGTGAAAAAAAATTAGTTTTTACCAGAGTTTATGCGTTTGAACACGTAAATGACCATCGACATATGATTAACACCAGAGAAACGCATTTTCAATTCGCTAAAAACGCTAATAATATTTTGGTCGTAACCGGGATTTGAACCCACGCCCGCTCGCATTCGCTCGTATTATTAGTCGCACGCCCTATCCACTACGCCAAACTACCTATTGATTGTTGTTCGAATGTCTTTTTATTTGTTCGGAGCCTACACATCATACAATAGCTTTATATGTCATCAAGCTTCATAGTGAAACTCAAGGTTGGACTTCGAGTTCAGATAAAATGCATTGCAATATGTATCTTCTTCTTCACCGACTATTGAACTTGACATGCGTTTTTGATAAATTTCTACTACAACTTGGTGTTTAGTAAATTAACAAAATCACTCAATGAATTTCACATTAAGTTTCGGAAATTCATCAATGTCATGAATTTACTCGGGCGATTTAACACAAATGCGATAGATTTACTAAGCTGGTCTTGTGAATTTGAAAAACAGTCAAATTATTCTGCTGTCAAGTATAGTGATATAAGAAATTCAGTTGCAAATTCCGGGACCGCGTCATTTCCCTAACGCCACTGTACAGAACCGTCGAATGCCCAAATTCTAGCCTTTGTGTTTCTCTTATCAAGTGTGGTGAAATCAAAAATTTAATTTTAAATTTATGAATACCGCATAGTAATTTAAATTGCTAAGACGAATTGTTGATGCTAAAAGTTTGTATGAAAATTTTCTCGTGCACTTGTTAAGTACATTTAGAAGTATGTCCAGCAAATTCCAAACATTCTTTAGTAAATTCACAAACACAATACAATTACTATACAAATTAGTAAATTTATGATACACTTTTGTGCTTTTCGTATCAAGTTCAATGAAATTACGAATTTTTTCGCAAATTTAAAAGAAATCCATAGTAATTCACATTGCTTTGCCGAATTTGTGAAATTGGGAGTCTTTTGTATAGTAAATGTGTAGTAAATTCACAAACATTTTTAACAGTGCAGAATAGACATCTTCATATTGCAGCTAACAAGAGATTATTTTAGCAAAATACCAAAAATCATAAACAACACGATAAAAACACTCGGCATCATAAACACACCGAATATGAACAAACTAAAACAAACACCATACTTACAACCCCAAGCTTTTCTATACTTCGACCACTACGGACACATACAAGACGCAAACAACATTCCACTAATCTACCACTGGCGCAGAAATAGAGCAAATAAACGTATAGCCTGGAACAGTTACGACGACATCACAGACCATCATAAATTCACATACTCGACAGCATTACCACCATCTGACAGAAACAACTTCAACAGACTCAACCATAAAAAATATTGGTGGACAAACTCCAATTCAACGCACCACTTCATAATCAAATTAAGACGCGACAGAGCACAAAATAACACCTAAAATAAAGAACTCACCATCGAGAACACAAATATAAGCATAAGTAAACTCAGTGTAAATATTGTGAATAATGTAAATAATGTAAATGGATAAATAACATAGGTAGATATAAGTACACCACCCCACTAGACGCTGATGTTTTGGTTTAGCCCGAGAAGGAGCTCGGGCCTTTTATCCAAAGAACAAAAATTACCCACTATATATTTTCAGAGCTCCCACGAACTACTCTAAAAAAATGCTATAACAACATTTAAATACAGGTATCACAATAGAGACAACCTCACCCTCACATATTAGACGGAAGCAGAGAGCCAACTAACACAAGCCACCCTTCCACCACACCCATATTAGGTTAAGGTTCTATTTTATAAGTTTGATTAACCTACAAAATGTACATCATACTCTCAACAATAAACAAACTCTTTAAAAAAAAAAAAAAAAAAAAAAAAAACCACGTTGAAAACACCGGTTCTCGTCCGATCACCGAAGTTAAGCAACATTGGGCGCGGTCAGTACTTGGATGGCTGACCGCTTGGGAACACCGCGTGTCGTTGGCATCTATTTTGTCTATCATTTTTCGAGCGCTCTCTTCTCTTTTTTGCCCATGGATCCAAGGAGAGTCTGATGCTTTTCGGCAACGACCATACCACGTTGAAAACACCGGTTCTCGTCCGATCACCGAAGTTAAGCAACATTGGGCGCGGTCAGTACTTGGATGGGTGACCGCTTGGGAACACCGCGTGTCGTTGGCATCTTTTTTTTTAAATCATTTTCCGAGCGTTCTCTTCTCCTTTTCGCCGATGGATCCAAGTAGCATCTCATGCCTTTCGGCAACGACCATACCACGTTCAGTTGGCCTTAAGCCTTGGCTAGAGTCACACGCGTCTCACTTCCCTCATTATAATATTGTTATAGTATTATAGTGATTGGCCAGTGTGTTCGCGAGCTAAAATTCCTGCTAATACAAGGAGCAAAACCGTTAAAACAATCAGTGATGTTAATCCTCCATCCATCATGAAGACAAACAAAATCAGTCAAAAATCAATAAACATAAATAAATCCTCTAAACTTCCCTCGCCGTTGAACAAACCTACTAAATCTGCTAACAAGCGCCCATCGACTGCAATCAGCCCAACACAACAACCTGCGTCCGCAAAGACACTTCGAACTAAACCTCCGGTCATAGAAACCTTAAATCGCTTCACCCCGCTGGAGAATGCTCCGAAAAATATGGAAGAGACTCCCAGGAAAGTCAAAATACCCCTTCTGGTAATAAAAAGTGCAACACCGAATGCTAAAGAGTTTACAGACCAGCTTAAGCCCGTCTGTAAAAGCCAATTCAAAATTAAGTTTACCGGCGCAACAACTCAGCTTCACCTCACCACCAAAGAGGATTACATCAATACAAGCAACTTATGTAAACAGCTTGACTTGCAGTTTCACTCCTACGTGTTCAAAGATGATCTACCCCGTAGATACATCATCCACGGCCTACCTGCTACGATGTCCCCGACAGACATTCATGAGGATTTAATCAAATCAATCAAAGTTCTAACTGTTATCCAGTTCGAGAAAAAAAGAAGATGATACAATCAGGAAACTCCCAGTGTTTCTTATTACAACTCCTCCCGATGTTTCCCTCAAAAACCTTGTTGATATCAAAGTCATCTTATACCACTCGTTCCGACCGGAAAAATTCGAATCAAATAACAACATAACCCAGTGTTTCAAGTGCCAGGCCTTCGGTCACACAAGTCAATATTGCCATATCAAAGAAAGGTGCGTCCGTGGTTCGGAAGAGCACAATATTAAAGACTGTATCAACACGCAAACTCTTAAGTGTATAAACTGTAAGGGAAATCATGTTGCGAGCTACAGAAATTGTGAGGCAAGAATTAAATTCAAGTCGGCTATTGAAGCTAAATCGGTATCCAACCAACAACCACCCAATACGGGTAAACATTCTGCTCAATCACAAAACCCGCCTAACCCAACTGATTCTGCTAATCCTCATGGTGACGCTAGCAGATCCCTTGCTCGTAAGCTAACATATGCGGAAGCAATGATAACAACCAACGATAACCGTTCTGATCTACCACCCAGCAACCCCTCAACATCTCATCCAGAAGCTTCTCCTAAAATAGATCCGGCCTCATCTATTTTATCGACGCTGAGCGATATTACACGAATTCACGAAGATCTCGTAGAATTAAACATCTTCGGCATCCTGACGGAACTCCGCTGCATGATCGGAGCTCTTAAAGCTGCGACCTCACCTATAGATAAGCTACAAGTGCTGTATACATTCTCACACCTTCTCGAATCAACGTCATGTCGGTAAACAACCCCCACCTTAACCTTCTCACACTCAACATACGGAGTATAAAGGCACACCTCGAGGAACTTAATTCCCTACTCATTATAAATAAGATTGATATAGCTCTAATCACTGAAACGTTTTTGCATTCTAAACTTAAACTCGCTATACCAGGTTACAAAATAGCCAGATCTGATCGCATTTCCAAGGTCGGGGGAGGGGTAGCCATTATCATCAAGGAAAAATTTCAATTCGAAAACATATGCCTTCCCAATAACCTCCCTCCGACAGATATCGACCTGGTGGGTATCTCAATCACAATAAATAACGACAGGCACAATATTTCTGCATTATACAATCCACCTAAAAAACTGCTCAACAAAAACATCTTTAGAGCCCTTCGCAGCTACCCGGGAGCACTGATAATTGCTGGCGACTTCAACGCCAGGCACACTCGCTGGGGATGCGCGAGAAAAAATGGCTCAGGAGACGTATTATATAGTTTGAGTACAAACTCAGATTTCAAGATTTTGGCCCCCCCCAGGCCCTACATTCATACCTTCATACCTCGACTTCCCCCAGGTTAGACTTATCCAAGGTTTCCTGGTGTGACTTTCGTGCCTTGATTGACGAGAAAATCTCCACCGCTGCTCCTCGAATTCCTGCTCTCCAGTCCATAGACGACGCAATAGCAAAATTGAATGAGATAATTACCTCCACTATCAAAGATTTGGCACCGCCGTTAGGCCCCGCCTACTCCCTGCCTCCTATTCCCCCAGACATACAAAACCTGATCCATCGGAAAAACTGGGAGCGTGACCAATGGCAAATCACTTCAAACCGATCACATAAATCGAACTTCAATTCACTTAGTAAACAGATAAAATCAGCCATTGCCATATGGCGTCAGAAATGCTGGGCTGACAGACTTAGCAAAATTAAACTTCATGACAAGTCGATCTGGAAATTAGCTAAAAATTTTAATAACAACCCGAGTCAGAATTTAACCACTATTTTAATACTCGTAGCATACAACTCGACCGGTTTTGACCCTAGATTTACCTCAAGCTCCTCTTTTGCACCTCCAGGTCCTCCAAAGTTAAGATTTAGCGCCTACTTTAATACTCATAGCTTCCAGATAAACCTCTCCACACCCTGTTCGTTCTCAAGCTACTACTTTGAACCTGCAAGTCCTCTGCTGAGTCGAAATTCCGCACCTCCTTTAATACTCGTAGCATCCAACCCAACCGCTTATGACCCTACTTCAACCTCAAGCTCCTCTTTTGAACCTCCAGGTCCTCCAAAGTCAAGATTTAGCGCCTATACTTTAATACTCATAGCTTCCAGATAAACCTCCCCAAACCCTGTTCATCCTCAAGCTCCTCTTTTGAACCTGCAGGTCCTCCGAAGTTAAGATTTAGCGCCTACTTTAATACTCATAGCTTCCATACGAACCTCTCCACACCCCGTTCGTTCTCAAGCTACTACTTTGAACCTGCAAGTCCTCTCCTGAGTCGAAATTCCGCACCTCTGTTAAGGGGGTATATACACCTTTGAATTAAATAAAAATCGATTTTTTTTTGCGTTTTTGGAACACTCAGGGTCTAAACTATCTCTGAAAAAATCGTCATGTGAAAATACGTTGAAATGAAAAAGTTACAGCCATTCAAATCTCAAAGTAAATTTCAAAAAAATCGATTTTTCGTTTTTTGCGTTTTTGGAACACTAGGGGTCTAAACTATGTGTAAAAAAATCATCATGTGAAAATATGTAAAAATGAAAAAGTTACAGCCATTCAAATCGCGAATTAAATTTCAAAAAAATCGATTCTTCGTTTTTTGCGTTTTTGGAACACTAGGGGTCTAAACTATCTGTGAAAAAATCATCATGTGAAAATACATAAACATGAAAAAGTTATAGTCATCGAAATCCCGAAGTACAAGGGCGCGCCGCACCGCGCGTTATAGGCACCACTATAGCGAACGTATTTCACGGCGTTTCACGAACCCCGATTCCCGCCCGAATCTGTCATTCTCTTGTTGTCTGCTAGCATTAATGCGTCTTCGACAATTTAACTCGAGAATAAAACTTACTTGTGACTGCAAAGTTTCAATCTATTTGGAAAGTATGAATCCCAAGGGAGAGAGAAACTCTTGGGGTAATGCGAAATATTCGGTTGGGCGCGCGAAGAAAAGAAACAGATCTTTTGTCGGGAAACAACGACACTCCGACGAGACCGCCGATCCATTTCAGAGACCGTCCAGCGCTTCGTCCAGTAAAATCAGCGACGACGACTACATCGAGAACGACGAGCAGGGGTATATGCTCGTTGATTTAGCTATTCTTTTTCAAAGTTTGCAGGACAACCTAAGCTGCAACAGATGTGGGACTGCTATTCGTATGAGAGAGGTTAGGATTCACGGCCTAGGTGGAACCTACGAAATAAAGTGCGGCAAGTGTCCTGTCAGTCCTAGGTTCAATACCTCCAGAATGGTCGGAAAGAAGAACAACGTGTTTGAGATCAATCGTCGATCTGTATTGGCAAGCAGGAGCGTGGGTCTGGGCAACGTAGGTCTTGCTAAATTCTGTGGATTGATGGACTTACCACCTCCGATCAAGCAATCTACTCATAAGAAGGTAATTGATCAAATAGTCAGGGCAACAACTGATGTGGCAAGAGAGACAATGCATGCAGCTGTCGAAGAAGAGATAAGGGCCTCGAACAACCCTCTCGCCCGAAAGATAGTTGTACAGTGTGACGGAACTTGGCAGAAGCGTGGATTCAGCTCTCTGAATGGCGTGTGCGCAGTGATTGGGACGGAGACAGGTAAAGTCTTAGATATTGAAGTCTTGTCACGTTTTTGCAAGGCGTGCTCAAGCTATACGGGTCAGAAGTCTGGGTATCGATGGAATGCTTGGTACCAGACCCACAAGAACAGCTGTCAGGCCAATCACCAAGGATCATCCGGAGCGATGGAAGTCACCGGTATGGTAAGAATTTCCAAACGGTCCGAGGAAGTACACGCGGCTAAGTACATTGGGTACATCGGGGACGGTGACACAAAGAGTTACGCCAGTGTCGTGAAGGCGGAGCCCTACGGACCAGACGTGAAGATCGAGAAGCTCGAGTGCTGTGGCCACGTTCAGAAAAGGCTGGGGACACGGATGAGGAAACTGAAGACTCGGCTCAGGGGACAGAAACTATCTGACGGCAAAACCATCGGAGGCAAAGGTAGGCTAACTGACAAAGCTATTGACCAGATGCAGTCTTACTATGGAAATGCGATACGGAACAACCCCAGATCAGTTCAAGGAATGAAAACAGCTATATGGGCTATATGGTATCACAAGTCCTCAACAGACGATAAGCCGCAGCACCATCTCTGCCCGGTGGGTTGGGACTCTTGGTGTAAGTATCAACAGGCAATTGCAGCTGGAACTGTTGATACGTTTAAACACCGGGCAAATCTCCCAGAAGCTGTGATGGACCAAGTCAGACCAATCTTTGTTGATCTTAGTGATGAGGCACTACTGAAGCGCTGTGTCGGAGGTAAGACACAGAATGCGAACGAGTCCCTGAACAGCGTCATCTGGAAGCTTTGTCCTAAGACTTCATTTTCAGGTCGTGACGTTGTTCAAGTTGGAGCCAACATTGCAGCGATCACCTTTTCCGAAGGTCAGCGAGGTATGTTGAAGATCATGCAAAAACTTTCAGTAGAGCCAAGACGCCAGGCCCATGCTGCAGCGAAACTACAAGACCAAGCCCGGATAAAAGCTGCTGGGAGGCGAACGGAGCAGAGGACCAAGGAAGCTCGTGTTGCTCTGAGGCAATTACGGATGAACCAGCAAGAGGAGGCCATCGAGATGGAAGGTAGCAGTTATGAGCCAGGTGCTTTCTAGAAATAAAGCGGCTCACGACGTAGGCAACGTCGCAAAACAAATTTTAACTTCGCCTGTGTCGGTCCACAGCCCGGATCAAAAAGAAGGATGGAAAACTGTTTTGCATTATTAACTCACTTGATATATGATAGAGAAGTGTCAAAGTAGTTCATCGGCATCAAAAACCATCAACGCAGTAAAAAAGTTTAAAAGTTGATTCCTGAACAATCATTATTTTGACCGGTTGCCGTAAAGAATAAAATCAACCGTTGGACCGATCTCTGATTTTTAGGTCCTGAATTATTCATGAGAGATGCCTCTATCAGATGAACATAGAACTTTTTGATCAACCCATTTTTAGTTGAAATATTAGAAAAATAAGCAAAATTTTTTTTCCAATTCAGAAAAAAAATGGAAAAAATTCAATAACTCAAGTAATTCTTGCAATATCAAAAAGTTCTATGTTCATCTGATAGAGGCATGTCTGATGAACAATTGAGAACCAAAAATTCCAAGATCGGTCCAACGCTGGGTCTGATTCTTTACGGCACCCGAGTGGTTTTGTATTTCCCTGTCTTCAGCGCAGCCACTATTAGACTGGCAGTAATACATGATGTAAGATATGGATAATGAAGGTCAAACCCTCCCCAAACATGATCATTTTTTTAAATTTTATCTGAGTCTTCATGTTGAAAAAAAAAGGAAAATTGTTTTTCAGAAATTCAACCCATTTAAATGTGTATATACCCCCTTAATACTCGTAGCATCCAACCCAACCGCTTATGACCCTACTTTAACCTCAAGCTCCTCTTTTGGACCTCCAGGTCCTCGAGAGGTCCTGACTGACTGATAAGATTTAGCGTCTACTTTAATACTCATAGCTTCCAGATGAATTTCTCCAAACCCTGTACGTCCCCAAGCTACTACTTTGAACCTCCAAGTCTTCTGGAATCACAATTCAGCTCTCGCTTCAATACTCGTAGCGTCCAGACCAGTGTTGTAAAATAGGTAGAGGAACGTGGGGCAGAACGGGCAGCGGGGCAGAACATTTCCTTAAAATTAATTTACAAATACTTCAAAGGACCCCGCACAAATCTTATGGAAATTGGATCCCGGTCAAATTGTCCAAAATTGTAGTATGTTGTGCTTCAGGTCATCCTGATCAAAAGTCATCATGGTCACAAAGTCCAAAATCCAAGACTTTACGAGATATAGGACAAAGACTCAATGAAATTCCCATTGAATTCCCATTGAATTTCATGGTCATCATGGTCACAAAGTCCAAAATCCAAGACTTTACGAGATATAGGACAAAGACTCAATGAAATTCCCATTGAATTCCCATTGAATTTCATTGAGTCTTTGTCCTATATCTCGTAAAGTCTTGGATTTTGGACTTTGTGACCATGATGACTTTTGATCAGGATGACCTGAAGCACAACATACTACAATTTTGGACAATTTGACCGGGATCCAATTTCCATAAGATTTGTGCGGGGTCCTTTATAGAACAAGCTTAGCAGTTTACGTTGCTACGCCACATTTGTAATTTTGCAAGACTTTGGTGTAATAAACGTGCTGTACATGCACAATTATTTTTAACAGTGCACCTCAATCTTTGGGTTGCTTTTGTGTTTATTTAACATTTCTATCATTCAACACAAAATGAAAAATTGTTGTTTCAACTCAAAGAAATGTTGAAATTAACACAAAATTAACACACAATTCAAGTAGATTTTCTAGAACCCAAATTTCTCACTGTGTATCATACCTCTTTGAAACAACAAACCCTATATATTCTGCGATGTTCGAAACACATACCAATTCTGTGAATATAGAAAATTTGAAATATTCTTCAACTACATATAATCATTGCAGGTAAGAGCTGTATACAATAAGAAAACGACAGGGTTGGGTATTTTCTAATTTCGTTTTTATTCGCGTTATTATGATTATCATCTTTAAGATTATCAACATCATCGTAATCTATAGTAGGTATGGTATAATATTGAATCGTTTAGTGAGTTAAAAAATCATGTAAAAAATTCAAAATAAAAATTCAGTCCTCGCTTATTCGAGCTCTTGCTGGTTAACTGGAATGCCTACGTACATTTGGTTGTCTATGTCCATCAGGACACAAACTGCAACAATATTTTCCACGGGAATCAAGCCGATATTATTCTCCAGATGGCACTTATGTAAAAATTGACTGCTATCAAATTCGTGGGTATCACCGCGGCCCATTAGTACGTCATTCGTTGCAATATTTTGTATTACTGCATAATGATTTGCCTCACATTCACATAATCTTATACAATTGCAGTAGGTGGTCTTAATAAAATAATGAACTGCCCCTAAGTGTAATCGGTCATTATTGCTGTACTGTATAACATAAGTATTTGTCCCTAAATCTCTTCTGTACATTTTTGATAGGTATAATTTTCCATTTTTTAGTAATCGGAAATACTTGCGAACCGATGTATTTTCAGGGATTAATCGTGCGTTGCGCAACAGATTAATGATGTCATTTGGTAGTTGCTGCAAAAATTGATACGCGCCAACGCTGAAAGTATGTTCGGAAACTCTTTCGGTAATTGCAACTTGTTTCTTTCTACCTAAACAAAAATCACGGATAGCACCGGCTGGCAGCTGATTAATCAAACGTATCATTTTAACAGAACGATAGTGGGCTTTGGCAATTTGTGTGTCAATGTGGCCAGTTCCGTGGACTAACTTCAATAATTGCCCATTTATATTTTCATACTCAAAACAAGTGAATGTCCACAATGGCCCGAGTCTTCTTACACAATCTGGAAAATGAAGTAATTGATGAATATTGATGGAACAGTATCTCAGTCCGTACAACATCTGAAAATCCCTAACAAATTTGTGTAGAAAGTCTTGAGCCACTTCTATCATGAATGGAGTAATATTTGCAGAGTTGAGGAGGGTCACAGCAGTAATGAGAAGAAGATAGTGATTGAAGTAGTCTTGTCTAAGTACACCTTCAAGCACCGGCAGAGAATAGAAATAGCACCACATTTTCAATTCTGATGCTTTCCAATGTACTAATTCTTCGACACATCGGGGCATTCTGTGTACAAATTTCGATGGTTTGATTGATGTTAATCTATGGTTTATAATATCTATCACCCCGTACAGTGAAAAAGGTTCGGCACTATATTTAACGTCAAACATTAGAGTTGATATTTTTTTAATAGCTCCACCTTCTACGCCATGCATGCGATCAACCGCTGTTCCTTCAATAAAATCAGGCATCATCAAAGAAAGAGCTGTGGGACCCTTGACGCCCATTACAGGGTTGTCCGGTGTAGCTTGATCAGCCCAGTTAACACATTCTTCGAATGATCGAGGTCTCGCATTGTTCATATAGGGATAAACATGAACGGACCCTCTTGGAAGCAGAGGTAGGGATTCGCCTCTGATGCAACAAGTCGGACATCCGTAATTTCCATTAAATTGTACGAAATTCATGAACTCACTTTTAGCTGGGAGATCGGCTACTCCAGTTAATAAAACTGCCCTTACTATGATTTCATTGTTTTCTCCGGGTATAGAAACCTGTATGCCTTGAGCGATTTGCTCAAGTTCTGTACGCAATTTATACAGAAACAAATTAGCTGAAGGTTTTTTTTTTCCAAACCATAACCCAAGCAATAGAGTATTCTCTTTTTTTTTCGCTCTTGGAAAGGCAATTCATTGATCGTTAAATATATAGGCCACATACTGATTTGTGAAGATTTGAAAACTGGTACACCATCAGTGTACCAACTCAAAGAAAAGTTGTGAGGATTCATCAAAAAACCGTTATTCATCCATTGCCTGTAAACAGACCCGTCATATATATCTCCCTTACGGAAAAAAACCCCTAAATTTACCCCTAAATTAACCCCGGAATTTACGTTCAAAATAACCCCGAAGTATACCCTCAATGTCGGGGGTAATTTCGCACCCCCAATTCAGGGTTCACTCCCAACTTCGCGGTAAACCCTGAATTTCGGGGTTTCTTCGAATTGAGGGTTCACCCTCAGACCCCTCGTTCGGGGTGCGAATTTACCCCCAAATTGAGGTTGAACCCTGAATTTCGGGGTTTCTTTGGATTGAGGATTCACCCTCAGACCCCTCGTTCGGGGTGCGAATTTACCCCCGAATTGAGGTTAAACCCTGAATTTCGGGGTTTCTATAATACACTGGATAGGGTATCCCGTGTGAAACTTTTGTGCCGAGTTGAAGCGGTGCGGCGGCCATGTTGCTTGTAGTACAGTTGTCAAATTTACCGGGAATTTCGAATGATGCCGCAAACAGATGTGCAGAAAACGGTGCAAATTTATTGAAAATTAGATATCATCATAAAAATATTTCCACCTGGAGTTTGAAATGGAGTTGACATTGCATTTTCATCACAGATTTATTCAGAATATATGAAATACAAAGAGTGGATACTAGTAATTCACGACCAAAATTATTTACATTGAGAATTCGTTGAAGCAACGAAAATAGCGTCACTAAAGAACAAAAGTCTTTCCAAATGTACTCATAAAATATATTTCTGACCAATGCAGAAATATTGCAAATATCATATGGGATAGGTAAATTCGTGTTAGTCACTAGGAATGATATAATAAAGTATGCATAGGCTAGAAAAAAGTAGGTCCTAAATTAATATCCTCCAACCACACTTGGAGGGTATCTGGATCTTTCAGAGGAAATCTATAAAATAATGAATACGGCATGCAAGTATTCATTTATTCATAATTAGATCTAAACAAGTGAACATAACCTCGCGATTGTATATATATGTGCTGATTTATGTGATGTTCTTCCTTACACCCCACCTTTTTTGCCACAATGTTTGCACACCAGCACCGGCAGTTTTTTATTTTACATGTCTGCAATAACACCACTGACACTTTTGTTTCTTCTCAATCCAGCATGTAAACATACGACAGTCTACATAACCTAACAATCTGATTGAATCATGCGCGACAAGTCGATTATCGGCACCGCTATATTGAAATTGACAAATGTACTACAAGCAACATGGCGTCCAAATAGGCACAAGTCTGCCCATTTGAATACCCTATCTAGTGTATTATAGAGATCAGTGGGTGTAACCCTCAAATTTAGGGATTACCTTCGAGCCTGAGGGAGACCGTTTGGTGTAACCCTCAAAGGACCCCGCACAAATCTTATGGAAATTGGATCCCGGTCAAATTGTCCAAAATTGTAGTATGTTGTGCTTCAGGTCATCCTGATCAAAAGTCATCATGGTCACAAATTTGACCGGGATCCAATTTCCATAAGATTTGTGCGGGGTCCTTTGGGGGTTACCTTCAAGTCTGAGGGTATACCCCCAAAAATCGTTGGGTGTAACCCTCAAATTTAGGGGTCACCTTCAAGTCTGAGGGTATACCCTCAAAGACTATTATGTGTAACCCTCGAATTCAGGATTTACCCTCAAATCTGAAGATCAACCCCGAAATGTTAAGGGTATACCCCCAACGTTAGGTGTTAGCCCCAAAATGTTTCAGGGAATACCCCGTAGTGTTGGGGGTATACCCCCACCGTTGAGTGTTAACCCTCAAAGTTGAGGGTCAACACTCAAAGTTGAGGGTTAACACTCAAAGTTCAGGGTTAACCTCGGAATTTTGGGGTTCAACACCCAAATTTCGGGGTATACCCCTAAAATTCAGGTTTTTTTTCCGTAAGGGCTGACAACGTATCAGCTCGATTAATAGGTGTTTGAAATCGACCTTGTAAGTTAGCATAAAACCCATCTCGGTAAAACATTTCTTTCAATTGCTCGGTTACAGACATCTGTATGAAATAACAATTTTTCCGTCGCGGACACAATGGGCACACATCATTAGCCAACTGTAAGTCGCGATGGCATGTGGTGCAATAGTAATGTTTCACTAGGTTTGCATCTCCGAGGCGGAAAAATTTTTGAAATTTAAAAATACTATTTCTCTTTAAACCTAAAGCCAGGCGATGCAAATTAATAACTGTAATCATATCAGCGAGACATGACATATTGATATTGTGATGAACGACGAGTGTTAAAAGTAGCAACATGCTCTGCGAGACACTTAGCGGAGCACCAAAGTACAAAGGCTGGTCATGTTCCAAGTCTGCCTGCAAATTATTTTGTACTCTTTCATTAACTTCTTCCTCCTCTTCTTCGCCTACTTCCTCCTCGTCTCCAACTACTTCTTCCTCTCCTTCGGTATCTTCTTCTTCCTCTTCTGTTGTTTCTTCTTCTCCGTCTTCATCTTCGTTCTGAGCTGCTTCGACCTCTTGTTCTTCTGCTGCGCGATTCTCTTCCTCATCAATTATATTGAACTGATGATTATGTGCAGCATCATGTACTTCAGGATGTTGGTTTATTCGCCTGAAAGATACGAAAGATAAGATGCCATAATGATACATAAGACTAAGAATAGTTGATTAATTTGTAACCTTGTTTGTCACACATAACAAATATCAAGGATATAGATTAGACCGGTTCAAAAAAATCGACATTTTTTTTTTTCGATTTTCGCATTGAAATACTTTGGGGGGGTTGAAAAGAGATGCCTGTTAAAAGGGGAGCTCGTAATATTAATATTTAGAGGTCGCTCATCGCGGATTTCTATTCTCCATTTGAATAGCATAGGAAATTTTTTTTCTCACCTCCGGGCCGCAAGCGACAACTTTCGTCCCGCTGCGCGGAACGAAGTTCCCGTTTTTCGGCTCCGTCGATGCGAAAAATCGTATACACTCCTCGGGCAGTAAATAAGAAAGCCCCAGATCACATGTTTGTCGATCTCGGCTTCGCCTCGGACGACAATTACATGTGATCTGGGACCTTCCTTATTTTACTGCCCTAGGTATGTAATATACTATTTTTTTTATTTAGAAGTTTGTAGCTACCAAACCAATAATCAAATCCGAATGCTTCATACATATTTTCATAGGGAATTCAATACTCTACAAAAAGTATGTAAAGAAAAAGATTAAAAAAAAAAAAAAAAATTAGAAAAAAAGATAGTTGACTTAACTATAAATTGAACTTTCAGCTTGAATAACTTTGGAAGGAGTAAACTTATCAAAAAATGATAGGAGACACTTTTTGTAGAGCGTTCAATTTCCTATAGAATATGTATAGGTCATTTCGATTTGTTTATTTGTTTGTGCGCTACAAAATTCCAAAAAAAAAATAAAAAAATTTCCAATGCTATTCAAATGGGAAATAGAAATCCGCGATGAGCGACCTCTAAATATTAATATTAAGAGCTCCCCTTTTAACAGGCATCTCTTTTCAACCCCCCGAAAGTATTTCAATGCGAAAATTGAAAAAAAAACAAATGTCGATTTTTTTGAACCGGTCTAATATAGATCCCATTAAATTACGAAAATTGCACGGACGAAGTCTTACCTTCTGTGTAATTTTAGTGAAACTGAATCACGTATTTAAACTGCATAACAATACTGATATGGATGTTTCGATATGGCAAAAGAAACTCTAACAATACGTACATTTCATCTTGAGCTACTTCCTCTAGTACTTCTGGGATGTCATCGTTTTCGTTTTCGTTCTCGTTACCTTTTCTGAGTAGTTGACTGACACGCCCGTAGCGTTGTCTTCTTCCTAGTTCTTCGAAAGATTTTCTATACATATTAATCTCACAATATACGATGAAAACAGCAGAAACTGTGGCTTGTGACAGTCTTCGACCAAAATATAAGACAAAATTTAAACCTCATGAAAATTATAAAAATTCCGTTAGACGGATAGAAATGTACAGAAACTGTGCCAAAAACCGTTTAAGGACGCCTAATATTTTTTAATCCGCTGTCAATTTTGCATAAAAACAGCTTAATGCGTCATTTAAGTCTAAGTATAATTTTCAATTCTTGACTGCTCTGGCAAACGTGCAATTACCGAAACAAGTAGTACATATAGAAATGAGTGATGCATGGCAGTGCAGTAGACGCCAATGTGACGTCGGAACGGCGTTCGCGGATAATTCTAGAGGCTAGCTACTGGAAATATCGCGGCGGACAACCTAGACGTTCACTCGAGAGTTCTGGGTTACCAATTATCGATAAAGTATTGAAATACAGTGGACTGGATTAATCTAGTATCAAATTCAGAGGAGTCGCGCTATCTAACTATTTATGCTCTCATCTAACTACTCGTTTGAATATCTTAGTATTTGAATCTTATCTTCTTGATTCGGACTTAAAGTCTGTTTTAATTGAATAATGCGAGAATGGATTATTTTAGAGTGTTATTATGATTGCTCTTACCTTGAGTCGGTTTCTTCTGGATCTTCGATGAGGGCTCGTCCCTTGATCTTCGGTGTTGTCCAAGTTTGGACTGGATCAAGGGGGTGGCGAAGGATAAATGATTTCGTTTGTTCTTACTCGAATTTAACTGGTTATTTAACTTTATTAATATTATACTATGATTCCTGGTTTTAATATAACCCTCACTGGAATCTGTTATTTTAAAAATGAGTCTAGTTTGAAGCTGAGTTCCGTATTCGGAAAGATGTGAATGAATGGACGTTTGAAAACTTGAGCGTAATATGTGAAGGGTTGAGTTCTGGATCTTCGGTTGAGTTTCGATGCGTCTTCAAGTCGGTGATGTGAAATTGGAGATACTGCGAAGCTGGTGTGAAGAGTCTTCAAGTGCTGAACGGTGCGAGACGAGCGAGAGCGAGAGGCGAGAGGGCGTCGTTGCTGGGTCGTGGGGGTTTTATATGATGAATCGGGGGTGCGGGGTTCAAGATTAGGCTGGTGTGAAGGGCCTTAGCTGATTGGGCCGTAGCTTCATGGGGGGGCCTGTCAGCCTATGATTGGTCTATGGCCCAAAGGTTTTTTCCTCGTTTTTGTTAGTTTTATTTTTCCTTTTAGCGGGTGTTTTTTTGTGGGGTTACCCTCCTCCCGTCGGGTGCACTGCGGTGTTTCCTTCGTCTTGCCTCTCTGCCTCAGTGTTCCCCTCCCGTAGCTCTCGTACTTGTTTTTCATAGGGTTCCTTGATCTTTAGCCTCTTCCCATACTTCTTCACGTGTCTGGTGTACGTTGAGTTTTCGATGTTTGTCGTTTTGCTTTCTTTGCCTCTCGGGCAATTTCTTCTTTTGTGACCGTAAGGGTTACTTAGGTTTTATGTGATCTTCCAATACCTGGGGTTTGCTTTTACTTTGCTCATTTCAAGTTTTCGCACGTGTTCATACTGTTTCGAAATTTTATGACTTTAAGAATTTCCAGTGAAGCTTATTTTGAAGATACATACAATAAATTGTAGTTTATAATTTCTTCTCTTAATGTTAATTTCTTAATATTTAATATTATAAAATATTATCTTATGCTAGGTGTTGAGTGGATATTTTCTTATCTGCCTTTGGTCTGGGTCCGCAACCTGTCTCGCTCGGTTAGGGTGGTTGGTATTTGAGACTTTGGTCTCTAGAGTGTTCCAGACGTTAGGGTGTTTGAGGGGGTGTCAAAGCGAGCTTTGGGCTCTTTGTGTTATGCCGTTTGAGAACAAAGGATAGAGGGTGAACTATATTGTAATGTAAACCAAGGATGGTCTCCAATATTTAAGCTGCAATTAGTTAATAAATCGTTTGCTTGGTTGATTATATGATCCTTTGACAACTAGTAAAATGATGGTTTGAATTATACAATATTACGAATTGGAGGTTTCAGTAAGTTAATAGGTTGGCACTATTAATCTAGTATGATAATCTAACTTAGTGTTAGCCGAACATCGGATTAACATTGTCTTAATAATTAACATGCAAGATATAATATTCTAAGGTGGATAATATAAAAGAGTAATTATAAAAGAGTAATATAGCATAGTCTAACGACTATGGTTAAATGAGTATATGGTTATAATATATGAGTATGACTTATAATTAACATGCAAGGGTGAAATAATATTCGAGTGGTGAATCTGTAGTGATATGGTCATGTGAGGGATTGATATTGTTTATGGAATAGTTAATGACATGATATGGTCATTAGGCCGAGTGTGGTTGGTGTGAATATTATCTTGTCAGTATTCGAGTTGTTTTGTATGGTTGGTATCGTGTAGGATTTTGAGCGTTGAGTGAGTAGTTTGCATATGTGTAAGGGATTTTGGACTGCCGCTTGGTCGTCCGTGTGCGCAAGTGGGTTTGTATGGGGTGTCTGGGTGCGCGTCATAGTTTTGAGGAATGTGCTTATGTCTAGGCTTAACTAAGTCTAAAGTATGTACTATTTGGCCATCTCGAATGAGTGGTTCTAATGCAATATATAGTTGATTATGTTTGTTTATATAGTATTTGCGTTTAATAGTCCTCTATGAAATAGAGTGATGAGTTAAACGTTGTGCTAATAATGGTACAATAGTTATTTTATATTATGGGTAGTATGTACTGTAACTTTCTGCATATGTTTCACCAGCTGAAGGCTGGTGAAATTATGCTAGTTCGCGTGAGTTCTTTGTCACGGGTTATGATATTTGGAGCTCCTCTGGGAAAAGTTGAAAAAACCCTTAATTTACCCTAATGCAGACTCGGATAGATTTTTCACTACCAGAGCTGCTTCCCTCGGATCTGGGATATGTCAAATTCCCCAGACAGCGATAGGTGCTATAGAGCTACCGTGCTGTTGAATTTGACTCACCGATACCGTTTTAATCAGATCTGGGATATGCTTCACTCACCAGACGAAGGTAGGTGCTATAGAGCCACCGTTGCTGGTGAGATCAACGCACCGATACTGATATCTAACTAATGATTTTAAGTTGACTGAAAATTTAAAGAAATTATTAAAAGAAAACAATTTATAAGAAAATAGAAACAAAGATCAGATTCCTGATTAACCAAATGATTATTAAATCATTTCTATTTTTATTTTAAACCAGAAGCAATATGATATTCCATTTGGAATTTTCATTATTTACAAAACTATAGAGAAAAATGCATAACATAAAATAATAACGTGATTGATGAATGAATTGGATGAAATGAAATGATTGATTGATTTTACTTAATCTAATTTCCTTAAAATTACGCGCGCTGGCTCAACGGCCGGACTTTTGTGATTTGTTTGCTGAATTATTGAGTTTTAATAGTGCCGCTTTGGCTAAACTATTTAATTGATTGATTCTACTCGAAGGTATAATTCCCGCTTTGGGAATTATCCAAAAAAAAAAATTATTAAATTTTTACTTGTGGCCGCTTTGGCTCTTGCTATGATAATGAGTGTGTGAGAAGCTAAGAATTAATGTGAGAATCGCAGTGAGACGGTAGGCCGCTTTGGCACAAGTCCGCTCTCGAGCAGTGTGACGGTCGCCTTTTATATTTGTGATGACGTCACACACTCTGCGTGAGTTAGCTTGCTTGCTACTGCGCCGCTCTATACAATGACATGTGTGCGTGTATCGCCTATACTATGTTACGGCTATTCGGCTATAGGCCGAATACGTTACATTGCCCCCTTTTCATCAGCTGATGTTCGGTGATGAGGCTTGGCGATGCACTGGCAGGTAAGTTGATGAAAACTTTGTTATGTCTTTCTATGTCTTGTCTTGATCGTCTGCTTGTTGTCGTCGTCGTATCCGGGTATCTTAAATTGTCATATCCATGTTTGTTATTTATTGGTCATGTCTGATTCATCTTGCCTCGGCTTCTGCATCTCGACGATTCGGAACTAGTACCCTGCAGTCTTGTTTATCATCGTACTGCATATCGTCGGAAGGTCGTGCGAGCTAAATCAGCTTTGATGATTTGCTGTTGATTCGGCTATACCCTCGGCTGTTCTTCCAGGTAAGTTGATTTTACATCATAATCCTCTTATCGAAGTCTTGTTATACCATACGCTACCTTTCATATTTTGCAATAGATTTCAGTCAAATAAAACAAAATTATATTTTTTTTCTTACAGGGGGTGCCTGTCATATTGTACGAAAATTTCAGCAAAACAATAAAATTATTACTTCCCATAGAGGGTATGTCCAAAATATTTAGCAGGAAATATTCGTTTCATCAAATAAGGTAAAACAAAAAAAAAATATCTTAGCAAAATAAAACAAAACTATAATTTTTTCTGATCGAGGGTGTCCGACACATTGAGCCTCTCCTAAAATTATCTTATTTTAATAACTTAAACCTAGATGACTTGCTCGTCGTGTTGGACCTATCTGTCCGTTTTTTCTTTTTTCGTTTTATGATTTTATTCAAACAAAATTTCAGTTTGGAGGAAATATCTTTTCTATAATTTTTCCGGAACCGAGTTTGTCTAATTTTTGTTTGAATCTTATTTAGTTTTAAATTTAATTTTAAATTATTGTGTGGCATTACTTTGCCAATCTTATTATCTTGCTTCTGGAATTTCCAGAAGACTTGTAAATTCTGTTCCAAATCTTTGTTTATTTCCTCGGCCAATGGTACCATGTTAACTACTGCAATCTCTGACGCTATTTCTTTTCTTTCTGGTGTGCTGTTGATCAACACGAGGCTTGAGATCTGTTTGACTATTACAAGGCCTTTGATGCCTGTATTAGATAATCTACCATCGGTCTCAGAATAAATGAAATTATTTTGTATGCAATTAATAAAATTTATTGCCCCCTGGCCGTTGACAATTGTTAATAACCTACCGAAACTGTTACTATTTAATAAACCTACTGGGCCTACTTCGATTTTTTGTAGAGTATAATTTGATTCATTTTCTAAATTATCAAAACTATGACCGTTTGGTTGGTTTAAATGATTAGTATTAATTTCGGGTAGATAAGTTATTTCTGACATCTCTATTGAATCGTTATTTTCGGATGGATCGAAGCCTCGGATAGATTCTTTTGTCACCTCTTTGTTTTGAATCAAACTATTGTCGAATCTCCTTTTAACTTCGCGAGTTATTTCATTCTCTTCGCCTAAAATTTTATTTTCGAAATATTGATGTTCGTTTGTTGTGGTTACAAAAGGATCTATCCGATCTTCGATCCTTTTCTCCATTCGGTCGTATTGACCTCCTATATTTGCTAATAACGCAGCTATTGCCGCAAATGGATCGTTCTGGTCCATTTCTTTGAACGAATATTCTAATTGTTATCAGGAATCTGATCTTTAGCTTCCATTTTCCTATATTTCTGATATTATAGCAAATTGATTTGAATAAATGAAGCTAAGAAACGATTTTAAATGAATTTGACTTGAAAGTCTTGAAATTGCCCCAAAACAAGTGAATTTAAGTTTAACAATGAATCTACTATGAATTTATGAAATTAAATGAATTTAATTTTATTTGAGGAGCCCCACGTTGGGCGCCAAATGTAACTTTCTGCATATGTTTCACCAGCTGAAGGCTGGTGAAATTATGCTAGTTCGCGTGAGTTCTTTGTCACGGGTTATGATATTTGGAGCTCCTCTGGGAAAAGTTGAAAAAACCCTTAATTTACCCTAATGCAGACTCGGATAGATTTTTCACTACCAGAGCTGCTTCCCTCGGATCTGGGATATGTCAAATTCCCCAGACAGCGATAGGTGCTATAGAGCTACCGTGCTGTTGAATTTGACTCACCGATACCGTTTTAATCAGATCTGGGATATGCTTCACTCACCAGACGAAGGTAGGTGCTATAGAGCTACCGTTGCTGGTGAGATCAACGCACCGATACTGATATCTAACTAATGATTTTAAGTTGACTGAAAATTTAAAGAAATTATTAAAAGAAAACAATTTATAAGAAAATAGAAACAAAGATCAGATTCCTGATTAACCAAATGATTATTAAATCATTTCTATTTTTATTTTAAACCAGAAGCAATATGATATTCCATTTGGAATTTTCATTATTTACAAAACTATAGAGAAAAATGCATAACATAAAATAATAACGTGATTGATGAATGAATTGGATGAAATGAAATGATTGATTGATTTTATTTAATCTAATTTCCTTAAAATTACGCGCGCTGGCTCAACGGCCGGACTTTTGTGATTTGTTTGCTGAATTATTGAGTTTTAATAGTGCCGCTTTGGCTAAACTATTTAATTGATTGATTCTACTCGAAGGTATAATTCCCGCTTTGGGAATTATCCAAAAAAAAAAATTATTAAATTTTTACTTGTGGCCGCTTTGGCTCTTGCTATGATAATGAGTGTGTGAGAAGCTAAGAATTAATGTGAGAATCGCAGTGAGACGGTAGGCCGCTTTGGCACAAGTCCGCTCTCGAGCAGTGTGACGGTCGCCTTTTATATTTGTGATGACGTCACACACTCTGCGTGAGTTAGCTTGCTTGCTACTGCGCCGCTCTATACAATGACATGTGTGCGTGTATCGCCTATACTATGTTACGGCTATTCGGCTATAGGCCGAATACGTTACAGTACGTGAATAGATCAGGGGGTTTAAAAGGTAGATGTCATAATTAATGATTAGGTGAACATATAATAGTGTTAAAGTAAATATTAGGTTCGATTAAAACGTAAGTTTTATAATTATAATAATGGTTATAAGTATGTAATAATATTTGGGTAATGTAGGTTTAGTGAGTATAAGGATGTGAACGTTATGGTTATTCGTTTTGAAGGTAATGCAGGGTGTATATCCATAGTTGGTTACTGTGTGGACAATATGTACGTACCGTGTGTTGGTTCGGTAGGTTTCTATGTTTGGTGATAGTATGGTAAGTTCTGGTGATTTTAGGTGGTGGACAGCGTGAATAGGGTATGTCGTCCGCTCGGACGTTACACCAATGCCACCTATAGAGACCGTGCGCGTGTATAAGTGGCGCCGCCAAATTGTCCCTTTCGGCAGGTTTGCTTCAGAACGATTGGTCTTTTTTTTCGCGCCAAGCATTCGATAGGCTGATCGTCCTGCCGCTTGGCACAAATTTGACCGATAGTGTCTGATTTGGCGCAGACATCGGTTTCACGCACGGTCTCTATATCCTTCCGCAGCACCTCGTGTTTAGACCGCTATAACGTCTGGAGAATCTGTGTTGAGTGGTCATGTTAAAGACGAACTATTTCTCTGAGCGAGTTTTACGTAAAAGTGCAACAAATAGTGCAATTATGCCACCCAAAAAAATCCAATTTGCCCTAATTTGGTGGACTGAAAGCCGCCAAAAAGACGTGTTAGCCTTATCACTAATCACTAAGTCGAAACAACTCGTGGGGGCGGTCACGAATCTTACCTGGAAGGAATTCAAAACGAATTAAAAATCGAAGGAACGTGCGAAAATACTTGCCATAAGCGGTACGTATTTAATGTTTTCAATGCGATATTGATTTGATATACCTACGTGGCTACGTGTCATTCTCAAAGTTTATTGCTTACAATTTTTCTTTCGCTGAATGAAGGTTACGGAAAACCTCGAATTGTGTAACAAGTAAATTTATGGGGAGGACCTCGGGGAAGTTTAAAACAGTTCGATGATTAGTTTTTCCAGATCTTTGAAAGATTCTGTAGTTACTATGACCAATTAAACACGTAAATTACTTCCTAAATTTTCCGATCATAGTGCTTTGCTTCTCTACTAAAATGATTATTTCGTATACTTGGAATTTTTTGATCCATATCATCAACCGATTCGACAGAACCCTAACTGATGCCGTTGTTCTTTTTTTTTTTCCTAATATGACAAAAATTGCTTGAATACGAATTCGTATGCCACGATATTATAATTATAATATAATATAATAATACGATATTATTATTATAATTGTGATGTTCGTTTTCTTCAGAAGATGAAAATGAACTCAACGGTATTCAGCTCACAGATTCTGGAGAAGTGAATGACCCGGCAAATAAAATATTTTCTGCAGAGGTGATAAAAGAAAAAAAAACTGCAGGCGAAAATAAAAAGCTCGTAAAAAATGCCAAGAGATCGCAGCAAAAGCAGGTCGAGCAAAAAATAAAAAACATGAAACCCATTTTCACAAAAGGTCTTGCACCCGATTCACTAAAAGTACCGGCCTCGTACAATTCTGCACCATCACATGTTTCGTCGCACGCTACACAGGTACTGAACTTATTAGAAAAGGAAAGTGCTGCTGCGTCATCAGTAACACATGATTCGTCGCTGGCATACGATCACGGACAGTCACATGCGGTGTCGAATCCTTCCGTCGGGACAAGTGTCGCAGTACCATCCACCTCGTACAATTCTGCACCATCACATGTTTCATCGCAGGCTACACAGGTACTGTACTTATTAGCAAAAGAAAGTGCTGCTGCTTCATCAGTACCACATGATTAATCGCTGGCGTACGGTCACGGACAGTCACATGGGGTGTCGAATCCTTCCGATAGGACGAGTGTCCCAGTACCACCCACTTCGTACCATTCTGTACTGCCACACGCTTACCCGCAGGTTCCACAGCTATTGGATGAATCCGACAAACAAACTACTGGCATTCCCCACGGTGTATCCAATTTCCTCATCCAAAACGTCAGAACTCTATTGTCTACATCACATGCCTCAGGAACGCATGAGAAGGGCAGTTCACAAAATTCGCTTCAAGCAATAGAATCTGACGACGGTGCTGAAATGGATGCTGGACACATATTATGGTGAGGTCAGTAGTGAAAAAATACACTATCACCTAATATACTGGTATAGATATGAATACCCAGTTGACAGTCTATTAATATGATGATATTTTAGTTTATGTACAGTCACTGAGAGAGATGTCCTATTTTTAGAGACACTAGTAGAGACCACAAAAAAGATGCTTGCATCACAAAAAAAGAAGACTTCCGAGGCTGAAGAAATTCTTCCAGTACAGTATCTTAAAAGCAATAAATTTCTTTCTAGTCGTTGCTTGGCATTCAATACATTGGTTATTCCTCTCTTTTTTCAGCTATCTAGTGAGTATTTTACACCGGAAATTGACAAGGTACAAATTATGATTATTATAATATATTGTTTCAAATTAGTTTATTTAATTTGACAACTTCAGTTTTCAATCATTTCAATTATTTACTGATGTAGGTCCAAATATCTGCGAATCATGATTTTTACCTGCGGCAATGCACAGTATCCTATACAGTGTGAATTCCTATCTTTTAGACAGGTGCAATTCACCTGAGTTTCCAGTGCGCATGCGCCAGCTCTGAAAGCAAGCAAATTTGCAGTGCGGCCAACCGTCGAAAGTATGATATTTATACATGACAGATCGCCGCGATGTATCTAACCCCAAATATTTCGACTTCGGCTCGACTCGGTCATTTTTCATTCGTGGTTGTTAATTAAATACCGGAAAAGTCTCAGAAAGAGCGTAGTTTATTTGAAAAAACCTAAAAATGACACTAAATGTTTAATGTATTGCAGGTGCTGTCAGTTTTTCCTCGCTTTTACACAATCGAGGGGGAAATAACTCAAACCTGGATGGACACATTAATCTTTTAGTTTGAATTAATTCGCATTAATCTTTGCAGTTAATCGCCTTAATTCGCGTTAATTTGCCTTAATTCGCGCGTTAATTCGCCTTAATTCCGATTAATTTGTATTAATTCACCGAATATTGGCACGTCAATTCAAGGAGTTATTTTCCATTCGTACACAATATCTGAAAATTATCTTCATACTGTGATGATTTTTCAGGCTACGAATACGCTTCAGACATTTGTTGCAACCCTTATATCCAAGTGATGGTTGCGGTTGATTATATCATCGTCGATACTTGCAGAGCGATGAAACCTCTTGAGGTTAATCAAACACCTTGGTTTCCCTTGGCCGTATCAACAACTTACCAACCATAGCCGGCGTAGCGTCTGATTTCTTTGCAAATAAAAGAACTTAATCTCTTCTTGCTTTATAACTCGTTCAGAAGTGAGCATATGATAGCTGTTACTGATCGTTAACCCTGTGGTCACTGCCAGGGTTGTCATTGACCCCACGCCACGTGTTGACTGACAGGACTGTGGAAAAAAGTACCGATCAGAGGGTTGAACCAGCCACTTCTATGTCCAACCTGTGCAGCTCTTCCTCTCAGTTGCTCAATTCCTTGTCTCCATGATATAACGTAAAACTATGTACGATGCAAAATCATTAGAATCTAGATTACCATTTTGGAGCAATCTCATCGGCATGGGCTAACCAGTGAGAAGGTATGTGACGTCTCTGGTCGTTCAATTTTTGTCTCACAACAAGTAGAAGATACGAATCAGCCTAAATATCATATCAAACAAAGAATATGACTCTTTGTGTCGCTTTTAATCCTAATTTTAATTTTTTTGAAGCCTAAATGTATACTAAATCCCCCATTGTCACAACTCGAGAGGTTTCAAAAACTAATACAAAATAATAACCATCATAATTTATGTGCTTGTATTTTATTGATAATTATTGATGAAATGCGAAGCGCCTCGCATGAAGCGGTAGGATTATTATAAAAGTTATGATGCGAAGCATCGTCAGTCTGGAAATATAAGAATAATATTGATGATTGAAGTGATTGCATTAGATGCGAATCACGTTGTCTTAAGTCGGAGGCTAATGTGCATGTTATGATGGTGTCACGGGAGGTCTCATGCATGGTGGAAAATACAATAGGATGATGTGAGCTGAAAACTGGGAACTGGGAACTGGTGTTGCTTCACTTGGATGGTCTTCGTATTCTGCAAATTTCAAAAAAGTAAGTCAGTTTTTGATAGGAATCACATTACCGATGATTGATTGTAATTTTGGCATCTCATTCTTAGGCTGATAGATAGCCTTGCCACATCTAAGTATCAACTATAAAACTTACATCAACTGGGAACTGGGAACTGGGAACTGGGAAGCAGAAAGTGAAAACTTGGAATTGGGAACTGCCGATTTATTTCCGAATTCTGAAAATTTGAAGAAAGTTAGTCAGTTTTTGATAGCAATCAAATTACTGATAATTAATTTTAATTATCTTAACAAACATCAGCATATGCAAATTTGTATCTCACAGTGTAGGAATTTTTCAGAGTGTTTGCCTTCGAACGAATAATAATTTATTCATGCGATGAATGATAGAAAGATCAAGCTCCATGCCTCACGTGGATTGTCAATTTTTATTTACTTAGCAACCAACGCTTGTTTTACTAACTTATCAACAAATTTATAAACAATAATTCATCTCATTATCGTGTAAGCTTCCTTGCAGTCTTGTACTTGGTGTCAATTGAATATTTAATAAAAATATCAGAGATAGTTTTGGGTGGATTAAATAATTTATTGTTATTTCATTCTTGTTTCCCATTATCGCATTCATTTACGTGTTTTCACTCATCTATTCCTTTGTATTGCTCTTTGTTATCTTGTTAGGTTCACTGTTTACGTTAAATTCCGATTAAATTCAGTTCTTTATTTTATATTATTTATCGTTCTGGGGGTTCCCTTTTTTTGTGTTGATATTGATATTTGTAATAAATAATAATGGTCATGTACACGGTGCAAGAACAGCTATTGTGGTTACGCCAGTCCTGGCATGGTTTGACCGTTCGTGAGATTCGCGACCATTTCGCGGCGGAATTCGCTGACCGACCGATACCAGCGTTGGGAACTATACAGTACGCAATAAAACAGCTGGTTGAAACTGGGGCAGTGAACGCGCCGAATGTCGTCCACCCTCGCCCAACACGCCAACTGAGCGAGGAGAATCAGTTGGATATCCTTCTGATGTACGAGGAGGACGACGAAGTCAGCACTAGGGTTGTGGCGCACGAACTTGGGTTGGCCCAGTCGACGGTACAGAATTTCATCCTGCATAAGATGCATCACAGGTCTTATAAGTACCACACAGAGCAGCACCTGACGGCAGACGATCCGTTCCAGAGAATGGTATTCTGCGAGGAGATGATCGAAAGGATCCACGCAGATAATGGTCTGACTCGCAGAATACTGTTTACCGATGAGAGCACCGTGCAGTTGTACGGTACTCCAAACCGTCAGAACCTTCGGATACGGAAGGCCTTCAACCCCTTCAGGTCCGTTGCGGTAAAAACCCAGTGGCCGCAGAAGGTTAACGTATGGTGCGGCCTGTATGGCAACGTGGTTCTTGAGCCAATATTCACCGACGGAAACCTGAGAGCAGCGGAGTACCTGGAACTTCTGAGAGATCAAATGATGCCGCAAATTCGAGCACTGGAAAACAATGTAATTCATTCTTGAATTAAATAGTTTTCAGCAATTACAAACATTAACTTCACGGAATCTAATACCTACTTTCATTTATTAGTGATTCAAACTAATTCAAAAGTACTATTAATACTTCAGATTACTCTACAACTTGCCAAGCACTCTAATGTTCTCTCATCAGCAAATTATTTTCAAAAAACAGGGGGAGCCTCTTTTTTACCAACATGATGGGGCACCCGCGCATTCGGCTGTTACAGTGCGACAGTACTTGGATGAACGATTCCCGGGAAGGTGGATTGGGAGATTTGGCCCTATAGCTTGGCCTGCACGCTCGCCGGACCTCACCCCCTGTGACTATTTTCTCTGGGGGCATGTAAAAAATCAGCTGTATAAAAGACAAATACGTGACATACCAGAGTTAAAGGTTCGAATAAGAGAGGCTCTGGCGAGCATTAGCCCAGCCCAGACACATAATGCTGTGGACGCGTTCTACCATAGGCTGGGCTATTGTTGTGCAGTCGAAGGCAAACACTTTGAAAAATTCCTACACTGTGAGATACAAATTTGCATATGCTGATGTTTGTTAAGATAATTAATATTAATTATCAGTAATTTGATTGCTATCAAAAACTGACTAACTTTCTTCAAATTTTCAGAATTCGGAAATAAATCGGCAGTTCCCAATTCCAAGTTTCCACTTTCTGCTTCCCAGTTCCCAGTTCCCAGTTCCCAGTTGATGTAAGTTTTATAGTTGATACTTAGATGTGGCAAGGCTATCTATCAGCCTGAGAATGAGATGCCAGAATTACAATCAATCATCGGTAATGTGATTCCTATCAAAAACTGACTTACTTTTTTGAAATTTGCAGAATACGAAGACCATCCAAGTGAAGCAACACCAGTTCCCAGTTCCCAGTTTTCAGCTCACATCATCCTATTGTATTTTCCACCATGCATGAGACCTCCCGTGACACCATCATAACATGCACATTAGCCTCCGACTTAAGGGGAAAAGTACAGCTTGAATTTTCGAAATAATCGGGTTTTCGTTTTCTACAGTTTCTGTTACCTCAATGTGTTCTGCATCTGTGAAAAAATTGACTTCAACGAAATCGTCAAGGATTCGAAGTTACCGCCAAAAGTTCGTCATTTGGCTATCGCGATCTGGCGCAAGTGGCGCTGGCGCTTGATTTCGATATTGATCACATGTTGTATGATCGCCATTACTTTTCCGATACTTTTCAAGGTTGCGTGAGCGTTTCCTCGATTTCCAGTGTTTCGGATTTGAAAAAAATTAATAAAACCAGTACTTTTCAGTACTAAAAAATTATAAATTCTCCTAATATCTATAGCGTGTAATCGTTGTACGGGTGTTGTGACTTGTGTTATAACTATAACTACTTGTGCTATAACTATAACCTCAAAGTAAGTATTCAATCAAAATAGTAATATCTACACTAAGCTTCTGCCAAACTGTGTGTGCGGTCGAAGTTTTTTTGCTTTTTGTTCACAGATTTTTGAATAAAACATAAAGGAAATATATAAAATATATTCATTATATTCAATATGAAAAGAAGAGAGAGGAGCTCTGGTGTTGGCACAAGAGGATGCATTGGCCGGTCAAAAAAGAGGGCAAAACTATTTGCGCAGAAACAAACAACGCCTGATGAACAGAGTACTCATGTTTTAAATGCTTCGGATAGAAAAATCAGTGGCGACTACGAGGCCAGCAATTCTGCTGGCTATAGGCTGTTTCACGTTGAAACACTATTTCGTGCTCTGCGGGAGCATTTATCTTGCAAGACATGTGGTGGGTCGATAGTTATGACCGAAGTTGGCTTGCGAGGACTGGGTGGGACATACGGTATCTCTTGTGAAAATTGCGTCGAGCTAAAAACCTTCAAGAATAGTCCTATGATTGATAATACACGAAGCGCGTATGAAATCAATAGGCGATCCATACTAGCGATGCGTTGTATTGGGCAAGGCTTGGACAGTTTGGCAAGGTTTTGCGGAGTCATGGACTTGCCACCACCTGTAAAACGGCCAACATACAATGTAATTGTGAGACATCTAGTGGAAGCTTCGTCACAAGTTGCCAAAAGAGTCTTCCAACAAGCTGTCGAAGAAGAAATAGAAACTTCAGCGACACCTGAAGCTCGAGCCATCACTGTAAAGTGCGATGGGACATGGCAGAAACGAGGCTTCAGATCACTCAACGGTGTTTGTACCGTCATTGGCAGCGAAACAGGCAAGGTGGTAGACGTCGAGGTGCTTTCATCCCACTGCAATGCATGCATACGATGGAAAGGAAAGCAGACTGGTGAAGAATGGCAGACTTGGTACGAGCAGCATAAGCCACACTGCCAGGCTAATCACACTGGCTGTGCTGGGGCGATGGAGGTACGTGGTATGGTCAGGATATTCCAGCGCTCCGAAGAAAACCATAATGCGAAGTATGTCAACTACATTGGGGATGGCGATACCAAAAGTTACGCCGCCGTAGTGAAAGCAGAGCCTTACGGACCCGACGTAAAGATCAACAAGGTTGAATGCTGCGGACACGTTCAGAAGAGATTCGGAACCCAAATGCGCAAGCTGAAAGTGAAACTGCGGGGGCAAAAACTTTCTGATGGCAGACTCTTGGCCGGAAAGGGTAGGTTGACCGACGTGATCATAGATCAAATGCAGTCATATTACGGCAACGCTATCCGTAACAATGCAGGCTCCGTTGAAGATATGAGCAAGGCGATATGGGCAATCTGGCACCATAAGTGTTCAACAGATGACAAGCCTCAGCATCATTTGTGCCCAAGTGGGGAAAATTCTTGGTGCCAATATAATAAGGCGGTCGCAAAAGGTACAGTGGCGGAATATAAACACAAGAGTTCGCTACCAGAGGCTGTAATGAAGACGATCAAGCCTGTTTTCCACAACTTGACGTCTCCAGAACTACTTACGCGCTGCATCGGAGGTAAGACTCAAAATGCAAACGAGTCCCTCAACAACGTCATCTGGAAATTCTGTCCGAAGAGGACTTACACTGGACACAATCTGGTGCGCATAGCAGCTAACATGGGAGCTGTAACTTTTTCCGAAGGAGCCACAGGACTTTTGAAGATCATGACTGCGCTCAAAGTCAATCCGGGAACCAACGCAAAGGCTCACTCTATTCAGGCAGATAAGTCACGCCTCGAGCAATCTGAGCAACAAGCAGCTAGAAGTTCCCGTGAGACACGGATCGCCATGAGAAGGCTGCGGCTTGCGGACAATGAGTCTGCGGAGGATGCCGCAGGGCCTTCATATGCTGCTGGAGCTTTTTAAAGAAGTAAGTAAGAGAAAGAAGCTTGCATGGAACACAAAAATATATAGAAAAAAAAAGTTCTGAGAAAACAGTTTGCAGAAAGGAAAAAAAAATTAAATTTCCGAAAAAAAAAAAAATTATTCTTGAAAAATGAAAATAAAAAAAGAAAAAAAAAATTCACTCAACTTTGGTATAACAAACTTTTTGATGTATGAGTCTCCGGAGGAGTATATAATTATTTAACAATTTTTCTGCAAAATTTTCAAACTCGTTTATCTCAGAACTATGTTTTTGGAACTGTGTCGTAAGGTTTTAGGAGCACCGTTGCTCCGATTGGGGTCTTTGACGGCTCATTTTGTTCGGGCGACAAATCCTCATGATATGAACGAGGGAATTTTTGAATGTGTCTATTTTGGCCAAGTTATTTGCAAATTAGTGGCTCAAATTTTGGAAATTTTACATAAATGACTGTAAGTTTTCACATGTGTTTTTCTTTTCAGATCCCCGCGTTCATAAGATGTGGAACTCCTGTCTGAAGAAGTTAAGACGTCGAAACACTGGATTGGATCAACGGTGTGCCTGAAACCTTACGACACAGTTTTTTGCAGAAATATTCTTTTTGATGTAAAATAAACTTTGGTTGACAAATAAAGTGATTCTGGAGTACTTGAAATATCTTAAACCAAGCTGTACTGGTCCCCTTAAGACAACGTGATTCGCATCTAATGCAATCACTTCAATCATCAATATTATTCTTATATTTCCAGACTGACGATGCTTCGCATCATAACTTTTATAATAATCCTACCGCTTCATGCGAGGCGCTTCGCATTTCATCAATAATTATCAATAAAATACAAGCACATAAATTATGATGGTTATTATTTTGTATTAGTTTTTGAAACCTCTCGAGTTGTGACAATGGGGGATTTAGTATACATTTAGGCTTCAAAAAAATTAAAATTAGGATTAAAAGCGACACAAAGAGTCATATTCTTTGTTTGATATGATATTTAGGCTGATTCGTATCTTCTACTTGTTGTGAGACAAAAATTGAACGACCAGAGACGTCACATACCTTCTCACTGGTTAGCCCATGCCGATGAGATTGCTCCAAAATGGTAATCTAGATTCTAATGATTTTGCATCGTACATAGTTTTACGTTATATCATGGAGACAAGGAATTGAGCAACTGAGAGGAAGAGCTGCACAGGTTGGACATAGAAGTGGCTGGTTCAACCCTCTGATCGGTACTTTTTTCCACAGTCCTGTCAGTCAACACGTGGCGTGGGGTCAATGACAACCCTGGCAGTGACCACAGGGTTAACGATCAGTAACAGCTATCATATGCTCACTTCTGAACGAGTTATAAAGCAAGAAGAGATTAAGTTCTTTTATTTGCAAAGAAATCAGACGCTACGCCGGCTATGGTTGGTAAGTTGTTGATACGGCCAAGGGAAACCAAGGTGTTTGATTAACCTCAAGAGGTTTCATCGCTCTGCAAGTATCGACGATGATATAATCAACCGCAACCATCACTTGGATATAAGGGTTGCAACAAATGTCTGAAGCGTATTCGTAGCCTGAAAAATCATCACAGTATGAAGATAATTTTCAGATATTGTGTACGAATGGAAAATAACTCCTTGAATTGACGTGCCAATATTCGGTGAATTAATACAAATTAATCGGAATTAAGGCGAATTAACGCGCGAATTAAGGCAAATTAACGCGAATTAAGGCGATTAACTGCAAAGATTAATGCGAATTAATTCAAACTAAAAGATTAATGTGTCCATCCAGGTTTGAGTTATTTCCCCCTCGATTGTGTAAAAGCGAGGAAAAACTGACAGCACCTGCAATACATTAAACATTTAGTGTCATTTTTAGGTTTTTTCAAATAAACTACGCTCTTTCTGAGACTTTTCCGGTATTTAATTAACAACCACGAATGAAAAATGACTGAGTCGAGCCGAAGTCGAAATATTTGAGGTTAGATACATCGCGGCGATCTGTCATGTATAAATATCATACTTTCGACGGTTGGCCGCACTGCAAATTTGCTTGCTTTCAGAGCTGGCGCATGCGCACTGGAAACTCAGGTGAATTGCACCTGTCTAAAAGATAGGAATTCACACTGTATACTAATGAAATTTGAAATTGACCGTAACTGGAAGGTACTGGTCCGCGAAACTTTGGTGGAAGTATACGGTTCCAATCTTGCCAAGTTTTCAACGACTGGGATGAGAGGAAAACGCCTAGCGATCAACCACATATTGTTTCGTGCATTATTCGGTAAATACGGACAATGATTATCAACTAAGATGTTATAGTATGGAACAGAAACTTTCATATTACGATTTGATTGGCTTTTTTAAGAATGGGTCAATAAGTTGTCACCCAAGATGGTCGACCGAAAAGAGTTCATAAATTTCATTAACAAATTAACATACAACAAAAGAAGACACACACCAGAACAGCGAGGCAACAAGTGTTCGAAACGAAGTGCTTCCAGTAAACCGGTGACTTCAGTACCACCAAGTACCAGTCTGAACAGGATTACTATCCCAAGTGGCGAGGAGATGGAAGATTCTGATACCGGTAAAAAAACTAAACATAATATTTCAGAAGATTTCAGAAAATCGTAGTCATCATTTTTTGATACAGATTCGTTTATAATACTTATTGTCGCTTACAAAATATGAGGCTGTTGATTTCATTCATAATTTGATTTGCTTCGACAGGTGAGGATTAAACGGACATGGACAAACAGGAAATACGAGCACACAACATACAAAGAAGACAGATGTTGCTGTACCTTTATGTTTGAAGTTTTTTTTTTTATAAGTTTTTATCAGTGATAATACTCATGCCAGAGTCAAAGTTATATTATGTTATGTTTCAAGTTTTTATTTCATAAGCTTTTATCGGTGATAACACTCATGGAAGAGTCGAAGTTATGTTAACGAGACATAAAGGTACAGCAACATCTCAGTCTTTTTTTGTATGTTTCAAGTTTTCATTTTATAAGCTTTTATCAGTGATAATACTCATGGAAGAGTCAAAGTTATGTTATGTTATGTTTCAAGTTTTTATTTTATAAGCTTTTATCGGTGACAACACTCATGGGAGAGTCAAAGTTATGTTAACGAGACATACAAAAAAGACTGAGATGTTGCTGCACCTTTATGTTTCAAGTTTGTATTTTATCGGTTTTTATCGGTGATAATACTCATGGAAGAGTCAAACTTATGTTAACGAGACATAAAGGTACAGCAACATCTCAGTCTTTTTGCATGTTTCAAGTTTTTATTTTATAAGCTTTTATCTGTGATAATCATTATTCTGTGATTATCTGTAATACTCATGGGAGAGTCAAAGTTATGTTATGTTATGTTTCAAGTTTTTATTTTATAAGCTTTTATCGGTGACAACACTCATGGAAGAGTCAAAGTTATGTTAACGAGACATACAAAAAAGACTGAGATGTTGCTGTACCTTTATGTTTCAAGTTTGTATTTTATAAGCTTTTATCGGTGATAATACTCATGGAAGAGTCGAAATTATGTTAAGGGGGTATCTACACCTTTGAATTTTCAAAAAATCGTTTTTTTTTTTTATAATTTATTTGGAATGCTAGTGACCTACTCTACCTACAAATAAATCGGTGTCAAAATATCTAGAGGATTTGAAAAGTTACAGCCATGACAGTGCCAGATTGCGAAAAAGCGCCGCGGCGCGGCGCGCGAACCCTCAGATTGGTGCCATAAGTATTGTACAACACCGCCAACACCACTTACACCACTCCTTAATTTTATGACGTTTTTATATATTTCGATTTTGAATTTGATTCTGTGATCTTTTAATTCTTCGTAATTATCAATCTTACACATATTTAATTTTCAATATTCTTTTGAATTGTGATCATTGACAGAACACATGGCTGCGATCTACATTTTTTCGAGGTTAGGTGTCCACTTGTTTGTAAATATTATCGTGCTTTCATTACGAATTCAAACTACTGGTAATTCCCATTATCGAATAAACACAGTGTTTATGTATCTGACATGAGACTTCGGAATCGAAAGAAGATGATCCATCAAAAAGTGCGTTTGAAATCGATGCCAGGAAACTACACATTTGGATTTCTAAAAAGATGAGTATTTCTACAATACATATATTAATTGCAAGAGTTTAATAAATATTATAAGAAAAAAGGTATGATTGATGAAAGATGAAAGAATTTTCGTAGTATTGACAAAATTGTGCTGGCATCTTCTGAATCTCAAAAATATTGAAGATCAAAAATTTTAGAGAATTTTTATGTTGAAAAATTTTGATCAGATTTTTTCTAAAGCAATTAATTATTTTTCTAACAGCCTCACCGGACACCTAACGGACACTGCTGTTGTACAGAACAGGTCAAAACTCACTACGAACCTCCCCCTGGCACATGTGTCTAGACTCGACTCGACTCATAACTCATCGATACGAGAGCAGCTGCGGATCCAGCATATTAGTCACAAGCAAAATCTTAAAACTTAATTTCCTGTAACTACATTTTCTTCTCTTGGAAAAGTATGAAATAAAAAAAAAATTTTTGATAAAAAAGTTTAAAAGTTGATTTCTGGAGAATGAATATTTTGAACGGTTGTCGTAAAGAATCAGGAGCATCGCTGGACCGATTCTGGTGTTTGTGGTCTTCAAATTTGTAGAATCGAAACCTCTATCAGATGAACATAGAACTTTTTGATAAACCCATTTTTAGTTGAAATATTAGAAAAATAAGCAAATTTTTTTTTCAAATTCAGTAAAAAAATCGAAAAAATTCAGTAACTCAAGTAATTCTTGCAATATCAAAAAGTTCTATGTTCATCTGATAGAGGCATGTCTTATGAACAATTGAGAACCAAAAATTCCAAGATTGGTCCAACGCTGGATCTGATTCTTTACGGCAACCGAGTGATTTTGTATTTTCCTGTCTTCAGCGCAGCCACTATTAGACTGGAAGTAATACGTGATGTAAGATATGGATAATGAAGGTCAAACCCTCCCCAAACATGATGATTTTTTTCAATTTTATCGGAGTCTTCAAGTTGAAAAAAAAAGAAAAATCGGTTTTCAGAAATTCAACCCATTTAAAGGAGTATATACCCCCTTAACAAGACATACAAAAAAAGGCAAGGAAAAACAAAAAATGAATAAGAAGTCCAATAAGAAAATAAAAATTTATTTTAAAGGCAAAACACGTGTTATTCTTGAATTTTTTTGTGCATTCAAAACGTATTTGTTGTACATTACATTACGCTTGGCTATTCTATAGGTACACGTTGAAAAATTCTAATGATACTCAAAAAATCATCCAAAAGTAGTCTTAATACAGTATTGGAAGACCATCTTGGTTCGTTCTGTACACACTTTTCATTTCAAATTAAGTCTGCTATTAAATGGTGTAGGTTGTGATTTACTTGTTTTGATAAAAAAATTAGTGTGAGCACGTACCAAGCTGGCTCCAAATATTGCTTTATGGGATAACTTTGGAATATGTTCTATATTTTCTGCAGTAAGTCGCTGTCGTGACGCGATCAAAGGATGTGAAGGGTCTCGCGGGGTTCTCGCGAGATCCCTATTTGACACTCGATGCAACTGTTTACCGCATTATTATATGCAGGCGGTGGGATGTAGCGATCGAGGACTTGCAGGTTCAAAGGAGCACCTTCAGGACGAACAGGGTTTGGAGAGGTTCATGTGGAAGCTATGAGTATTGAAGTAGGCGCTAAATCTTAACTTTGGGGGACCTGGAGGTTCAAAATAGGAGCTTGAGGACGAACAGGGTTTGGGGAGGTTCATGTGGAGGCTATGAGTATTGAAGTAGGCGCTAAAACTTAACTTTAGGGGACCTGGAGGTTCAAAATAGGAGCTCGAGATAAAAGTAGGGTCAAAAGCGGTTGGGTTGGATGCTACGGGTATTAAAATAGGGTCAAAATTCCGACTCAAGGAGGACGTACGAGGTTCTCGCGAGAACCTCATTTGACCCTAAAATGCGGCGTTTTGTGTAATATCTACGAATTTGAGGCGCTAACGAGGATCTCAATTTCAATACAAAGTGAACCACCGAAAACCCTCAAAACCCTCACAGTGGTAGGAGTTGGAGATTCAAAGCAGGGGCTAAATTCTGACTCGGGAACAGAACCTCAGTAGTTCCCCCGCTCAGAGTCCCTACCTCTAACGAACTTGCTGTCTCGGATAAACATAAGGCAGACCTACTGGCCGATTTTTTTGCGGAAATCCACAACAATTCACTAAAAACCGGTAATACTGCTTTCAACGAAATGACCGAAGCGACCGTCAAACGATATTTAAAGAGTTTGACAGTTTATAACATCCAAGATCTACCAGAACATACACCCAGCAAACCAAAATATGTATCAAATACGTATATATTATGTAACGAATGTTACACGGTATGTATCAAACTCATAAGAAAGTATGTTACTGGTACAGCACGATGTCAGCAACATTGGATGTATCATCAATGTATTAGATATGTGCTGGTGATACATATCAGCGACGGCTCACCGATATATCATAGACATACCAAAGATATGTCAAAGACATGTTGAAAGATGTATCAGATACATATTGGAGATGCATCTGATACGATTAACTATCACACTGGAAAAGCTAAATAAAAAGCCGTTATTATTACTAATTTCCATCATCTATGGTGTATATATGACATAGTAACAATTTATAATCAACCACAGATAGATTAAAACGCATTTTTAGTTCATTCAAGACAACATCATTATTTTGACCTAACCCGGGCTCGAACCATGATCGCTCGGACTCGCTTGGATTAGTAGTCGCACGCTCTCGCCACTACACTGTAGAATATTATTCGATTCCTAACTAGTCTATTGTTTATAATTATAATAGCAATAATGACTATATGCATTCAGGTCTCATTTACATGGGAAAAAATAATCATAAAATTTAGTGTTGATATCATCGATTATAATTCATTTTTTTTTTATATTAGCATTCATTTAGATAACATGTAAATATGTCGTCATATCTTCGATTAATAAATATAAAGTTGATAATTCTCATTCATTCTTCCTCGCATTTGCATACAGTTAAAATTGTTGTCTGTTGTAAAGTACATTGGAAAGCGTTTATTTGATATAGTAATCTATACATAATATTCGATAGCGACAATCAATTATATTACAAACTTATCTCTTAATTCTCGTTGAACACTTGTCGGTGCCTCTTAATGGTGAAGGACAGTTTCTTGGCATATCAGATGTTCTAGTTCGTAGTATGTTGTTTCATTTATATGTTTATTTACGTTGATAGTTATCATATAGCTTGATATTGTCGTTATTCGTTGATTTAAATTATTCGCCGATGCTTATTAGGATTAAGATGTTATCAATGGATTCACATTCATGCGTTTTACACCACGCGATTGTACTGTAGTTGGATTTGGTGAGTTTTCTCTCTAAATGTTCTGACTTTGTTTTATTACAGACACGATTGCGTTAAATTATACATTGTTCGTTAACTTTCGTTGGTTTATGAGTATTATTCATTATTCAATATATTTTCAGTTATTTTTAACGAGTACTCCGTTGAATGTCTGTCCTCCATCCCAGTCTTCACAAGAGTGAGAGAGCGTCTATAGTCTCTATTCTACTTCCGCACTGTTTACACTAGTCAGGTGTATGCTTAAATTCGCACCATTATATTAGTCAAGTTTCGGCGGTTGTTTTTGAACCTTGATATCGTTACAACACCACAGTATCGTGTAGCGAATACTGCCAGATTTCTCTATATTTTCGATCTCGCTATCTAACAGCTCTGAAGCGTTTATGCCTCGATTGATGCGTACTATCATGTTAGTCACTTACATTCGTTTCAGAAATTATCGCCAGCAGATACGGATATCCTATTTTGCGATGTTTTAATTGCAGAACTAAAGATATTGCACGTATCATAGATGTTATTATGTTATGTGACTCTGTTCCCTGGTGTTGCCATCTCTGTTACGTATCATCCATGGGTCTGATGTTATATATACGACACATGTCATATTTGCAGAAATATTATGTTCCATGTATGTAACTATGTTATATTTCCGAATCCCTGAAGATGCTTTCAATTTTATGTATCCCTTGTGGGTCTCATGTAATGTACATGATACATCACGGAATTGAAGTTATGTTATTTCTCCTCTACGTAACTTTGTTATATTACATTGTTACTTCGTGATGCCCTCAATATTACGTATCATTCATGCATCTTATGTTATGTAAACAATATGTTACATTTTAAAAATATGTCGCATATCAGAGATATAACTATGTTACATTACTCCGATCTCTAGATGTGCTCTTACAGTTATGTATCAGTTATGTATTGGTTTGCTGGGCATCTCCTCGCGAAATTGTTAGAATCATCCGTAACCTGAGGCCGAATGCTGCACCAGGTCAAGACAGCATCAATAACGTAATCATTAAAAATCTTTCCAAAAAAGCAATAGTCCATTTCACAAACATCATCAATGCCTCGCTTCGATGTGAATACTTTCCCAATTTTCGGAAAATTGCGAAAGTTATTCCGATTCCGAAGCCTGGCAAGGACCCAGCAACCTTGTCGGGGTATAGACCGATTAGCCTCCTGCCTTCACTCGGTAAGGTTATGGAAAAGATTATTTTTGCGAGAATGGACACGCACATTGCTAAATGCAATTCAATACCCCAACAGCAATTCGGGTTCAGAAAAGGTCACTCAACGATTCACCAGCTCATGAGAGTTGTCGAGGAGATTAAAACTAAAACTGAGTCGAATCAATCCACCACACTTATATTATTAGACAGCGAAAAGGCCTTCGACTCCGTTTGACACCAAGGCATCATCTGTAAATTGATGAATCAAAACTTTCCGCTATACTTAATTAACCTAATTGCATCATACCTCACGGATAGATTTATCAAGATCAGCATCAATAACAATGAATCACAACTCAAACCTATATCAGCTGGTGTTCCTCAAGGTTCGATTCTAGCGCCTATCCTATTTAACCTATATACGGCTGACCTATATAAAAATACCTCCAAGGGAGTTAATATTGCGGGGTTCGCTGACGATCTTGCTCTTTATTCGTCCAGCGTCTCCCCTATAAACGCAATTAACAAAGTTTCCAATGCCACTCATCTGGTAGCCGCCGAACTTGAACGTTGGCATATTAAACTAAACACTAGTAAAACGGAAGCTATCCTATTCACTAACGCCAAAGAACCACCTAATGGAATCAATGTTGAGGGAAAAGTTGTAAACTTTGCTAAATCGGTCAAATACCTAGGTTTAACCCTTGATTCCAAGCTTCTCTGGGCAAATCATATTGAACTAATTAACGCTAAAGCCAAAATGAAAATGTCTAGATACTACAATCTCCTCCAGTCTTCTTACCTGAGCGCGGATATGAAACTTTCAATTTATAAAGCAATAATAAGGCCCTCACTTCTGTACGCCTGCCCGATCTGGCACAATGCTGCTAACTACCTCATAAACAAACTACAAGTCACCCAAAACAAATGTTCGCGCCTGGCTACCAGCACGCCCCGAGACTCTTCTGTATTGCAAATGCACAGTAGCATCAACATGCCGCTCCTGATAGAATAAATCAAAAAGCTCACCCTAAACTTCAATAACAACCTTAAGAATCATTCAAATCTACAGATAACTCAATTGAACTCATACACATTGTCCAGATGGGCCAGGCTCACTAGGAAACGCTACCTGGCGGATATTAATTTACAAACATAAGTTAAATCGACTCATCCAAATTAGATCCTATTTACAAACTGCATCTGACCATTGTACATTCACCCATCTCATCATCACCCTACAACCACGCAACCCTCCCTGCTTAAAATGTCCGATTGAATATTATTAACCAACATAGGAATAATTGATGATATTTATAATATCTTTTCGGACCTATCTCGCTTCGCCTTGGTGATGCATAAATATTGTTTCGTTTCGAATATAAACCAATGCTACCTGTTATAAATGTGGAGAACGGGATAGCTAGGGGAGACTAGGGTCAATTGCAGCATTTTCCAGAAAATCACTGTTCACAACGACAAATTCAACTAAATGTAACAACCAACATGTTTAAATTGATCCTTGGTTATCTGACTACTAATGTATAATGTCATAATGGCATTATATGCACTGCAAAAAAAGTTTCGGAGCAATTTACAAAAAAAGAAAAAGTGATTCAACCGACCCCATACCTGGGGCGGTTGCAGCAGTGACTGGGGTCAATTGCAGCACTGATGGAATAACGAAAATAACGTTGTTATACAGTTATTGATTGGGACGAAAATTACACAATAATGTACAACATTAACGTCTGAACAAATTATATACACTCGGGCCTCCGCTATTTGACCGAGTCGGGACCGAGCGTTTCTGCTATTTGACGAAAGTAGGGGTCCCCCACTCCTTGTGGACGGTTTTCTGCGCAGCCAGTTCACGCCACTCCGTGTCATTCACGGCCCCGATGTTAAGGGGAACGCTGCCGAATAGTGGGGGTAACGCCCGTCAAATAGCGGAGGACGAATGTGGTCAAATATCGGCGTCCGTCAAATAGCGGGTGTTCAAATAGCGGAGGCCCGAGTGTATTGTATATACCCGAATTAGGTGAAAACTGGCGAAAAAAAAAAAAATAAATAACTCATTTACGACAAAACAATAGTATATTATGTGGCATGCCCGTAAACCAAGTGTTTTTCGGCGAGAATAATGATTTCAGAATGAGCTAAAGGCGAGCCGAAGGCGAGCCGAAAGCAAGTTCTGAAATCATTATTCGAGTCAAAAACGGTTTACGGGTGCGCCCCATACTTTATTTTTTTCGAAATAGGCATGAAAAGTCACTTTGACGCCTGTTGAGATTCACAGACGAAGAGTGAGGCTATGGTGCGATCTGTCACGCACTTCGAGTTGCGCATCTCAACTGCCGTATAAAGACTTTATACGGCAGCTTTGGAATGCGCACTTCGAACTGCGCATCCAGACTGCCGTATAAAGACTTTATAGTGCAGTTCTGAAATCAGCCATATAAAGTGCTACTTTGTGGATCGAAAACAGGCGTCATAAAGTGACTTTTCAATGCCTATGCCGAAAAAATTAAATTAAATGAAATGAACAGTTATTTATTGGGGTCAAAATTACAACAACAATAACGTCTTAACAAATTATATATTATATATACCTGAATTAGGTGAAAACTGATGAAAAAAAAAAAAAATAACTAACAGTCTTCAAATGCATGGGATAAAACGGTTCAACCGACCCCAAAAAAAATTGATTCAACCGTCCCTGGCATACCTTTCAAACAATTTTTCGGCATAACCTAGAAGATAAACAACTTAAATAAAAAACAATGATGCCTATTTGTACTCTAATAACCAAAGTTCTTACCCTGTAAATCAAAATAATCGTAACTAATCTAGTTTTGTAATAAGAAACGAAATAGCAGCAAAAAATATAGTTACTTTTGTTGACAGAAACACAATGTCGCCTCTTGTCCGCTTACGATAAGTCGGAGCGTAACCAAACTTATACGGGTACGTTCGGAAACGAAATCCGCTCCTTTTCTCATTGGGTCCCTCCCCCGCTATCTCTATTAGTTCGTGAGTTATTCGCGTTGGTTTAACCGTCCCCTGCTGCAATTGACCCCAGTCTCCCCTACTTTATGAATTTGAATAGATTTCTATGCGATACGTTGATCTTTGTCAGATGCATATCATAGCCACGATTTAGTTTCATATGATTTTTTCGTCATTGCGGGTACCAATGGGATTCTTTCGTCTTCGTCTTATTGCATGGTATGATTATATCGTGTTTGTGTCATTACATTTTATTTCGTCTTCCGAATAATACAGATACGATTATGGTGCTAAAATTTACTATGCAATGTGGATAAATCAAATTGAATCTGATCTGGCACCTAAAATTCGAATCAAATCCTATATGAAAAAAAAGGTTTTCTAAACGCGATGTGACAGGAAGGATATGTCTTTGTATAATTCGTTTTCCATACGCCATGACAATACTATCCTTTCGTTTGTATCTCATTACACAGCATGATCTTACGACATTTATACCATAAACGATGCGTGAATGATTTCGAATAATACATATACGGCGATGACGGTGACTTTTTCATTATGAAACCTACTAGGGGAAGGTAGGGCAAAATGGACCGAGAGGGCAAAACGGACCGTAGGGCAAAACGGACCGAGAGGGCAAAACGGACCGCCTGAAAAATTTCTTCGGAATTATTATAAAAAATTCAATGATGCATCGTGAAGGTAACCCTCGAACTTAGTAACATTTTGAGGTAGGTCCAAGTCAATCTAGTCGAGTCAATTATCCTTTCTAGTCGTTTGCGATGACTTGACTGAGTCTGACTCGAGGTGATTGACTAAGACCTACCTCAAAATATTTCTAAGTTCGAGGGTTAACTTTACGATGCATCATTGAATTTTTTATAATAATTCAAAATAAATTTTTCAGGCGGTCCGTTTCGCCCTCTCGGTCCGTTTTGCCCTACAGTCCGTTTTGCCCTCCCGGTCCGTTTTGCCCTACTTTCCCCTGTCTGTTGTAATGTAAAGTCCGTTATTGCTACTTCATGAATTTGAATAGATTTCTATGCCATACGTTGATCTCTATCAGATGCATATCATACTCTCTAAATTTGAATTAGTGGAAAGTAACTATTTGGCAGTGAATATTCACTATTTGAAATAGTTAAAAGTATACCACTACCAAATAGTGAATATTCATTCATTAAAATAGTGAAAGAAATCACTTGTTGAAATAGTGACCGAATCACTACTGAAATAGTGAACAAATCACTTATTGAAATAGTGACATTTTTACAGATGTATTTGTAAAATAGTGACCGAATCACTACTGAAATAGTGAACAAATCACTTATTGAAATAGTGACATTTTTACAGATGTATTTGTAGAAAAAGATTTTAAATGATTTAGGAATCCTTTGAAATAAATAAGAAATATTTAAATTGTTAATTGTAGTACATTTATTGTTTCTCTTAACGTCGAGTTCTTAATATAATAATATAGGGTGACAGGTCCAGTAGACGGACACTTAAGAGTTTTCTGAACTTTACATTACGAGTATTCAGAAATTTTTGCATCAAAATACAATTGGGAAGCGATATCTTCTATGGGAATAGTTGTATTACCTAATTCATCAGTATTTAGATCATGAAAATGACGATAAAAAGTTGAAAATACTGAAAATCTCACGTGTGGCTAGATTTCCCAGTAGGTGGACACATCGACTAATAAATGGACAGTCCGTGGACCAGTACATGGACGGGTGTAAATAATCATGCATACTAGAATATTTTTAATTTTTTGCTCCATGTAATGCCATAATTGGAACAAAATCATTTGAGGAACAATAGGTTAACATAAAATTGAACAGTATTATAAGTTTCAAATAGAATTTCGGAACCTATGACCCTCAAGATTTCCGCATCTGCAAAAATAAACTTCAGCAAGCCGTAACTTGTAAAGGTTTACTCTGAGCGAAAAATTGTATTAGACTTTTTTCTTTCTCTTTTGATAATCTGATGGCGATAGTCTTTGGTTGTTTCTTCAATTTTTTTTTTTTTTTCTCAAACCGCAAAACCCTGTTCTACGTGGATTACTCAAGTCAGATCACGTGAATTACTCAAGAATGATCATTCAATCATTCCAAAGTCAGATCATGCTCTCGGAGTAATTCATGTGAAAACAGGGTTTGCGCGGTTTGATAAAAAAAGCTGAAAAAAAAACTCAAAAAATATCGCCATCGAATAGTCGAAAGCGGAAGAAAATAGTCTCATAGAATTTCTCTCTGAGAATGACCGTTTCGAAGTTACGTCCTGCTGAAGTACTAATCAACGGACAAACGGCGTTAGCATTGGTCTTAAAAAATAAGTAAAATATATCGCTATCAGACAATCGAAAGAGGAAGAAAAAAGTATGATAGAATTTTTCGCTCAGAGTAAACCTTTACAAGTTACGGCTTGCTAAAGTTCATTTTTGCAGATGCAGAAATCTTCAGGGTCATGTTCATTTTTTGTAGATTTTTACTTTCACCAGAACATTATTGATAATAAAGGTGTAGAAGGTTTCGATTTATCACAATATTTTTAATGTGACATTCATTCTCAATCAAGAAACTATCAAGATTAATGATAATATCAAACTCGTCCATCTACTGGTTTGAGTTCGAGAAATCTATACCAGTGCATGGACAGGCGGTTGTTAAATATTTTGAGTCTTTTTCTCATCATATTCGATTATGTAATGATGAATTAACGATAACTGAATAGTTTGATATACAACTCACCTTTATCTGGTACCTATAAAAGGGTTTATTCGCTAAATCAAACTTTGTTTACATGCTGCAGCTTTTAGTACGATCGGCTGGTTGGCGGTTGCTTTGACCGAACCGTCTTATAATGAATTTTTTTCGGTGGTAGCAAAGATAATTCGATTGAGTATTCGAATGTGTGTGTAATATTCAAGATTTCGTTTTGTCAATGAAATTAATTTAGTGAAAATAAGATTATTTGTTTTTTCCAAATAAGAGTTTAAAGTTCGTTCTGTCCATCTACTGGTTAGTGTCCCGCTACTGGACCTGTCACCCTAATAACGACGGCTACAAATAGTTTAAGAATACACTTGAAATGAAAAGGCATTTACAAACAATCGAGGACCAAACATTTCAAGATTGATCCAACGCTGGTCCTGATTCTATACGACAACCGAGTTATTTCGTATTTTTTATAACGCATGCATGAAAAAGTTGCTTGTTTGGGGCTCCGCGGAGCGTATAATCTGGCCCTTTTCTGACGTTTGCGGCTGGCCATGCGCACTAGATTCTGCGCACATTCAGCGTGCTCAACAAGATTCTTGTCGCGCACGGCGTGCAAACAAGAGTCATTTATCCTTCATGACGCGCCACCTCCGTGCGTATTGCTTGGCATCCTGAATCAACTCGATGTTTTTGGTACGGGTCGTACACTTCGTTCTCGGCGCTCGCCGTTCCACGTGAATCAGCCATTTCAGTTGTTGACATTGTAACACCGATCCGTTCGCACGTGTTTTGATCGTTCTCAAATCAAATGTACTATTTTCACTATTTAATAATTATTATTTAGATTTTTATATAAGTACTCTACTATACCTGTAGAGAGGGATAATAGAGAAGTTTTGCGTCAATAAAATTGTAATCTTTTTTTTTGCAATAAGAATTTTGGTTATGTTTTATGTCGGGGGGGCTTCGCCCCCCGAACCCCCCCACGGGGGCTTCGCCCCTCGGCCCCACGAGGGGCTTCGCCCCTCGGCCCCCTCCGGGAAGCGCAGCGGTCTGTTAAAAGTCGGCTTTTCTGAGATCTTTGGTGGTTAGCTTTTGCGAAACTTTTTCATGCATTTGTTATAAAAAACAGTGTTCGATACTCGAGCGGAATGAGGCGTTTACGGGAGTACGAAGTTTTCAGCACTCACCTTCGTCTCGGCTACAGCTGAGCTCGGCGCCTTCGGCGCCGAGCTCCGCTTTCGCCTCGACTACGGTTCGTGCTGAAAACATCGTACTCCCCTATAAAAGCCTCACATTCTGCTCTCGTATCGAAATGTACTATTCTTATCTTCAGCGTAGCCACTATATGACTGGAGGTAATACATGATGTAAAATATGCATAATGAGGGACGAACCCTCCTTAGACATCCTGATTTTTCTGGATTTTGTCAGAGTCCTCAAGTCGCAGAAAAAAATCGATTTCTTTTTTGAGCTTTGAATTCCTCCAAACGTGTACATACCCCGTTAAAATAAAAAAGTTAATAATAATAACAATATTATGAACAAAGAATTATTTGTCAGATAACAGGAATGATTAACAACATTTTTACAAGTCAACGATAAATTTAATATAAAATATGTTCAGGTATTGCCAGAAATATTTACTTCATTTAATTATGCAATTACAAAGATTATACATTAATTATGATATTGATATGAACGTGCGTGTACACAGTACAGACGTCGGCGAGCTACTAACTATTTCGTGACGACCTTTGGTCGGTATTTACTGTATCCAGATTGAACTATAACGCTCGAAGTGCGCTAAACATATACAAACAGATGGAGACACATACCTGTCTCGATTACTTAAACTTATACGTTCATACCTTAACACTCCCGCCGTTTTAGAACTTCGAGTGTGCGCTAATTAATCCTAAACTAGTACACAAAAACTTGAAGCGATCTTTTGGCAGAGCTTTGGTAAAGATATCAGCACGCTGAAATTTTGATGGTACATTGTTTACAAGGATTTTTCCGTTCTTAACTTGTTCTCTAATGTAGTGAAATCGGACATCAATGTGTTTCGTGCGCTTATGAAATTCCGGGTTTTTAGCAAGTCGAATAGCGCTTTGATTGTCAACATAAAGTACTGTTGCTGCGTCACGTTGACATCCGAGATCACTCAACAGTCTTCTTAGCCAAGTAGCTTCTTTTGCCGCTGCTGCTGCGGCAACGTATTCCGATTCTGTGGTACTCAACGTGACTAATGGTTGTCGTTGAGATGACCACGACACCAAGCCATTGGCTACGCTGAACGCATATCCGGTAGTGGATCTACGTGTTTCTAAATCGCTGGCGAAGTCAGCGTCCGAAAAACCTATCAAATGTGGCTCGCTCCCGCCACTTCTATACTCTATACCGTAGTCAGCTGTTCCAGCTAGATATCTGAAGATTCTTTTTACAGCTTGCCAGTGGTTTGCGTCGTGCTTATTTAAATATCTACTCACAACATTCACTGCATACGCTATGTCGGGGCGCGACACGATTGCCAAAAACATTAGCGATCCGACTGCCTCACGAAAAGGCACATTTAGTTGAGCACTCTTATCTGACTCAACCGGACTCAGAATCACGTGTGGATCTGCGGGAACACTCACGGCGTTACATTCACTCATCTTAAACTTACTTAAGATTCTAGTTACATAAGCTTTTTGATGCAAAAATATACTCTGATCCTTGCGATTTCGCTCTATTTGCAGTCCTACGAACAGTTTTGCGTCTCCGAGTGTGATCTCAAAAGAATTTTGAAGAGAAACTACAATATGATTGAGTGTGACTCGCGACTTTGCTGCAATTAAACCATCGTCGACAAATAGAGCCAAATACACATCTGTGTTTTCAACAACACCGTGAAACACACATGCATCGGCCTCACTCTCTCTTAAATTGAATTCTTTAAGAAAACTACTGAATTTCTGATTCCAGCAGCGTGGTGCCTGTTTTAGGCCATACAGGGATTTCTTAAGTCTACACACTACACTGCTTTTATCACCTTTCACGGTTACACCTTCGGGAACTTGCATGTAGACCTCTTCGTCGAGCTCGCCGTGCAGGAACGCTGTCCGAACGTCGAACTGGACAAGCTCCAGATTCTTCTGGGCGACGATAGCCAATAAGACTCTCAGCGAGTCGTACCTCACAACTGGGGCGAAGGTTTCTGTATAGTTCACCCCCTCGACTTGCCGAAAACCTCTGGCACATAGCCGAGCTTTCCGACGGCATACTTGTCCTAATACATCTTGTACAGTCTTGAACACCCACTTGGAATCAATTGCGTTTTGATTACTCACTTTAGGTACGATAATCCATGTCTTGTTCTTAAGGCGTGCCTCCAACTCATCTTCGATTGCTACGATCCATTCTTTTGAATCTGGGCCTGATATGGCTTCCTGGAATGTGACAGGTGTGTCATACTCTGCTATATTGATTTCATACCTGTCGGGTTCTCGAAGTGTATTTCGATCTCTGAGTCTGCGACCACCGGTAGTTTGTCCCTGTGCATTGTCTACTAGATAGTTTTCTAGATACTGCACTTCAGGATCCTCATCACTATCATCCTCTGCCACCATTCGACCGTTTTCTGGAGCTGCTGGAACCACTGGACCTGCTGCTTCCTGCTCAGTGGGTGGAAATCTCATGCCACTGCGTGCTTCATTCTGAACTGTCGAAACCTCACTCTGAGACTCCTCGTTGAAGGTTACATCCCTGGTGACTGACACTTGTTTTGTCTTAGGATTGTAGACACGGTAATTGGCCGATTCACCTTGATATCCACAAAGAAACACCTTTTCGGAGTTCGCATCTAACTTCTTTCGCTGTTGTTTTGGCACATGTGCAAAAGCTACCGATCCGAAGATTCTCAAATGGTCCAGACGGGGTTTCTTACCCATCCAGACCTCATATGGTGTGCTGTTAGGATTTCCACTAGTGGCTGTTCTGTTTAGAACATAGACAGCTGTCCTCACTGCTTCAGACCACAAAAACTTTGGTAGATTCGTCGCATGCATCATTGTCCGTACACTCTCACAGATCGTTCGATTGTCGCGCTCCGACTTCCCGTTTTGCTGTGGCGTGTATGGTGCCGTATTTTCCATGCAGATTCCACGGTGCTTCAGGTAGCTGCTCAACTCACTGTTACAGTATTCTCGCCCGTTATCACACCTTACAGTGTTTACGGGTCTGCCGAATTTGTTAGCCACTATTTTCTCATATTCCTTGAACCGTTCTGTGACGTCAGATTTGTGTTTCAAAAGATAAACATATCGAAAACCTGACGCATCGTCTTTGAAGATTACATAGAACCGAGCGCCTTCATGTGAATCTATTGACATTGGCCCACCAACATCCGTGTGAATAAACTCTCCAGGTTGTCTGACTGCCTTGTCTTCTGTTTGTGGAAAAGGTAGTCGATGTGATTTTCCTAGTTGGCACGGTTCACAGAAGAAATCTGTCGTGTTCGACAGCTTGATACCTTTGAGTAATCCTTTTGCGGCCATGTCCAGCACTCCTTTCTTGTTTAAATGTCCAAGCCTCTCGTGCCATACCTGAAGACTGGCCGTTGACACGTTGGCTTCTGTTTCACCACGCACTTGTTTTGTTCTGAAGAACATTCGGAAGATATCGTTGTTTTGTTTGATACCTTGTCCAGTCACTATACCATCACGCATGATTGTCACACGCTCTCCTTTGAATATCACATCGAAGCCTTTAGACGTGCACACTCCAACCGAAAACAGGTTCTTACGTACCTTTGGAACGTATAGCACATTTTCGATCCGCGATTCACGCCACTTGCCACCGATTAGTTTTTCGATAGTCCTGCGGATCACTTCCACTTTGTCCGGAGTTCACGTTCTTTGCTTTTCGACACTCACGAGCATAATGACCTTTTCTCTTGCAGATAAAACACTCGACATCGGACCTCTTCGTCCACTGTCCTTTCTGCCCAGCCTTGGGACCTTTTTTTGTAGGTTTCCGGCTCCCGCCAACACTCATGGCGGCTAACGCGCTTGAAGCCTCATCATCCACCGACAAACGGCTTTCTTCCTTGATAAGCCGCTCCTGAAGGGCATCAACAGTTTGACTTGCAGGTGTCACGCTGTCCCAAGCGGTCTTAAGGGCGTTATATTTTGACGGAAGACTTGCGAGGATTTTAGCCATAACAGCTACATCTGAAATCCGCTCTCCTACGTCACCTAGTTGCCTCGCCATATTTTGTATTTTCGCGACGTGCTGCACCACCGAGTCAGTTGAACTCATTCTATACTCATGGAATCTTTGCGTCAAAAGCAGTTTGTTTGACTCCGATTTCTGCTCATGAATACAACTGAGTTTTCTCCACATTTCAGGTGCCGTAGTGCATGTTAGAAGGCACTGTAATTGTGAGCTCTCCATCGATGACGAAATCAGATACATGGCTTTTGCGTTATTTTTCACCCATGCCTTCGCCTCGGCTGTTGTCTCATTCGCTGGCATCTCCGTCACGCCGGTCACAATATCATAGATTCCCCAAGCGACAAAAACCGCATTCATCTGGAATTTCCAGGCTTGAAAATTCGTACCGTCGAATTTTGTAATATTCCTTGCGGATATTTCGTCGGACATTTTTATTTGTTGCTAGACTTTTGTACGCGAAAATCAAAAACGACCGTTAGCCCCAAGATGGCAAACGACTTTTCACAACGACGCGAACGCTTTGCACTTGCACAATTTCAAAACAATTCCGACCAACAAAAAAACGCAGGAAAGAAAAAGTATCTGGGCACATAACCTGTTCAGGTATTGCCAGAAATATTTACTTTATTTAATTATGCAATTACAAAGATTATACATTAATTATGATATTGATATGAACGTGCGTGTACACAGTACAGACGTCGGCGAGCTACTAACTATTTCGTGACGACCTTTGGTCGGTATTTACTGTATCCAGATTGAACTATAACGCTCGAAGTGCGCTAAATATATACAAACAGATGGAGACACATACCTGTCTCGATTACTTAAACTTATACGTTCATACCTTAACAAAATAGTATTATAGAATTTATACCAACAAAACATAACCCTCATTCACGACCAGTTACACTCTACGATCCAATGTCATTGACTCATCAAAAATTGTTTAAAAAAAAAAAAAAACAATAGCGTTCAAGCAATAATTCACTCTTAATTTATCAAAATATGAACAAAATAATACAATGAACTTACCTGAGAAATATAATCAATTATTTTTCGATACGTTCGATGAGGAACGATTTACAGAAATAGGAATAATTATAGAAACCGCGTGGAGGCGCTGCGAGCGCACGAACCCACCATCAGGGGAATCACTATTCTGAGAGTGAATTTTACTTCATTCCACTATTTCGGGAGTAAATTTAGCAGTCATTATTTCGAATATTGATATTTTCACTGACTCGGTAGTGAATTCAGAAATCACTATTTCAAATAGTGAGATTTTCACTATTTTAGTAGTGAATTCAGGAGTCACTATCTCAAATAGTGAGATTTTCACCATCTCAATTTTAGAGAGTAGCCACGGTTTAGTTTTATATGATTTTTTTTTCCATTGCGGGTACCAATTGGATTCTTTCGTCTTCGTCTCATTGCATGGTATGATTCTATCGTGTTTGTGTGATTACATTTTATCTCGTTCTCCGAATAATACAGATACGATTAGGGTGCTAAAATTTCCTGTGCAATGTGGATATATCAAATTGAATCTGATCTGGCACATAAGAATCGAATAATATCCTATATTAAAAATAAGGTTTAATAAACGCGATGTGACAGGAAGGATATGTCTTTGTATAATTCGTTTTCCATACGTCATGAAAATACTATCCTTTCGTTTTCATCTCATTACACAGCCTGATTTCGAATAATACATGTACGGCGATGACGGTGACTTTTTCATTATAAAACTTACCATCTGTTGTAATGTAAAGTTTGTTATTGCTACTTTATGAATTTGAATAGATTTCTATGCCATACGTTGATCTCCATCACATGCATATCATGGCCACAGTTCAATTTTATATGATTTTTTTGTCATTGCGGGTACCAATGGAATTTTTTCCTCTTGGTCCTATTGCAGGGTATGATTCTATACTGTTTTTGTCATTATTCTTTTTTCGTTTTCCGAATAATGGAGATACAATTATGGTGCTAGAATTTCCCATGCACTGTGGATTATGCACGTATTTTATGCACGTATCTGATTCAAAACAATTCATTTTTATTGACATATCATACTGTATTGTTTATTTTGTAGTACATACATTCGTAATAAAATGCTACCAGTCCTGAATAATACAGGCTGAATTTCCATGAGACGTATCTCATTCAAAACGATTCATTTTCATTGACACATCATAACGTATTGTTTATTTTGTACATACATTCGTATTGAAATACTACTAGTAATGAATAATACAAGCTGAACTTCCATGAGATGTATCTCATTAAGGGGGGAAATACATATAAACGGTCGAAAATGACCACAAAGGACCCCGCACAAATCTTATGGAAATTGGATCCCGGTCAAATTTGTGACCATGATGACTTTTGATCAGGATGACCTGAAGCACAACATACTACAATTTTGGACAATTTGACCGGGATCCAATTTCCATAAGATTTGTGCGGGGTCCTTTCGGAATTTATTTCCCACGCAACTACTGGGCCAATCGTTTCGAAATTTGTAGGGTATTTTATTCTATATTAGAAGACATGAAAAACATTTATTTCAATCGACAATAAGTATTCATCAGCAGTCTGCAGCCAATCGTTGCTGAGCGAATTTTCCCCGCGACGTCGAACTGCGGCAGCTGTAATTTATTTTTTTAAATCTGAAACAACAAATTAAAAAACCATTACATTCTATATGAAAGTACAATGTCGATAAACCAAGAAAAAAGTTTAAAAAGTTGATTATTGTAATAATGGCGGCACTCAGAAAAAAAAGATGGAATTTTCACCGAAAATTTTCGTGATTTTTATCCAGAAAATGATTGTTTAATCAAATTTTTCATTGAATATGGAGGTTTATCGACGAGGGTTCGCAATTATGCGTCTAAAAACCTTTGGTTGAAATGAATCGGATGAATAGTTTTTTTTTTATCGCTGCCGCAAATTTCGAAAATGTAGTTTCGAGTAAATCGCGCTCAAAGTTTCGGGTAAAGAAAAGTCAAAGTCTCTGGTACCTTATAGCTGTCTCAAGCTATTCCGCTATCCCGGGACCACAAAGCAGACCCTCCTCGTACTCAAAGAGCTGGCTTTCCTCCAATGCCTGCTGTCTCCGAGCCTGTCGAGCCTCTTTGGTGCTTTCGAGGCTGCGGCGATTCTGCCTCCGCAAGCGCTGCTTGTCGTATCCCTCCGCGAAGTTTACATAGCTATTTCCAATAGTTATTTTTAAGTTCTGCATAATCAGGAGGACCGCAGAATAACCTTCGTTAAATATGCTCCCAGCTAAAAACGCAGCAATCTCAATAACTTGCAATTCGCAATGTAAATGTTTGGGAGCTAAGCGCCAAACGGTGGCATTAAAGCTCTCATTGGCATTCTGGGTATGTCCGCCCAAACATCTTTGAAGCAAATCTGGTCTTGATAGGTCTTTGTAAATTGGTAACAAATGCTTTTGAACATCAGGATGCAGTGGCGGGGGATGATCGAAGTCCTCACCTGTGGCCTCAACAACGCGCCATTTACACCAACTGTCTGCTCCTTTGGGACAATTTTCATGCCTCGGTTCTTGGTTAGTCGAGCATAAGTGGTCATAAGTTGCCATGATGGCGTTTGCCATATCTTCGACGGAGTCAACATTTCTTCGGATAGCCAAACCATAATAAATTGTTAATTTTTTTATGAGCTTGTCGGTGAGTTTTCCCCTTCCAGCCAGTTTTTTATCTTTCTTTACATTACGGAGCCGAGTGCCCATTCGTTTTTAGACGTGCCCTACGCACTCGCTCTTGACAACTTGTAAATGTTCACCATACGGACTTTCATCCAGAATTGCTTTGTATGTTTTTGAGTCCCCGTCTCCGATATAATTTCCATATCTTACTCCAAATTTTTCGTCAGATGCCACAAACATCTGTAATATGGCGTCCACCTCCATCTTACCCGCAGAACCTTCGTGATTTGCAGTACATGTATCCTCATGTTCTGCATACCAGTCGAGATATTCCTGAGTATGTTTTTTATTTTCCCATAGCTTACAACCTTTGCAGTAGGAACTTCTAACCACTAAATCTATAACTTTGCAAGAATAATAGCCTATAAGAGTCGTGACGCCATACAGTGAAGAGAAGCCGCGTTTCTTCCACGAACCATCACCCGACACCTTCAGATTCGATGGAGGTCTTTCGCGTGTCTCATTTTCTTTTTTTTCTTCTTCCACAGCTTTTTTGCAGAAAATGTTGAACATTATTTTCGCTGAAGTATAAATATGTTTCACACTATTGACGTATGCACTTTGACTTAGACCGCTACCGAGATCCATCAAACCGGCAAATATATTTATTGCTTGTAGACCGATGCCCAAAAGTCGAATGACAAACACAATCCTTCGATTGATTTCAAAACCATTGTTCATTAGAGGTCCAGAGTTGATGTCACGGCGACCACACCGGCACAAAACCATGAGCTTGAAACCGAATCCACGATCCGTGGTTTGTTCAAACTTGACATTTTGTTTACACTCACGACAAATAAGCATTTCCGAGAGAGCGCCAAAAATAGTGAAAAATTCAATAATTCGGTAACAGTGCGCATGATTCTTCTGGATATCTGTATAAGACGCACTGGAATTTTTTTTTGCACTGGAACTCTCTCCTAGCGATTCACCTTCTTGATCAGAGAACTGATTACCTTGGAACTTCCGTTTTGGCCGTCTAGTTGCACGCTTCGATTCTGTTCTAGGTGTTTTCGGATACATTGCGACGAAAAACTATTTCTGCGCCTACACAGAAAAAGAGGTTAAAGAGCCAAGAAATTTGTTTTGAACAACCGAAAATCTCCCGAGCGGAGTAAAAATTCTCTGGAACCAAGAAAATTTTCATGGCTTAAGAAAGTTTTTACTTCGTCTCAGAGAATTTCGGGTTTCCTTCTTACCGGTCTTGAATCAAGAATAATTTTTTCGGCTCAAATTAACCGTTTTTCTGTGTACCGAAATTCGAAAGACGACTAGCCTTAGGGAAGTGAATCGAACCTTTGTCAAGCATCGGTATACGATGTGTATATAATTGATGCCGATGTTTGTAATTGTACAATACTCCAACGCGTGAGTATTACGCGCGGTTGCTCAGTTCTCCGGCCGTAGCATCGGAAGTATTCATAATATGGCTATAAAATGTTCAGAGAATATTTTTGAGATATTGAGCTATCGATTCGTGAAATAAAAAAAAAAAACATTTTTGAAAAAATGTATATGTATTTCCCCCCTTAAAAACGATTCATTTTCATTGACACATCATACCGTATGGTTTATTTTGTACATAAATTCGTATTGAATGCTACTAGTAATGAATAATACAGGCTGAACTTCCATGAGACGTATCTCATTCAACACGATTCATTTTCATTGACACATCATACTGTATTGTTCATTTTGTAGTATACATACTGTGGTAATACCAATAAAGTCACCATACAATCAAATACTAGGGACTTTCTTGCTCTTACAAGTTCCTAGCACACTCTTTAGTTTCGAACAACCTCACCCCCATTCTCTCTCTCTCGTGTAACGTCCGGTCGAGTGGTTGTGATAACTGAGTATCTATTGAACAGTCTTGATTAAGTAAAAGTTAAAGTATATATACATCAATTAAAGAACTATTCGCTTTATTATCCTTTTCGCTGCCTTACAATCCTCTTTATAACAAGTTATGGGCCCAGAAGCCGCGGATGCACATTAAATTAGCGGATTCTGAAAGTGAGGTTACAGCACGGCATGGAGCACGCCGGTCGGTAAAGTTAACGTGTCACACCAAAGTTAGTAACGGGAAACATGGAGAAAATATATTTGAATCGAATTGAATCTGATCTGGCACTTAAAACTCGAATCATATCCTATATGAAAAATGAGGTTTTATAAACACGATGCAATAAGAACGATATTCATTTGTATAATTCGTTTTCTATACGTCATGGAAATACTATCCTTACGTTTTTATCTCATTACACAGCCTAATCTTACAACATTTATACTATAAACGATGCGTGAATGATTTCGAATAATACATATACGGCGATGACCGTGACTTTTTTGTTATGAAACCTACCATGTGTTGTAATGTGAAGTTCGTTATTGCTACTTTATGAATTTGAATAGATTTCTATGCCATACGTTGATCTCTATCAGATGCATATCGCGTGTCTAATGGCAAAAGGTCGTAAGCGCCAAAAAAAAAAAAAAAATTCTTTTTTTTTGGTGGCAAAATCTTTTTCATGCAATATTACATCTTTTGGGCATATGCGCAAAAAAAATAATTTTTTGGCGCTTACAACCTTATGGCATTAGTCACGCGATATCATAGCCACGGTTTAGTATTATATGATTTTTTTTTACATTGCGGGTACCAATGGGATCCTCTCGTCTTCGTCTCATTACATGGTATGATTCTATCGTGTTTGTGTCATTACTCTTTTTTCGTTTTTCCAATAATACAGATACGATTATGGTCCTAAAATTTCCCATGCACTGTGGATTATGCACGTATCCTATGCACGTATCTGATTCAAAACGATTCATTCTCATTGACACATCATACTGTAACTCTTTATTACGTAGTTCATACCTTCGTAATGAAATGCTACCAGTAATTAATAATACAGGCTGAACTTCCATGAGACGTATCTCATTCAAAACGATTCATTTTCATTGACACATCATACTGTAGTCTTTATTACGTAGTACATACACGGAGAGAAATCTCAAGCAAATATTACTATGCACGTAAAAAAACAAGGTAAATATTACCATGCCACCTAGTATTTAGTCCGTGAAACAAAAAACGTTGGAAATATCAATATGTCACATGGCGAATTCTACTATTTTTCACTGTTCTTAGTCCCATGTTGCCCGGAACTTGATTTCAAGTAATTTTTACTTTTATTCTATTGGCAAGGATCTATGCAGCATGGTAATATTTACCGTGCTGGGTAGTTCGTGCTACCTTGTAGCGATGTGAGCGCGACCAGACAGCAGAGCGTGTCAGTTTTAGGTTATGTGAATATTCGATGGATCGCGCTGAAGCAGACGGCATGGTAATATTCACCGTGCTGGCATGGCTATGATGACATTCTCGCAAAGTTATATCAGACGGAATTTTTCGATACTGTGCTACATAGTAATTATTACCAGGCTCCTACAGTCGTCACATCTATGTTTTTCAGAAAGCCTAGTAACATTTACTGTACATTTCTCTCCGTGTACATTCGTAATGAAATGCTACTAGTAATGAACAATACAGGCTGAACTTCCATGAGACGTATCTCATTCAAAACGATTTATTTTCATTGACACATCATAATGTACTCTTCATTACGTAGTACATACATTCGTAATGAAATGCCACCAGTAATGAACAATACAGGCTGAACTTCCATGAGACGTATCTCATTCAAAACGATTCATTCTCATTGACACATCATACTGTACTCTTTATTACGTAGTACATACATTCGTAATACCGGCTGAACTGCAATGAGACGAATCACTTTAGAAAACATTTGTAGTATATATACTATTCATAGGTATAGGGTAAAGTCGGGATAGATGCCTCAGTGGGAGAGATGGCCGATATTCGATAACAGATGAAATAATCGTCGGATACCGCCACTGAATTTTTTCACTGTTCCTCGTATCTAAAATGCCAGAAAGAATGCACGAACGCTCGAAAAAAACCGATCATTTTCACGAAAATTGTAGTTTACTGATCAGTATTCGAAAAATTTTCGTTGCTGTAACTTGGGTATATTATCTGTGTAGTAGGTCTGACTATTTAACAATAACTAGAGGGTACTATGGCCTATGGGCATGGGTAAACTCAGATAGGTATTTGAAGGTCATGTAGTGTCAACGTTAACGTCAGAACGCCTACTACGACGAAGGTGACTACAAAAAGGGCATCTTTGCACATACGTGGGGCATCTCACCTATACCCATCGGGTAAGATGGCCAAAACACTATATTCGTTTATCGCAATTTTCATTGGGATTGAATTAAAAAAAAAAAATCGTGTTCAAATCTTACCAAAGCCTTATAAAGTCACTTTGTGCAATGAAAAGATTTTTCCATGGAACACGTAATTTTTTAAAATACATTTTTCTTAGGTGGGGCATCTATCCCGACTGTATCCTATGATTCAGCTCCATCACGATTGTATGGAGAATGCCGAATTCAACTGCATAAAAGCAGTGTATACTTCATACAATATTCATATCGAACATAATACGATTTGGTTCACACGAATAAGATCCTCATTGCGCAATATATGAATCAGAAACACGAAAGGAAACTATATGGGCAAATCCACAGAACTTTTAACCCCCAGCGAAGAGTGATAAAATTAGAAATATTTTGTAAGATAACGATACTACGCACTTGTAGGTTTTTAGGCTAGTTCTACATAGTATTAGACACGTATTTTCACAGTTTAATCTACTCAAGTATATATGGTGAAGTTGAAACAAACTTTGAAAAAGAAGAAAATGTCGAAATCGCATGCGAGGCTGGCGAATTTTATTGAACCGTTAAGGTGGTTCTTCCACAGAGGGCCGAATTTCATAGGTGCTTTAGTTGGGCCCCGTTAAAAATTGATAAATTTACATATTTTTTATTTTAAACAAAGCCATAATGCCCCAATGACATATTGGTGTTTTATTCGGACGGAGCTCTCTGATGTGAGCTATGAACTGACGTGTCGCGGTGTCGCCAAACGTCTCAATTCCGTCAAATCTTCACGTAAAATTGAAATTCAATCACTTCAACTCTGAATATTTTGTCGCAGACTCCGATGACGTACTATTTTTTGACTATTTATAAAATCCTCATAATGCATACTATATACAACTCGTTTTTGGAAAAGATCTCTAATATTTACGTACAACAAATATCTCATCAAATCGTTCGTAATGGGATTCTGCCATAAGGTTATGTATTGAATATTGGAAATCTGAGGTCAGTTTTCTCTGTTATTTGCTCGATGACCCCCTGTCAAACTTTGTATGAGTATTGTTAGGTACTTTAAGTATAACACAGTGAAAAATTAGAATCTTCTGCAATATTTCGGTTCGTGGAAGAACCACCTTAATGATATTCTACGAGCGCCCTTCCAGTTACCATTTTGATTCAATGTGTTTTAGTTTCTCCTTCATACCCCAAAACATCATCCGTTCTGCCTCAGATGTGCTTCTCTCGCAAAAAAAATTATTCGGCTACAAAAATGCGAGGATGAATTGAATTTTTGTTTTATTTCTGCAAAGTTAATTCCTTCACACGTACGCCCTCTGATGTATCGATGAATGAGCAATGCTGACACATCTTCAATTAAAAGAGGCATCTTTTGCGAGGTGTCGCATAACTGTGCCATCAATAGTGTCCATGCAGTAACAATTCGAAAATGATCATCAGAAACGTAAACTGTGTATAAAATTCAGTTTTTACGACGGCACATCAGAAATGCTTCTCGGTTTCACATTTTCATAATTGTAAACTACAGTTTATCATACGTGTGAACTGAAAAAAATAGTGGCGTCACAAATCTATGTATGAATCGAATATAAAGTCATCAACCCTAGAATGGCACACACACTGTAACAAAAACAATCGGTGTGGACTCGTACAAACCACATGTTGGTGTCAATTTAACACGATCTGAAAGTCACTCCCACACCGTCTGAGATTTTTTGACACCCATACCCAGCAAACCAAAATATGTATCAAATACGTATATATTATGTAACGAATGTTACACGTTATGTATCAAACTCATAAGAAAGTATGTTACTGTTACAGCACGATGTCAGCAACATTGGATGTATCATCAATGTATTAGATATGTGCTGGTGATACATATCAGCGACGGCTCACCGATATATCATAGACATACCGAAGATATGTCAAAGACATGTTGAAAGATATATCAGATACATATTGGAGATGCATCTGATTCAATTAACTATCACACTGGAAAAGCTGAATAAAAAGCCGTTATTATTACTAATTTCCATCATCTATGGTGTATATATGACATAGTAACAATTTATAATCAACCACAGATAGATTAAAACGCATTTTTAGTTCATTCAGGACAACATCATTATTTTGACCTAACCCGGGCTCGAACCATGATCGCTCGGACTCGCTTGGATTAGTAGTCGCACGCTCTCGCCACTACACTGTAGAATATTATTTGATTCCTAACTAGTCTATTGTTTATAATTATAATAGCAATAATGACTATATGGATTCAGGTCTCATTTACATGGGAAAAAATAATCATAAAATTTAGTGTTGATATCATCGATTATAATTCATTTTTTTTTATATTAGCATTCATTTAAATAACATGTAAATATGTCGTCATATCTTCGATTAATAAATATAAAGTTGATAATTCTCATTCATTCTTCCTCGCATTTGCATACAGTTAAAATTGTTGTCTGTTGTAAAATACATTGGAAAGCGTTTATTTGATATAGTAATCTATACATAATATTTGATAGCGACAATTAATTATATTACAAACTTATCTCTTAATTCTCGTTGAACACTTGTCGGTGCCTCTTAATGGTGAAGGACGGTTTCATGGCATATCAGATGTTCTAGTTCGTAGTATGTTGTTTCATTTATACGTTCATTAACGTTGATAGTTATCATATAGCTTGATATTGTCGTTATTCGTTGATTTAAATTATTCGCCAATGCTTATTAGGATTAAGATGTTATCAATGGATTCACATTTATGCGTTTTACACCACGCGATTTTACTGTAGTTGGATTTGGTGAGTTTTCTCTCTAAATGTTTTGACTTTGTTTTATTACAGACACGATTGCGTTAAATTATACATTGTTCGTTAACTTTCGTTGGTTTATGAGTATTATTCATTATTCAATATATTTTCAGTTATTTTCAACGAGTACTTCGTTGAATGTCTGTCCTCCATCCCAGTCTTCACAAGAGTGAGAGAGCGTCTATAGTCTCTATTCTACTTCCGCACTGTTTACACTAGTCAGGTGTATGCTTAAATTCGCACCATTATATTAGTCAAGTTTCGGCGGTTGTTTTTGAACCTTGATATCGTTACAACACTACAGTATCGTGTAGCGAATACTGCCAGATTCCTCTATATTTTCGATCTCGCTATCTAACAGCTCTGAAGCGTTTATGCCTCGATTGATGCGTACTATCATGTTAGTCACTTACATTCGTTTCAGAAATTATCGCCAGCAGATACGGATATCCTATTTTGCGATGTTTTAATTGCAGAACTAAAGATATTGCACGTATCATAGATGTTATTATGTTATGTGACTCTGTTCCCTGGTGTTGCCATCTCTGTTACGTATCATCCATGGGTCTGATGTTATATATACGACACATGTCATATTTGCAGAAATATTATGTTCCATGTATGTAACTATGTTATATTTCCGGATCCCTGAAGATGCTTTCAATTTTATGTATCACTTGTGGGTCTCATGTAATGTACACGAACATCACGGAATTGAAGTTATGTTATTTCTCCTCTACGTAACTTTGTTATATTACATTGTTACTTCGTGATGCCCTCAATATTACGTATCATTCATGCATCTTATGTTATGTAAACAATATGTTACATTCTAAAGATATGTCGCATATCAGAGACATAACTATGTTACATTACTCCGATCTCTAGATGTGCTCTTACAGTTATGTATCAGATATGTATTGGTTTGCTGGGTAGGTGCTAAATTTTTTGATTAAATTTCAATTTTTTTTTTCGATCAAATAACTTGGACACCGTTGATCTCCGGAATTTTTCACGAAGGAATTTTTTTTTTCTTTCACGCGAGGTGTCGAAAGTCCTACTTTCCGTGCAGGTGTGGTGAAAATCTATTTCATGTGAAAATTGTGTTTTCTCCAATATTACTATACCATAATTATTACGCCCCTGTATGAAAATAGTTAACGGACGTGGATTATTTGTCTCGTGAGTCATGCGAAAACATACACCAAACCTGAGATGTGTGCTCGCAGAATGGAAAAAAAAATGAAAAACCTATCCAAGTTAAAAGTTTTATGGATTTGCCCATATACATGCTGTTTTGGTGCCACGCTATACGACGTAACATATTCGTGCATTGTAACTTTCTCTGCGTATGTCTAACGGCAGAAGGCCGCGAAATTACGCTAGCTCGCGTGAATTCTTTGTCACGGGTATGATTTAGAGCCCCTCCAAGGAAAAATGTGAAAAACCTATTGTTACCCTAATACAGACTTGGGATTGGACACTCTCAGACTCGGGTACCGATTAAAGCTGTACCACTGCTGCCTGAGTGTGACGCACCAAAGCTGCCTCCCTACTACAGACTTGGATAATCTTACACTCTCAGACTCGGGTACCAATTAAAGCTGTACCGTTGCTGCCTGAGTGTTAGACCACCGAAGCTGCCTGCTTTAAGCTAGCTAAACACGATTTTATTTCTAAGTGATTTTAGCTGAAAGGAATTTATCGTAATTAAAGAAATGAAATACGACACGAAATGAAAGACAATTTGATTCGGATTGATGATTATATCTAATCGATTGATTATTTATTTTATTGATTAGACTTCCTATAGCCTATTTTACTTAAAGCTTCTATTTACAAAAATGAAATAAACTAAAAAAGTGGCTCGATATAATGAAATAATAACCTTTGAATCTAGTTGTTTTTCTCTTATTTCTAATTGCTTTTTTTGTTTCTGTTTCTGTTCTGTTCGTTTTGTTCTTCATTCTGATTTTAAGTTAAACTGCTACTTTAGCTAATTTACTTTTATTCTTGAGTTTTCATTCTAATTCTGAGTTTACTGATGCTTTAACTGATTAAACTGAATTGAGTTTTGATTTGAAGCTAATTGGTAACTCGCTGCTTTAGCCGAGTTCCTTTTTCAATTTCTCGATTTGTGAATTTAATCTGAGGTAAGATCTCGCTTTGAGTATCTCCCTGTATTTGAGGTTATTGAGTTAATTGACTGCTCCAGTACGAATCGCTCGCTAATCTGAAGAATGAGTTTTGATTCTGTGTGAGTCGTCTCGGCCGCTTTGGCTCGAATACGCTGCTCACTGCCTCAGCGTGCTGTCTTATATAGTAGCTCTTGTGACGTCACGTCAGGGTCTTCTGATCGAATCGGCGCGAGGCTATTTGCGCGGTCGTATGTAGCTTGTTCGGTCGATCTACTGGGTGGTACAGTCCGAACACGTTACAGCATATTTATTCACAACAAACAACAGAAACAAAAGGGGCAATCATCCATAGCATATACGAATAGATTCACTCGCATAAACAACATATGTCGTATATCGCAATCCTACGCGATGGAGTGGTATCATTCATTCGTAATTCATTCGGATTAGAGCTACATACTATAAAATCATCATCATTTGATACGATTCCCATCACATTCATCTGCAGCCGTTTACGAAAAACAGGAATCAGAAACACGAATCAAAACGAGATAAATTTTTTTTTCGTTTTCTATCGGACATTTTAAGCAGGGCTTTGGCTCCGAGTTTTTTTTTTTGAATTTTTCCTCGCTATCATAACTCACTAACCAATTTATCGTTAAGATATGAAAATGTAACTGAACCTAGTCTATATAGGCGGAGGCCTCCGGGCCGGTAACTATGATGTAACTCTCTGTAATACATGTATATATCATCTTTTGACAATAAAGCTTATTCTATTCTATTCTATTCTATTAGACCATACCACGTTGAAAACACCGGTTCTCGTCCGATCACCGAAGTTGAGCAACATTGGGCGCGGTCAGTACTTGGATGGGTGACCGCGTGGGAACACCGCGTGTCGTTGGCATCTAGTTTGTCCATCATTTTTCGAGCGCTCTCTTCTCTTTTTTGCCCATGGATCCAAGGAGAGTCTCATGCCTATCGGCAACGACCATACCACGTTGAAAACACCGGTTCTCGTCCGATCACCGAAGTTAAGCAACATTGGGCGCGGTCAGTACTTGGATGGGTGACCGCTTGGGAACACCGCGTGTCGTTGGCATCTATTTTGTGTATCATTTTTCGAGCGCTCTCGTCTCTTTTTTGCCCATGGATCCAAGGAGAGTCTCATGCCTTTCGGCAACGACCATACCATGTTGAAAACACCGGTTCTCGTCCGATCACCGAAGTTAAGCAACATTGGGCGCGGTCAGTACTTGGATGGCTGACCGCTTGGGAACACCGCGTGTCGTTGGCATCTATTTTGTCTATCATTTTTCGAGCGCTCTCCTCTCTTTTTTGCCCATGGATACAAAGAGAGTCTCATGCCTTTCGGCAACGACCATACCACGTTGAAAACACCGGTTCTCGTCTGATCACCGAAGTTAAGCAACATTGGGCGCGGTCAGTACTTGGATGGATGACCGCTTGGGAACACCGCGTGTCGTTGGCATCTTTTTTTTTCATCATTTTTCGAGCGTTCTTCTCTCTTTTTTGCCCATGGATCCAAGGAGAGTCTCATGCCTTTCGGCAACGACCATACCACGTTAAAAACACCGGTTCTCCTATGGCTTTGAATAAACTTCTATTGAAAAAAAAAAAAAACATCGGTTCTCGTCCGATCACCGAAGTTAAGCAACATTGGGCGCGATCAGTACTTGGATGGGTGAACGCTTGGGAACACCGCGTGTCATTGGCATCTTTTTTTCTTATCATTTTTCGAGCATTCTCTTCTCTTTTTTGCCAATGGATCCAAGTAGAGTCTTATGCCTTCCGGCAACGACCATACCACGTTGAGGACTTCCGGTTGTTTCCAAGCCGAAGGTTTTTCTCTAACGCGCATCTTATAAACGATTCTTGAACCATTTATGGATGATTAAACAAATAGTTATTGCGCTGTGTGATTAATAGTATATTGTACAGCAAGAGAGCAAACAACGTCTTTGCTCCCCGAGTGTATAGCTTGCTGCCCGAGCGAGAGCGAGGGCGGCAAACTAGACCGTGGGGAGCGAAGACGTTGCTCCCGTGGTACACACGATATTTTTTTCAACACATGAACGGAGGCCGATTTTGCTATCTGTTTGAGGAAAAATCGGCTTTACCTATTAATTTTCAATAAATCAATCAAAGTTATGATTCAAGTTAGTTGTTTGCTGCTCTAAACAAACAGTGCCGGCTTCAGACAGTAAGCAACTGAGGCGGCCGCCTCAGGGCGCTGCTCTGAAGGGGCGCTAAAACGGAGAGCAGTTTGTTTTTCATCACACATGCACGGAAAACCCGATTTTCCTCCCTGTTATGCGAGAGTAAAATGGCATTTTGTCTCCCGTGGTACACAAGATGAACTCGCGCATGCGCATGTCGCGGAAGTTTATTTTCTTTCCTAGGGAGCGGGAAGAAAATAGCGTTTTATTCCCTACGAAGCGTCATCGGACGGATTAAAATACTATAGTTCGGAAATACGGGTCGGAAAATCGGTGTTTCCGTGCATGTGTGATAAAATTATCGTGTGCAACAAGGAAGAATAGGTGCTTTCTACCTCGTGTGATTGTGCGGCAGTAGTATAGCTATGTTAGTCAAGAACCATGAGAGTCAAGATCCACCCTGTAGAGGAGTCATGACCGCGCCTTTACCTTTTTCTAGAAAGTTCCTTTTTCTAGAAAGTTCTAACCCGCGCCTTTATGGCCGATTTTTATGTGTCATTTTACGTAAATTTTTATGGGAGTAATTCTACCGGTAATCCCACTGGTTATGTCCGATTTTTATGTGAAAAGCAATGTCACAATCAATAATCAGATTTTTACGCAAATCAATCATCCGATTTTTACGCAAATTTCTATGGGAGTAATCCTACCGGTAATCCTACCGGTTATCTCCACAATCAATAATCAGATTTTTACGCAAATCAATCATGCGATTTTTACGCAAATTTCTATGGGAGTAATCCTACCGGTAATCCTACCGGTTATCTACAGTCCAGTATTTTCAGGAGTTCTTACCTACGCGTTCATGTCATTAGTGTGACAAGCAATCATCAGAATTTTTACGCTAATTCTTACCATTTTACGCAAATTTTTATGGGAGTAATTCTACCGTTAATCCCACTGGTTATGTCCGATTTTTATGTGATAATCAATGTGACAATCAATCATCAGATTTTTACGCAAATTTCTATGGGAGTAACCCTACCAGTTATTACAGTCCAGTACCTATGGTGAGTGACGTTACCTTATTTTTAAGAGTTTCACAGTATAGTATCTACAGTATAGTGAGTGAGTGCAAGTTCCCTACAGTGCAATGAAGATTCGAAAGTTCTAACCGGCGCCTTTAGCTTACTTACGTGACAATCCCCCTGGAGAATATTTGTGTGACAGGTGATCATCAGAATTTTGACGGTGGACGTACGTTAATTCCTACTGGTTACCCTCGCCGGAAACATTTTTTTATATCAACAAGTCAATTGCAAGATATCCGACGCAGATAGTGCACATTGCTCAAGGTCGAGATACTACCTGGGTTATATACCTCGTTTCAAATTTCAAAGCTATCCTACAAACTAAGAGTAGATTCTCAAATATTGTAAGGCATATGACAACAAATTCATGTTATATTTCAAAGATTTATTTCAAATTATACAGGCAGGTTGGGGATACTTCGCAATGTGAATAAAATTGAACGAAAACGTTTAGAAACATGGCGGTAGTACACGCCTCCGTCTTCAGCAACCGTTTTCAATTTCTGGAATAAGGCCTCATCACTCAGCAGCCTTGCAGTTATACGTGGAGGTAGATTTTCGGTAAAGGTTTCGTAAGGAGCGTCCCCCCCAATTATGTCGGCTACTATTCTTGTGCGCCCCGATAATGTTGTCATCTTCCGCAAACTGATGATGATATGCACACCGCTAGTTGATTTTTTGATGGGAAGACGTTCACCGCATAGACCCAACTGACCAATTTTAAATATCTCAGCATCGGTGAAGTTGTGGGTAGAGGAGTCCTCGACTAACTGCCCAGCGTTGAACACATTGGCATCAGATAGGTCTGTGGTACCAAATAAATTCATGATGTTTATCATTATCAATAAATCTCCTCTGGAGTTCTATTTGATGCTCACACTTGTGAATTCAGATTGCAAGTAACTCAGATTTTGAGATGGCACCATATTCATACCCAGAAGCAACTAGATGAACCAGTTTCGTAGGGCTTTGAATACCAGACCTTCTCCCCCACCACTAAGCTGTTCGCAAATTATCGTAAACGAATCTTAGCCCTAGTACTATATTAATGTGATGAACACGCACCCTATCGACGCTGAAGGAAATTTCTGGTTAACAGGTCGTAGAACTGCAAGTTCAACTGGTTGATTAGGTCTTTGAACTGCACAGTTCTACACGTTCATCAGAAATCAGATTCTACGAACTGATAGACCCTGAATTATTGTTAAATAAAGGTAGGCTTGAGAGAACAATTCATGTATGATTATTTATTTGTAAGCGTGATACATTTCAGATATTTATTAAATTTACATATAGTTGAATTCTACTCGGTTGTATAGTCCCCCAAGATTATGCATGTGAAGGCGATTCTCATCGGCAGCCAGTATCATTTTTTGGACTAAGTCCTCATCGTCAATCAGCACTTTTGACATGCGTGCAGGTAGAAATGCCGAAAATGCGTTTTCCAAATCAAGGGTTATTCTTGTACCGAATCTTGTTTGTACTTTCCGCAAGCCGGTGACGGGGTAATGTTTATTGACCTCAAGATCTGCCAATTTCTTGGTGGGAAGGTATTCATCACATCGACCCACCTTGTTGATTTTCGTCAGGTCCATGGCGTTGTTCATATTAATTTTATAGTGTTTATTCTTCTCAAAATATGATCAAGATCTGATTTCGCCTGAATCAAGGTTTTTACTTCACCAATATTTTTCAAGAGCAGTTCGATTCGCAGTTTTAGTTCTCGCCGATTACGAACAGTGCGCATGGAGTATTAGTTGAAGACTGTCATTTAGCATATAAATCCGGAGCCTTTTATACCCAACCAACGGGGATCATAGCGTCAGTTTTGATCTATGCATGAGCGCCCACTTTTCAATAATAATTAATCTTAACTGACGTGATAAGCTCCATACAGGGTTGTGAGCTGATTGAAAGTACAGGTAAATGGAAGCTGATTTTAATTCGAATATATGCGTCAGTCTTCATACAAAGTTGCAATATCAGAGTTGCAATATACAAGGTGTGGGAATATCTTCTCAATCTTGTCACAACTGATTGGACGCACAAATAAATCTTACATTGTATAGCAATAATCAATGGGGAGGATCAGTCCAAGTCATCCTTGAGCAAATTGATGTGGAAAAAATATTATTCTCGGAGTGAATATAAATACTGCAATGGTTTTACAAACTACATCAGTTCGATCAGTTCCTGCAGCCATAGTCACCATCAGCTTCAATGGCGTCAACATCGAATAATTTTGCAACGCATGCCGATCTACACCACACCGAAATGTGTGATGGAAAACAACATTGGGTTCTCTGCGCACAGCCAGAACCTTTTGAGAAGGCGCAGACTCTCATTTCCTGTCGCCCAGGTTGCAAGCGGCTTGAGTCTTCCCAGAGGGCTGTACCATGCAATCCGAAGAAGCAGCGAACAAATTTCGGCCAACTAGTCGGTGAAGAAGAAGAAGAAGAAGTATCTTTCGGAATCCTCAATCGGAAGTTTCGTTTGAATAAATCTTCTTCCAAAAGTATAGAAGTTGAACTTCTTGTCAAAGGTGATTTATCACGTCAAATTGTCATATCCCTGGTGGACACGGTGCAGAATAATAAAATGGTTTTCACTCAAAGTATTTGGGAAAATTTTCTAAGCAGCCAGCAAGTTCTTAGCGAATGGTTCGAATATGGGAGTTTACCTAATTCGGGAATAGAATACACGATTCCGTTAACTGCGAGAGGAGACTCATTTGTGAATTGTCGCAAAGTCTATAACAAGAATGCTGTGTATTTTTCACCTGCGAATATTACGATCATGGAGGTGTCATTCAGAACGATGCAGAGTATACTACCGTGTATTCATGTCACCATATGCAGACTCGTGATGCAAGAACAAACTATCAAAGATCGTGCGAAGTTATTTGTTGAAAAACTTGGTGCAGCGATGGAGGAGGATGCTTCAAGTGAAGTGGAGGCGAGAAACGTCATAATGAATAGCGAGGACTTTGATGTGGATTCAGTCATCGATAATGAATTAGTCTGTCTGGGCATGCAGACCTTAATAAAATACAATAATAAGTATCAATAATTATCAATAAATGTATGATTTATTCGATGTTACACAAATATAAAACACATTTTACAAATCAATCCTTGACTACTAAATAAACTACAAATATGACCCATTTTACTAACAGACTATGAATGTATAACCCATTCTACTAACAGACTACGAATGGATAATGATTGTAACGCTAGAGTTCGACTCACACGTGTGTTTATCCAAATTAACACGAACGATATGGTACCACGACTGAGGTGCACCATCGCGTTTAGGGGGCGAACTCGTAGTTGAATTACTCATCTGCAATGAACAAAAAATTCATAATTGATTTGGTTCAACACTTTATACTCATAATATGGGAGTTTCCTTACTGTATTGAAATTTTGTATAAGAAAGGAAACCCCGGAGCCTGATTCGACTCACTTTACCTTCGGCGTCTTCAAGCTCCCACTGAACTGCAAAATCTTGGGAGGTACTCTGATCAGTGCTGGTACGGGCTGAAAATATTATATGCGATAAGAATAAACTCTGAACTTTATATGACATTGATTCGTAGGGGTGTTGTAGCGGCCCGCAAATAAATTTTGAATCAATATCAACTTCATAAAAGAATTGTTTGAACAATCAATAAAATCATGAAACTATGGTTAGAGAGCACCAAAATATCAATTCCACTTATTTCAGAAATACGAAAATTTCAAAGCCTATCAATTTATATTATCACTATGATATTAGACAAGTACCTATCTCTCCGCAAATAAATTTTTTAATATAAACTTCATGAAAAAGATTGTTTAAACAATCAATAATATCATGAAATTATGATGAGAGCACCAAAATATTGATTCCACTTATCTTCAGGAATACGAAAATTTCAAAACCTATCAATTTATATTATCACAATGATATTAGACAGGTACCTATTTCAGAATGATTGCAGAAATTCTATTCACTTCAGTCGATTTTACCGCGACCTCATTATTCACAAAGAAAGAAATCAATTTGAGTAAACTTACGTTCAACTGTTGTTGTTGGCGCCGGTGTTGTTGCAGGTGCTGCCGTGTAAATCTGATTTGGGTTAATCCCCCCGTTGTGAACATTCATTACGTTGGTGTATTGGCCATGGGGTATAGATTTTTCCGAACCTCGCATATAATCGGGAGGTGGGTAAAATTGTTTAAAGTTAAATGATGCGTTTGAGTGCAGGCTAGTTGCATCCAGTTGATGGATTATCCCATTATTCAGCATTTCGCGTTCCGCAGTTGGAGCAGAAATTATTGAATTTACGAGACACAGAATTATAAAGGATGTGAAATACATAATGTTTTTCCACTTTTATTCTAAGTGTATAATGATAATTCAAAATGGAATTCAGCTTAAACGGAGTTGAGCTTTCAGTGACGACTGCTCACGTTGATATACTGAAAGCGTTTAATTCTGAATGCTCATTTGCATCATGAGCAGAGTCAACGAAAAAATTAGATCCGAAGTGGGAATAATAGCAATTCAGCAGAAACTGATAAAAATTATTCGATCTAGAACAGCACGCGCCACGATAATGCTAGTTCGATGGCCGTTCAATCACACACTAACAAAGTATCTCATTGTTATATAGATTCTGTAAAACTATGTAACCTCATTTTACAGAATTGTGTGCACATGCGAGTAGGGATAATAGCGATTCAGCGCGAACTGTTAAAAATTATTCGATCTGGAGCAGCACGCGCCACGATAATGCTAGTTCGATGGTTGTTTAATCACACACTTACAAAGTATCTCATTGTTATCTGGATTCTGTGAAACTATGTAGCCCCATTTTACAGAATTGTGTACACATGCGAGTAGGGATAATAGCAATTCAGCGCAAACTGTTAAAAATTATTCGATCTGGAGCACCACGCGTCGCGACCGTTCAATCATGCGCTTACAAAGTGCCTTATTGTTGGAGAGTAAAACTATTTCATATCATAAATCCAATTTTTGTAATTTTGATGAAAAATTGAAGCCTGATTACTCCCTTTCTTCAGATACTTGACAGAAATAAATGCATTCAGTGGGAAATTGGTGTTATGACCATTATCGGCTTGGTGTATTTAATTCTTTTCAAATAAATAATGTAGAGGGTATTTCCAAGAACTTTCAACTGCAGAGAATGGATCCCAATCAGTGGTACGTATTTCTCCAAATGCTTGATTTCATTATTAGCATTTCAACTTTTAAGCATTTACAGTTATTCGTTCTTTACAACAAATTTTGTATTAAACGCACTCTTGGATGGGATAAATATGAATTTAGGGTAAAATCTTAAATAAATGGTATGTTGTATTGAATGTAGTTTTTATTTTTGCATCCAACATCGGTTATTCATTCTAAAAACATTTTCAACCGCACAGTCACCTGAATGACTGTTACACCGCGGTTGTTGTTTAGTAGACTCTATTCTATCTGCTAAATATGCTGCATCAATATTGAACAATCGTTTTAAAATTAATTTAACAGACCTATTAATTACTAAAAATGATGGAGAATCTTGTAGATGTGGGCGTACAAGATACAGCAGTCCCGAGTAGGGTATATTTCCGTCATTCCAGCTGAATCCATGATAAATTTTACTCTCAAGCGCTTGAATCTGGTTATCTTTAGGTAAAACCGACCAGGGATATGGAGGTTGAAATATAAAATGGTGCAAATTAAAATTGTATCTCAAAACTGCAATTTCTTTCACAATATACGTATCGTTGGGTCCCGTAAACCCCTGAACATCGATAAATGTGGGGCCCATGACTATCCATACCTTTCTGCAAATAATCTGATTTGTCAAGCATTTATAGACCCACAATCCCACCCCCACGTTTATTTAAATCAGTTTTCGAACCACATTTGTCAGTGGACTGTATTCAATAATTTTATCATGAATAATTAGACAAGAGGCGGTTGTATTTAGAGGGACATTAACGTTACACTGAAACTCGAGACGTATATCTACAGATGCACTTTTGAGAGATTCATTCTGACGCGAACAATCTATTACCGCGATCGGAGCATGCGTTTTGAATGTATCTAAATCAAGCAATGGTTCTAGGCTACCAGTCTCACCGTAATACGATGCTTTGAATTTGGCATACATACTATAAAGCAAAGCGTATCTTTTTCGCGTGAAATCTAAATCCAAATTATCATAGGGATATGACTCAGAGTTAAGGTATAGGCGAATGTTTGTTAATTCACAATGGTCAAATACGCTGGGGTCATGAGTAAGTTTATTTCTTCGTCCTGTCTGCAGCGCCAGTATCACGTATCGAGGTTTCTCAAGTTGAACGGCTGTTTTCACGGACCAGGTATGGTGAGTAGTTTCTTGAAGCACTGGATACTCATACAAATCCCATGAACGAAAACTAATTTCAATCGATGTGCCGCTCTCAAGAAGATGTAACAGCTCCAATTTTCGCAAATCTTCGACACTTATGTGGGGCATACGCCATTGTAATTTATTTAGCTTTAGATTTACGGCTGCAGCCGTTTCTCCCACAAATATAGCATTTGAATCTGTTCTTGGACGGATTAAAACCAGTTCATGACGTGCATTTGTGATGATTCTTTTATAATCTTCACAGAACCCGAGCAGGATGCGCAGTGGTATGCAATAATTAAAATACCCCCGATCCAATTCAACTAAATTTCCCGACAAATTCCAATTTGCAACCTCCAGGGCTTTACCAGCATTGACATTCAATGATAAATAGTTTTTTATACTAGTGCTGATTCCTAAATTTTTGCATCGATCAATTTCAACTCCATTTAATTCATACCTAATTTCATCGAAAAGAAAAGCCATTGCATTGTTGATTAGTTTCACATTTTTTGCTGGTGCATGGACACCATTCGCATCCGGTACAGAATTCAATAGTGTGCCCTCGATGTATAAAAAACTGTCGCATGGTAATACATACAAATCTTGCTGTTGAATCGGAATTCGTATCTCGTCATTGTTTTGATATGATGTACTTGCATAGGGAGCGTGAGCATGAACTTCAACTCGAGTTACACTGTTATCAAATATTGGTCGGGTATTAATGTTTAGCAGATTTGCCATATCTATCTTTTACATGAAATCCCAAGGATTCTAAAAAATTGACGTTATCAGCCGTAAGCGACTGACGTACTGCGTATGGTGTTGTTCGTTTGACCAAACTTTGAATACTGAGCGATGGGGGTATGGTTGCCACATATTTGTGCACGTTCTCGTATATCAACATGATGAAAAATCACTGCACTTTTACGTGCAAACGGATTGTTATCTGTTCTCCTCGAAATTTGACGAGATTACCGTCTTGATCCACAACACGAACTGTTATGTTGTCGATTACACGAGGGCTTACGGGTAAGTAAATGACGTGGTAAGGGGACTCGGAGATTTTATAGCCAGGTGGCACGTTTGCAGAGAATTCGTGGATCGTGTGTACTGGACGATCGTTACTATATGCACCTGCCGTGATGTTACACTCAACTCGTATAATATTAACTTTCAGAATGTTGACAGGTAGATCAGATTCATGCCAGACGTTAGCTTTAAGCTGTCGCTTTGTAAACCCCAGCAGAGAGCCGAGGTTGTTCTCCCCACTAAAGTCAATGTCATACTTGCACTTTAACTCACATTTTAATGTATTGTTGTTCGGACGAAGTACAATGGGGGGTGGTGATTTTGAATCGTCAACTAGCTGTGTCGATAAATATCTATTCAAATCATCAATTTCGTAAGACCCGTCGGGAATAATAATTTCTTTGCCCCCATCATAATAAAATTTATTATTTGCCCCATCAACATTTGGTACTGAGTTAAAAGTTTCAAAATCTACCAATCCCAATACATATTGAGCATTATCGGATAGGACAATCGGTGGAAAATAATTTGCACTAAGAACAGACGTTGACCCCGAAAGCGTGAGCGTCAGTGACATAGCGCAGTCACGTGCATACTGGACTTTGAATGTGAATGTATTTTATGTATTATCACGTAAAAATAGCAAGCACAGTTGTCCGCAAATTGCAGAATTATAATTTTGATACTGATCGTGATTGTATTCAATTTGCACATTATTCCCAAAATATTCAATGAATTCCTTAGGTGGCGGCAGATTTCCATAGCTATCATAATACTTGATTTTATGTCCACGTTTCACGTATGCCACCCAATGCGTACCAGGCCCCTGCAAATCATCCAAGTTAATAATCCCACACTCATTCGTTTGGATGGGGTTTTTATTTTTACGTAGTTCAGATCGCATAAACACGCCTTTGAAATATGGAATGCGCATACGTTTTGCGAATGCGAGAAGCTCAATGTTAGTTGTAGGACCGTTAGGTAGAATGATTATCTCATTTTTGAAGTTTTTTTATTTCCTCTACATTTTCCCGCCCCACTACCTTTTTTGTAGGGATTCAGATACAGTCTGCGACCACCCTGCTCCATAGCACGATTGTGACGCTCAGTTTCAGATAAAATTTTGCGAGCGTTAGATGCTTGATTCACAGATTTTGCGATGCCTGCGGCTCCCCCCGCTAAACTTCCTACTGCCGACAATCCTGCAAGTAGTGGAACCAAGAACGGTAAAAATCCTCCACGCTTACCAGGAGGTAAAATTCGGGGTTTTACTCGTTTCGCCCTCGTCCTCCGACGTTGTGAAACATTTTTTTTTTTAATTTTCTTCAATTTTCCACCTGCATTTTTTTCCCCTTTACCACGCTTCAATCCCGCACCCATTTTCAATTTAACCTTCATTGCACGCGATACTGCCCACGCAGCTGCTCGTTCGAGCAACGCAGCGTCTCCTGCTGTGACCCGGTGTGATGCCTGTTCTGCTAGCTTTTGGTCTGCGTTATGGCGAGCCTGGAGGTCTTCACTTCGTGAATAGGCTATATCATGCTCACGACAAAACTTGTCCAACGGGTTGATTCCCGTGTCACCTCGAGTCAGACGCTTGGCCAGATGTGTACCGGGACCACAGTACTGATAGCCGGGTATGTGTAGTTCAAAGGGTAATGAGTTGATAACGCTATTCAATAGACCTTGTCCGCGCAACCGTGCTCTTGACATCTACGACAATTCCTTATCTGCTGCGCGAGCCCATCAATGTGATGAATGTCTTTATTGTAATCATTCAAACACAGCTGATATTGGGTGACGTCTGGATTACTCGTTCATGTGTATTGGAAGTTTATTCCACAACATTTCAACAATATAACTTTAGGAACATATTTTAAGTGTTCAGTCGTGAAGAATTGATCTAACGATGAGGCGACGTTCACATGCATTTCAAAACTAAGGCAAAAAAATACTTGCGTCATCTATAAATACTCTTGATCCCATGTCAGTATTTCAATCATGAGCGAATCATGCATTTTATCAAGCAGCCATATTCGATTCGGGTCGTAAATATTGACAACAAAACAGAGGTGGACATTCCAAAGCGGCACGGTCCGCTGCTGCCCAATACAATTAGGTCCATAATTTGCGGACCTTCTAATTGTGGAAAGACAAATGTTGTGGTGAGTCTGCTGGAGAGTTGCAATGGAGTTCGCTTTGAGAATATCTATATTTATTCAAAGTCGTTAGAACAACCCAAGTATCGATATTTGGAAAAACTGATATCAAATATTGAAGAAATTGGGTTTTTCCCATTCTCGAACAATTGTGATGTAATACCTCCAAGCGAGTCATTACCCAACTCAGTATTCGTATTTGATGACGTAGCCTGCGACAAGCAAGACGTGGTTCGAGAATACTTTTCCATGGGAAGACATGCACACATTGACTGTTTCTACTTGTGTCAAACATATGCACGCGTCCCCAAACACCTGATTCGTGACAACGCGAACGTTCTCCTCCTATTCAAACAAGATAGTATGAATTTACGTCATGTCTATGATGATCATGTGAACAACGATATGACTTACGACGAATTTCAAAAACTATGTGCAATCTGCTGGTCAAAGCAATATGGGTTTATTGCGATTGTTAAGGATAGCCCCCTTCGGACGGGTCGTTATCGCAGGGGGTTCGATGACTATGTTGTTTGGTGAGCGAAGACTTTCAGTAAGCTTTGAACTTGCTGAGCATAACTATGTCGGAATTAGTGAATGAGTCTGCAACGTTTGATGAGAGCATGAAAACTAATTGCTCAAAAGTTAGTGATGAAAAAGTTAAAAAAGCAATTGCGCGATCGAGTAAAGCAATTCGGGAAAAATATCGGGCATTAAAAGTTAATCAGGCAGAAGCTGTTGATGCTGTGGAAAAAAACCTAGCCCCAATAGTGGGTCCATTAAAAATGTTAGCTGAGAGCAGGGACATTAATACATCGTCTGAACGGCAACCAATACTGCAAGTGAAACGAAGACTTGATCTGGACGATGAGGATGAGGATTATTTCCAGCAAATGCGGAATATTCGTTCGAAACCGTCGAGCACCCCAATCGTCACTCGTGCGGCTACACCGCAGAATGCACCTGCTTCGATGGGTTCTCCACCAGCTAATAATGACACCGTTTTCGCGAACTTGGAAACCATTGCTCAGTCTCATCCGGATCCATCACCTGAATCCACTATGCGGTCAATTTTGGAAACCTCCGAGGGGCGGGATCGAGCTATTCAATATCTTGAGCGACACTTTGGAGAATTGACTAAAACATATTTTACTGAATTAATTTTTGACACAAAAAATATATATGATACTACGTATGGGGTTCGTTTTGCAGACGGATCCTGGCTACTTGGTGATTCTCCTATCGAAGTAGACAAAAATGACAATATTATAATCAATAATGTGAGGTACAAAGGAACTCCGGGATTATTAGAGCTAATTTTCAAAAGAATTCCAGATGACGCAGACTACAATGACATTGATCTCATAAAATATAAAAGTACATTGCATGCAACCAATGCCCATAAGCGTGGTTACACTTCACACGGTCAGCTTAATGGAAATAAAAGTTACAAGTGGAAACATATAATCGCAAAATTATTTAAGAATACGGCTCTGGCTAAGACCTCTGGACGCGGTTTGATTCCAAACAGAATGGTTGTTACAAATCATCCTGTAGATTACATCCATTGGGACAACCCAAATGAACTCGTTGAGAGATTGAGGCTCCTAGTTGCTTCTAGAACTGCCGGTCACACAGGTCACGACAATGAAATAATGTCAATCATAGAGGAACTTCGTGAGGCGGATATTATTCATAAATAGATAGAGCGTCTTCATTGTTTGTCAGTGTAGAAATGTCCGTTGATAAATTCGGAAGACATCTTGATTTCAGTAATAATGGCGGTAGGAATATTTTACAAGCGAATGGAAATCTTGACTTCCGTGGTAAAAGGTTAACAAATGTGGCTATCCCAATCGAGTCGACCGACGTAGTGATAAAAGAATACATTGACAATAATTTTTCAACTTCTGCTGGTAGGGAACATTATAATTTGAGAAACAAGCGACTTAAACAGCTGCATGCACCACTGGCTGAGAGTGATGCAGTGAACAAGCAATACGTTGATGCGGTGAAAACGAGCGCGCTGCGGCTCGCACAACACGACAACCTAACACCGAAGCAGTTCGATGCAAAAACTCTTCGAATAGTTCGAATAGGTACACCTTTAGCTAACGATGACGCTGTTAACAAAATATACGTTGACACACTTCAACAACATATCTTGAAGCCGGAGTCTGATGAGACTTGGAATCTCAGAAACAAACGTGTCAAAAATGTTGGAAATCCTGTAGATGGATCCGATGCTGTAAATAAATCATATGTTGATGGGAAAAACTTCACAGTGGATGGTCATTATGATTTAGCAGGTAAAAGACTGACCAACGTGGGTGATCCAATTTACCTTACAGACGCAGCATCAAAATCATACGTTGAAAGAGTGGACGCGCAGACAAGATATTATATTGATGGGAAACCGACTATTAAACGAACGGGCCTCATGAGTGACTTTGATTTTGAAAGAAGGTTATTGCACAACGTGCAGACTCCTAGACAGCCTTTTGATGGTGTGAACAAGGAATACGTCGACTTCCTACACAATGAACTCAAAGCACAAATTCAACTACTTACTGACCGTATAAAATCTTATCAATAAAATGAGTAAAGAAAAATTGCAGTTAGTGAAAGAGCTGCATGCACCTGCGCGACGTAATTATCCGCGTCGAAAGGTGATCACCCGCGGTTACGATGATTCATGGCAAGCAGATCTCGTCGATATGCAACCTTATGCAAGAGTTAACAAGGGATTCAAGTACATACTCACAGTAATTGATGTTCTATTTAAATATGCGTGGGCTGCACCACTCAAAAGTAAAAGCGCAAAAGATGTGTGTGAGGCATTCGGTACGATTATATCCGGCTTTCGAAAACCTGCCAATCTTCAAACTGATAATGGCAAGGAATTTTACAACACATCGTTCAAGTCTCTCTTAAATAAACATGGAATTCATCACTATTCCACGTACAGCGTTATGAAAGCGTCCGTAGTTGAACGTTGGAACAGAACCCTGAAAAACTCAATGTGGATGGCTTTCACCGCTAATGGCTCGTATGAATGGGTGAATATGCTTCATCGATTGGCTGCAGACTACAATAAACGTGTGCAAAGAACAATTGGCATGCCTCCGCAAAAAGTTACACCAGCGATTGCCAAGAAACTTCTGACAACCGTATACAGCAACATAAAAATAGCTGGTCCGGCCAAATTGAAAATTGGTGACTTTGTACGAATCAGTAAATACAAAACTGTGTTTGCCCGAGGATTTACACCTAATTGGTCTACGGAAGTATTCAAGATCATTAAAGTGCAAGTCACGAATCCAGTAACGTATTTGCTTGAAGATTCTCGTAGACAGCCTATTGTAGGGGGATTTTATGAACATAAATTAAAAATAGCTAAATATCCAGATGTGCATCTGGTGGAAAAAATCTTACGCAAAAGGGGGAATCAGGTATATGTTAAATGGTTAGGGTTTGATTCATCACACAATTCATGGATAAATAAGAACAATGCTTTATAATTGCAAGACATATGTATTTTTAACATTCAATAAATAACAAAAATCGATCAACTGCTGCAACCTTGTCTGAATCACTTTCCAACTCACTTCTTATACTATAATGACCCCACGGCAACGTGTCAGTGGAATTGGGAATTACATAACGTTTAGTATCGTTTGAGCTCAAGGCTATTTTTGTCTCACATATCGAATACACCTTATGCAACTTTGAACGTATGAATTGCTGCTGTTTGTTCAAGTCAAGGTTTGTATTTAGACAATTCAGATAATCCGCGAACGTTATTCCCCTCTGTACAACACAATTTTTTATTCCCTTGGCCTTTTTAACCTCCTTTTCATTAATTCTAATTGAATACATTTTAGATCTCAAACCGACAAACTCAGTCATTATATCGCCATTATTTTCATCTCTCATTAGTCCTGGGACTTTTTCATTTCTAAGGGGAATATTATACAAATTACTTGGACTATAATCACTTGTGTCAAATCTTTCAATATCGCGCTTCATTATTTCATAAATATCATCACATTTTATTTCATATATTAAACTGTCAGTGTCAGTATACAGTAGCTTGCATTTATTTTGAAATTGAGGTCTCATATATTCATGATGAAACGCGTATAGACAGGTTTGAGATAAATTCAATATACACATCCCCACATAAATTGGTTTGAAGATTTCCACCTTCAACCTCCGCAATTATATTGCAACGAAATTTTCAGAGAATACTGTTCGTCGATGAAAATTTGGTTTTGCGATCAAAGATTTTGCTCCATATCGCCCATCCCACTCACTGATCAATTTTATGTCTACATGATTTCGCACATTTTCCATTGTTTTACCGAATACTGCATTATTCATCAATTTGAACAAATTCTTCTCAAAATTATTATTGGCACGTGTGCGCAAACTTGTATTTAAAGCAATGTATGAACCTAGCCAAGCCGACTGTTCAAACTGTAAAATTCGATGTATTTTACATAATTTCAAACCATGGTTCAAACACTGTTTAAGATTTCTGTAGTGAATGATATATCGTGTTTTATTATGCAAAGTTGCAAGCAGCTTAACATCCTTTGTATTTGGAGCATTGCTATGAGTGGGACAGAATGGTAAATCTTTATGGTGATCATGCAATTCCTCAGGATATTCTAAATCAACTTCCAGGATATATCCGACTGAAGCGTCATCGGAAATCAGCATCACATCAAATTGTGATACATCTGCAAGCCATTCAAATTTACTAGTAGGCAGATGTTGAGACATTGCCCAACCATATAAATTATTTACATCAAAGTACATTAAATATTTTTGAGGTGCATTAACGTCATAACACTTCATATATCTATTATTAGCGCATGCATACCTATTCGAGCACTGACTCAGCCCACCTCGTATACCTCGTTCTACAAATAATAACATATCTATATCGGTCAACAACTCTAAACTAATTTTCGTATACTTGAGCATTGCATCCCACGTCAGTCCCGGGAGAGTGAAATAGTATGCGGGATCCAACTCATACGTCCTCATGCAACTTTTTCTGAAACTTTCAAATACGTCTGCCAAGAGTAAAACATCTGTTTTTAAATACAAATCGCTGTATTCTCCCAACGTCTTTATGTTGAATGATTCCCAAATATTAATAGCGTGTAAGTGAGCCTCTTCTGAAATATCAGTATCTGTTAATCTGTTGTAAAATTCTTCGCGCAGTGGTAGAGTAGTATCATCTAGCCTATCAAGTGAGTTCAAGTAATCATAGGGGAACACACCTTTTCGCGTAAGGAGTTTGAATTTAGCTGAACTAATGTCATTGAAATTTTCTTTTAATATTTTCAACTCTTCAATTCCCAAATATGAACTAAGTTCGTCTAAGCTGGAATTCAAAAATTTAAATGAGTCGATGAATCTCAACTTGAAACTACTGCCCTCCTTAACCTCTTTTGTAAATGAAATGTACTTTTCTTTATTGAGCGCCAATGCTGTTACTTGTCCTTCGAACGTTGTCATGAGTTCTGTTATGATAAAATGTGCATCGTAACCAGTCATATTGTGAAGTACGATTGGAATAATCCGATCGTCTTGATAATTCAAATTACATGCCATATGCGCGGGACCTCTATATCTACCAGTAAAATGACAATGATCGCGAACGCGTACGCATGTACCAGTAAGTGGACACCCGCAGATGTAGCAGATTGTTGCGTTCTTATACTCCAGATTTTCTGTTTGGGTTAATTTATTCATTCCAACGGGAGTTTGATAGGTTGTTTCCAGGTCAATTGCAATTGTTTGTAGTTCCTTAACAAACCATTCTGACGGGTTGACGCCTCGATATGATGCGTACCTTGATCGTGAAGGATCAAATGAACAATGAAAATGATATCCAACACTAAATGCTTCATGCTTTTGATATGCATGGGACCCCCCATTAGTCAACCCTTCAGTTGGTAGTTCATTAAGTAGACATTCAAAGTCCGCATACACTATAAATGGCACAAACTCTTTCCGGATATGATTTTTGAACCGCAACCACTTAGTTTCTTCATCCGGAAGCTGTATTGAACAGTCATTTAATTTAGTGCAATCAACGCTGTGATTACTTAACCGTACCTCGCTATAAAACACATGTAAACACCTGTCACATATGAATTTTTTACCATTATGTTTTGATATCTGTTTTGATATCAATCTGCAGAGATGTTTGATCCAGCAAAAGTGTGATTTGCCTTCACTATTTTGGATCATGAGCAAATTAATGTGCACCATTTTTTTATCGTTAGTTAAATGTAATGGTTGGATTTCGACGTCTCCACTATAACGTTTAATATTTAGAATAAAAACATTCACGGACATTGTATTCATTTTCTCAAACTTTGGTATTTGTTTGATTGTCATGGGAAATGAAATTCCAGTCAAATTTAATATTCCCGAGAAATGTGGATACGAACTTGGTCGATCCGGATGACTCGCTGCAGGATGTAAAGCTGAAACGATTGCCCAGGCAAAGCATGCATCGTCCCGCGAACGGACATTTATCACTGCTCTTCGAACTTTAACCGCACGAGGTAATTCAACAAAACTCGATCCAATCAGAGGTTCACATTTATTCACATTGACTTCTAAATTAATCAGTCTACTCAGTACCCAGCCACTATCCCTTTCCTGAAATTCTTCCATCTGAGTTATTGTGGGTGTCACAATGTGGTTGGAATATCATTCCTCCAGATTTGTTGCTAAAAGCAGCTGCCTATTCGCCGTGTTGAAGCATTTTATTTCACTTTTCTCTTTTAACAAAAATTCTCCGTTGAGCGCTGTATTTACTTTGATTCAGGTGTGCTTCCGTAGTGCATTTTTAATACGAATAATCACCAGATATTTAGCATCTTCTAAAAATTGTTTTGGATCGATGTGCTGTATATTTATCACTAATCCCGTCCGAATTCTTCCTTTGAATGCTGATTCAGTATCCTGCCAGCATATTCGGCTGCTTCGTAATCGCGATGTGGTGTTTCGAATTCCTTGACCCGTCCTGACCCGTTGCTGCACTAAAACTTTAATATTTTTCAATCGACCAATTCGCGACTCCAGACTGTGTTTGAGTCCACATGATAGATTTGATTTTTTCAGCCCCTTTTTCAACAGACGTATAGTGACATCGTAATGCCGAATCCATCTGTCAGCCTTCTCAGGACTCCTAAAACTAGTGATAGGTCGGAACATCTCAGTCAATTTATTTTCCATCTCAAGTGATAAATCCAATATTGCAGACATTTTCAGAATACTTGCTATAACGTTTATATCTGAATGCGGTTTCATCCAACGAGTAGTGGTGTATTTATATTCAATGGGTTTTTTTTCTGTGAAGCGGCTAACAGGTTTTCACATTGTACGACTTTGAGCAATCTTCATTGCACTGTGGGGAACTTGCACTCACTCGCTCACTGTACTGTAGATACTGTGAATAACCGGTAGGACCATACCAGTAAGAATTAGCGTAAAAATTCTGATGATTGCTTGTCACACTAATGACATGAACGCGTAGGTAAGAACTCCTGAAAATACTGGACTGTAGATAACCGGTAGGATTACCGGTAGGATTACTCCCATAGAAATTTGCGTAAAAATCGAATGATTGATTTGCGTAAAAATCTGATTATTGATTGTGGAGATAACCGGTAGGATTACCGGTAGGATTACTCCCATAGAAATTTGCGTAAAAATCGGATGATTGATTTGCGTAAAAATCTGATTATTGATTGTGACATTGATTTTCACATAAAAATCGGACATAACCAGTGGGATTACCGGTAGAATTACTCCCATAAAAATTTGCGTAAAATGACACATAAAAATCGGCCATAAAGGCGCGGGTTAGAACTTTCTAGAAAAAGGAACTTTCTAGAAAAAGGTAAAGGCGCGGTCATGACTCCTCTACAGGGTGGATCTTGACTCTCATGGTTCTTGACTAACATAGCTATACTACTTGCAAACTTCACACTCGGCAGAAATCACCTATTTTCTTCTCTTGATGCACAATATACGATTTTTTCTTCACGACAACTCAAATCGATGCTATGGGCAACTTCATTGATGAATAGTCGAACTAAAGTAACCTTTTAAATTCTGATCAGTAAACTCTAGCAAGCCTGAAAAATCGCAAACTCCTCATCGTGAGTAAATACGAAATTATGCGCGAGTTGTGTATACATCGAACATGTTACATTGCAATGGCAATTGCTTACCATAATTTATCCCCAAATTTTCAGCCATTGATGAACCTTCTATTGTTACTCGTCTCCGAGATCATCACTTGGGCTATTTTCTACGGCCGTGACCATAATTTTGGAAATTTCTCCAAAATTCAAAAAGCATTGCACTCAGAGAGCTTTTAACCCAAAATAATTTCTTTGTAGAAACTTTACGAAAATGATTCACCATTAAAGTTGCAAATTATATCGAATTGGATTACCACAGGTTTTTTATTCTTGGTAAAGTCATTTCGAATTGTTTTGGATTCAGCTCATTTATTTTGGCATTAGTTATGCTGTTTTGCATAGGTTTACTCAAAGTGGTTCGTGAGCCGTTGTGTGACATACAATTTCCGATTTGTGACGATTAGTGAAAAATTCGGCGGAAGAGGGAGGAGGGGCAGGGGGAGGGGGAGGGGGTGCCAGAAACCCCCATTGCCTCAGGGCGCCGTAATGTCTGGAGCCGGCACTGTAAACAAAACAGTATAGGTATGAAGTTGGTCCTACCGTCGTATGTTCTGTTCATGAAGGAAAAAAGAGGATTGGTGAATCTAGTGCAACTTCATATCGGGGAGCAAAGACAGCGGCTCTAGGGAGCAGAGATTTTCAGGGAGGAAAAGCCGGGAGCCAAGACTTTCGGGGAGCAAAGACTTTTCGAGCGGCAAAACCGCTCTTTGCTCCCCGAAAACAGAGAGCAGAATCGGCGTTTGCGTTCATGTGTGAAAAAAACCAATATACTCAGTTGTGATACATTGAACATTTATCCCTGATAATATTAATACGCTGCAAATAAAAGCAAAGACGCTTCCCGGCTGGAGATAACCCCAAGAAATAAAGGCCATCATGGCCGACTCACCTATGAAACCAAAGCATCAGACGGATCCGCCAGATGCCTTTGCACATATTTTAAATCCCAGATTAAAAAAGGCCGCAGGTACCAGTGTTGACCATACCACAGCTAATAAATTATATAAGCAAGCCATGAAGGAACATACAGGCGCGCCTCCCGCCCATAAAGTCCAACCGAATCTGAATGAACCTTGATCTGATCGACAAATCCCAGAATCCTCGTTAAACGGCGGTTGGATCACCCCCGCGAAATCTCAAAAAAATATCAAGAATGTAGATGCAACGCCACCTATCATATCTATCAGCAACTGCTTTGATCCTCTATCCAACAACATAACCGATATTACCGACATGAGGGAAGAAAGCTTAACTGACACAGAAGCGGTTACCGAAAATTTAACTCCTCCAAACAACGCATTTACAAATATCTCCGAAACAAAAGGAGATCTATCTAAAATCGACAAATCCATTTGCCTAGCACACTGCGTTGCAGCAGATTTTGAAATGAGTGCAGGAATTGCAGTAGGTTTTAAACAACTATTCGGATCGGTCAAAGAGCTACTTGATCAAAAAGCTGAACCAGGAGACGTCACCACACTTCAACATGATGATAGATACATCTTCTACTCAGTCACCGAAGCTAAAAGCGAGGATCGTCCAACATATAGCTCTCTGAGCAGAAGCCTAACTGCACTGCTGATCAAGTGTAAATCCCTTAAAGTAAAAGAAATAGCTATATTCGCCTCGGAAGATATTACTATTAAAATCTATAAATTAAAGACAAATTCAGCCACAGCCGAATCTTCACAAGGCATACCTATCCCCAAGGGGAAAGCCCCCCCCCCCCCCCCCCCAAGACACATTCAAAACCACCCCTTGGAAACCACTATCAATCTCCTTATCTCAAAAAACGTTTCAAAAAATCCATTCAAAATTAAATTCATAGATAATGAAAATTCAACTCTAACACCCACAACTTTTACTGACTATTCCACTAAATACAACACCCTAAAGGAAAATATTGTACAATTTTATACCTTCACACCTAGGCATGAAAGACCTAGAACCTTAATCCCTAAAGGAATCAAAGCCAGTTTCAACGAGACAGACGTACTTAAGGAAATCCAAGATTCCAAAATTCCGAACTTCGAAATTATTAAAGTTTCAAAATATATTTTTAACAAAACAATTCCTGATAGATATCATTATATGGTACAATTCGCAAGCACTTCTTCATTAGCAGATGTATTCAAAACCAAATATTTGCTGTATCAAAAAGTAAATTAGGAACACCTCAAACGAAAAAAATTTTTTAATGCATGCGATGCCAACGGATTGGACACGCAAGCAAAAATCGCCTACTCCAGTACCGTTGCGTACGATGTTCGCTTTCACATCCACCAGGAGAATGCTCACTTGCTACCGATATAGGTAGAGAGCTACTCGAATGCGCAAATTGTGGGGAAAACGGACACCCTGCCTCCTACAGAGGCTGCCCTTTCCTTAAATTTGCTACAAATTTGAACAAAAAACCCATCACTCAACACATCAATCCAATTCAAAAACCTCGTGAATTTACCAAACGACTTAGTAATGAAAATATCTCGTTTGCACAAGCCTTATCCAACAATACTAGCATACCGCATCAGCTCAATTCTCAACAGGTAAACCCACCACAGACTAACCCGGCTACATATCAAACCCCGACATATAACCTTCCTCCTGATTGGATGTCCGATTTTAAGAAAGAAATTTCTCAAATGATAGCAATTCAAATCGCAAACCAAATTAATGTTCAATTAGCTAATATCAATCATAAAATCACAGAAAACGCTTCTCGATTGGAGTTTTTATTTAATTCAATATGTACGGAGTAAATACTCATCTGCAAATCATAAACGATTCGATTAATGTATTACCTGACGAACTAAATATCGTCGCAATTAACGTAAATTCTATTGCATCTAATTATAAAAGATATGAACTGAATAATTTCATCACTGATTATAATCATGATATACTTTTGCTCTCTGAAACTAAATTGAACGACAAACATAAAATTTTTGTTAACAATCATATTTTATATAGAACAGACAGACCCAACGCCATTGCTGGAGGTGGAACAGCGATCTTAATACGTGATCACATACCTCATCAATTCATTTCATATCCATCTTCTAACAATAATGAAATCATTGAATTCACCATCATCAAATTAAAAACATCACCCATAAATAACCTTTACATCGTCAGCATATATGCAACAAATGATAATAGAGATATTTTCATAGTATAATGACAACATCTTTTCGACCATCTGAAACTTAACAACGCGAACAATTATTATATATTAGCAGGAGATCTTGACACACGATCAAAACACTTTGGAGACAGGGCATTTAACCCTCGTGGCAAATATCTAAAAAAATGGGAAAAAGATAATCATATACATTATAAACTCAGAATCCATATTGTAACTAATTGCATATGTTTCACCAGCTGAAGGCTAGTGAAATTATGCTAGTTCGCGTGAATTGTTTGTCACGGGTTATGAGATCTGGAGCTCCTCTGGGAAAAGTTGAAAAAACCCTTAAATTACCCTAGTACAGACTATAATAGATTTTTCACTATCAGAGCTGCGCCCCTACGGATCTGGGATATGTCAAATTCCCCAGACTAAGATCAACTATCAAGCTGTTGAATTTGACGCATCAATACCGTTTAAATCAGATCTGGGATATGTCTAGCTCACCAGACTAAGGTGGGTACTATAGAGCTACCTTAGCTGAGTTAGATCAACGCACCGATACTGATTTCTAGCTAATAAATGATTTTAAGTTGACTGAAAAAAATAAAGAAATTTAGAAACACAAGGTTATAAGAAAATAGAAAAGAAAGATCAGATTCCTGATAATTTTAAATGATTTTAGATCATTTCCTATTTTATTTTATAATGAAAACGAAGGATTGTGTTGCGAAAGAACTTCTATTCACAAAAATGATAATGATTTTGGGATGAATGATTTTACTTAACCTAATTTCTTAATTGCTAACGCGCGCAGGCACAATGTGCCGGACTTGGTATTTGATATGTGATTTTTGCTAATTTGTTTTCTATTTGTTTCTATTTGAATTTACTTGCACTGCTGCTTCAGCTAGATCAGTGTTTTGATATTTTGAATTTAATTGAAACGCCGCTTTGGCTGGAACAATAAACTTTTTGACTTTATTGGTATAGTCGCTGCTTTAGCAGACTATCCGAAAATAATTGATTTTATAAGTGTACCCGCTTTGGGTCTTGCTATGTTATTATTATTATTCATCTTTTACGTGGGGCCTATACTCAGAGAGTTTTATCGCACGGCTGACATCAGCTTGTAATCGGGTTACGCCCGATCAACGCGCCATCCTACTTGCACGAGCGCACGCGTATTCGAAACCTCTACCGGCATATGCAGTGTCGGCACCCGAGCTGTATTGGGACGCAGCTCACCCGCCGAGACCGAAGTCTCTTCCCCGCGACTAGGGGTCGGTCAATAAATCACTGCCCCCCCCCCCCCCCCCCCCCCGAGTCCAACGTCTAAATGCGAAACTCATCACTCCGTAGAGTGTGGGCTGATGTTCCACCCCGGGGTACCATTGTTAGCCGTGTGGCAACCCTTGGAATGGTCACGGTCGGCCCCAGTTTCCTGGAGACCTCCCAGTAAGTAAGCAGACTGGTTGCTACTTGCTAGCTACTAGTCGGGGTGCTATCCGAAAGGTAACACCAAATAATAGTGCACCTCTGCATGTTAGGGTTGTTGCCAGAGCCACGTCTGTGGACCAACGATGGGGCAGAGGGACTCGTCGGCTCTCCGCCAACCATCGCGGTTGTCACAGCCCCGCCACGAGAAGGTGTGGTTGGTCTTTTTTGGACTGCGTCCCGCGACTGATAAGCTCAGTCCACGGGCTATTTGCCACCGTCGTTTCTGGATTACAGCAACCCGTGACCCTCACTCCAGCTCACAGCAGGTTGGAATGCCCGCCCACGAATATGGTTGCGGCTTTTGGCCTACTAAGGCAGTGGCTCACAATGCTGGGAACTATGCTTATGCTGCTGCGTAACCAGGACAGCAATAAGCAAAGCGGCATAGTTACTTCCGCCATTCGCCACGGCTCCCTTGAATTTCTTCACGTTGACATTCAGAGCACTGGGCAGAAATCAAATTGCGTCAACACCCGCTAGGGCCGGTCTTGCTATGATTATGAGAAATAGAATTTATGAATTTAACAAACGTTATGAGTCGGTTGGCCGCTTTGGTACAAGTCCGCTCTCGAGCCATGAGACGGTCGCCTTTTATATTCGTTGTGACGTCCCAACTGGTGTTCTGTTACGCATCAACTACCTTGCGCGCTACGACGCTACTCTATACCATGATGTAGTATAGTATGTGTGTATCGTCTAATGGCCTATACGATGAATACGTTACGGCTATTCGGCTATATGCCGAATACGTTACAATATACCTATCGAGCCCACATTTATCCCAGCAAACACATATCTTGACTTATGTCTAGCAGATAATAGATTAGAAGTTTTGAATAAATTAAATAATTAATTAACCACTCTATCTTTTGACAGTGATCATAAAGCTATCTAATTTACAATTTACGAAGGGTTCAATAGAAGCAACTGTGACCTAAACACGGCACGAATATATACAGATAAATACTTATTCACAAATCTAATCCAAAAATTAAATATCATAGGAGCACACTATGAGCAAATTAATTCACCTAAGCCATATGCAGCAAATGTTAGATTCGGAGAAATAATTGATAATCATGCTGACACCTTTAAAACATCTCATCAAGACTTTAGAAATAGCGAACTTACGGATACACAATTCTCTCCATCAAATAGAGCATCAAATCCGAACATAGAAGAAGATTCATCTTTAAAGCTCTTTTGCACCCCTAATGCGGTAGGAAAAATTCTACATAATCTACCAAACAAAACATCATATGGCCTGGATGAAATACTCCCACTAATTCTAAAATACTTGACTACAAAAATTATATACGCATACACCATAATTTTTAACAACGCACTTAAGGGGGGAGTCTGGTCCAGCCGAGGTTTTTTTTCGATGCGTGTTTTTCAAAGATTGCATTTATTTTGGCTGACGAAACTTTGGTTACATGTAAAGGTACATTTCCACAAAAAAAAGCACCAATCAAAATTTGATTTGAATATCTACATATATAGATATAGCAGCCGCAAGCGTAGAGTCCGACCAAATCAGCTGGAATCCTGGAGTCCTTGAAAATCATCCGAAACATGAAATTCAAAAAAATTCCGGTGTAGTATGAATGTAGAATGCGTTGTGACGTTGCAGATTAGCTGCCGTCACAAAGGTTCCGAAAATCACATATTTTATTATCTATATCGCGAGAGAGAGTTTTACCGCCGTCTAGACCCTCGGGATACAAGTGACACACCTAGAATAAGTAATAGAGCCAGACTAATTTGAAGTGTTTTTCTGTTAATGTACCGCGAGAGAGGAAAAGAAAAAGAAGGTAAAGAAGACGACGATTCCGAGCTTCCGTTGAAAGAACTTCCGCCTTGAGGTGACTACGGTGCCGGTACCAGTACCCAGGATAGTACCGCAACATCTACGAGGAGGGCTGTCGACCTTGGTACTCTCTCAATATGAATCAGTGGAAATTTCACTGATTATATCAGTGATTCAGTCATTCACTGCCTAAACAATCGCTTTACTCTTCATACACTGTATAATCAGTCAACTTTTCGTTAACAGTGATTTTATCACTGCATCCTTAGTGCCTAAGCTCACTATTTGATCAGTGATAATTTTTCACTGACGATGCAGTGAATCGGGTCAGTTCCGCCAAACTATTGTAGGTGGCGCCGATTGCAAATAGTTACGTTACACAATCTTTCGTTGTAACTTGTAAGTCGCTTCGTTTAATTCTTTGATTTCTAGAAGAATTAGTGATTTGTGGGGTGCAAATAAACACAAAGCGGAACTTTGACCAGCAGGCGTGTACTATCGCAGGTAAGTCAATCTTAGCAAATGTAAAATGGATCCTGTCTTGAAACAACACGTCTGAAAAATTGAACACTATTTTGTTCGCCGAAAAATATAGGTTATGTCATGCCATACCTCATGTCATCCATACGCTTGAACATATTTAGATCAGGTTCGTATATACAGGGCGATTCACTTTGCGCGCACCACCTGGTAAGGGCAGATACCTTGTGAAATTCTAAGATTAATTTTCCTTCACCAAAAAGTCCTTGGACGAATGGTTCTCTGGCTACAGAAAGTCTCAGTTTACTAATCACAGGGCCTTCAGCTGCTCAAGTTAGGGCCGGGTCTAAAGTATGAAACTAGCAGTGCCCGTGGCAACACGATTCCCAGTGAAATAAAAATAAATAATTCAATCTAGTGACAAATTGAAGTTACAGTTACAGCATTACTCATATGATTATTGATGATTATATACTATAAATAAAACACAAAACAGATACGAATATACAACCGCATTTTTTAATCTTCCTCCACTGTCTGTGCAGTGAAACTCACTGCTGAATTAGTGATCAGCTGCTGCTCAATACCGCTGATTCCACCCGTAAATTCCACTGATCTAATCAGTGCACTGATTTCACTGATTGAATCAGTGATATTTCGCTGATCATCAGTGGTATACTTATGACTGCGGCCCGCAGTGACTATTCACTGAAGAACAGTGATTATCCACTGATTCATATTGAGAGAGTAGAATATCGCTAGTTGGCGTATGGGGCTGTTACGCAGTCCTGCCAGCCGACGCATCTTACTGCCGAAGCATCTAGGTACGACCATGGTGGACAGGGTGGCATGTTTAGACACCGCCACCCCCCCATGACAACTCCAGCCTACTCTCCAAATCTGAATCAGCGGAAATTCCGCTATTCTAATCAGTGAACGATCTTTTCACTGGAAATCAGCGAACTCCGCTGTTTGAATCAGCGAGTCTCGCAGATTTGAATCTGTTTCAATTTCGAGACAGTGACATTTGTTTGTTCCTTGTCCTTCGGTTTTCTTTCGTCGCGTCAGTGAGGACTTTCTGTTACAACATTAGAATAGCACAAGCTAGGTAACGAAATACTTTATACAGATTTCAGTACGATTTACTTGATATACGATTTATACACACACCAGTGTTTGAAGTCTTCGACGCAAAGATACTCTCTAAATTTGAATCAGTGACTATTGACTGATTGTCAGTAGTTTTCACTGATTCAAATTTAGAGAGTAACCTCCATCAATTAGGGAAGCCGACTTCTTCCGTATGACCTAGGGTCTTGTGACATCATTACTTGAATAGTCGTCTTTTTTTTCAAGATACAATTACTATAATCTGCCCCGAAGACGTCATGAACGAGCCTTACGAAGACGACGCTCGTGAAAATCATGCCATGCCAGATCTGGAATATTGTTTCACTGATACAAATGTTGAAACTTTCACTGGTTGAATCAGTGAAGTAATTTTTCACTGATTCAAACAGTGAGTAGTCGCTGATTCTCAGTGGTATACTTATAGCTATTTCAATCAGCGACTATTCGCTGACAATCAGCGACATTTCGCTGATTCAGATTTAGAGAGTACATCACCCGCTCCACATATCATCAGTCGACGTCATTCAAAGTCTGGCATAAAGACGAGTGCGTAGCGTATCGCTGAACGACGTACTACGTGAAAATGGACGAGGATAGCGACCCGCGTGATCTACCAGGTCGCTAACAGGTGGTGACTCAGTCAGACACCTGGGCCTGATAAGAGTCTGCAGTCGTGTACGCTAGAAGAAGGCCTACCGCTGCGGAGTATATCCCGAAGGATTGGTATCGCTTGGACGGAACCGCTCAGTAAGCGCCAAGGTCACACCCTCCCGCCATCATCTCGCCGCTGAAATAACGCGGAACGGCTGATCTAACGCACCGGAGCTCAGAGACCTACCGCCTAACGTCAGGCAACAAGATGACGCCTTGGGCCGAGCAGCTGACGAGCTGCTCGTTCATGGAACGTTTTTCGCAGGGCCAATCAGCTCATTAGCTGGTCCTGATAGGCTCTTGATTTTCAAAACCAGGAAGGATCGTCGAGACGTACCGAGGTATCGCCTAGCCTCATCACTTCTACGTTTCGCTTGATCCAGCATAGACGTGTGAACATCTCTCTCTCGCCTTTCCTCCCGTACTTTGCGTCGCTAAATTAAAAGTTGAAGTTAAGTTTTGTGCTACAAGCCGTTCAGCTCAAGGTAAGGTCTTTATGATCTATAATCGCTAGAAAATACCATCAGCTACCGCTGGATTTCAATTATTAGTAGTTACGTTTGCATTTTGATCCGAAGTCGATCTCTTTCGACAATTTAGTCAGTATTCCGATTAGTTATCTTAGTAGTTAATACGCCTTATTTGTGTAGCGTACCGCCTACGGGCTACGCGATTCGTTTGATAGTTTTAAGAAGCGAAATCCAGCGAAAGCACTTTATAAATTGGCTGTAGTAATTAAGAATATCTTTTGGCTTCATAATTTCCCGCTTGTTAGTCTGATTTCTTTGCTATCTTTGCTTTGGATTTGCTAAATATTATTTGAGAGCTTGTTCTTGCTTGAATTCTCGCTTTGAGAATATCTAACACTTTGATTTATTTGCTATCTCTGATTTAGTAAATTATTAGTAATTAATTAGTATAGTATCGCATGGTGTGTCGCTTGTAATTCCAACTCCCCGAGGTCGGCTGAACGTAGTTAGTCATAGTTTTAAGTTGTTCCTTTATTAATTTGATTTATTATTCTATTATTCTGTATTCTATCTGATTCTTTGTTCTGTGTGATATATCTGATTTATGCCATTTATTTGTGCTATCTAATATTCCGATTTACGCTGTATTGCATTATAATAAGATTACTATCGCTAAGTAGTATCTTTGATCTGACATCTTAATTATTCTAGTATAAATCTGTTACTAATTTAGCTTGTCGCATCTCTTAACTACTTCTGAAATTATTTATTGAGTCATTATATCGTCTAATAATTAATTAATAACGCTAGTGTGCCGCATTAGAAAAGTTGATATTGAGTATCGTATCGCTCGGTGATACGTAGTCTGAAAAGTAGTGTAGCTTGCATTATATCGCTTCTAGGGCACAGCTAGCTAACCGGCGTGTTTACGTTCTTTTGTACCGCTGCGTCGCGGTAAGGCTCAATATGTTGCAACCCGAGTATGAAGGTGTTGCAATCCAGATGTTTTGAGCCACACTTTGGCAATACTCTGGAATGTGCAACTACGAAGCCTTAACGCAACCAACAACAACTGCAGACGCAGCGCGACCTCCTTAAACGTAATAAATAAGCGATGATTACAATACTCATCGTCAGAACATCAAGACCGATATTAGGGCAGGCTATGCCAGATCTCTGTTAGACGTAGTAAATCACTTTTGTGAAACTTTATATATTAATAAACTTGAATCACTTTAGTACGACTGAGTTCCAACTCTTAATTCGACAACGAACCTTAAATAAATTGTAGTTGTATGAAAGATCTCAGGATCCCAATTACAACAACTGGTGGCAGCGGCAAGGATCGTCGAATCGTACAAGTGAATCAAGTATCGAGCGAGTGAATCAGAAGAATAAGTGATCGTGACATCGTTGAAGAAATTATCGTGACGTCACATGTCAAAGAAAGGAAGAGAACGATCAGCATCCGTAGACTCTCCGACTAAACCTGAGTTACAAGGAGAAGTAAGCTTTGGGGATAATTCACCGTTGTTTGGCGTACTACCTCCCAGCCAGAGGCACGCCTTGCATTTATCATTGGCTGCAGCAGCACAAGAATCTTCGGGAAAAGAGCAAATGCCATTGAACTGGGACTTGGTAGAAAGACGCATTACAGAAGGTAAAACCTCGTGGATTCAAGATTTACGAAGAGATCATCTTTTCCAAGCCTGTGAGCATTTTAGTATAAACGTAACCGAAGAAAATACGGTCGCCGAACTTCGTGCGGCATTGCGCGAATTTGTTAAAAGCAAGACTCGAGAGCAAGTAGCATCACCACAGATTCAGAACATAGAAGCGAAGCAACCACTAACTAACATGGCAGAAAATACCGTTACCGTGAGACAAGTGTTGAAGGACATCGAGATCTTCGATAGCAGTGACCGAGGAAAAGTTTGTGATTTTATACGCTCTTGTAAATATGCACGTGAAATAATACGACCTGCAGATACGCAAAACCTACTGAAGGCTGTTTTGAGCACGCGGATCAAAGGTGCTCCGGCACGAGCTTCAGAATACAAAACAATTGACACCTGGGAGGCACTGGAGGAAGAGCTGAAGTCGATGAGCATCGATACACGGACATTAGCTTCGTTACAAGTGGAATTCAGCAGCTGTAGACAACGTCACAACGAGGACGCGAAGTCATATGGAGCACGAGTCGAGAAACTAGCTGCACAGGTAATCGAAGTGACGATGAAGGAAGCCGCAGAAGAGGATTCGAAACCGACGCTGGAACGCCAGGTCAGAAAACAAGCTGTCAATATCTTCATCAGAGGCTTGAACGACAAGCTGAAGATATTGGTCAAGAGCCGACAGTGTGAAAATCTTAGGGAAGCCATATCACTTGCGATAGAAGAAGAACGAGATTTAGGCCCTATTCGTGGATCGGATCGGGAACACAATCAACCGCGCAACAGCAGAGAAGGTAACAGAGGAAATAATTGCTATAACTGTGGAAAGCCAGGACACCTTGCACGAGAGTGTCGCTCAGCGAAGACAGGATCCAGTTATCCGCAGAGATTGCCGACACCAAGCAGATACGTGAGAAGAGTTGAGGTAATTTGTCATTTTTGTAGAAAACCAGGACATTTTATTCGAGATTGTAGAGCCAGATTAGCCGAAGAAAATAGGCGAGGCTACGGGAGAAATCAGGGACCTCCTAGAAGAGAGGAACGGGTTCAACCAAGTCATTCTAGGGACGCCAGCAGGCGAGACGAAGAGACTTCGGGAAACGAGGAGCAGGCGCGGCGGACAGGCAACCGTATCGCGTCGTACCAGTGAATTGCCTAATAAATGGATCCAAACAGAAAAACCACGCGACGATCAAGGCAGATGAATTCAAAACGAGACACGGAACTATGCTATTAGATTCAGGAGCTGAGGTAAGCTTAGTAAAGGTTGGAAAAATTGACGGCGAAGTAATGGCTGAAGACGGTGTAATCACGCTCAGAGGAATAGGCGGAACACCGGTTGCGACCTTATGTAAGGTCAGGTTAAATATAAGGGTTGGTGATAGGCACATATCGCACCCTTTTTACGCTGTTAAAGACGATTTTCCACTAGAAGCAGACGGACTCTTAGGAGGCGACTTCCTCGAGAAGCACGACGTCGAGCTCAGATCTGGAAAATACGCAAGATTGTACGGAACGACATGGAATTTCGAAGCCACAGGAGCTCACATATCGCTTGAACGAAGAAGCGAGAAGATAGTCCGTGCAAAGACACATGACGACACGGAAGGTATCGTCGAAGGAATCGAGTTACAGCCAGGAGTATACATGGGGAGTTGCATCACCAACGCAGTCGACGGTGAGTGCAAAGTCAGCATTTTGAATACAGACGATTATGATGTAGAACTGGAACAGCCGTGTGTACAAATAGCAGCACTAGGCCAAGAGCACACAGATATGACGCAAGTTTATGCATGTCGAACAATGACACCGAGTAACGCGAGCCGAATGCAACAGCTGAGAGGCAACCTACGTACGAGTCATCTGAATCGAGAAGAAAAAGAGAGCTTACTGGATATTTGTGAAGAATTTCATGATGTATTTCACTTAGAAGGAGACTATCTGGGTTACACGAACGCAGCTAGTCACAGAATTACTACAAATCCGGATATTGCGCCAATAAATGTAAGACCTTATAGACTTCCAGAAAAACACAAGCAGGAGATAAACGAGCAGGTAGATAAAATGCTTGCCGACGGGATAGTCAGACAGAGCAAAAGCCAATGGAATGCACCACTGCTAGTAGTACCGAAGAAGACAGACGCATCAGGAAAGACGAAGTTGAGAGTCGTAGTTGACTTCCGTAAGGTGAACGAGGTTACTGTAGGAGACTCCTTTCCACTGCCTAATATTACCGAGATATTGGACCAGTTGGGTAAGGCAAAATATTTCTCTACACTAGATCTAGCATCAGGATTTCACCAAATTCCAATGGAAGAGGAGGATAAGTGCAAGACGGCATTTTCCACTTCACATGGTCACTACGAATATAATCGCATGCCTTTTGGACTGAAGAATGCACCTGCTACGTTTCAACGGTTAATGAATACTGTACTTTCAGGAATACAAGGCCTTAGGTGTTATGTCTATCTCCATGATATTGTCATACATGCTCCTAGTTTGCAGGAACATAACAAACGACTGGAAGAGGTACTGGAACGCTTACGACAGAATTCATTGAAGTTACAACCTGACAAGTGTGAGTTTCTGAGGAAAGAGGTCAACTTCTTGGGACACGTCATCACTAGAGACGGGATAAAAGCAGATCCAGAGAAGATCCGAGCAATAGAAGAATTTCCAATTCCAAAGACTGTAAAAGATGTTCAAGGATTTCTGGGTTTGGCCGGATATTACAGACGATTTATACAGAATTTCTCGAGTTTAGCAAAACCGCTTACACATTTGCTAAAGAAAGAGGTAAAATTTGGATGGACTTCGAGGGAACAAGAAGCTTTTGAAAATTTGAAGAAGACGTTGACGACCGCACCAATTCTACAATATCCAGATTTCGAACAACCGTTCATCGTGACGACAGACGCATCCGACAAGGCTATCGGAGCAGTCCTGTCGCAAGGAATAATAGGAAGCGACTTGCCAATAGCATACGCAAGTAGAACTCTAAATTCAGCAGAAGTCAATTACAGCACTACAGAAAAGGAATTATTGGCCATAGTCTGGGCAGTTAATCATTTCAGACCGTATGTATATGGTACCAGATTTAAGATTGTTACAGATCACAAACCACTCACATGGTTATTTGGAGTCAAAGATTCAGGATCACGACTCATGAGATGGCGACTGAAGCTGGAAGAATACGATTACGATATCGAGTACAAGGCAGGGAAGGCAAATACCAACGCAGATGCCTTGAGTCGCATGTACGCAGTAACCAGAAGTCAGCGGAAAGAAGAGGAAGAATTGAACAACCGAGAACAAGAATATTCAGAGGAAGATCGGAACAGGATCATCTATGAGTACCACGATACGCCATTAGGAGCACATCAAGGAGTTAATCGAACGATCGAACGAATCCGATTGAAGCACGATTGGCCTGGATTACGGAAGGATGTCGAGGAACACATTTCGAGATGCGAGAATTGCCAGAAGAATAAACTTAGCGAGAAGACGAAGGCACCAATGATCATAACCGACACTCCAAATCAACCCTTTGAAAAATGTGCATTGGATATCGTAGGACCACTGACGGAAACAGAGCAAGGAAATAAATACATCCTTACATTCCAAGATTGTCTAACCAAATTCAGCAAGGCAATACCTATTTCGAACCAAGAAGCTAACACCGTAGCTAAGCAATTCGCGACCAGGATCGTATGCGAACACGGAATACCACAGAGAATACTCACCGATCAAAGTACAAACTTTCTGAGTAACGTTTTCAAAGATACTTGTAAATTGTTGAAGATCGACAAGATTCAGACGACGGCCTATCATCCTGAATCCAATGGAGCCTTAGAACGATCACATAGGACGTTAGCTGAATATCTGAGACATTACATAAACGAAGAACAGAGCAACTGGGACGAATGGTTACCATATGCTATGTTTGCATATAACACGACGCCCCATACTGCAACGTGATTTACACCATTCGAGCTGGTGTATGGACACCGAGCTGAACTACCAACATCGCTGAAGAAGGATCCAGAACCGACGTACACCTATGACGACTACGCACGAGAATTACGAGAGAGATTGCGAGCCAGCAATCTGATAGCCAAAGAAAATCTGCAAGAAGCCAAGCAGAAATCAAAAATCGAGTACGACCGACGAACCAAAGAAAAAGGGTTCAAGGTTGGAGATAAGGTATTACTGTACGACGAGACTGTACGCAGAGGACGATCGAAGAAGCCATTATCTCAATGGATTGGTCCTTATACTATTCTAGAGGTAAACTCAGACGTTAACTACACCATAAAAGTTAATAGGAAGAATCTCAGAGTACATGTAAATCGATTGAAACCTTTTATTAAATAATATAACTTGAATATGAAATTTGAAACAATTTAGACTGATAGAAAAATGATATAGAAAATAGATCATACTAACCTAGACTAAGAAACGATTATATAGAAACATTGTAACGGGATACATTATGTAAACCACTAACCTAGAGATAGCATAATAGGCAAGCGTACGCACAACGACGCAAGCCAGCAGATTGTCTGATTTCAGAAGAAAATCCTAAGGGCTTTTCTCTCTAAGGGGGGAGGGATGTTGCAACCCGAGTATCAAGGTGTTGCAATCCAGATAGTTTGAGCCACACTTTGGCAATACTCTGGAATGTGCAACTACGAAGCCTTAACGCAACCAACAACAACTGCAGACGCAGCGCGACCTCCTTAAACGTAATAAATAAGCGATGATTACAATACTCATCGTCAGAACATCAAGACCGATATTAGGGCAGGCTATGCCAGATCTCTGTTAGACGTAGTAAATCACTTTTGTAAAACTTTATATATTAATAAACTTGAATCACTTTAGTACGACTGAGTTCCAACTCTTAATTCGACAACGAACCTTAAATAAATTGTAGTTGTATGAAAGATCTCAGGATCCCAATTACAACAAATAATATAATATTCATTCCTTTGTTAAATTCAGTATTTTTCTAAGCATTATTCCAAACGTTATTATTCGAGTATTATTTGTAACTATTATTTTGATAACTAATTCTGCGTAATTTAACACTTCCGATTATAGTCGAATCCTTTGTTATCGCTGATAAATTTGTTATCGCTGAGTTTGTATCACAACTATTCGAAGAACAATATACGAAATCGCAGATTTCACTGAAGGAAATTTATATCTGGTATTTTATATTTTATTCAATTAGTTAAAAAGGTGGATCCACCCACTCCACCCTTATCGCTGTAAATCTGAGCTAACCAGAGCTTCAAGGCCGTCGTTCCGGCAATATATCAGTTCGTTGAGTACCACTGTCTTCTATTTGATTTCTGTGAAAACGACACTTACGTGTCTGGCGCCCAACACTCTCGTAGATTTTTATTAATTAGTCTTTTATCGAAGGAACGCCGTAGGGTGCGGAGTTGAGCTCTGAAGCTCCGTTACAGCGTATGAACCACAGTTTGCAAAAAAAAATTGTTCATTGCAAAACTGGCGGACATAAAATGAAACACTGTGTCTATTTGCAGTCCACTTCGTGAGTCACGAAAACGTTCGTGAGTGACGAAATTTTCCGCAGTGCGGTTTGCGTTTTTCTCGAGCGTTTTTCGTGAGTGACGAAAATGATTTCGTGAGTGACGAATTTTCCGCAGTGCGGTTTGCGTTTTTCTCGAGTGTTTTTCGTGAGTGACGAAAAGGATTTCGTGAGTGACGAAAAGGATTTCGTGAGTGACGAAAATAATTTCGTGAGTGACGAAAATAATTTCGTGAGTGACGAAAATAATTTCGTGAGTATACCGTTTTCCGTCAGTCACAAAGTTAACTATAGGTTCGTTCGTCTAGCTTGTCCAGGCGAGCAGTCGTATCGGCTGCTCTCTGTCACGTCGCGTTGGCCGGTTTACAACGATGTGAGGTGCTATAGCGGTTCTCACCCAATGTTTTTACCTAGTCAGGAAACTGATATTGCGCATGTGCCTACGCCATGACAGTAGCCGAGACTTCAAACTTCATTTATAGAGGTTTAAAAAGATGATACACACCAATGATAGTCATATATACGGAGGAATATATTTCGTGAACAAAGTGGTGATTAATTACAATGATAGAATTTAGGAAGCCAGAATCAAACAAGAAAAAACTCAGGTATAAGTGATTTTCGGGGTATGAAGCCTTCTTGGAAACAAGAAAGAATGATACATGGTGGATGTTTATCGAATTTTCATTCGACAGACAGATAAAAGTTAACTATAAAGAAATACTCTATTTCTAATAAATGAACGAGATATATTCTATTTATTTATATTATATGAGGTACAATTATAGGTGTTTCAAAAGAAAAATTCTATTTATAATAAATGAACGAGATATATTTTACTTTTATTGTATGAGGTACGATTATAGGTGTTTCAAAAGAAATACTCTATTTATAACAAATGAACGGGATACATTTTACTTATACTGTATGAGGTACGATTATAGGTGTTTCAAAAGAAATACTCTATTTATAACAAATGAACGGGATACATTTTACTTATACTGTATGAGGTACGATTATAGGTGTTTCAAAAGAAATACTCTATTTATAACAAATGAACGAGATATATTTTATTCATATTATATGAAGTATAATTACAGGTGTTTTAAGGTAGCCTTTCGAAAATTAATACTAAAGTATAATTATACATATCACAATTTATATTATATATATATATATATATTATTTTTTGATTAAACAATAATAAAAGATTGAAAACATTAAAAACATCAGAAAACGAAAAATAATACGTGTTATCAATTAAACACAGGTTAAAATCTTCGAAACTGTACATTTGACGCTTATGGCCTAATTTCTATTTTTATGTATAAACACAACGATAGCAATTCTTATTTATTATTATTATTGTTATTATGTTCTTTTTAATCTTATTTTAATCATATTACAATGTAATACATGTGTGGCGTGGATAGTGAACATAATTACATTTAGAAATAAGGTAGGTAGCAAATGATCCAAGTGTTAAAACTATCAGACGAATGAAACAAAAAATAAAAACAGGTGCACACATTCACATGGGCGATAACTTAAAATAATAATTGTATTCATTTGGGAATCTAATTGATTCACTGAACTTGTACGTCAACGTATATCTATATATGAAGCTTAACCTAATGGAAGATTAATTACAGGATTGCACGCTCAGAATTTTCCTAAAAAAAAAGTAACGCACATTACCCATGCCCAGCCAGTTCAATGCAAATGCAGCTTTTGTATTATTTTTTCTTCTGTATTGTACATTTCGAAACCCGACTTGGACGTCCTGCTATTTTGATAGGTGTCGGCAGTGTTATAGAATCAGAAAATGAGAGATCAGACATTTTCTGAGAGATATCCACTTCTGCAGTTGTCACTGTTTGTTGCACTCTACTGTGTTTATGTCTCGTCTGAAGAGAGACTGCAATGTTATCTCTCCAGCAATTTTCCAGCGCTTTAAGCAACCCAACTTTCTCTTTATACTTTGCACCTGTGGACATGCTAGCAATATCGAGCAAATTGCTGATCGTTGGTTCCAGGAATTTTCGGCGTTGATTTTTAGTTTTGGGCTTCGGTGTTTGAATTTGTCGTACCATAATTGCCTGTTGACTTATTTCTTCGTCTGCACATGTGCTCAGACATGGCTGAGATTCATAGTTATATAGTTTTGTCCATCTGTACGCACATAGGTTCTTTTCAAACAAATTTAACTTGAAAAATCGTCGAGCAGCAAAAATATGTCTGCAAGGTAGTTGTAATGTGACATGTATGTCAGATTGGCAAGAGTCTGTAGTAACTGTAAATTGTGCACGTCTATAATTTATTGTACATTGTTTCGTCTCATGATTAGGTTGCAGAATCGTCATATGGGTACATTTCAGAAATTCTTTGATAACTGTCGAAGCTGCTGGCTCTGTCAAATAATTCATATATAGAATTTCGATACTACCTTCTTCATATGTAGTAACGGGTGTTTTTAGTATGCTTTCTACTAATCTATGTTTTAAATTTAAATTTCTATTTTCGTACCATTTGAAAAATGATTTGAAAAAATCAACAAGCGTACTATGTGGCTGGATCATGTCTTTAATTTTGCTGTTTAGCGACTCAACTCTGTTGTTTGTATGGTTTGCAAAGTTTCCTTGAATATTCATTCCATAGATAGTCCACTCGTGCCGATTCGGGTGCCAATTTTTATTGAAATATTCTCTGACTGTGGCTGGAACTTCGGTGGAAAATGGTGTATATAATTCATCGTAATCATCTTTAGTAGAACTTTTGGCCATCCTATCTAATAATGATAGTGATTTATCCCTCTCTGCGCTTGAAATGTTCATACCACACTTTGTTATTTTTGTTTTAAAGGTTTTCAATGTATGAAACAAGCTCAGGAACAAATGAGCATTCGGAAATGTTTTCAGTAGAACCCTTCGTTCCGTCAGATCTTTATCGGTCATGATGCATTTTATTTTGGCACATGCTTCCCCGTGATCTTCTGCGAAACTTCGAAATAGTCCTTCCAGTGTGACAGCACATTCATTTGCTAACACTTCAACACCAGCTACTTAAGTGTATGTGTTGGAATCTTCGACGGCCATAATCATGGTAACAAATCCTCGTTTGAATAGGTTGTACGTGCCATCGACGAATAAAATTTCTGGCCATGCTGTCATAGCGTTACGCATGTCAGGGGTAGAAAAAAAAAGCCCTCTAAACATTTTCTGTGTAGTCCCGTGTGATTCGATAATATCCTCGCATATAACTGTAGTCCTGGCATCTGTAAAGTTTCATTATAAATTTAACTGAAAATTTGATACACTCTACTATATGAATGTTTAGTACTGTAACTTTTGGCGAGTTTCTCAGGCTGAAAGCTATAGAGAAACCCGCAAGTTATTGTGAGTTCTTTACCTAAATTGAAGTGAATTTAATAAAAATAATTAGGGCTTTTTCTTGAGGTTGAAAGGTAGGGAAAAGGATGGGACTTACCACCAAAAGCCACCTATCTAACCTTTTGACTCTATTCTAACTGGGACTAGGGTAGGCTTCCCCGCCAGAGCCTCGGTACGTCGACTCAAAAGTTAATCAAAGCCGACGACAATTCTAAAGATCAGAACCAGGAAGTTAATCCGGGTCTGATCTGCTCAACTATATTTCTAAATCTCTACGGAACCGGGAATCTCTCGACTCCGAGACCGTGCGCCAGACTCGTGATCGTATGCCTTGGCCCTCGGACACGCTAACTTAATAGAATGCCGTGCGCTCTTTGCATTTATCAGAGCCTGTTCCCTGCTGGCTTTTTATAGGAGTTAAATAGCTGGGAATCGGGACTGAAACAATCAATACAGTCCAACGTTCAAAATAAAGAAAAATAAAGAAGCATAATTTAATCTACTCTGATCAGTACAAAAATAATCTTATTCTAGTTTTCCCTATTATCTAATGATCTGTGCTGTAACGCTCGTGCGTGTCTTGGTTTTGATTCGATCGTCACGATTTTATATTTGTAAATAAAGCCAGGCGCTTATTTCCTATCCTTCGAAATTTATATTTTGAAACATCTATTCTCTCCTATCCCATCGATTAAATTTAGAATTATCAGTGATGCTATATGTTCTGTAATTTAACGCTAATACAACAAAGTTATTTCCGACAATTAAATCAAGGCGAAATAATGTAGGCAATTGATTTTATATTAAACAAAGATTGAGTTGTCGAGGCGCTATGCCTTTCGACACTCCGAAACATGAAATGAGTCGCTGTGACGCTTTGTCTACGAACGCTAGAATTAAATCTAGCTAATAAGTTTTGATTCTGAGTTCAAGTGATACCTTGTGAGTCGCTGTGACGCTATGTCTACGAACGCTGCCGATGCCTGCTGAGCGCGTTCCTTATATAGTCGAAATCCCCACTCCTTTGGATTCGCAACGTCGTGCTCGACTGCAGAGGATTAGTATAATCCTCTGGCCTTTTGTTCGATCTATTTCAGCTGATATATTCGGAATATATCGCTGAATATGTTAGATTGCCCCCTTTCATCAAGTGAACTTCTGCATCCACAGTTTTTTTTCGTTGCTGTTGTCGAGAAGCTTCGCTTGATGAACCTCAGTTACTGTTCGTTCCTTCAGTAGGCCGGTCGATGCCTCTGGACTTTCGTGTTTTCGGTGTTTAGTGTTTTACCTTGTTATTCGTTATCTTCTTTAAAGTTTCTTTGATCCCAATGGATCTGTGGGATCCCATTCCTTATAATACTCTGGCTCATCCGGTGCAGTGAACGATGTCAGCTGTGGTTGGTTTAGTGCCGGTCTGTCAACACTCCTAGTTTTAAGTGCATCAGGCATCTCTGGCGGTGCATGCTGCTGTTTGACAGTTGATGTTTTCGATCCTTGTTGTTGGGTAAGTACCGGTTTTCTATGAGAATCTATAAATTTATACATATTCAATTTATATTCTAACTTCTCTTTCGGCGTCCTCTCTGCAATTTCTAACTTCTGCATTTTCCATTGCAGCCCCAAGTCCACATCAACCTTGTTCAATCGTACCCGTCGGTTACTGCCCAAGATGATGTCCTCCGTTATGGTAGGTAATTTTCTAACCGGCTTATGGACCAATTCCTCCATTTCTCTGATCAGATCTTCCTTGATCTTTTCAATTTCATCGGGAGACAACGTTCCATCCTTGGTGATCATCTCATCGATGTCGTCAGAACCAGTCTCTTCCGTGATAACAGGTAATGTATTATATACTTCTAGTGGTCCATACGAAAAATTGCCGTTGCGATCCAACTTCTGTTTTTTAATTTTCTTTTTCTTTTCTCCGAAGATTTTCCCAGGTTTAGGAGTCATCGTGTCTTTACCAGGTCGAGCCCTTCCTATCCTCCTCACGAATCTTCCCGAGGAATAAATGATCCTGTCGAAGTCCGTCAGGATCTCTTCTTCGTCTCCGCAGGTTTGCACCTCTTTATCTTGAACGCTCAAGTATCCGTACGACATCTTAACGATCGTTTGTAATGGATTATGCGCTGATATCCGCGGATTTATATAGTCGATTCTAACAACACTTTATTTTGAATATATCGATCACGCCATAAATTCTGGTTCGAATTGGTTTAAATTCATTGTCTAGCTAACGTTTCTTATAGTTATAATCCTTATGTCTCAACTTAAACGTCTAGCTTATATAATGCTTAAACATATTTACGTGGAATCGTCCACGCTCTTTCCGAGTAATGGGATTCTCTAATATAAAGGTGGCCTCGCCAATTTGGCTTTTAATTCTATATGGCCCTTCATACAAAGCAAAAAACTTAGCCATTTTTTTATTTTGTGTATCAGATACATTTAAAGCACGCACCAGTACTAAATCATCTATCTTAAAACTAGACATTCTATGTGATGCATTAAAACGATCTGCCCGATATTTTCCTCTTTTCTTTATATTTTCTTTAGCTAGCTTGAGTTTGAACTCAAGTGGTAACTGAAACTGTTTTGGTAGAATGTAACTTTCCCAAAATCTTTTAGGTCTTTCATTTTTTTGTAGTTCACACAGTGCAAATCCGATTGTATCGTGATATACTTCGTTCATACATGACTCTATTACATCCAGCCATTTTATCCAATCTGTATGTTTATCAGTGATAAAAGTTCTAAAAATCTTCCGATCTCCCGATTTACTCTTTCCACGATATTACCCTGTGGGTGTCGAATAGAAGAAAATATTGGCGTTACGTTTTCATCTTTTAGCTTATCTAACCACTTAACTGAAGTAAATTGTGTTCCATGATCGAACTGTATCTTTTTAGTTTTCCCTAATTCTGGAACGTATTTATCGAATATGCTACGAATGGTGGATTGCGCGTTAGCGATTTTTAGCGGGTACAATTTCACGTACTTGCTAAACGCATCAATAACAACCAGCAACCATTTGAAATTTCCACGACTAGCAGGTAATGGACCAAAAAAATCGATAGAGATTAAGTCTCCAACACCAGCAGGTATGATATTTTGCATATTTGAATAGCTGTAGCAGTTAGTAACTTTGCATTTTTGACATATGATGCAACGGGCTAGTTCCCTACGTATGACTTTACCAAATTTAGGATAATAAAACCCCTCTCTTAAAAGCTTGTAGCATTTTGCTGACCCTACATGTCCGTAAATTTCGTGACATTCAAGGATTAATGTTTTAACAATGGATTCTGGTAAATATGCACGCAGTTTGCCCCCTGCTTCTCTTTGCTACAAAATGTCATCTTCGTATCTAAACCTTACTTGATCTTTAACTATTCCCTTTTCTACCAGATCAGCAAGCCGGAGATCCGCCTTTTGTAACTTCGCCAATGAACGGAGTTTATGCATCAGATCATCGCCGACCCTTTTTGCTAATTCAGCTATTACTTCTACTGAATTTACTGAGCTCGACTCCTGATTCTGTTCCGGTGGATGTCTACTGATTATGTCAGCGACTATATTGTTTTTTCCTTTTATGTACTCGATAGTGAAATTATAATTTTGAATATACAACACCCATCTGGTTAATCTAGAACTCGTTAATCTGCACGTTAAAACGAATGTAAGTGCTTTATGGTCACGTCTAATAACTAGTTCCGCGCCAATTACAAATGTTCTAAACTTTTCAAGTGAGTAAACTATAGCTAATAATTCCTGTTCCGTAGTAAAATATCCAAGTTCAGCCCCCTTGAGCGTTCGACTCGCGAAACCTATGATTTTATGTTCATTTTCATGATTTTTTTGATACAACATACCCCCAATTGCATAATTGCTTGCATCACATTCTAAATAATATTTTGCCTTTGGGTCTGGGTGGTGAATAATCATTTTTTCACAAAATAACTCTTTTATTTTTTCAAAGTGATCATTTACTTTGTCTGTCCATTCCCATTTAATCTCTTTACGCAATAATTGTAAGAGTGGATACGTTAACTCTGAATAATCCTTAGTGAATTTATTGTAATAGTTCGCTAAACCCAAGAAACCTTTCAATTGTTTTACATTCTTTGGGGTTGGAAAGTTTTTTATTGCCATGATTTTATCAGATTGACGTTGTATACCGTCTTGTGTTATTTGATGTCCCAAAAATTCAACTTCTTTTCTAAAAAACTTGGATTTTTGGAAGTTTAATGTTAAGTTATGCTTTTCAAATGTTGCAAAAAGCTATTCTAAATGTTTTAAGTGGTCTTCGACCGTTGCAGATGTGCATAAAATGTCATCAACAAAATTAATAGTAAAATGCGCTACTTCTTGTAATATAATGTTGAGAATTGTTACTCAACATTCCAATACATTTCGTAAATTGACTACCTTTCATAATTAAGCAAGGCGTGACCTGGAATGCGGCAAAGCGCAACGCATGCAGGTTACGCCAATAATCGAGTAAGCATTATGTAAGTTATAAATTAGGCTAAAGACGGAGCCGCGCTTCAGTCTTGAGCAGATACCTTGAAGAAAGCGGAGCCTATCTCCGAATACTCATTGACTCGAACCGGAGCAAGTGCTCCAAACGCAATTCTTTTGTACTTTGTTAAATATTAAATAAAAACTACTTTGTCGCTATCTAGCACTTAGAGTGATTGTCAAAGATCACCTCTGGGAACAACCCAATAACTCCCTGTATCCCATAATCACGGGGGTTAAATATTACAACAATAATATCTAATGCTCGAACTAAACTAGCTAGGCTAGTGTTTAACCCGTATGGAGTCACTTTAAATTGATACGTTTTACCTTCAAACATGAAAGCTGTGTATTTTCTTGATTCTACTTCTAAAGGTACTTGCCAAAAACTGGCAGTCAAATCTAAACTCGACATCAGTTTCGTGTTTTCACATTTCTGAAAGAGTACCTCAGTAGACTGAGCACAATCTCTATCAGGTATTATCAATTTATTGATAAAGCGAGCATCAAGTACTAACCGTATTTCACCGTTTTTCTTTGCTACTACCACAATGGGATTAATGTACTCGCTACATGATCTTTCGATAATTCCGTGATTTAACATTTTATCTATTTCATTTCTAACCTTTTCGCGGTGCATAATTGGCACTGGGTATGACCTGCGTACAAATGGTTTATCCTCATAAATTTGTATTTTGTGTTCGTAAATTGACACATTCCCTGGAATTTTTCTGAAAACGCACCGGTATCTTTTTAACAAGTCAATAAAGTTTCTTTGGTGCTCGCTTTCAAACAAATCGCATTCTGAGAGTTTGTCTCTGATCTCATCATCGGTTAACTCATAGTTCTCATGATAATGCATGTGATTTTCAATTTCTGAATTAAAAAAAAAATTTGTAAATCTTTATCACCCGATGTTAACTCTTTTGATTCATGTAACTCTAAGTTTTCCGTTTTGCTATCAGTATTTATTGTTAAAATGTTTGATTTTAAGTCTAGATGGGCTTTCCATCTCCCTAGCGTGTCTATTCCTATAAAAACCGTTCTTCGAAGGTTAGGTATAACGAGAAAAGGGATTTGATCTTCAAATTTCCCTAATTTTATTTTTACGAAAATCTGAGTTTTTACTCTGACTGGTTTCCCACCGGTGGCTCCCACAATCTGATAATTCACTACTGGCAGTTTCTCGCAATTTTTGAAATTTTCAATATTTTCCTTATACCACGCTTCTGATATGCAAGTTATTTGACTACCGGTGTCAATAAGCGCTACATTTTCTATGTCTTCTAAATAAAGTTTTATTATAGGACAATATACTACTTTGTTTGGTTTTACTTCATCCTCCTTTAATAAAAATTCGGTAGGATCCTCAAAAGAATTTGAATTTATAAATTCTGCCGCGTTCATTTCTACATCGCGCTGCGTCTTGCGATTCGGCAGTGTTTCGCTCACAGCGCTGATTGGTTTTCCGGAACCGATTCATCTGTCTCGACTTCTGCATTATCGCCGGTATCATCCGCGATCATATTTATCTTTCAGGTATTTTTCTAATTTGGACGACGGTCGCTATCCTGAGGATTTGACTTATATTTATTTTCGTTTGAATCGTTTGACTCGTTATGTTGCGTATTCGGTCTAATACTATTGTTAGGCTGCGGGTTGCCGCTTCGCCATGTGTTTACTTTCGCACGCTCATCAATATGTCGAGCCGTGTTTTGATAACGGTTTGTGTTCTGCGAGTGAAAACTGGATTTCGGAATATTAGAACGTCCCCCGGATTGCATCTGGTCTAAAAAAGTAAGCAAGCTATCTATGTCTCGAATTGATCTACATTTCGCTGCTTCTACTACATGTTCGTCGAAATGACGTATCAAATTGCTAACGATTTCGTTTTCTGTCATGGCAGGAACCAACCCATTGGCTGATGCAAATTTCCTGCTGGCATATTCAGACCATCCTAATTTTCCTTCAGGTATGTAATATCCAAACTCTAAATCTCTTCGGATTTCCCGTTGAGTTCCCTCACCCCAATATCTAGCTAAGAATCGTTTTTTAAATTCTTCCCACGAGTTTATCACGCCGCGACGCGCAACCCACCAATCTTTAGCATCATTCGTTAAACTTTGACCTATGAGTTTAAGACCAATGTCGTCGCTAGTCCCTAAAAACGCAAAATACTCGTCTAATTCTCAAATATGGTTTACGGGTTTTTCCCAAGGTTTGCCTGCATAAGTTGGCAGTTTCAATTGTTTTGTTATTAAACCTATGTTGTCATTTGTTTGAGTTTGACCTCCACGCGATCGTCTAAGACGTTGTATATCAGAATCTATACTTATTTTATATAATTCTTGAGTATGACTAAGCTCGGATATCATGTCCTGATTTGTTTTATGACTTTCTGTGATTCTATTTTTTAGGACTTCATACGTGCTTACTTGCTCGTTACGAAGGATATTCTCGCTAGTCTCTAACTTGTCTCTCAACTCGGCATTTTCGACCTTTAACTTATCGACAACAACATTCAGGTTTGTATTTATTTTATCGATTTTGGTGTTACAGTCAATGATCTTATCTTCTAATTTCTTATCTACTTGAGATTCATATTTAGTTCTTTCTTCTACGTTTTCTGCTTGGAATCTTAATATAGTTTGTTCCATAGACTCGAATCTAACATCCATTTTCTTTTCTAGATTTTCTAAGGAAGCTAGAATCCTGCCCATTTGGTCTGCCGGATTCATGTTTGATTCGGTACTCATCGCTCAAGACATTGAACTGGATCTATCGCCTGTAAAACCTGAATCTCGTTCCCTATCTCCCAAATCGACGACAATGGACTTATTTGTTTTAGTTGGATCTTTATTGGACATTTCAGCCCCGATTCCGACTAATAACAATCCCGAGCCTGCCGCACAGGTCTCTGTCGGTCTATTTTTTGAACTTGAAACTTGACTCTAGATTTTACTTGACTTGACTGATTTTACCGTTAATTTAAATGATTTGACTGGATTGATAGAAATGATTTTATAACATGCTTTTTTCCAAATGAATTTACTAAGAAAAAGCCCGCACGTTGGGCGCCAAATGTAACTTTTGGCGAGTTTCTCAGGCTCAAAGCTATAGAGAAACCCGCAAGTTATTGTGAGTTCTTTACCTAAATTGAAGTGAATTTAATAAAAATAATTAGGGCTTTTTCTTGAGGTTGAAAGGTAGGGAAAAGGATGGGACTTACCACCAAAAGCCACCTATCTAACCTTTTGACTCTATTCTAACTGGGACTCGGGTAGGTTTCCCCGCCAGAGCCTCGGTACGTCGACTCGGAAGTTAATCAAAGCCGACGACAATTCTAAAGATCAGAACCAGGAAGTTAATCCGGGTCTGATCTGCTAAACTATACTTCTAAATCTCTACGGAACCGGGAATCTCTCGACTCCGAGACCGTGCGCCAGACTCGTGATCGTATGCCTTGGCCTTCGGACACGCTAACTTAATAGAATGCCGTGCGCTCTTTGCATTTATCAGAGCCTGTTCCCTGCTGGCTTTTTATAGGAGTTAAATAGCTGGGAATCGGGGCTGAAACAATCAATAAAGTCCAACGTTCAAAATAAAGAAAAATAAAGAAGCATAATTTAATCTACTCTGATCAGTACAAAAATAATCTTATTCTAGTTTTCCCTATTATCTAATGATCTGTGCTGTAACGCTCGTGCGTGTCTTGGTTTTGATTCGATCGTGACGATTTTATATTTGTAAATAAAGCTAGGCGCTTATTTCCTATCCTTCGGAATTTATATTTTGAAACATCTATTCTCTCCTATCCCATCGATTAAATTTAGAATTATCAGTGATGCTATATCTTCTGTAATTTAACGCTAATACAACGAAGTTATTTCCGACAATCAAATCAAGGCGAAATAATGAAGGCAAGTGATTTTATATTGAAGAAAGATTGAGTTGTCGAGGCGCTATGCCTTTCGACACTCCGAAACATGAAATGAGTCGCTGTGACGCTTTGTCTACGAACGCTAGAATTGAATCTAGCTAATAAGTTTTGATTCTGAGTTCAAATGATACCTTGTGAGTCGCTGTGACGCTATGTCTACGAACGCTGCCGATGCCTGCTGAGCGCGTTCCTTATATAGTCGAAATCCCCACTCCTTTGGCTTCGCAACGTCGTGCTCGACTGCAGAGGGTTAGTATAATCCTCTGGCCTTTTGTTCGATCTATTTCAGCTGATATATTCGGAATATATCGCTGAATATGTTACAGTACATATAATCTACATAGGTACTATATAGGTAGTATATAGGTAATTCTCTACAAAAATATGTCTGTAGATTCTCTGTGTGACGTATCATTCGCTAGTTATAAGAATCAGACGAAGCCAAAATAATTTACTACATGTTATTCTTATGGAAAATCGAAAAATGCGATGCGGAGCATCTTAATATCAATAATGAAAGCTCCCATTTTAGCAGGCATATTCTTATACCTAAATGGAACTTCTGAGCCTGTTAGTGAAAAAAAAAATAATTTTTTCTTGAATCACTCTAATACATACCATGTGCTTTCAAAATCTCCAATGCACTCTTCAAATCATCATCAGCATTGTCTCTCAATTCACTTGCCATGTTGTGCAAGTCTTTTGGTGAAAGAAAAATTTTGAATTTACTAAGGACCTCATTTTGAATGAACTTTTTTTTACATCTTAATTCGAGTAGATTCAGAACATGTTCACGTTGCACGTCTGTTAGTTTTTTTAAGCGCTTTTCGGGAATATGTTCATAGTATTCCTAAAATAAGCAAACGAATATCTATATTATATTTTTTACTTAATTAACTTGAGCATTCACATAAATTGATCACATTTAACATGTGTATATTATTGTAACTTGCTTACTTCTATGATTTGAGAATTTTGCCAAGAAATTCCAATCTTTTGTTTATTCTTATAAAGTCTATTGAACAAGTATATATAAAATAGAGTTCTCGTGAAAATTTCAATTTCCTAGAATACTTTTTTTGCATCGAGTAGCGCCCTGGGCACATATCTAACTGACGACTAACATTTTACATGGTTATTTTTATTCATAAACGGAATCGATATTTCCTCAGCTACTTCTTTTTTCTAAATGTCGTGTATTGCGTGGGATGAAATTACTCCCTCTATGTTTCTGATACACGAACTGGCAGTCGTTAGAGTTGAAAAAAATATCGTGCTTAAAAATGAATGAACGGTCGCTGCATCAAACAATATTATTGTAAAAACCAGTCTGATATAAGACCCCGACGTGATAACACGTGTTTTACCAAATATAATTATTCTACAGAGAATCTCCTCACATTTTATTTACAATTTTCAAATCGGAGTACCCTCACGTTGCTCGAATGGCAGTATATTTTCTTATCATTTTTTTTTACTAAGTCATGAGTAGCTTTGCTGTCTAGCTGCTCTTGCTCTATCTCATTGCGCGATTTTATTTATATACTATGTAGATTGAATCGAATTTCCATCCACACAATAAGCCACGACCATTTAACGTAGTGAATGAATGAATAATTCATGCTTACTGATGATTGTTCAAGATTTTCCTGCTGTAAATTTAAGTCCTTGATTTCAATCCTCGTTTTATCTCTTGTCAAGCTGAGGTATATGAACGCCGGGCATCCCTTTTTATAAGTCCTGTTAATAAAATCGTGAATATAAAGACAGAGAGCCTCAAGCATTTTCAAATAAATATATGAGGTATTCTGCCCCAACTGAGACCGGTTCGGTTCCTCACCCTAATCAATATTTGTGATATTTTTTTTATGTCATCAGCAACCCAAAAGGAACCTAGGTGAATTATTTCAAATTTTTCCTCCGAGTACTTTCTGAGTTGGAAATTTTGAATTTGTATAATGGAATAATTTTCAATTAATTATAACTCGGCCCTGGTTGGTCGAACCACAAAAAACAGGAAGATGAAAATGACTCTCAGAAATTGTACTTTCCGGATAAAATATTATTGAAATTTCATGACGTATCGTTCATCTTTATTTCTAGGTTAAAATACAAAATCTTGATTTTCGCCATGTATGCCACTTTTGATTTTTTTGAAAAAATTCTCCATTATTCTACATTTGAGTACAAAATTTTTGAGCCGTGTCGCATCGTGGGCAGAATTTTCTTTCTATTTTTTTTCATTTTTCACAAATTTATCTGAATTTTTGTCGACTTTTTCATTCGTTTCATTGGAACTTCCAAAACTTAAATAATCAGCAGATTACATATTTCGATCCGCCTCCAACCACTTTCGATGCCTCAGTTTCGCTCCCGTTCGGTTCCGTTCCGTTCGGTTCGGTTCGGTTCGGATCGCTTCTGCATGGTACGCGTACAAACCTTCGATTTTTTTTCTTTCTATTTTATTTTTATTTCTCATACATTTACATATATTTTTCCGATTTCAATTTTTTTTTTTCGTCTCAACGAATTGCAACTGGAAGGATGAATAATAACCATAGAAATTATCATAGATGTTATTATGTTATGTGACTCTGTTCCCTGGTGTTGCCATCTCTGTTACATATCATCCATGGGTCTGATGTTATATATACGACACATGACATATTTGCAGAAATATTATGTCCCATGTATGTGACTATGTTATATTTCCGGATCCCTGAAGATGCTTTCAATTTTATGTATCACTTGTGGATCTCATGCAATGTACATGATACATCACGGAATTGAAGTTATGTTATTTCTCCTCTACGTAACTTTGTTATATTGGCAAGGAGCAGAGTATATGGTGGGGGTAACCGAATCGACTGCAGCGATCGCTGTGGACGAAATAAGCGTTCAATCATGCTCACGTTGTGAATAAATAAGTGGGAAAGTTATTTAAGAATGGTGAATCATAGTTGTTGTGTGGTTGATTGCAAAAATACCGGCAGGAATAGTACCTGCAAATTTTACACATTTCCAACTGCTAGTTGAAAATTAGAACAGAGAAAAAAATAGATAAATGCAGTGAGGAGACAAAAGTAAGTAAAGTATAACCTACCTTTGAAACGTGTGTACTAAGAATGATGTGCTTTGCTATGTCAGGTGAAAAATAATTATATGAGTGTCAATATTTAATGAAACAACATTTTTATAGTCTTGATGGATCACCGTGGATTCCAAAACCAACAGATACCATCTGTAGTGATCATTTTATTGGAGGCATAAAATCAGAAGAAGAGTCAAGTCCAAGCTACATCCCAACAATATTTCCTGCAATTTACAAAAAACGCAAAATAAATAGATGAGAGTACAGCTCTGAGCAGGTATTTAGTTTTAACAAATTAATAGCTTTTAAAATCGTCATAATAAATAGCAATGGCTTTTTAAAAACATGTTTACAGGCACACACGTTTTCTCAACCGGAGAATAGCCTCGAAAAAATTAACAACATCGACAATGAGTACCAGCACTCAAGTGACCCCAGAAAATAACGAAATGACAATGGATAACACTGTTGAACCTGCTACCGTTCTAAACGAAAAAGTTGATAAAGATTGTCAAGTTGATTTTCTTTCCAACTCAAATGAAGCTGGAAAAACATTTATATGTAATAGATATATGTATGTCAATGCCGAAAAATGTGATGCAGAGATTCAAACAGCAATAGAAGATATTGTGAAAAGTAAATGCATAATTAGCCAAAAAAGATGCAGTGACAAAGAATGTAATACTCCGATCAAAATGTTTGCAAACCAATCAACGGAGACAGTTGACAAAATTTTTATTGGTTTTCAATCAATTGAAAAAGATGAGCAACTCATCGACTTAGCTGGTGTAACTTTTTGTAATTTTGAATTTTTGCTAAAAAGGACAAATACCTCGTTTAAATGTACTGTTGCTAAAGAGGACAGACTTTTGATTTTCCTAATGAAAGTAAAAACTGGACTAACATTTTCAGCCTTAGGTGTTCTATTTAGTGTCCACAGAGCAACGATTTCAAGAATATTTCATACTACGTTACAGACGTTAGCTGCAGCAACAGCTAATTTAGTTTTTTGGCCAAGGATAGATGTTGTTCAAGCAACAATGCCAAAATGTTTTTATCCGAAGTACAATAATACAAGAGTACCAATTGATTGCACTGAATTTGAAATTGAAGTTCCATCCACTGTTGATAATCGCGTTCATTGTTATTCCCATTATAAAAAGAATTTTACTGCCAAAGTTCTTATTGGAATAACTCCTGGAGGTTTCATCTCTTCAAAATCTAAGGTAGCCGGTGGAAGAAAAACAGATTCACAATTAACTATTGAATCTGGATTAATAGATAAATTGGAGGAAGGTGATGTTGTTTTAGCCGATAAAGGATTCCCTGAAATAAAAGCAACAATTGATCGAAGTGGAAAAAAAATTATGATTGTAATGCCACCATTTTTGGAAAAAAACAACAGAATTTTCTACTGAAGAAACTGAAGAAACTGAAGAAACTTATCAAGTAGCCAGAGTAAGGATCCACGTTGAGAGAATTATGCAGCGGTTACGACTTCATTCGATTTTGAATAAAATTACCGAGAATTTGTTTCATTGCGTCGATGACATTTGACACATTTGTTGCGTGTTGGTCAATCTACAGCCTCCTATAATTTCTGATAAAGAAAATACAGACAGCTGAACTTTTAGATTGATTGCCAATTCTTCATGCAATTTATAGTAAAATTAAACTTTGTAATTTTATATTTTTTTTTAAATTAAATAAAGATTAATTCCAATATATTCTTTTTTTATTTAAAGTTTTGTAATAATATAACAAAGTTTATAATTTTATATCTCATATATCTTATATTATTAATTATGAGTATTAAAAATATGCAGTAAAAATCATTGAATATTTAAATAAACTATTAAAATACTTTTTGTACCACAGTCAGTAGAATAACAAATAAACGAAAAGTACTCTTTGGACCTCTTCTTCTCTTAAAATGATTTTTTTCATCCATCTTATCAACTAGATATCTCATTAATTATATTAACTCCGATAAAGCGTCGTTCACGAAATAATCCACAGTGACCGTTGGCAGTTTCATTATTTTTTTTAGTCAACTCCAAGTACGTAGCAGGTAGATAATGGGTAAAGTAAAAATTTTCGGCCTTTAATATTACTTCTTTCAGGAATACTTCGTCTCGATGAACTGGAACTGTACAGCAGCCATCGTTCACTTGTGAATATATGAACAGGTCGCATATGAACATTCCCGTTACATATAGTTGTACTTGTATTTGAGTATAATACAGATCATTTTTTTTTAGTTCGGTTTCACCGTTTACAAGACATAAGTACTTGACATTACTACATTCTCTTTCGAAGTCAATGAGTGGTTTGTCTTTACATTTTATGGGACATTTGAATTCCACAATCTTGGTGACACACCCATCTTCAATGACCACACCATCGATACTACCACACAGCCATGGTTGTTTTCTACTAACAATCACACCGACTTTTTTAACTATGCAGTGGTTTAATTCTTGGTATTTTTCTTTGGCACTTGTCTCGTGGCTTAAGCCATAGTTTGTTGATTCAGTGTCGATTTTTGTAGGGTTTAAAATATCGTAGACTAACTTATCAATAGATTTTCGAGTTCTTACTTTAAGACTATGAATATTGCTACTTGCTGACAACCTGAAATGCCTTGCCTCATACCACTCTGGACACTGCAATTGATTCATCGTTAGACAGCATAGCTTCAAAATATCTTCATCGCCTATCACAATATTTTTATTATAAAAATTCTTGATATGTTCTTCCAATTCATTATGGCGACTATAAATTGGAAATTCTCCATTAGGAATGAAAAAATTTTTCAAACATTCCTTACAATCCTCTTGTTCAAAATTTAATTCTACGGTCGAGACCAATGAAGACAATAATTTTTTTATTGTATAAAAATCTTCGCATTTTTCATCCGCAACTAAAACTGCTTTCAACGCAGATTCTTGAACTAATTCTGCCAGATCTATCGATGGCTGGTGACTTTCTTGTCTATCAACCCCTTTTTTGGAGGATACATTCCAGCAAAATATTTTCCTTTTGAGTACTTGTCCTTAACGAACTGACGGGCACTAGGTTTTCCCCACTGTTGTTCGTGGCTAGTTTTTGTAAGGCTTTCCTCATTATTTATAAAATAAATTAAAGCTGCAACGTGCTTACATTTTCCACTCTGGTTATATACACAAGTGCAGCTCACTTTTTCAACGAATCGTTTTCCGTTAATCTGCAAATTTGATTTTACTTGATATTCAAATACACACATAAAATTCGCAATGTTAGTTTTATATATATTTGAATATCTATATATTTTTTAACTTACGTATAAGGACGTGTCGTAAGGTGCCAACGTTACTGAGGTTTGCCTAATAATTTTAGATGTTATTAAATAACTTGTACCGCATTCTCTGAATTCTTTAACATCTCTCACATGAGCAGCTGTGACCAATTGTTTGCCTTTATGCATCGTTTGAGGCTGAAATGATATATTGTGAGATATTGCCTCAAATCCTGTCTGAATGATGATTTTCATTTTTAGCTGAAAATAATTAAAAGACATTTTTATAATTACCAAATTTTTAATCTAAATTTTATAAAAAGATAGGAAATTTATAATTAAAAAAAAAAATCACTATTATTTTTTGGAAAATTCAGATCATTCAGAAATGTTCAGAAATTTTTTAAAATGATGAATATTTCAGCTCTTATGCTATTGTAACTATTTATATTATACTTTTGTCGGCTATAACCTCATTTATTCGAAAAAAAATTGTATTTTATATTTATTACAATTATTTATACTTACTTTTGTTGAACACTATACGTCATATTTATTAGCCTCTTTCAGATGTGGTATTGCACTTACATTTTTTAGCTATCAAAAATTTGTATTTATTTATTCATAAATATTTGTCATTTATACAATGGACATAGAGCATGATTTAATTTAGCCGTCAGATGTCGGGGTCGTCGCGCTCCCTGCCAATTACATTGTTACTTCGTGATGCCCTCAATATTACGTATCATTCATGCATCTTATGTTATGTAAATAATATGTTACATTCTAAAGATATGTCGCATATCAGAGACATAACTATGTTACATTACTCCGATCTCTAGACGTGCTCTTACAGTTATGTATCAGTTATGTATTGGTTTGCTGGGGTCTTGGTCGTAATGCCGCAAATGTCGAAAATCCAATTTTTACATCAGGATGCTCTGACTTGAAACATGCATGAAGCTCATTCAAGTTTGAGTGTATTAGTCTTTTCGTGACATGAATACGTCGACCGTCATCCTTTTTCACTGAAACATAATCTTTCATACCCGGTAGGTTCGTACTAACTTCGTCATCATTGTAAAAATTAACGACTAGTTCTACAACAGCCTTCTGAAGAGATCGACCTATATAAAACGATCGACGTTGAAAATAGTGTTCATTGATATATCAATGAGAAGTCAGGATTATTTCTCAGAAATTTTGCTTCCAGAATCAAATTTATACCTTTTTTTTTCCTGGAATCGCAAGTATTCCGTCACTTTTCAAAAGAGCTCTAGCTGTCATTACCAATCGTTTCGAGACATTCATGATCTTCATGATTTTCTTAATGCTCCAATTTTGTGGCATTAACGTGAGAATTTGCACTTTCTCAGCTCTTTTTGTTGTTCTATTGTGTAGCTTTTCTTTTAATGTATGAATTATGTTAGTAAGATCTTTTGAATCTTTCTTTGACGAGACATTTAAATCAGCCATACTACCCTTGAGAGATTTGTTTAATTTATTACACACTTTTATAATTTTATCATTAATATAGTTTTTGGTCGGAGTTTTCCTCATTTTTTTCTTTATAATCGGTGAACAATTCAGTAGTCCAAAAGCTGTGTTTATCACTGGACGTGTTATACCAAAACTTAATTCAGATTGTTGACTCGGAGGATAGGATGTACCACTTGTAGCTGTATCAGAGTCATCAGAATTCGAACTAATCAATTGATGTACAGGGTCATCACTTTCTGCTCTTTTTCGACACGTTGAACACAGATAGTGAAATCGTTTTAATTGCCACTTCACACATAATTCAGCAGATGGTGGTCGTAAACCGGTACGTTTAAGATGATTTTTCAATTGAAAAGGATTACAGCAACGATCAAATTGGCATTTTCTTGGAGCCATTATAATAGAGATTGCTCTACAAAAGAATTCCAAGTAGAAACGAGATAAGCCTATTGATGATGTGCACGAGAAATTATTTCATTTTTGTAAACTATTGAATACTATCAAATTTTCACATATCAATCTACATCGTTCAAGTTTTTCTTATTATGGTACCGCGCATTGTGTAGAAGCGAAACGAACCGAACCGGACCGAAGCGAACTGAACCGGACCGGACCGAACCGAACCGACCTGACCTGACCTGATACGAAGGTATGTACGCGTACTATGCAGAAGCGATCCGAACTTTGGTATTTTGGTGCTTGCCCTCTAACCCAACAGGGGGATATAACCATAAATATAAAAAAAACAAAAAAGCGATCCGAACCGAACCGAACGGAACGGAACCAAACGGAAGCGAAACGGAGGCATCGAAAGTGGTCGGAAGCGGATCGAAATATGTAATCTGCTGATTATTTAAGTTTTGGAAGTTCCAATGAAACGAATGAAAAAGTCGACAAAAATTCAGATAAATTTGTGAAAAATGAAAAAAAATAGAAAGAAAATTCTGCCCACGATGAGACACGGCTCAAAAATTTTGTATTTAAATATAGAATAATGGAGAATTTTTTCGAAAAAATCAAAAGTGGCATACTTGGCGAAAATCAAGCTTTCGTATTTTAACCTAGAAATAAAGATGAACGATACGTCATGAAATTTCAATAATATTTTAACCGGAAAGTACAATTTCTGAGAGTCATTTTCATCTTCTTGTTTTTTGTGGTTCGACCAACCAGGGCCGAGTTATAATTAATTGAAAATTATTCCATTATACAAATTCAAAATTTCCAACTCAGAAAGTACTCGGAGGAAAAATTTGAAATAATTCACCTAGGTTCCTTTTGGGTTGCTGATGACATAAAAAAAATATCACAAATATTGATTAGGGTGAGGAACCGAACCGGTCTCAGTTAGGGCAGAATACCTCATATATATTTTTTTTTTTAATTTTTTTTTTAAATTTATTATTTTCCATTTTTATTAGTGGCTAAAATTTCAACGGCATGCTTCGTGTTGTTCAGCTAGTAACCACAAACATAATAATTATAGATATAAGTTAGATTTGATAGAGATTGGTGAACCCCTTCTTTTGTATTTCAGAACACTATCCAATAAAATTTTGCCCCATAGATATAAAGAATTTACGGGGTAAAATAATAAGATAAACGTCAAGTATACATTCATAAGCAGTTCCTATCTTATAAACAAAAGGCAATAGAACAATAAAACGTTGTGAATTACGCACACGTCTTCAAAGTTCGCGTATTTGGTCACAAATTTTCTCAAGTATTGCACAAATATAGTCAAATACTTACTTGGTGCTTCTTAGTCCTGTTGCTTTTGATTCTCTATGCTTTCCGAATTTGCATGCGTATCGTACTCTGTAGTACAACAATTCTTCCTCATTAGGAAGATTTTTCACTGAGCTACATAAAGGTATACTTGAACTGACAGAAAAAACCTGCCTCTCGGTCTGTTGGTGCTCTTCGAAGAGCTCGTAGAAATCATTGAAGTTGGTGAATTTAATTCCCTTCTCCAAGCTCATCTTGCAGACAGACATACTGCTTTGTTGGTTTTTTTACGAAAAAATGAGCGCAGCTCAGAGCTCAATTGATAAATTTGTTGAGCGATCTGCAAAATGAGAATGAAAGTATCTGCAACCACTTTGTTGCGAATGGACATTATTTACAGTGAGTCCTTAAGGCCCATCCCTAGTCGCCCACCTCCATTTGGTCGAAATGTGTTACATTTCGGTTATTATCCGAGCCCAGGAGTAAAAAACGCAAAAAGGCTAACTTGGCGCGAATTCTATTTCAATTCCGAACACAGACGTTCAAAAAAATGTTCGTTTCGTGCGAAAATAGAGTCTACAGATCGTTTTTACGTTGTCCGCCGAGGAAATCGTATTCGAATAATTTCGTAACAATGTAAAAACCATCTGTAGACTCTATTTTCGCACGAAACGAACGTATTTTGGACGTATGTGTTCGGAATTGAAATAGAATTTGCGCTAAGTTGGCCTTTTTTGCGTGTTCGACGCCTGGGCCCGGATAATAATCGAAATGTGACACATTTCGACCAAAAGGAGGTGGGCAACTAGGGATGGGCCTTAATTATTTGGAATTAGGGTCTTTCCAAAAATGACGTCAATTTCCGAACGAACATATGGGAACCGCCCAGACAATTTTTTTTGTTAAATGAGAAGAAAATAAAATAAGTACAGTATATATAGAGAAGAATGTGGAAAAAATTTCTTTTTCATAACACGGGCACGAAATGGGCCTCCTTTCATGCTCGTCGAGAGGGAGGGAAATCACGTGTTTCTAACGTGAGCACGAAATATCCGGCTCAGCGGGAGGGAATGATTCCCTCCCCCGCTCGAGCCGGGAGGGAATCATTCCCTCCCGCTCCAACGGCAAATCTTGGATCTTTCGTTTTTTATATAATAAATTATTATTAATTAATAACAATTTTTTTTTCAATTTTTTTTTTTTCAATTTTTTGTTCGATTTTTTTTTTTTAATTATTAAAAAAAAATATCTATAAGTGTGTGGTACACGACTCAACACGCGCTATCCCCGATCCGATCGACGCGCATCAAAGTCGGCCCATTCCGTGCCCTTATTATAAAAAGTACAGTGTGCATCTAGGGAGGGATGGCCATTTTACCTCGGGTGGGACGTTTTGAGCACTCGTCTTTGTCTCGGGCGCCTTCGGCGCCCTCGACTACGACTCGCGCTAAAAACGTCTCACCCTCGCTGGAAATGGCCATTTTCCCTCCCTAGATACACAATATACTATTATCTCTTCAAGAAATTTCGTTCAATAAAATCATCTCAAGAGCTGGAAAATTTGGTGAGGTAAGAAAGAAGTTACCTTTATCATTATATGATTGATTATTTAATGCTTCTCGTGTTTTTCTGAACGAAATAAATTTTTTTTTTGTTATCGAATGGCGCAACTAAGTATGCCCACAACCACCCAATGTGGTTACATTTTATACGAATGCGTGGGAATTTGACACAGTGCGACGTGTTTTAATGAAGTTGATGTATTTTCCGGCTACAGATTCAATAGAATTAGTCAGAAACGAAAAAGAGAGCTATGAAGGGGAGAGAGGGAAGATGAAAATGAAAAGAAATCCGCTCAAACGAAGTTATCTCTAAATAAGGTGTGAGTTAATCGTCAAATGTCTGTAATACGCAGCCCCCTTCCGCGAAGAGGGTTATTATCCCCTTGCATGCCAGTGATTGGAAAAAAAATTGGATACAGATTTATCAGACGCTAGGAAGATCGGTCTAATTTATTGCGCTCTGGTTTTCAAAGTTTTATTTACCTATTTGGTTAGTGATTGGGAATATATTATCACCTTGAGTGGCTTTACCTGCATTATCTCTTGTCTCAGGGCTTCCTGCTCGGTCTCGGATAGTTCTGGAAGAGAGAAGTCGATCCCCAACCCTGGGAGAGGATCGGGTGGCTGCAGAGTCCTGAGGAGGACTGATTAGTGATTGTTTTTTCGAGCGGGAGTCAAGCGAAACATCCAATGATGTTGGTAGTAAAAGTCCGTTTATTTCGCAGCAGTTGATACCTCTCTGACGGCCTGGCGAGGACTGGTTCGTTCTGGGCATACGGCCCCTACTTATATACCAGCGGCGCGGACCGACTCTAACTCGGGTCAACTCGAGTAAGATCGTATGTGGTCGCGCGCCCCACTACCGCGGTACGGGCTAATGAGCGCTGCGCGCCAGCAAGGGCGGTCCGCGCTGCCGGTATATAAGTAGGGGCCGTATGCCCAGAACGAACCATTGACAGGAGAGTCGAGGTGCCGACCAGGTCGGACCTACTGTGTGAGCAATCGCGCGTGCGCATCAGTAAAATAACAAGGGCAACAAAGTGAAACCCACCATCTCTCACAACACTACAACAACACCATTTATCCCATACACTATGGGTAAGTCCAAAAAAAAGCGATCAGCAGATGCTGCAGATTACAAACAACAATCAAAAAGAATAAACACGACCCAAAACAATAACGACGACAACATGCAAACCCTTACAACCAGTGAACCTCAAATAACAACTAATGACATGGAAGACGAAGAGCTCGCCTCAAATGAATCTATGTCCACCCAACATGACGAAGACGACAACGAACCAAACCACTCAACCCAAAATGAAACCAACAACGTCACAGCCTCTGACACACAAAGAAAAGGAAAACTGGCGCCAATAGTCATCACAGCAAACGAGATAAACTCCGAACAGAAATTAAGACTCCATCAATATATAATCAGAAACCACCCAGGCACAACTATAAAATTTACAACACAAACAGTTACAATCTACCCAGCACTAACACAAAGCTCAGAGCTAATCAAAAAACGCCGAACCGAAAAACAACTGCCGTTTCACTCATACGCCACACCTAAAGATAAAGAAAAAAAGTTTGTCATTAAGGGACTGCCACCGCTTGAAGAAGAACGCATCATTGAAGATCTAGTCACACAAGGCTTCACGCCCCTAAAAATTAGAAAAATGAAACCGGGACTGAACTCAAATCCAGACGGACCCTTCTACTTCGCGTCGTTCGCACCAACGATAGACACAAAAAACCTGAGAAGCATTAAACACATCTGTGCAGTGAAAATACGACTGGACACATACAAAAACCCCAAAAGAATAACTCAATCCTACAAGTGCCAGGGATACAACCATGGTACTTCTCATTGCCAAAGAAACCCTAATTGTGTGAAGTGCACAGGAAGCCACCTTACAAAAGACTGCCAAAAAAGACCCGAAGAGGACCCCGAATGCACCAACTGCGGAGCAAAGCACACCGCAAACTCCATAACATGCCAGGTATATCAGCAACATCTAGCAAGGATCGAAGAAAACAGGAAAAGACAAGAGGCCAAAAATCAACACAAACAAACTCAACCATCACCTACGGTGAACAGCACAACTTACCCGAGCCTACCAGGACAAAACCAGGACATCGGGAAGCAGCCCAACCCACCCAACAAACCCCAAATACCCCAACAATCCTACGCCAAGGTAACAAACCTAGACAATAATTATAATGATAAACAATACTCACCCCCGCGTGAAGAGGCAGACCCATCAGGCAGCCAAACTGAAAAACAAAACATACATGACATTAACTCACTAAGCTCACTGATCGAAGAAATACAAAATCTGAAATCATTATGCGATTTCGACAAAATGATTGACATGTTTAAAGAACTATCGACAGCGTTAAAATCTAGCACTGATCACCTTTCCAAATGCTCAGCTTTTTATACAGTTGTGCTCAAATATGTATAACACAAATAGCCAAAACATAAAAAATCTAAAAATAGCTCACTGAAATGCCAACGGGCTAAAAAACAACATACAAGAAGTGATACACTTCCTCAAAACACACAAACTAGATATACTTACGATTAACGAAACTAAGCTCAAACAAAAACACAACTGTAAAATCCTCGGGTACCAATGCTTCCGAAAAGACCGGCCTGGAGACACAGGCGGAGGCGGAGTAGCCATCTTCTGCAAAAACAAACTAACATGTTCAGAAATTAATTATAACACAAACTCATTTGAAGCCGTCGGCATCAAACTTAATAATAAATTGGCAATATTCTCGATCTATGCACCCCCACAAACGAAAATAGAACTTACTGAACTTAACACAATCTTTAACTCCGCATACTCCATACTAGCCATAGGCGATTACAACGCAAAACACACTAGCTGGCACTGCACCTCTAACAATCGAAACGGCAAAATCCTACTAAATCACTGCAATCACTCAATGATCTCGGTCCTGGCACCGGACTCCCAAACTCACTACCCCTACAATCACAACGCACTGCCAAGCACGATAGACTTCGCACTCATCAAAAACATTATAAACCCGGAAATCAAAACCATAAACGAGCTAGACTCGGACCACCTTCCAGTACACGTTACACTTAACAATACTACAGTCAAGACAAACAAACAAGAAACTTTAAATTATAAAAAGGCCGACTGGAGTAAGTTCACAAAAGTCCTAAATGAAAACATAACATTAAAACCAAGCCTAAAAACAAAAACAGACATAGACAACAGTGTCAAAGAGCTCACAGACATCATAAACAAGGCATCATAAGCAATACTACTTTCTCTCCCTAAAAGCAAACTCAAACACACAACCGAACCACTACCAGACAATATTATACAACAAATCAAACTCAGAAATACGGTACGCCGACGATACCAAAGAACCAGAAATGAACCGATCAAAACACAAAAAAAACCTACTTACAAACACAATTAACAAATTAATCAAAGATTTTAGAAATAATACCTGGGAAACAAAACTCAAAAACCTAAATATACAAGACAACTCGATATGGAAAATGGCTAAGGCCTTCACAAAAAAATCTGCAAACGTAATTCCAACCTTACACAGCACACAGGGACTTGCTATTAGCAATGAAGACAAAGCTAACGCACTAGCTGAAAACTTCGAAAAGGTGCACCACCTCGCCGAAAACATGGGAAACAAAACACTGAACAGAAAAGTCACATCTAAAACTACAGAAACATTAACAGTCGACATAGACACAACAGACATAATACTTACCTCACCTACAGAAATATCCAACGAAATCAAAAAAACCAAACCAAAAAAAGCCCCAGGGCCGGATGGAATCCAAAACATAGTCCTAAAACACCTGCCTAAAAAGGCACCAGCCCAACTGACATATATCATAAACTCAAGCCTCAAAATCAGTCACTTCCCTACAGATTGGAAGCATGCAAACCTACTAGCATTTCCAAAGCCAGGAAAGGATAACCTATTTCCACAAAACTATCGGCCCATTAGCCTCCTCACAACACTAAGCTAAATCTTCGAAAAAATCATACAGAACAGACTTAAAATGCACGAACTAGAACACAAACAGATCATCCCACAACAATTCGGCTTTCGTAAAAAATTAAACACAGTCCAACAGCTAGTCCGACTCACAGACCATATAAGCACAAACTACAACATGAACAAGTCAACCTACATAACACTTCTGGACATAGAAAAAGCATTTGATACTGTCTGGCACACAGGCCTCATTTACAAATTAACAAAATTAAACATTCCACTATACATCATTAAAATCATCTACTCATACTTAACACACAGAACCTTCACTGTGCTCGCAAACAGAGAAAAATCACAAAAACAAAAAATAACGGCGGGAGCCCCCCAAGGATCCATCCTGGGCCCCCTACTATTCATATACTACATAAATGATATACCCACTTCTACGAAATCGGAATTAGCCTTATTCGCCGATGACACGGCAATCTTCTCAAGCTCCTGGAGCCAAAAACTAGCGCAACAACACGTACAACAACACGCAAACGAAATCTCGAAACACTTCCACAAGTGGAAAATTAAGATCAACGAAGCTAAAACAGAAATAGTACTATTTACAAAAAAAAAGGAAAAAGACTGACCTACCCCAATTTACTGTTAATAAAGTGATAGTACAACCCCAACGCAAAGCCAAATACCTAGGTGTAATATTAGATGATAAGCTTACCTTCACACCGCACATAAATTATATCAAATCTAAAGCGTTAAAAATTAAAGGTTTACTATATCACTTACTACGTAAAAAGAGTGTACTTAGTGTAAAAAACAAACTACTATTATAAAAAGCAATTATCAAGCCTGTAATACTATACGCTGTACCAGTGTGGAGCAACACGTATAAGACTAATATTAAGAAAATACAAGTAATACAAAATAAAATCCTCAGAGCCATCACCCAGCCTGAAGGATACACAACAAATCTAGAAATTCAAAAAAACACGAATATCCCAGACATCCTGGAAGATATACTCACCAGGACAAAACAATTTTTCGAAATTCAAATAAAAGATATCTCTATACTAAAAAACATTGATACAACCACAGCCCAAAACGCACCTCACAAACTAAAATACAAACTTCCACACCACATCCTAATGAAGCAGTAAATGCCAATAGGAAATAACCTGTAAATAAGAAAACCTGTAAATATGTATATATGAAACAAAGCTAGAGTAACCATAGATATAAGGCAAACAAAATAAAAACCAATGGGATTTTTTTTCCAATTTTTACCTAAGAAAACTAAGCCAAAACACAACCAACCTATCAAACATTAAACAAGTAATAAGACACATAACTATTCTAGTTATATTCGAAAGAAATAGGAATAGAAACTAAAATATAAACACATGTACAAACAAATGTATAATTACCTATCGGAAAAATAAAAGAAAGTTCAAAAAGCAAGAACGAACCAGTCTTCGCCAGGCCGCCAGAGAGGTATCAACTGCTGCGAAATAAACGGACTTTTACTACCAACATCATTGGATGTTTCACTTGACTCCCGCTCAGAAAAACAAATCAGTCCTTTTCAGGACTCTACAGCACGAGCCGCCACCCGATCCTTTCCTAGGGTTGGGGGTCGACTTTTCTCTTCCAAAACTATCCGAGGCCGAACAGAAAGCCCTGAGAGAAGAGATTACCTGGCGCGCCCAGCTAAAATTGGTCGAAATAGGACCAATTTTAATTCAAGCACCCCGGCGTGACCACCGGATCGCAATTCCCGGTATCCGACGCCGTTATAGAGAGATCCAACTCTCTAACTGGTCCTCCTGCCAGGCCCTCCAAAAGAAGCCGGAGGTTCTTGGGTTTCCATGCCGGATACTCCAAAAACGGAATCAAATAGAGGACGCTTCTCACCGTAAAATTACCCGTCCCCGTCCCCCAACAACGCAGACAAAGAATACTGGGCATCTGGGTGTTACTCAAAAAGCCCGAATCGTCTCCGACGTAACCTACCTCGCTCACCTACCCCTCATCAGGGTTCCGCCGAAACCAAAGAGTATTCACGTACTACATTTCCCTCCTCCTCTACGGTCTTATCCAAAGCCGGGCAAGGTTATAATCCCCAGGCACAAACTGAATAAGTAAATCAAATTATAATCAGTCCTTTTCAGGACTCTGCAGCACGAGCCGCCACCCGATCTTCTCCTAGGGTTGGGGATCGACTTCTCTCTTCCAAAACTATCCGAGGCAGAGCAGGAAGCCCTGACGCCAGAAATTATCTGGCGCACCCAGCTAAAACTGGTTGAAACAGGACGAATTTTAATTCAAACACCCCGGTGAGACACCCGTCAATCCTGTCCGGTCCTATCCGAAGCCACTCAAGGTAATAATATATTCCCAGTCACTAACAAAATAGGTAAATAAAACTATGAAAACCAGAGAGCAATAAATTAGACCGATCTTCCAAGCGTCTGATAAATCCGTATCCAATTTTTTTTCTAATCACTAGCATGCAAGGGGACAATAACCCTCTTCACGGAAGGGGGCTGCGTATTACAGACATTTCACGATTAACTTACACCTTATTTAAAAATAACTTCGTTTGAGCGGATCTCTTTTCATTTTCATCTTCCCTCTCTCCCCTTCATAGCTCTCTTTTTCGTTTCTGACTAATTCTATTGAATCTGTAGCCGGAAAATACATCAACTTCACCAAACACGTCGCACTGTGTCAAATTCCCACGCATTCGTATAAAATGTAACCACATTGGGTGGTTGTGGGTATACTTACTTGCGCGATTCGATAACAAAAAAAAAAAATTATTTTGTTAAGAAAAACGTGAGAAGCATTAAATATTTAATCATATAATGATAAAGGTAACTTCTTTCTTACCTCACCAAATTTTCCAGCTCTTGAGATGATTTTATTGAACGAAATTTCTTGAAGAGATAAAAGAAATGTTTTTCACATTCTTTTCTATATACTGTACTCATTTTATTTTCTTCTCATTTAACAAAAAAAAACAAATTGTTTATGGGCGGTTCCCATATGTTCATTCGAAAATTGACGTCATTTTTGAAAAAACCTTAATACTAAATAATTAAGGATCCACTATAAATAATTTCCATTTGCAACAAAGTAATTGCAGATGCTCTCATCCTCATTTTGCAGATGGCTCAACAAACCGATAAATTGAGCTCTGAGCTGCGCTTTTCAGACGAAGGTGAATGGCTCAAATTTCTTGAGCAATACCAAAAAAACACGAATCAGATATTCAAAGCAACAACTACAAGATATTTACGCCAAGTACAACTAAGGGGCAGTTATAACCCAAAATTAAGTTTCTACATGGCTGATTACAAATGCCATAAACATGGCATTTACGAACCAAAAGGCACAGGAAAAAAAAATCTACGTACGTATTCATTTTTTGTCTTGACTGTCAGAGGTGGATTAAAGGTCCCCGCCGCCCTGAGGCCCCACTTTTCTTTGCCCCCCCGCCCCTTCTCTATAAGTGGTCGGTATATTGAATTATCCCGTTGAATAGGCATAGATATATCAGAGTCCCTTTCATATATTTCAATCATAAGTATATCTTAATGTTTTACACTCTTTTTTTTCCGCCCCGTGCCGAATTCTATTTTTCCTCAGTGCCGCCCCAAGGCCGGGCCTTGCGGACCTCTCTTGTTAATCCGCCTCTGTTGACTGTGTTAACTTTGTTTTGTTTAGCTGTGATAATTATGGATTCCATAAAATATATTTCGTATATTTAGATCTATTAAAACGAACTGCCAGGCTGCGATGAATTTAAGACTAACACCCTACCGTCAATGCCTTTATTTGAAATCGTTCGAGGAAAATCATAATCACCCGGAAATGGTAAGTTTTATTTATTGTATGGTGGAAATTGATTAAGATTTATAAGTGATCATTATGGATGCATACAATCGCATGCGATAATTATTGGACTTTTCTCTCGTATTTTCTAAGTCAAGATAGTATATCTAGATATAAATCACACGATTCAATCGGATTGCGGTAATTATCATATTCGTCCGTTATTTTATAGGGTGAACAAGACGATGCAGACGAAGATGAAGAAATCGAAATGGAAAAGGTTTGCATCGTGTAATATATTATTGTCAATCTCGAAACACTGTCAGACGATAATCTTGTCTTCCATTATTCACAAATTCCACCAACTCTAGTGGTAATGTGTACTGGAAAGAAGAGTTTCTCAATGAGTATCAATTACATGTCTGCTAATCTCTTTTTATTCTTTAGAATCAACATACGACAGTTGCTCTGGATGATAATCACAGTAGAGACAGTTCCGTGGAGACGGTGGAAATAGAGAAGGTAATTTGTTACTTTTTTTTTTCAGAATCCAGTAACGTCTTATTTGAAAAAATTTCCTACCGAATTATTGATATGGCCAGCTTGTAGCAATAATTAAATGTATTGCGGTACTATTCTGTTGAAGAAGTTTTCATGCATGAATACAATTATTCATGGAATATAAATACCTATAGCAGATTAAAAGGGCTCTCTTATTGATAAAGTATATTTTAACTGTACATGTGTGTGTACTCAAAAACAGCAATAATCGTTATTTGCCATCTTGCTCCGACCGTTGGAATGTATACCCAATCGAATTTTTATTCATTTTGGCAGGAAATTATGCAGCTGGCCCTGGCAAACACTTCTGGCCAGGTTCGAGTGCTAAATGTTGGGCAGGAGTTGTGCACAATTGCGTCAACATCCACATCGACATCACTTGACGAGGTTGTTATGCCTGAGAAAATCAAAACTGAAGGTCGGCCTCCGGGAGCTATAACGACAGCGATAGGTCTCCAGATAAAAAAAAATCCGAAACGAGTGACTTTCGAGGACGAAACACCTATTCAACAGGCCAAGACTCTGCTGGCATTGATCCTGCCAAGGACTGAAATGCCCAATGTTATGTGTGGTGAGTATCTAATTCAAGACGGAGATTTGGACCAGATTTTACCAGATTCATTTACACACGAGTCTGTACGGTTGAAGATATTGGAAGGTTATTTCGAGAAAAGTGCATTCAAAAAATAATTATCCAAAGAAAAAAAGAACAAAGTTTTGTGTGCAGAGAATGCAAAGAAGAACTCACGCCTGTGAGTTCTTGTGTGTTGTGTGATTCCTGCCTCAGTTGGTTTCACTTTGCTTGTGATAGTTATGATGAAAAATTATCACAAGAAAATTGTTACTGCAAGCATTGCGTTACTGATTAAGAAATAATATGTTTGTGTTTATATATAGAAAATTCTGAGCGTGCAATCCTGTAATTAATCTTCCATTAGGTTAAGGTTCATATATAGATATACGTTGACGTACAAGTTCAGTGAATCAATTAGATTCCCAAATGAATAAAATTATTATTTTAAGTTATCGCCCATGTGAATGTGTGCACCTGTTTTTATTTTTTGTTTCATTCGTCTGATAGTTTTAACATTTGGATCATTTGCTACCTACCTTATTTCTAAATGTAATTATGTTTACTATCCACGCCACACATGTATTACATTGTGATATAATTAAAATAAGATTAAAAAGAACATAATAACAATAATAATAATAAATAAGAATTGCTATAGTTGTGTTTATACATAAAAATAGAAATTAGGCCATAAGTGTCAAATGTACAGTTTCGAAGATTTTAACCTGTGTTTAATGGATAACACGTATTATTTTTAGTTTTCTGATGTTTTTAATGTTTTCAATCTTTTATTATTGTTTGATCAAAAAATAATATATATATATATATATACATATATGTATACAGCGTGATTCCCAAGTCGCGGAAAAGATTTCACGTGCAGATTCCTTGTCGAAATCTAAGAATAAAGTTCCTTATTAAAAACTTCCAGGGTGCCGTCGTTGCTGAGTTATAGAAGGTTTAGTCTAACCAATAATACGGCCGTCAAGTGACGTGCTCAGTCTCGTAGCAATTCTGTCAAACTGATAGTGCCCGCGTCGTATGAACTTTGCCCGGAATTCCGGTTTTTTATTTCGTAATTTTTATTCGTTACGTCGCCCGGTCGGTCATTCTCGTGCCCTACGTCGTTCACCCCGTAGTTGACGTTGTCCAGGTGGTCGAACTGGTGATTGACATTCCCCAGGTCTTTTACTTCGTAGCGTTCGTTATCCAGGTCGCCAGGCTCGTGATTTCCGTACTCCAGGACTCTTGCCCCGTAGTTTACGTTGTCCAGGTAGTCAAACTGGTGATTTACATTCCCCAGGTCTTCTGCTTCGTATGAGGACCTTCGCCTCGTAGTTTACGTTGTCCAGGTGGTCAAACTGGTGACTTACGTTACTCAGGTCATCCGGTTCGTAGCTTTCACTCTTTGTTGTCATCGGGTTGTTGATTTCCGTCCCCTGGGACTTTCGCCCCATAGTTTACGTTGTCCAGGTGGTCAAACTGATGACTTACGTTGCCCAGGTCGGAAGAATGATTGTTTGCTTTAATGCACACGTCATCATCTCAAATTAATGTGATGTGTTCTTAATGTCACTGGGAAATGTAAATTACCAGTTTGACCACCTGGACAACGTAAACTACGGGGCGAAGGTCCTGAAGCATAAAAATCAACAACCCGATGACAATGAGAGTAAAAACTACGAAGCAAAAGACCTGGGGAATGTAGATCATCAGTTTGACCACCTGGACAACGTAAACTACGAGGCGAAGGTCCCAATACGAAGCAAAAGACCTGGGAAATGTAAATCACCAGTTTGACCACCTGGACAACGTAAACTACGGGGCGAAGGTCCTGAAGCATAAAAATCAACAACCCGATGACAATGAGAGTAAAAACTACGAAGCAAAAGACCTGGGGAATGTAGATCATCAGTTTGACCACCTGGACAACGTAAACTATGGGGCGAAAGTCCTGGAGGACGGAAATCAACAACCCGATGACAACAAAGAGTGAAAGCTTCGAAACGGATGACCTGAGTAACATAAGTCACCAGTTTGACCAGCTGGACAACGTAATCTACGGGGCAAAGGTCCTAGAGCATGAAAATCAACAACCCGATGACAATGAGAGTGAAAACTACGAAGCAAAAGACCTAAAGAATGTAAATTATCAGTTTGACCACCTGGACAACGTAAACTACGAGGCGAAGGTCCTAATACGAAGCAAAAGACCTGAGGAATGTAAATCATCAGTTTGACCACCTGGACAACGTAAACTACGAGGCGAAGGTCCTCCCCAGCAAACCAAAATATGTATCAAATACGTATATATTATGTAACGAATGTTACACGTTATGTATCAAACTCATAAGAAAGTATGTTACTGGTACAGCACGATGTCAGCAACATTGGATGTATCATCAATGTATTAGATATGTGCTGGTGATACATATCAGCGACGGCTCACCGATATATCATAGACATATCAAAGATATGTCGAAGACATGTTGAAAGATATATCAGATACATATTGGAGATGCATCTGATACAATTAACTATCACACTGGAAAAGCTGAATAAAAAGCCGTTATTATTACTAATTTCCATCATCTATGGTGTATATATGACATAGTATAGTAGATTATGCTGTTAGGGAGAGAGGTGAGCGATTTTGATGAGGGTGAAGTTTGCTGCGCGAGCGAAGCGAGGGCAGCTTCACCCGAATCAAAATCGCGCCTCTCCCGAACGACATACGATATTTTTTCTCATACATGCATCAAACTAACCCGATTTCAAGCGTGTTTTACGAGAGAGAAGACTCACATATCTCATTCGGCCGTGATATGTAGTCGTCGCATGCGCTTTCACGCGATTTGGTTAGGTATGAAGCCTAAGAAGCAAACGTGCGCATAGGCATGATAATATGAACGCATTAGTACACGATGCTGTTGGGGTGACGTACGCGATTTTGATTCGGGTGAAGTTCGCTGACCGAGCGAAGCGAGGGCAGCTTCACCCGAATCAAAATCGCGCCTGTCTCCCTGACAGCTTCATGTAATGCGTTCATATCATGCCTATGACGCGCACTTTTGCTCCCTAGGTTTGATAAGTAACCAAATCGCGTGTCTGCGCATGCGTCGAATAACATATCACGACCGAGGGAGATATGTGAGTCTTTTGTCCCGTAAGACATGCTCGATATGGGGTTATTTTGACGCATGTAGGATAAAAACAATTTATAATCAACCACAGATAGATTAAAACGCATTTTTAGTTCATTCAAGACGACATAATTATTTTGACTCAACCTGGGCTCGAACCATGATCGCTCGGACTCGCTTGGATTAGTAGTCGCACGCTCTCCACACGCCACTACACCACAGTATCGTGTAGTGAATACTGCCAGATTTCTCTATATTTTCGATCTCGCTATCTAAAGCTCTGAAGCGTTTATGCCTCGATTGATGCGTACTATCATGTTAGTCACTTACATACGTTTCAGAAATTATCGCCAGCAGATACGGATATCCTATTTTGCGATGTTTTAATTGCAGAACTAAAGATATTGCACGTATCATAGATGTTATTATGTTATGTGACTCTGTTCCCTGGTGTTGCCATCTCTGTTACGTATCATCCATGGGTCTGATATTATATATACGACACATGTCATATTTTCAGAAATATTATGTCCCATGTATGTAAGTATGTTATATTTCCGGATCCCTGAAGATGCTTTCAATTTTATGTATCACTTGTGGGTCTCATGTAATGTACATGATTCATCACGGAATTGAAGTTATGTTATTTCTCCTCTACGTAACTTTGTTATATTACATTGTTACTTCGTGATGCCCTCAATATTACGTATCATTCATGCATCTTATGTTATGTAAACAATATGTTACATTCTGAAGATATGTCGCATATCGGAGACATAACTATGTTACGTTACTCCGATCTCTAGATGTGCTCTTACAGTTATGTATCAGTTATGTATTGGTTTGCTGGGTCATACGAAGCAGAAGACCTGGGGAATGTAAATCACCAGTTTGACTACCTGTACAACGTCAACTACGGGGCAGAAGTCCTGAAGCACGGACATGAACGACTCGATGACAACGATAGTGAAAACTACGAAGCGAAAGACTTGGGGAATGTAAATGATCAGTTTGACCACCTGGACAACGTAAACTACGGGGCAAGAGTCCTGGAGTACGGAAATCACGAGCCTGGCGACCTGGATAACGAACGCTACGAAGCAAAATACCTGGGGAATGTCAATCACCAGTTCGACCACCTGGACAACGTCAACTACGGGGTGAACGACGTACGGCACGAGAATGACCGACCGGGCGACGTAACGAATAAAAATTACGAAATAAAAAACGGGAAGTTCGGGCAAAGTTCATACGACGCGGGCACTATCAGTTTGACAGAATTGCTACGAGGCTGAGCACGTCACGTTACGGCCGTATTATTGGTTAGACTAAACCTTCTATAACTCAGCAACGACGGCACCCTAGAAGTTTTTGATAAGGAACTTCATTCTTAGATTTCGACAAGGAATCTGCATGTGAAGTCTTTTCCGCGACTTGGAAATCACGCTGTATATATATATATATATATAATATAAATTGTGATATGTATAATTATACTTTAGTATTAATTTTCGAAAGGCTACCTTAAGGTAGTACCTCAATGAAGTCAATGTGTTAGGAAATTATTGAAATTTTGCACACGTGTCAGTTCAGATGCTATCTATACGTGTGTGCAATATTAAAAGCATTGACCGTTTCATACTTGAGATAATAGAATTCAAAGTCAGCCGAATTAACATGTAGCCCATGCGCCTAGCTTGCAGAACAGCACGGTTTTCGTTATACCACCCACACGGGTGTTAGGAATTCATCGAAAAACTATAATAAGCTAAACAAGTATCATACGAATATTCTCGTCAAAAATGAGGGTTGTCTACCGTACAGTATTAAAGATATACCCGTGGACATCGTAATATTTTGGCTTATTTTCGTTGCTATTAGGCACGGACCCGAGCGCACGGAAGGGGAAGGTGCGATGATCTGACAATAGCGCACATACGGTCTGGCGCGCAGTTTAAATAGTCTAGCCGCTATCCAGCTTTTGAATGTAAAAATGATAACCAGTGGAGGTTTTTTTTGGCACGGGGGGGGGGGGGGGGGGGGATTATTGAAAAATTTTCTTGTACGTATTTCGCGTGTATGTGTCTCAATATATCCTTTGAATTATATGTCATAAAAATTAAAATTAAACTATATTAAATTATTTTAATTTAGGTGTAGTACGTTTTCGATTAATATTTGTCTGAGTAAAATACTATTTTTTTTATGACTATAATATTGAAACCAAAACCTACATTTTACGAACAGTCTATCACAATTATATAGAATCTATATAATATATATATATTTGTTATTGCACATAAATATGTATATATATCTATAATATATCTCCAGGTTATTTTCGTTATCTGACTAACGTCGCAAGGTATGTCTTAATATTTGTTTTTGAATAATTAGATTATTGGTAATTTTTCTAAGATAAAAGTTTATACTGAAACAATCGTTGCACTTTGGTTTGATCCGAAAAATACTATAATTTTTTCCAATATTTTTTTGTCTTTGGTGACACGAGGCTTAGCGTTCTTTTGTTTTGCTGACAACAGTTCGACGATACCCTCTTTTCCACTGGCTGCATATACATCTTTCGATTTCGCATAATTGATTCCAGCGCCTGCAATTTTTTTAATCATTCCCTCCGATACAATACCTTTGAGAACGTCGAGCGATCGGCACAGTACTGCGGCTTTTTGAATCGATTTTCGTGGTTTAGTGATTCGATGAAAGATTTGCTGTTCGCGACCAAATTTTCTTCAGGAATACAAGAAGCGATTTTTTCCAAAATTTCTACGTCATATGTCGCGTCGTGAAAATTTCCAGTGAGCTCTATATGGAGCAAATCTTGGGCCAGCGTCGAGAGCTTGAAAGCTCCAGGACCCTTTCTCTGAGGATACAGTTTTTTTAGAGTAATGAGAGTATCCGAAAATCCAGCGACTATATTCCTGAACTCCTTGATCATGGAATAATTCTTTAGGGCAATAAGTAAGCGAGGTGTATCAAACCTTGCGTTGTGTGCCACAAGAATACAGGGTTTCGATAGAGCGGCTAGCCAGTCTTTGAACTTACCTAATGCTTCCTGCAAAGGAATCGACGAAACTCGCTTCTCATATAAAAAAAGCTCTCCAGCCACGTTTCGCAGCCCGGTGATGTTGGTTGCGCTGGGTGTAATTGGCTGTGTAGGGTTAGCGTACAAGCAGAACACTTCTCCTTCACATCTCGCAGCAATCTGGAGTATATCCGCTGATTTCTTCAGTCCCGATGTCTCCAAGTCGAAGTAGACAAGCTTTACATCATTCGGTACTGGAAGAGTATTTTCACCATTTGTATCACGAACCTCGCTTTCAAAAACACTCTCTGGATCATCAATATCATCCTCGAGTCCACAGTTGGATTGATATTGGATTCCTTCAACTGCTTCAGTTGTTTTCCTCAGAACCTCTCTTTCTTGCGCCAAAATATTCCTTCGCAGTTTTGTTTGAGGCAACTTTGCCCGTTCCAATCGTTTTAAATGCTTCTTGTTCCTCTTTGCTGCAAATATTGCAGTGTGTCTGCCGGGAGACACAGACAATTTTTCCTTGACTGCTAATAAGTACTCCTCACCGTCATTTTTACTGCATACCGCACTTGCCAAACGATAATCAGCAGATTCGCTTAGGCTGTAGCAGCGATTTTTGGGAGCCTTGTGAGCCATGACACCGTTAAGGCTTTCATTTGCCTGACTTGAAGCAGCGACTGAAAATTTTGATGCGTTATTTGCATATTTGTTGAAAATGTCTGTGAGTTTGTGGAGGAGTTCCGGATCCTTCAATATCACCTTCTGGCTGCTCGAATCATTATCACGGCGGATGCACCAGCTTTCACAGTTTTCGTGTCTATCAGCAAGATGATCTGGTATATTACGTAGAGTCTTCGCTAGCTCCACAGGTTTTCCTCTATTCTGCGCTACTGCATAGCCGAAACATTTTCTTAAATGAGGAATGGTTTCCTTTTCTTTCATTTCCTTGAATGATTTCTGTATCTCATACAAGTCATTAACAAAGTGCTTCCTGAGATGATTTGTATCAGCTAGTTTGAAGATTTGCTGCGAATTTTCACGTCGAACCGCTGCGATAGTGGAGCTGTCTTCATCCCCAATCAAGACACGAACGTTAAGCCCAGCTTCTTTCAGAATGGTACTGCGATTCACCAGCTCAGCTCCAACATCTGGTTCCATTGCCTTGGCGCTCCCTCTAAAGTTTTTCCTGCAATCGTGTTTATCCTTTGCTCGACCAGCGTCACAAAATTTACATTTTCGGTTTCGCGTTGCAAAATCAAGAACCTTGCCGCTCAAAAATCCTATTATGGTGCCATAGCCGTTGAGACTGTCATAGCTTCTTCCGTTACCACGCTTACTCCAGCCCATATCATACGAGACAATAATGTTAACGATGTTACCCAAAGCCATATCGAATGTTTCCTGAGTCGTAGGAGTCCCTTCCACGGTACTAGATTCGGAGACGGGTTGGACAGGATAATCGGAGGATCGAAGATTATTGAGGTGAGGATAAATTTCCTTGACTATCTCACTCGGCCTGTTACATAAAATGATTCACAGACACATGAAATAATTGAGCTCGTACAATATTGTACAAAGAAACATTTTTATTGATATTTTACACAGAAGTTTCAATATGTGAACATTTCATATTACATGGTTTATAAAAATATTTCAATCCAGGAACGTATTGAATACAGAATACAGTAATTGGTTTGAATTCGAAAAAACGTTATTTTGATTTGGAAATATAAAAAAAAAAATAAAAAAATCAACCGAGGTATGACATGTATTCATGCCCAAGTCCTGTGTATTGGGTTTTTGCATGATTTTTTTTTATTTCATATTCCAGTAGTTTTGGAAAAACCATTTGGGACGTATTTTTCATTTTTTTGATCCAACAAAAATTGCCGTTGATATAACAGATTGAAAACTACAACAATATGACGTATCCCATGTTAAGACATCTATTTATATATCAAAATGAGTGAAATTCAATTGCCAATAAGATGAACAATTATCATTTTCAACGAAAAAGAAGACATACGTCCTCATTATTTTGGCTGACTCTACATTATGCACCCCCAAAAGATGACAAACATTTTTGATGCAAAATCCCAATTGAATAATTTTGTTATCCAGCCTTACATTTCCGCACATAACTTGTCGACGTTGTTGAGAACTAATCTTCGCTCCTCCTCCGCAGCTCGCTTACAACTTGCTTTAGCGTGCGCTTCTATCGACGGACCAAGTTCTCTTTCATATCGTTTAAATAAATTGTCTGATACTGATGGTATATTTAAACAAGCTAATATCTTGTTCAATGCGGTGCTACCTACTCCAGCGTGTACAGCACCTGTTGAATAAATTTATGAGGTTAGGTTTTTATTCAATGCTTGAAATACTCAATCTATACCTGCCAAAGCAAGCTCACCATACATACTTATATTGTAAATAATTCTGCCAACTTACCTAGTACTGCTACTGTGTTGACGTCAGAATGTTTGACGTTGCTGCTTGTCTCGTGGGTTTTACCGGTGTGGACCATTGTATTAACGCCACAGCTGTCACAGCGCACAGTTAGAATGGAATGATGACCGCATCTTTTTTCGCCAATAATTCGTCGTAGTGAAAGCACACGGTGACATTTGCAGCACTCAAGATTTTCCCCAAGTACTGCGAGCTCGACAATTCGCCTTCCCTGGCATAGGTTATGTTCCGCATCTTTTTCAGAATTCTCCACTTCATCGCAACCCCGCATTCTCGCTAATCTCGCAGCAATAACTTTCTTTTTTTTCTCCAGAACTTTTACTTTGGCAAATTTACCCTGGTATCTTATTTGATTCGACATGTTTACTTTATTGACACTCGAAGTGCCATCAATCTCGATACGCACCGCGAAATATTTTAGTCAGCTGACGTGCGAGGTTGCCACATTGGCCGTCCCGCATGGTTACCGCCGGTAAACACCAGTATGTGTCTATCTGTATACGTCTATTTATCACTGTGTTAGTGCGTAACACGTACAGTTCGGGCCGAAAGCTATATCTTGTCGGCGATGACAAAATATTCAATAAACGTAAGTTTCGGGATATTAATGGTATCCCTCATATTACCTAACGGTGAAACCTTCATAATATATGTTTGACAGACCTATGTACGATAATCCAACCCCATTGTTACGACTTTTATACATGCGTATGGAATTGGAATCGTTGTTGAGACCGTCGTGGAGGTACTCCCTTAAAACACCTGTAATTATACTTCATATAATATGAATAAAATATATCTCGTTCATTTGTTATGAATAGAGTATTTCTTTTGAAACACCTATAATCGTACCTCATACAGTATAAGTAAAATGTATTCCGTTCATTTGTTATAAATAGAGTATTTCTTTTGAAACACCTATAATCGTACCTCATACAATAAAAGTAAAATATATCTCGTTCATTTATTATAAATAGAATTTTTCTTTTGAAACACCTATAATTGTACCTCATACAATAAAAGTAAAATATATCTCGTTCATTTATTAGAAATGGAGTATCTCTTTATAGTTAACTTTTATCTGTCTGTCCAATGAAAATTCGATAAACATCCACCATGTATCATTCTTTCTTGTTTCCAAGAAGGCTTCATACCCCGAAAATCACTTATACCTGAGTTTTTTCTTGTTTGATTCTGGCTTCCTAAATTCTATCATTGTAATTAATCACCACTTTGTTCACGAAATATATTCCTCCGTATATATGACTATCATTGGTTTGTATCATCTTTTTAAACCTCTATAAATGAAGTTTGAAGTCTCGGCTACTGTCATGGCGTAGGCATATGCGCAATATCAGTTTCCTGACTAGGTAAAAACATTGGGTGAGAACCGCTATAGCACCTCACATCGTTGTAAACCGGCCAACGCGACGTGACAGAGAGCAGCCGATACGACTGCTCGCCTGGACAAGCTAGACGAACAAACCTATAGTTAACTTTGTGACTGACGGAAAACGGTATACTCACGAAATTATTTTCGTCACTCACGAAATTATTTTCGTCACTCACGAAATTATTTTTGTCACTCACGAAATCCTTTTCGTCACTCACGAAAAACACTCGAGAAAAACGCAAACCGCACTGCGGAAAATTCGTCACTCACGAAATCATTTTCGTCACTCACGAAAAACGCTCGAGAAAAACGCAAACCGCACTGCGGAAAATTTCGTCACTCACGAACGTTTTCGTGACTCACGAAAATTTTGTCACTCACGAAGTGGACTGCAAATAGACACAGTGAAAATGAAAATTGACGACAAAAATCGGCCTTAATTTTGCGATAACTTTGTCTTATGATAATAATTTTTCATTTTTCGAGAATCATATGCATAGAAATTCAATTTTTGTAATTCAAACTTTGAATGATGTGAATCGGATGAAAATTCGATGAGCTAGGATTCCAGCCAACTGAAAAACGTAGTTTCTAAAATCAAGAGACTCGGTAGAGTCTCGCGCCAAGTACAATATAAAAAAAATATTTCATGTGTGATATACATACAGCGTGATTCCCAATTCGCGGAAAAGATTTCACATGCAGATTCCTTGTCAAAATCTGAGAATAAAGTTCCTTATCAAGAACTTCCAGGGTGCCGTCGTTGCTGAGTTATAGAAGGTTTAGTCTACCCAATAAGACGGCCGTAACGTGACGTGCTCAGTCTCGTAGCAATTCTATCAAACTGATAGTGCCCGCGTCGTATGAAATTTGCCCGAAATTCCGGTTTTTTATTTCGTAATTTTTAGTCTTTAAGTCGCCTGGTCGGTCATTCTCGTTCCCTACGTCGTTCACCCCGTAGTTGACGTTGTCCAGGTGGTCGAACTGGTGATTGACATTCCCCAGGTCTTTTGCTTCGTACTATTCGTTATCCAGGTCGCCAGGCTCGTGATTTCCGTACTCCAGGACTCTTGCCCCGTAGTTTACGTTGTCCAGGTGGTCAAACTGGTGACTTATGTTACTCAGGCCATCCGTTTCGTAGCTTTCACTCTTTGTTGTCACCGGGTTGTTGATTCCCGTACTCCAGGACTTTTGCCCCATAGTTTACGTTGTCCAGGTGGTCAAACTGATGATTTACATTCCCCCGGTCTTTTGCTTTGTAGTTTTCACTCTCATTGCCATCGGGTTGTTGATTTTCATGCTCCAGGACCTTCACCCCGTAGTTTACGTTGTCCAGGTGGTCAAACTGGTGATTTACATTCCCCAGGTATTTTGCTTCGTATTATGACCTTCGCCTCGTAGTTTACGTTGTTCAGGTGGTCAAGCTGATGATTCAACTTCCTCAGGTCTTTTGCTTCGTAGTTTTCACTCTCATTGTCATCGGGATATTGACTTTCATGCTACAGGACCTTCGCCCCGTAGTTTATGTTGTCCAGGTGGTCAAACTGATAATTTACATTCTTTAGGTCTTTTGCTTCGTAGTTTTCACTCTCATTGTCATCGGGTTGTTGATTTTCATGCTCCAAGACCTTTGCCCCGTAGATTACGTTGTCCAGCTGGTCAAACTGCTGACTTACGTTACCTAGGTCGTCCGCTTCGTAGCTTTCACTCTTTGTTGTCATCGGGTTGTTGATTTCCGTCCTTCAGGACTTTCGCCCCATAGTTTACGTTGTCCAGGTGGTCAAACTGGTGATTTACATTCCCCAGGTCTTTTGCTTCGTAGTTTTCACTTTTATTGTCATCGGGTTGTTGATTTTTATGCTCCAGGACCTTCGCCCCGCAGTTTACGTTGTCCAGGTGGTCAAACTGATGACTTACAATACCCAGGTCGTCCGCTTCGTAGCGTTCGTTATCCAGGTCGTCAGACCAATGATTTATGACGTGCAGGTATTCCGCTGAACGGAAAGATGAAGAAACTCGATTTCTGAAAACTGAGTTCATTGATTGACAAGCAAATCTCAACTATTTTTTCATGTCAAAAAAGGCGTGATTAATATTCGAATGAAATACAATTATAAAATGCAATTCATTGTACCTGATCGTCGGATGAAATGCAGAATAATTTCAGAATTTAATTTGAATAATCACCAATGGAGGAAATAATTTAATACATCGGTTGAGTCAAAAATCAAGAGTCGTCATAATCGTATAGGATAATTTAATTTTTTTACATAATACATAGTTCAAATGAAGTTCACTGGTTAACACATTTATTCATCAATTATCATGACACAATAACAACAAGTCGTAGTCAAAAGAACACGTGGATGGCTGAAGTTACATAGGTCGATATAATACTCTAATAGTACATTACGATACGACTGCGGTAAAACCTCTTCTGATGCGGTTGCAGCACGAGCTGAAGGCGAGTATTGCGATCACACGACATTAGAAGAAGTTTTTCCATCGAGTATTGTACAAAATTTTACTTCATTAGGTGTGAAAATGGGGGTTTTATGCACGCGAAGCGTGCGTATAACGTCCATTATCACACTGGGTGAAGTAAAAACCAAAACTAAGCAAAATAAGGAGAAATTCGGCCGAGAACGGAACTATGATTGGCCAAATTTACGAACGAAGTGCACAATTATTTACAAATTGAATCATATGCTTCAAATTTCAGTCCGGAGCAGTGATTCCGAACAGCCTGTAACATTGAAAACACACTACATTAATTTGAGGTGAAAATGTGCGCATAAATGATCACGTCGGTCAGACCATAATTCTTTAAGATCAGCCAGGATGAACATAAGCCATTTACCTATAGGAGGTGTTCAAAATGTCCTCCTCTCATTTGGACACAGAGCTCCGCGCGTCGGATTAAGCTTTGTTGGGCTCGCTCGAGCATTTCTGGGGTGACCGTCGCGATTGCTTCGTGAAGTTTTGCCTCCAAATCTTCAAGATTTACCACTGTATCTTGGTAAACATATGCCTTCACATGTCCCCACAGAAAAAAGTCCAACATCGTTAGATCTGGGGATCTTGGTGGCCACGCTACCGTCCCACCGCGACCAATCCACGCACCGGTAAACTTTCCGTCCAGAATCTCACGCGCGACTCTTGCATTATGGGCAGGAGCGCCGTCGTGTTGGAACCATAGGTCCATTCGTTGCTGCAATGGCATGTCATCCACATCCAACAAATCCGTAAGGTCAATATTCAAAAAATGTCTGTAATTTTGTCCGTTCAGCCGACGTGGTAACACGTGTGGGCCAACCTGTAACAACGCTTCCAGTTATTTATCTTGAATGAATGGCTCTTTTTCATCCATCAATTTCTACGTTCGTTAAGTTACGTAATCCATTTTCTCACCATGCTATTTTTGATAGAAGTAAATTTATGTGAATAATTACATATGATTTTGGATGAATGATAATGTTTCTGTGATTTACCAAAACGTTTTTATAGATGCCAGCCCACAAGTTCAGCCCGAATCTAACTTGGAACCCCCGAAGTGAAGTCGCGTGTGGATTTTCGTGAGCCCAAATGTGGTTGTTGTGGTAATTAAATGAGCCGTCTCGGCTGAAGCTTAACTCATCCGTGAATAGGATGTTTCTCGAAAAATTAGGATCGACCTGATTCGCCGCCAATAGCCACTGACAAAATTCGAAACGGCGTGGATAGTCCGCAGGTTGAAGATCTTGGACGCGGGTATGATGGAACGCGTGTCTCTCACCATCGGCCAATACTCGCTGTACCGTGGAATAACTTGTTCCACATATTCGAGCGACATTTCTTATACTTATGGTGTTCTCGTTATCCACGGTAGCCAATATTTGATCTTCAATCCGTGGATCACGACAGTTCGGGTTGGGCCCTACTCCATTTCCGTGTCTAGGATTCGGAACAATCGATCCAGTTGTACGGACACGATTTATCAGCCGTAGGATTACATTCACACTTGGTTGACGCCGTTCATGATATTCAATCGCATATTCTCGGACGGTTGCAAGTGCATTAAGGCCACACGCGCCATGGAGCAATAACATATCACAATATTCTTCGTTATAAAAAATCATCGTTCGTAAATATTGATACTATTATATATTGATATTAGATATTGATATATATTATGTAACTGTAGCTACAACTTCCACGCCGATGACCTCCAGCTGATGATCGAGTGCGAACCAGCAAACATCCTCAGTGGGATTGCGAGGGTCAACAGAGACGTCGACGCGGTCTGCGGATGGGCAGATGACAACGGGCTACAATTGAACAGTGGTAAAACTAGAGTGATATTGGTTGGGACGACCAGGTACATAAATTCTTTCGATTTTAGAACTATGCCGCGTATTCAAGTACGGGAAACAGGGATTGAATATTCATCCAATCTATACATATTGGGAGTCACGCTGACGAGCGATCTCACTTGGAGGCCTCATATAAATAACGTTACTAAAAGAATATACAGCACCGCGTGTCAATTACGCCTTTGTCGCAAACTATTGCCCGAACAGTTACGCATACAGCTAATATCAACTCTGGTTTTTCCTCTGATCGATTACTGCTGTATCATACACCTCGACCTGACTGACGAACTCACGCTTTCGCTACAAAGAGCCTTAAATTCATGTGTTAGATTCATCTATAATATCCGTAGGGACGAACATATCACCCCCTACTTTACAATGATGGGGTGGTTGAAAGTCAACGCTAGAAAAGAATATCTAGTAGGCTGCATGATGTACAATGTATTGAAGACTCAGATACCACAGTACCTGAAAAGCAAGTTTAAGTATAAAACAGAAGTAGGGATTAGAAGCACGAGAGCACCATCCGAAAATCTAGCTATCAAACCGTGTAGGACTCAATATTTCCAAAGCTCATTCACACACGGAGGTGCTGCATATTGGAACAATATACCTTTGGACGTCCGTAACTGTGGAACTCTAGTCACTTTTAAATATCACCTGTTCAATCACCTACTCTCTAGTCAGACACAAGCTAATGCTGTCCTTTAATCTAGTCACCTAGACTGAGTCCTTCCTTAGGTTATTTGGGCCATGGTTTTCCCTGTGGACTAAGGGCAAATGCCGGGACTCGCTGAGTGGGCCTCCATGGCATATCTAACCCACCTCACTCAGCCTCGAACATGCACGATCTTATAGGTATAGGCCGTTAGCCACGATACACACACACACACATACACTCTTGTACTTACACACACGAAAACACACAAATAATTAAATAAATTCGAACTAGTCAGCTTAGATTTAACGCTGTGAATAGGACTAGCCAAAGTCAAAATCAAAATCATGTCATACCACATCTTAGTATATATTAAAATCGTAGTATATAGTATATTATATTAGATTAATCACTTAGTTATATATAAAGCCAGCAGGTATATGATACCTTAAGTACAATGTATCACAGGCAAATGTAAAACTTCTGCTATAATGTAATCTAAAGTGCCAGCGCTTGAGGGGATCCGTCCCAGAGCGCTTAATAAATACTCTATCTATCTATCTATACTACTGCGAAGTGGACAAGCTTCACGTGAAGATTTGTTTGAAAAAAACACGGCAGAACAAAAGATTATTAAAAAAACAGTAAACATGAAAATCTGTGCTCGGCTCATTGCCATGCATTATTCATCAATGTGTTAACAATAATCGATTCTAACTAAGAATATTGTGATATTTTATTGCTTCAAGGCGCCTATGATCTTGATGCACTTGCAACCCTCATAGAATATGTGATCTGATATCCCGCACGGCATTAACCGAGTGTCAATGTGATTCTAAGATTATTAAATAGTGTTGGTACCACCAGATCGGTTGTTCCCAACCTGAACTACGGCTACGCAGTAGGACCAAAACAGAATGCACGTCATTCAGTGCTTGAAGACCAAATATTGGCTACTGTTTATAATCGAAACACAATAAGCATCCGAAATTTGGCCCAAATATGTGAAACAAGCTATTCAACAGTACATAATAACCACATTTTGGAGTACGAAGACCCGCACGCAACTGCACTTCGCGGATATCAAGTGAGATTCGGAGTAAGTCTGTCGGATGGAGTAGCTGATATCGTTTTGGAAAACTGCTGAAACATTATTATTCATCCAAAATCGAATGTATTTAATCACATAAATTTATTCGTATGGAAAATAGCATGTTAAGAGAAGGAATTCTGTAACTTATAGGACGTCGAAATTGATGGGTGAAAAGAGCCATTTATTCAAAATAAATAACTATGAAAGCGTTGTGACAGGGGTGCCCGTTCGTTTTACCGCGCAGGCTGAACGGGCGAAATTGCGCTGAAATTCTCTGAAATGAAATACCGGATCTCGTTGATGACATGCCATTACGTGTTCGTATGCGCCATACGGATCTAGGTTTCAGCACGGCGACGCCCCTGCCAATGTTTCAGGAGTGGCGCGTGAATTTTTGAATCACATTGCAATGATGCGCAGCAGAGGTTAAAGTGTCGCGCGTAGCGCTGCGTCCATGAGCGACGAGAGCACTTCGAACAACTCTTATGAGTAAATAGCTAATGTTCATGGTGGCCATTCGGAAGAATCATTGTTTGCTTTTATGCACACGTCATCATCTCAAATTGATGTGGTGTGCTCTCAATGTCACTGGCTCGCCGGCACTGCTTCGGACTAGAACGCGTTGCCGAATTGAGGTTTATATGAGGCCTACGTGTGATTATTAATTTTACTAATATTTCATTATTATGACGACTCTTGATTTTTGACTAAACCGATGTATTAAATTATTTCCTCCATTGGTGATTATTCAAATTAAATTCTGAAATTATTCTGCATTTTATCCGACGATCAGGTACAATGAATTGCATTTTATAATTGTATTTCATTCGAATATTAATCACGCCTTTTTTGACATGAAAGAATAGTTGAGATTTGGTTGTCAATCAATGAACTCAGTTTTTAGAAATCGAGTTTCTTCATCTTTCCGTTTAGCGAAATACCTGCACGTCATAAATCATTGGTCTACTGACCTGGATAACGAACGCTACGAAGCGGACGACCTGGGTATTGTAAGTCATCAGTTTGACCACCTGCACAGCGTAAACTACGTGGCGGGAGTCCCGGAACACGGAAATCAACAACCCGAATGACAACGATAGTGAAAACTACGAATCGGACGACCTGGGCAACGTAAGTCATCAGTTTGACCACCTGGACAACGCAAACTATGGGGCGAAAGTCCCGGAGGACGGAAATCAACAACCCGATGACAACAAAGAGTGAAAGCTACGAAGCGGATGACCTGAGTAACGTAAGTCACCAGTTTGACCACCTGGACAACGTAAACTACGGGGCGAAGGTCCTAATACGAAGCAGAAGTCCTGGGGAATGTAAATCACCAGTTTGACCACCTGGACAACGTAAACTATGGGGCGAAAGTCCTGGAGGACGGAAATCAACAACCGATGACAACAAAGAGTTAAAGCTACGAAGCGGACGACCTAGGTAACGTAAGTCAGCAGTTTGACCAGCTGGACAACGTAATCTACGGGGCGAAGGTCCTGGAGCATGGAAATCACCAGTTTGACCACCTGGACAACGTAAACTACGGGGTGAAGGTCCTGGAGCATAAAAATCAACTACCCGATGGCAATGAGAGTGAATACTACAAAGCAAAAGACCTGGGGAATGTAAATCATCAGTTTGAGCACCTGGACAACGTAAACTATGGGGCAAAAGTCCTGGAGTACGGAAATCAACAACCCGGTGACAACAAAGAGTGAAAGCTACGAAACGCATGACCTGAGTAACATAAGTCACCAGTTTGACCACCTGGACAACGTAAACTACGAGGCGAAGGTCATAATACGAAGCAAAAGACCTGGGGAATGTAAATCACCAGTTTGACTACCTGAACAACGTAAACTACGGGGCAAAAGTCCTGAAGCACGGAGATGAACGACTCGATGACAACGACAGTGAAAACTACGAAGCGGACGACCTAGGTAACGTAAGTCAGCAGTTTGACCAGCTGGACAACGTAATCTACGTAGCGAAGGTCCTGGAGCTTGTAAATCAACAACCCGAAGACAACGAGAGTGAAAACTACGAAGCGAAAGACCTGGGGAATGTAAATCACCAGTTTGACCACCTGGACAACGTAAACTACGGGGCAAGAGTCCTGGAGTACGGAAATCACGAGCCTGGCGACCTGGATAACGAACGCTACGAAGCAAAAGACCTGGGGAATGTCAATCACCAGTTCGACCACCTGGACAACGTCAACTACGGGGTGAACGACGTAGGGCACGAGTATGACCGACCGGGCGACGTAAAGACTAAAAATTACGAAATAAAACACCGGAATTTCGGGCAAATTTCATACGACGCGGGCACTATCAGTTTGATAAAATTGCTACGAGACTGAGCACGTCACGTTACGACCGTCTAATTGGGTAGACTCAACCTTCTATAACTCAGCAACGACGACACCCTAGAAGTTTTTGATAAGGAACTTTATTCTTAGATTTTGACAAGGAATCTGCATGTGAAATCTTTTCCGCGACTTGGGAATCACGCTGTATACACGGAAAGAATTTTATGGTAAAGATTACTATAAAATATAGTACAAGGGTGTTTTCAATCAACTGCTATACGATAAACAGTTGATTACAATGAAAAATATATTGTTAGACGATGAACAGTTGATGAAAAAACTCTTGTACTATATTTTATACTAATTTCTACCATGAAATTCTCTCCGTGTAGGTATATACGCCGCGCGGGACTCGACAAGTCTCTATACCCGTACGGGAGCTGTACGGCGTGGTGGGGACACAGTATTTCCCTTATATCTTGCACTTCGCGAAATCCATGGGATTGGAATATTCATCTCAGATTGTGGGCAGGAACAGCCTTCATTTGAGTCCAATTTCGATTGAATCAGTGAACGGAGAGCTCAGATATGATCATTCTAAGTTTCTGAGTACACGTTTCGGTCAAAATTTTTCGTCGTCTTCACCGCATTCAGCCAGATTTTTTTTTTTTTTTTCCTCCTTAGGCTTTTCGCGTAATCGCAGGTAGCCAGCTAATGTTATAGGATTGTTCTTTGTTATTAACTTTTTATATTTTCCTCTTATTTATTGTTTTATTTGTTTTGTTTTAATAATCTATTCACTTTCCTTTATTTATCTTTTTAATTGGGACTCTGATTAAGGTGGTTCTTCCACGAACCGAAATATTGCAGAAGATCCTAATTTTTCACTATGTGATAGTTAAAGTACCTATTAATACTCATACAAAGTTTGACAGGGGGTCATCGAGCAAATAATAGAAAAAACTGACCTTAGATTTCCAATATTTATCACATAACCTTATGGCAGAATCTCATTACGAACGATTGAATGAGATATTTGTTATACGTAAATATCAGAGATCTTTTCCAAAAACGAGTTGAATATAGTATGCATCGCGAGGATTTCATAAATGGCAATAAAATAGTATGTCATCGGAGTCTGCGACAGAATATTCTGAGTTGAAGTGATAGAATTTCAATTTTACGTGAAGATTTGACGTAATTGAGACGTTTGGCGACACCGCGATACGTCAGTTCATAGCGTACATCAGAGAGCTCCGTCTGAATAAAATATCATGATGTCATTGGGGCATTATGGCTTTGTTTAAAATGAAAAATATGTAAATTTAGTAATTTTTAACCGGGCCCAACTAAAGCACCTATGAAATTCGGCCCTCTGTGGAAGAACCACCTTAATGGACTGGATTTGATATCATAAGTTTTCCCGTTCTCGAACTCCTCTGCCGAGAACCCAGGAATATGTGCTTCAGAGAGTTCAAACTCGCCCCTATGTTACATCAGCTTTCCCTAGGAACTTGATTGAGAGGTGATTTGGTTTGTTCGGGTAAAATGCTTGGAGAGAGGATCACTGAGCTGAGTTCGGCTGTACTTTCATGACTACTTGGCGGTTCATTTTTCTGCTTACAAGGTGGAGCCCCTGTTCCCTCCCACCACCTGGCTCCGGCCCGACCCCTGACGCCAGATAACCTCTAATTCGACTGCGTGGCTTAAGCAGCAGGGAACAGCTGTTCACCTTTGACCTGGAAGCGCCCCACCTGCACACCTCGTCTCAATTTAAGAAGCGCTAGACCCAGAGAGATAAATACAGAAAGCCAGTCCTCCAGGATGATCCGATCTGCCTGAAGCCATGCATTTGGGAGGGGGGAGGGAGATGGACGATGGAAATCGTCCGAATGGACTCTAAGTCTTAAGGATGGAGATGTTCTGGTTTGATTCTGTTCTCTGTTAGCGCTTTCGGTTGGGACGAATGTGCTGCACTGGTGTACACCGGTGTACACCGTATTCTTAGTTTTGCACCGTGCCGTTCAGATGGCGCAGCGACTCGAAAATTTTCGGCGCTAAGGCAAATGTATTTTTGAATTTATCGTGTTCTCCAACCTCAAACGAAACACTCAACACGTTGTCTGCAGTTGTCTGGAACAATACAAAGCGCACGCAAGTTGGCTGTTAAATTTGATTATGGCTGCTTTTCACGTCAATGGTAGCGTAAACCATATTCCGATTTCGATTGATTTACCAATCGAAGAGGTGGAAATCTACCACAAGTTGTTAAGTAAGTAAACACGGACAGATGGCATATAACCTAGAAATATCATTTGTTTGACTTAAGTATCGTCGGATTTGCATCGGGTATCAGTCATTAAAAATAGATATTCGAAACCTCAACATTCGTTATAATTTGATTTCCAGCTGATGATGAATTTTATATTGCATTCATTTATGAATCAGTTTCAAATGGACGACTCATTATCGAAGGAGACGCAATTACAAGAATAACAAGATTCCACGGCCTCGAGTAAGCGTAACAAGACACATGTAATACATCGTACTTACAGTGCATACTCTAGTATTATTTCCATCTATACATAGTTTGGAAAATTTTTATTTTATTTTTGCTTTCTAGGGTGCGCCTTTTAGATGACATGCCCGATGATACATCCCAAGCCACAGAAAATATCGCCAATGAAGATCCAACAATAATAGCTTAAAGTTCTGGCTGTCTCAACAAACATCAGGATCTTTCACATACAGCCGATGAGAACGATGGCAATTATCTGAATCGACCAACAATGACGCAGAAAGATAAATCGAACGGTGCGGTCTTAGCTCATACGAGCCATTAATATGTCTATTCTTCTAACAAACTAATTATCACAAATGTGATATTGTGGGACTTGCATAATAAAATGTATATAACGTGTACTATGTCTATAATATCTTGTTTCAGATTTTGGTCCTGACGAAATAAAGTTTTTGTTACAGAAATTTGGAATTTATGTGCAAAACATGGGGCCTCGGAAATGTTTCAAAAATGAAAAAGCAATTTGGACTGAACTTAGTTCAGATCTGAGAATGAAATATGATTTACACAAAACTCCTGAACAAATAAAAAACTAATATAAAAGCATCATGAGAGCTAGTAAGAATGTGATCGTCAATAATTCTACATCAGGAGCTGCAAGGATGGACATGCCAAACTCAGAGGAAATTGAGCTTATTGCTAAACTGGATGACAGTGTGCAGCCAGAAGTACTTAGAAGTGCAAGAAAGTCTCAGTTTCTTAAACAGCCAACAAAAAATTCACAAAACAGATGCAGTTATGAGGACACATCTACAAAGGATACTGGTACTGATACAGGGAATAGCGAGCATAGCGATGCAGAAGATGTGACTGAAATAGGGAAGGCACAATCGACAAAACGAAAGTTAACATCATCACAACAAAGTGCCCGCAAGAAATCTAACACATCATATAAGAGGAGACCACTCAGCGTTGCAGAAGCAATTATAGAATCTTGCAGAATAAGGGAAATAGCAAAAGATAGAAGACACCAGGAGAAGCTAAAGGCAATGTTGAAGATACACAGAGAAAATAAATATAATGAAACCAAAGACAACTCAACTAGTTCTGCATCTGAATAGATTGTTCAAACGGAACCGAAATTTGCTGCTTCATTTGAAGTTGTGCAAGTATAATTTTTGTTATTCAAGTCTATTATATCGTACTGCATACTTTCAATAGGGACCTGAATATTACTATTCTCATGTAACTCACATTTTTGACTAGAAAAAAGATTTTTGGTTTTTCACTATTATTGATATGATTCTATGGGATTTATTTTTAGGAAGTTGTACGATGATAGTTAATCATAATCATGAATGTAACTAGTCATTCATATTAATATACCTATATTATTCCACTTTGATAGCCGGAATCGAATGATGTTTTCTTTCAAATGAATCAATGTATGGAAAATTTGTTTGTAGTTGTTAACTCGATCTTTATTGTGTTATTTAGATTTTAGATGAATAAGTCATGATTACTTTGTCTCTTCCGTAAACTGATGGTCACTTCTTAATTCGGACAAAATGTAACTATTTATAAAAAGTTTTGTCGTATATTATCTTTGAACTTAACTCACGAATGATTTTGAACTATAAGGAGGCGTTCAATGTGACATGGATTTCATAGCATGTACCCCACGGTTACTGTACTTGTGAAGTTGGGTTGGAAAAGACTGAGAGAATTATATTCTAAATATAGTTGTGCTAACGATACATATATGTACCTTGATCTCGTTGCTAGTATATAAAAACTTGTGATTTTATAGTAGATTATGCTGTTAGGGAGAGAGGTGAGCGATTTTGATGAGGGTGAAGTTTGCTGCGCGAGCGAAGCGAGGGCAGCTTCACCCGAATCAAAATCGCGCCTCTCTCCCGAACGACATACGATATTTTTTCTCATACATGCATCAAACTAACCCGATTTCAAGCGTGTTTCACGAGAGAGAAGACTCACACATCTCATTCGGCCGTGATATGTAGTCGTCGCATGCGCTTTCACGCGATTTGGTTAGGTATGAAGCCTAAGAAGCAAACGTGCGCATAGGCATGATAATATGAACGAATTAGTACACGATGCTGTTGAGGTGACGTACGCGATTTTGATTCGGGTGAAGTTTGCTGACCGAGCGAAGCGAGGGCAGCTTCACCCGAATCAAAATCGCGCCTGCCTCCCTGACAGCTTCATGTAATGCGTTCATATCATGCCTATGACGCGCACTTTTGCTCCCTAGGTTTGATAAGTAACCAAATCGCGTGTCTGCGCATGCGTCGAATAACATATCACGACTGAGGGAGATATGTGAGTCTTCTGTCCCGTAAGACATGCTCGATATAGGGTTATTTTGACGCATGTAGGATAAAAAATATATATTTATACACAATAATATCAGATACGTGAGGAGTATATTATTTATAATCATTTGGCGCCATAAAAAGACATTCAATAGTCCTAAACAGTCCCACTTTCTCATGCGTGGGATTAAACGAAAGTTGCTGAAATTTGATCTCGCTTGCGTGCTCCTGCCCTCCTCAATTCTATGTCTGCAACGTCACAATATCTGTACGGAGCGACCTGATTTATAGCAATATGTTCAGGTACTGCGAAATTGTTTTCGTCGCCATTTTCAATACATAAGTTATGTAAAACACAACAGCTAATTATGAATTTTGACGCTTTGTCTACAGTATACATATCAACCTGTCGCGCTAATTGCCGAAACCGTCCTTTCAAAAGTCCAAACGCATTTTCAATTAGTAGGGGAGACCGGGGACAATTGTAACACGGGTCAATTGTAACATTCGTAATTTTCGCCATATACAAGGTTTGGTGCCATGCTGACGTGTGGCGTTTGAATTATGCTTAGAATATCTACATTTGACGAATTCATGAGTTGCCTCAGTTTCTAGCAGACAATGTGAGGATTGAAAACGTTTTTTCGATATAGGTTACTAAATTTTGCTTGTCATTTTCTTTGTTTCATTTCTGCCGAACGGTTGATGTTACGTTTAGTTATTTTGTATATTTACAATCTACTTTTTTCCCTCTTTCGAAAACGTACAAGGGCAATTGTAAAATATTCACATTTAATGGTAGAACAGGCCGATAATTGTAAAACTGCGAGCGGGGACGAAAGTAACGGCACGGACGGGGACGATTGTAACATGTCAGAATCTATTCATTTATCGATTTCAGCATGCCCGGAACAAGAAAACGATGTTTAGTTTTTTGTTTTTTCGGATCGATTCTTATCGTCCGACGTTTCGGTCCGGTTCCTGGATGAGTATGACGGCGTCGTCTCCTGGAGATATCTTTGTATGGCATACGCATGCCCTATCGTCGTCCTGACTCTCCGCTTCGTAATTCTCGTGATCTAGGTCCTCCGCCTCTTAATTTCGATTGTCCAGATCCTCCGCTCCGTATTTTAGACGTCCAGATCCTTCGCTTTGTAGTTTCAGTCATTCAGGTCCTCCGCTTCGTAGTTCTATACCTGAACGATCGAGACTACATAGCGGAGGACCTGGACTACGAGAACTACGTAGCGGAGGATCTGGACTACGAGAATTACGAAGCGGAGGACCTGGACTGCGAGAACTACGAAGACGAGGACCTGGACTACGAGAACCACGAAGCCGAGGACGTGGACGGCTGAAACTACGAAGCAGAGGACCTGGACTATGAGAACGGATGCGTATCCCGTACGAAGACATACAAAAAAAAAGCGCAATAATAAAGTACACTCGAACCTCCGCTATTTGACCACCCGCTATTAGACGAACTCCGCTATTTCACCACACTTGCCCTCTGCTATTTGACGGGCTTAACCCCCACTATTCGGCAGCGTTCCCCTTAACATCGGGGCCGTCAGTGACGCGGAGTGGCGCAAACTGGTTGCGCAGAAAACCATCCACAAGGAGTAGGAGGCCCCTACTTTCGTCAAATAGCAGAAACGCTCGGTCCCGACTCGGTCAAATAGCGGAGGTCCGAGTGTAATATAAAGTGCAATAATAAATATTCGTGGAGAAAATCAATAATAATTCCGCTCATAATTACTTCAACCTGTACATGTTACAATTGACCCCGAATCCCGTTACAATTGACCCAGATATAGGGACGTTTGTAACGCTCTGCACATTGCCATATTATCTGTAAAATCTCGATACTGCACAAGTATTTCTCTTCAATTATGATTGCTATATGTAGATAAATGTTACACTCATTTGCTGTACCAACAAAATTTTTTTAGGTATACGGAGATATGAGCACGGAGGTGATAACTGCGAAATGTTACAATTGCCCCCGGTCTCCCCTACCCTGGTCGCACAAAATTGGCTATTAAATGTTCTGTCCCCGTTTGCCATGTCACCGAAGTCTTTGTACGGTACGAGTAGCCAAGGTCTCAGAGCATAGGCTCCATCCCCAAGCAAATGATAGCGTTCACCACATATTTCCGGTAATTCAGGATTTATGTCTGAAAACTGGAGGACTCTTGCATCGTGCATTTTTCCGGGGACTCCGGTAAATACATCAATAAATCTTCTATCTGCGTCACATACAGAGCGATTCTGAGGAAACAGGTCACGCTAATAGAGGCTCCCTTATTTATTTTCGTCAATGACAACGCTGTCAAATACGACGAACAAGCGATCTACCGATATTTCATATGCCTATGACTGATATCTTCAGACGACGTAGCGGTAGCTGTCACGTTGTATAGGTTAAAATTAACTGTCATATTACAATATTGTCTAATTAATTCTAATATTGTTCATAATACAACGGTATACGATATTATTTCATAAATAAGTAGTTATGAAGTTATTAAGTCAATAGCATACGATATTGATTCTTTATGAATTAATTCCAGGTGTGAATTTCTGTTTATTTCCTACATTAGTTACAACCGAGGATTTCTTCGGTGACTGACTAACCCGTTGCATCTCTCCGATAAGTAGGGTTACGAACAAAACGATGTGAATATCATTCATCAAGCAATATCTCATCGATCCAGTTGAAGTTTTTCATCCTACGAGGTATTTGACTAATATCTTCCGCGCGGTTTCGTACGATAGACGCGGACGTCCTGGTATCTTGCTTCTCTGGATCCGGTGCATCATGCTTATGTACCTTTCTGGACTTGTACGGTGGACAAGGCACCTCCTCAACAATGCGTTGTACCGAGGCCTTAGATACTCCGACCCGTCGTGCCACTCTCGACGCTGGCTTTTTCCCCGTCTTCTTCGAGTACTTGTAGAACTTCGACGCGGATAAGTCACTCCAGTTTGCTTGTACTTCACTAGGATATTCCGCACGGTATCCATCGCCGAACGCGGACGTCCTGGATTCTTGGCTGCGAAATCATCTGCGATGGTCCGAAAGCTATGACCGGCCGCGTTTTCCAAAACCATGCTATTGAGTTATTGTTAAATTGTAAATTTTTTTTTTTCTTCAGAACGACAGCGTCCTTGCACATGTATCATTAATTATTTGATATGATTATGCAATATCAACTGAATAAACGAAGAATTTTATTGAATTTGTACAATTTGTTGTGATCGAGTATTTTATACAAAAATGCAACGCTTTGTTCTACGCAGTAATCAAATACTCAATTAAATAGATTCACAATAGGAACGATAATTTTAATTCATTTATCACTCGATGAAACTTGAACACGCATTGATAGACCAACCCATCATTTATGCAGGACTGTCTTCGTACTCATTAGGCTAAGAAGACATGTAGAGTTTTATTCAGCGGAGATGCCTCGTAGGATGAAAAGCTTGTACTGGATCGATGAGATATTGCTCGATGAATAATATTCACATCGTTTTGTTCGTAACCCTACTTGTCGAAGAGATGCAACGGGTCAGTCAGTCACCGAAGAAATCCTCGGTTGTAACTAATGTAGGAAATGAACAGAAATTCACACCTGGAATTAATTCATAAAGAATCAATATCGTATGCTATTGACTTAATAACTTCATCACTACCAGATCTGTGAATTTCACCAAGACAATTATTTATAACCTAATAATGTTGGAATAAACAGAAATCGACGTCTGCAATCAATTTAACCTCATCACTACTTATTTATGAAATAATATCGTATACCGTTGTATTATGAACAATATTAGAATTAATTAGACAATATTGTAATATGACAGTTCATTTTAACCTATACAACGTGACAGCTACCGCTACGTCGTCTGAAGATATCAGTCATAGGCATATGAAATATCGGTAGATCGCTTGTTCGTGGTATTTGACAGCGTTGTCATTGACGAAAATAAATAAGGAAGCCTCTATTAGCGTGACCTGTTTCCTCAGAATCGCTCTGTATAGCTTGTAAAGTCAAAGAAGGCCAGTCGTGCCTATTCACATAAGTATACTTCATTTTGTCAACAGGTGTTCTAATGGGGATGTGCGTCCCGTCTATACATCCAATAACATTTGGAAATCCAAATATCTGAAATACATATCATATAATCAATGAAAGGGTGAAAAACTAACTTGAATAGATAATTTATACATGTAAATTAATTTAATACAGAATCTGTGATTAAACAGACTTGATGCAAAACTATTTCAAAATCAACAACTCTCTAGCATATCTACGTGTGCAAATTTGGCAGCAGCATATTCTTTATTGTCTGGAAATTTTATTATGTTTGAAGCGATACTCAATAAAAAATCCATCACGCGCAATATTTGCTTGAAACATGTGCCCAGGCCGGCTCCAAATCTTTCTGCTACGTCTCTTAAGCAGCATTTATTCCCTGCAAACCTGTGAGATGTGAAAAATTTATTCTCTATTAGAAATTACTTTACTTTCACAGTTACTATGTACTTGGAAAATAATTTCAACCAGAACTGATCACCATACACTTTTATGTAATAAATAAGATGCTGCTAAACTATTGCATAACTAACCATAGAAATGACAGAATGTCATGTTCTGCAGATTTACAACTTATGCCACCGTGACTTCTGTCGGATGGATGAAATTCTGATTGTTCATATTCCTGAATCAGTCTATAAGTCATATCTCTTCCAACTCGAAAGGTGCCTTTAAACTAGATATACGGATTTTCACTTACATACATATGTATTATTATTATTTTAATTTATGCGTGATAGGTGATACATTATGTGCATATAACAGTAGTTGACTACTCCCGTATATGATTAGAGCAATGGTATGTATTCGTTGAAGATTATGAGTGAACAATTGAAAATTCAATAACTAACTTACTTCAGCATCTGTGTAATGATAAACGACTTCTTCAATATAATCGTATATCTCAGGCCTGGTTCGTCTCAACGCTAAATAGAAATCATCATCACTCGATGATGAATCCATAAAATCGAAATTGTTTTCGAACTTATGATTCTCATCTTTTGCCAAAAACCATAAGTATTCCTCCTCATCACTTGATGATGATGAGGATGACTCACAAAACGCCATTTCCTTCACTTCCTTCGAACCCAATTTTCGAGTGAATAATGGATTTAACTAAACTGCATTTTTTCACTCATTCCGAACACGAGTGAAACAGAATACAAAATAAATACATTTGCCTTAGCGCCGAAAATTTTCGAGTCGCTGCGCCATCTGAACGGCACGGTGCAAAACTAAGGATACGGTGTACACCGGTGTACACCAGTGCAGTACATTCGTCCCAACCGAAAGCGCTATGTGCTATGACCTCGATGAATGCTCAATTTTTTTTTTTTTTTTCCCTAAGATAATTGCTAAATAATAGCCCCTTCACCATTTCCTTACAATTAATCTAATTCTAATCTTGCGGATACGAGCAAGCTCCTGTAGCCTCCAATAAACTTATTTGACCTATAATATCTATAGAAGGAGTCGAACGTTTGATCCCCTTCCCCTATCTTACTACCTATTTAACTATTTCTAGGAGTGAGAAACAGCGCTACTTCTGATTGTCTGTTTCCCTTGGTTGGCTTATTTCTAACTTAAAAAACTAATTTTATGGCCCAAGGCCTTCTACAGTACTACGTTGTATTTGATACAGAACGCTAATACTGCCCCTCTGACTTCTTTGGAGAGGTGGAATGCTTTACTTATATCGTCGTTTCTATTGAATCCCTGCCCTACCAAAGTTAAAGCAATATGGATTGTTTCCGCGCACTCCCATATAGGACATTTCCATACCATGTGGTTTAGGTTCTCTGGGCCTAGTGTACAGGCACAGCTGCTGTCCGCGACTATATTCATTCTATGCAGATGCTCATTAAGTCGGAGATGTCCGCTCATTATTCTGTTCCTGATGATAATGTTACGCCTGTTGAGCGCGCTTAGAGCAAACCAGGGGCGGAGCTGGAAATCCCCTACCATGTCCATGTAGGATCTACCTTTCAGGTACTCGTTATCTCCATACCGTTGTAAAAGTACATTTGTTTTTTCTAGCATCTCCTTTTTTAGGATAGGGAATATATCTACCCTCGGTAATTTTTCTCTGAGTAAGGACTCCGATCTCGCGCCTAAGGATGCTAATTTATCCGCTTCCTCGTTACCCACTATACCCTTGTGAGAAGGAATCCAGATCAATTTGGTTTGGCCTTCCTGGGAGTTTAATCGATGAATTTGATCCCTAATTTTCCCGATTGTTGGATGCATATTCCCGTCGAGTCCTTCTGCCGCTATATTCTGGATCACACTCAGCGAGTCCGTTGCGATTATGTTTCGGAGTGGGCCTGTCTCTGAGTTTGCATGTTCGAGAGCGAGTAAGATGGCTCTGGCTTCCAGAGTGAATATGGTAGCGTTCGGATTAAACCCTACCTTTAAGGACACCTAAGGTTTGGCTGAAAACACCCCGTATCCAGCTACTTCTTTTGATGAATCCTTGGACCCGTCTGTGAAATATATATTGTGAAGAGGAAACTGGCTGACTCTGATTCTCTCCCATGCCTGTTGGGGATCCGGATCCTTTTGCAATTCTTTACCTAAGGTGAGATCACAGTTGTCTTTGATAAAATGAGCGGAGTATGGGATTCTATAAGTACTTAACACTGTCGCGCTGTCAAGAGAGGGAGCCCATTCCTTGGTAATATTCCAGATCCTGTATATATATGACTGGTTTCTGCTCTCTGGAGCAGGGATGGCTGAGCTTCTTGCTGCCGTTATTGCGTTTAAGTTTGATGACAGACTGTTCTCTAGGTCCCTGGTAGATCGAATTAATAGTTTTCTGGTTAAGTATTCAACTCTTAAAAAGAACGGAGGCACTCCGTTCAGGTGTAATAGTGTATTGATGGGGGTGGTTTTGAAGCACCCTGATGCCTTTCTCAGGGCTTCGTTTTGGATCACTTCTAGTCTATGCCATTTTGAAGCTGACGCCCCAAAGAACAGGAACGCTCCCCATTCTAGGCACGATCTGATCAGGCTTTTGCATAAAAGGAGCATTGAGATGGGGTGGGCACCCCATGAGTATGCCGAAATGTATTTCAGCATCGAAACCAGTTTGGAAGCTGTTTCTTTCAGTCTAGTTAGGTGGGTGGTCCATTTCAACTTATAATCCCATGAGACACCTAGATATCTATTTTCTGCCACGTTTGCTACCGTTACATTGTCTACCTTGATTTGGATTGAACCTTCTCGTATGGCTCTGCCACTGTTTTTTTTTTGGGAAAAACCATTAGTTTGGTTTTGAGCGGAGCTACTTTCATATCTAAGTCCTTGAAATAAATTGGTAGTTTTCTTGCGTCTTCAGTTAGCACTGCCGAGATGTCCGCTGGGTGTGAGAAAGATACTATGAACGTCATGTCATCTGCGAATGAGATCGCGTTAGTAAACCTGGATATATGGTCAATTAGCTTTGCCACGTATATGTTAAATAGGAGGGGGCTTAGTATTGAGCCTTGAGGAATTCCTTTATTCGTGGATGTACTTCCTAGTGTGCCTTGGAAACTTGCCTCTAAGGTTCTTTGGCCCATAGAGCTTCTAATGAAGTTGACTATTTTGGGATTAACCCTCATATCCCTCAGTATCCACCCTAACTTTTCTATATTCACATTGTCATAGGCGCCTTCCAGGTCCAGAAACATTACCCCCGTGTTTTGGTCTCTTTCCTTGGCCAGTTCTATTGACGTTCTCAGGACCGCCAGGCATTCCTGAGCTGATTTTCCCCTCCGGAAACCATAGAAATTACTTGGAATTCTGAGTTGATTTTCAACAACCCACACGAGCCTGTCGTTAATTATTCGTTCAAGAATTTCTAAGATTGTACTAGATAGGGCGATGGGTTTATAGCCGGTGTTGCCTGGCTTACTAATGAAAACTACAGAGTAATGGTGCCAGGGCTCTGGTACCAGATTGTGGTTTATGACTGTGTTGTATAATTCCTGAAGCCACCTAATTGCTATTGACGGTAAATTTTTCAGAATTTCATACGATATGTTGTGCTTGCCTGGAGCCGATTTCTTTTTGCTTTTGTTAATTGCATGTTGTACTTCCTCGAATGATATTTCCTGAGTCAGGGTGATATTCTCATGGACTTCGTATACTAGGTTTGACTCGAATTGAGTAGAATAGAGGTAGTTTCCAGAGAGCTTTTTGAGCGCCGTCTCTAGGCGAGGATCCTTGGTGATCAGAGACTCTGGAGTCGATTGACTGAGAGGATTGCTGAATCTTTTCTTTAAGGCTTCAATGCTCTGCCATACTTTCCCCATAGGAGTAGACGGCGCAAGTTCGTTACAAAATGTTCTGAAGCTAGATTCCTTAGCTTTGTTAAAAACCGCTCTCGCCTCATCAGACGCTTTTTTGAAGGAAATCCAATTCTCTTCAGAGTTGTTGTCGAGAAACTCCTTTTGTGCCTTTCTCCTTTCCTTAACGGGATGTGATAGGCAGAGGTCGATGAGGTAGGGGGTGTTTTTACCAATCTTTTTTGTCTTACTCTGCATATCGCAACGAAGGCACAGAATGGATTTTCGCAGAGGCATTCGACGTATTATATGGTGAAGTATTGCCGTAGACGAATAAACGTATTGAAATCGAAAAATAGTTTGTTTTCGTAAATTACGATATGTAAAATAGGGTAAAAAAATGGCCGCTCGGGGCTCGACTCTCATATGACGCAGCTATAGATTTCAGTGCTGGATACCGCGCGAACTTGAATAATAAGGTCAGCATATGAGAGTCGAGCCCCGAGCGGCCATTTTTTTACCTTATTTTACAGATCGTAATTTACGAAAACAAACTATTTTTCGATTTCAATACGTTTATTCGTCTACAGCAATACTTCACCATATAATACGTCGAATGCCTCTGCGAAAATCCATTCTGTGCCTTCGTTGCGATATGCAGAGTAAGACAAAAAAAATTGGTAAAAACACCCCCTACCTCATCGACCTCTGCCTATCACATCCCGTTAATGGCTTTGCTGCAATTTTCGTTTCACCAGCGTGCGTCAATTGGTTTGGATTTCTGAGAGCTTTGCTTCTTAAATGGTTTTTCTTCAGATTTTTCCAGACTGTCATATATTAATCTCACAAATTTCTCATACTGTTTCGCATAATTTTCTTGATCGATGACTACATCGGATTGTTCGATATTGCTTTCCACCAACTGGTTGAATCTTTTCCAATCCACGCCTTCGGTGGAGATCCTTGAATTAAGGGGTTCTGTTTGTCTCTTTGGCGAGCTAATAATTATGGTCATTGGGAAGTGGTCGCTTCCCATGGGGCCGCTAATTACATCCCATAAAATGTTTTCGCTAATGTTCGGAGCGGCGATGGTTAGGTCCGGGACACTTTTTTTGTTTAAACCCGGAATAATCCGGGTGGCTTTCCCAGTGTTGACTATTACTAAACCTATATCTTGTACTATTTCTTTCACTAAAGATCCTCTATAATTTGGTATATCGCTGCCCCATGCGGCCGACTGGGCATTAAAGTCGCCCATTATGATGACGTTTTCGTATGATTCGAGTCCAGATATCAGGTTTTTTTAGGGGCTGTCTTCGGATATTTTTGCTGGGGGACAGGTATATAAGGAAGATGTTCAGTTGAATTACCTCTTTGGTTAGTTGGACGCCCAGAAGTTCCACTCCTTCCGGAATACTGTGAACTCCATTGATGGTGCTGTATTGGATATCTTTTTTTAAATACATGATCAGCCCTCCGTGGCCTGAATCATCGGGTCTATCCTTTCTTACTATGTTAAAGGGGGACAGTACTGAAAATTGAAAAAAAAAAAACATTTCATTTTTCCACTACTCAAAATGCTTCGAACTACTGCGAAAGGTTCCTTGCGCATACACTTTCATCGCAGAAGGTTTATAATTTTTTCAAATACACATACTACTGATATCTAAAAACTGCTGGAGGCGATTTATGATTGAACCATTTTGAGTAGTGGAAAAAATAAAAAAATATTTTTTTACAAATTTTCAGTACTGTCCCCCCTTAAAGCCATACATATGATTGGAGATATGCTTTTCTTGCAAATTGGTTTCAGATAAACCGATAATGTCCCACTCGTGGGCTAAATGCGACAGATCTAGAAACCTTCTTTTAAGGCTGTTGATGTTCCAGCAGAGGATCTTCATATTTTTTGAATAAATCTCTGAGATTAGAATAGTTGACTCATATGTTCGGGACATAACCTCTGTACCCTCTATATTCTATATTCTAGGATTATAACGAGGAGATTAACGCTTTCCTATCTTATCTAGCTTAATCTAAACTGATCCACTAGGACCCTCTATTTTGCTTATTTTGATAACCTATCTTATTTATACTGCTATTTCCCCCCCCTGTTACTTCTATTTTCTTACTGAAGATTCCCCCTGATTGGCACAGATTTATGCCAGATCTTCGTTTTCTAAAGCCGCGATCACGAGAGATTCCTGCGCTCTGATAATATGCTCCGGAACTCCCGTGCTATCTCGGTTATGGATAGCCTGCTGTGTGAGAGTTTTGACGACCTCTATTGCCTGATCCTTTGAGCCGCTAGAATTAGCTTCAGAGTGAGGAGAGTCCGGGCTCACCAGAGGGCAGGAGCCCCTGAGCGGGGGAGTACCGGAAGGGGAGGGACCCCTATCTATGTTAAGGACAGGATCTTGATGAGATTGTTCCTCAAGAGTCGTTTCTGTTGTAACGCTTGACTCGCGATTCACCTGGGACGAAACTTCGCAAGAAACTACTCCTTGTTCAAGGCTACTTGTGGAGGGGTCATTAAGAATCTCATCCTCGTCCTCACCGTTGGCTTCTTCTATTTCTGGAATGACTGTGCTTTGTAAATTTGGGGATAGGACGTATGGGTTGAGGACCATGTATTCGCTCTGCGCTCCATTTGCATCTGCCTCTAAGGAAGTCACCAGAATTTCATATGCACGACTTTTTTCCCGGCCGAATACTTCTTTGAACTTCTTTTTTACAATTAGAACCGCCTGGAAGTTGTTTTTCCCTAGCTTAGCTTTAGTTTCGTTGACTTCCCTGTGATACAGATAGAAGATGCATTCCGCGCAGTCAGCGGGGTGGGGACCCAAGCAGTTCGCGCACTTTACCGGAAAAAAGCAGTCGCCCTCATGATTCTCCCCGCATCGAACACAGAGGGGTTGGAAGTTGCATGCATACCCGATGTGGTCGTACTTCTGGCACTTGTAGCACCTTCTGGTTGGTTGAACGTAGTTGTAAACTTTATAATCCAACTCGTAGATTTCGATAGAAAAGGGGATTTTACCCTTGCAGAACAGTTTTATGTCTGTGGAGTCTTCCCATTCGAACTCCTTTCTGTTAGCTGATCTTTCAGTTCTTTGCTTACACCTTTCTATTTTGTGGATAACTGATTTCGAGTCCTCATCTAGTCCTTCCCAAGCATCTTCTAATGGCAGTTCCAACGGGACGTCATGGACTATACCGACTGTGTATATAGCGTGGTCCGGGATACTCGCAAACCAATATGGGTTTATTTTACTGGCTATTTCTTGGCAGAAATCGTTTGCTTCAGTTCCTGAATTGAACAGGACTATCACTTTGTCATTACCCCCCTGACTATTTTTTTGGAGCCTGCCTTGTTTAACCTTAAGATTCTGCCTATATTTACCGGATGGAAGTTCCCTATGAATTTGTTTTGCCGCGCGTCATAGAGATAGACGAAAAAAGGAAATCTGTCATTCACTGAGTACCTGTTATCGGTCTGTAGTGCGGTTACCCGTTCTATTTGCTCGTCAGTAAGGAAGAACTCAGATTGATCCTTCGGAGACCCTATTGTAACAGAGATCTTCTTGGCCGGCTGACGGTTAGAAGAGGGACTTCCCCCTTCTGTCTCTGAACTTGTATTGTCAGGCTTACTTCTTTTCACCATGCTAAAGGTATGCGCTCCAATTTGTAAACACTAGGATTACCAGAGCCTATTCTACGTATACCAACTAATCCTAACTGACAGAGGTGTTGTGAACCTTGGAATTTGTTATTATAACTTATGAGACAAAGAACCGTGTCCTGAATAGAGGTAGAGGGAGAGGGAATACTGAATCAATTGAACATAACTATATAGTAGAAACCAGGGAGTATGCACCAAGGGAAAAGCTTAGGAGAAAAGATTTCAGGAAAATGCAATGACTTTCAGAAACTGTACTTGAATTTTCTGCGAATTGCTTTCAGCGGATCCTTCCTAGATGTCAATACAGATCCGTCCTGAGGGCTCCGTCAGCCGTAAATGAGGGGACGTTCCGTTTATTCCGCTCTGCTTTTTCTTCTCTCCTTGATGAAACCACTATTATTTTACCTCTTTCACTTATTTTAACCAGTTTCTAGAATTAACTCACTTCACTCCGACCAACTTACACGATCTTGTAACTATTTATGATACCAATGAAATTTGAAATTGTGAAATTTTCCGTGAGAAGCGTGGAACTCGTATCAGAACAACCGAACTGCTCAACGACTCACACGAGACTCCACATTCAGCCAGATCTCACATCTCACAGTACACTAAATCTATGCGGATGAAAATTAGGAAAGAGTGGCCACCACTAGACAGCGGAGCTATAAGTACTCAATATCAGTTGTCAGATGGCGCTCTTGTCGACGCTGATGACGTATGATCGCGAATCGATTGCCTATCTTAGACCACGGAGTATACGGACAGACGGGCTTACGAGACAGAGCTGTCAGTTCTGTTCATATTCGTACATCTGAACATTTTGCAAATTTCATTCTCTTTTATGCTTCCTATACTTACTTATTTTGATAAAATTCACATTTCGAGTGGCGGGCGAAATTCTAACAATCTCTCATGAAATGACAAAGCGTGCAATTTTGAGGTGAGGTCATAGGTATACGGTTATTGAATCGCATAAAGTTCAGTCTACAACATAAATTGATAAGTGACAAAGATTTCATTCAACGTGGCAGATCTTTAGTATATTATTATTCGTTTCCAAATATTTTCGTGTATTCATTGGGCCAAATATATTATATTTAATACATGCACACAAGAACATATCTTTACAGGGCTTGGAAAGCAACGAATGATAGCGTGTGTCATTATTTCAGGCCTTTGTGCTTTCAACATATTTATATTATACTACCACATCTGACATGACTGCTTATCGACGGATTCAGATGATATAAACTGCATCAGCGTACATATACATGAGGGTGTCCGTTAAAAAACCCAATTTTGAATCGGACTAGACGCACCCCCTACAATGATTGAAAAAAAATAAGAAAGTTTTTAAACGCAATTTGATCCTTCTAGCTCAATTGGAAGGCGTGCCTAAGTGTCTATAGTATTTTTCGATACAAGAGCGTAAAGGCGGCAATGCCGCACAGCGAGTGTGAAGGCGTAGTACGAGCCCGAAGTCGAGTCGGAGGCGAGCCGAAGGCGAGACGAAGACAAGACTTCGGGCTCGTGCTCTGCGCCGCCACACGAGTGGCATTGCCGCGTTTCGCTCGTGTATCGAACACTATTTTTTCCAACACCTACATCGATAGTTCTGTTTTATGCCGTCTATCGGCACTGAAAAGTCTTTTAAGGGGGTATCTACACCTTTGAATTTTCAAAAAATCGTTTTTTTTTTTATAATTTATTTGGAATGCTAGCGACCTACTCTACCTGCAAATAAATCGGTGTCAAAATATCTAGAGGATTTGAAAAGTTACAGCCATGACAGTGCCAGATTGTGAAAAAGCGCCGCGGCGCGGCGCGCGAACCCTCAAATTGGTGCCATAAGTATTGTACAACACCGCCAACACCACTTACACCACTCCTTAATTTTATGACGTTTTTATATATTTCGATTTTGAATTTGATTCTGTGATCTTTTAATTCTTCGTAATTATCATTCTTACACATATTTAATTTTCAATATTCTTTTGAATTGTGATCATTGACAGAACACATGGCTGCGATCTACATTTTTTCGAGGTTAGGTGTCCACTTGTTCGTAAATATTATCGTGCTTTCATTACGAATTCAAACTACTGGTAATTTCCATTATCGAATAAACACAGTGTTTATATATCTGACATGAGACTTCGGAATCGAAAGAAGATGATCCATCAAAAAGTGCGTTTGAAATCGATGCCAGGAAACTACACATTTGGATTTCTAAAAAGATGAGTATTTCTACAATACATATATTAATTGCAAGAGTTTAATAAATATTATAAGAAAAAAGGTATGATTGATGAAAGATGAAAGAATTTTCGTAGTATTGACAAAATTGTGCTAGCATCTTCTGAATCTCAAAAATATTGAAAATCAAAAATTGTAGAGAATTTTTATGTTGAAAAATTTTGATCAGATTTTTTCTAAAGCAATTAATTATTTTTCTAACAGCCTCACCGGACACCTAACGGATACTGCTGTTGTACAGAACAGGTCAAAACTCACTACAAACCTCCCCCTGGCACATGTGTCTAGACTCGACTCGACTCGACTCATAACTCATCGATACGAGAGCAGCTGCGGATCCAGCATATTAGTCACAAGCAAAATCTTAAAACTTAATTTCCTGTAACTACATTTTCTTCTCTTGGAAAAGTATGAAATAAAAAAAAAATTTTTGATAAAAAAGTTTAAAAGTTGATTTCTGGAGAATGAATATTTTGAACGGTTGTCGTAAAGAATCAGGAGCAGCGCTGGACCGATTCTGGTGTTTGTGGTCTTCAAATTTGTAGAATCGAAACCTCTATCAGATGAACATAGAACTTTTTGATAGACCCATTTTTAGTTGAAATATTAGAAAAATAAGCAAAATTTTTTTTCAAATTCAGAAAAAAAATCGAAAAAATTCAATAACTCAAGTAATTCTTGCAATATCAAAAAGTTCTATGTTCATCTGATAGAGGCATGTCTTATGAACAATTGAGAACCAAAAATTCCAAGATTGGTCCAACGCTGTATCTGATTCTTTACGGCAACCGAGTGATTTTGTATTTTCCTGTCTTCAGCGCAGCCACTATTAGACTGGAAGTAATACATGATGTAAGATATGGATAATGAAGGTCAAACCCTCCCCAAACATGATGATTTTTTTCAATTTTATCAGAGTCTTCAAGGCGAAAAAAAAAGAAAAATCGTTTTTCAGAAATTCAACCCATTTAAAGGTGTATATACCCCCTTAAACACTGGTGCGCTTTTAAACACTAGTGCGAGAAAGTTTTCTCGCACTAGTGTTTAAAAGACATTTTAAGTGCACATAGACGATGCATAAAACAGGCAATATCAAAAAGTTCTATGTTCATCTGATAGAGGCATGTCTTATGAACAATTGAGAACCAAAAATTCCAAGATTGGTCCAACGCTGTATCTGATTCTTTACGGCAACCGAGTGATTTTGTATTTTCCTGTCTTCAGCGCAGCCACTATTAGACTGGAAGTAATACATGATGTAAGATATGGATAATGAAGGTCAAACCCTCCCCAAACATGATGATTTTTTTCAATTTTATCAGAGTCTTCAAGGCGAAAAAAAAAGAAAAATCGTTTTTCAGAAATTCAACCCATTTAAAGGTGTATATACCCCCTTAAACACTGGTGCGCTTTTAAACACTAGTGCGAGAAAGTTTTCTCGCACTAGTGTTTAAAAGACATTTTAAGTGCCTATAGACGATGCATAAAACAGGTCTTTCGATGTAGCTGTTGCAAAAAATAATTTTCCATTTGAATAGCATTCATTTTTGTCATTTTTTTTCAATTCCAATTTTTTACGAAGTCAATAGAAGGGAAAAAAATTCATTAATTAATACAAATCTATTGTAGATATTTTCATGGCGATTGATGAACCGTGACGTGCAACACCAGTCTGATGGAATCAGTACTTTCTTGCCCATTGTGTTATTAAAAGAATCAGTTCTTCATTTCATTTAAAAATTTATTTTTCCGTACATGGGCCATTCCACGTGAACCGGATCAGTCACCTCTCGGATATTTTTTTAATTTTGCATGTCGATTGTCCTTGGGGAGTTAGATTTTTGTGCCAAAGGATTTTTCAATTAGTGCAAAATTCGTTGAGTTATTTGCATAAACAAATTCGCGCAAGGTTTTTTTCAAAAATTCATAACTCCGCCTAAAATGACACTAGACTCAATTTTTTTTTTCAGCTTACGCGGAAAGATTCATAGAATGTATAAAAAAATATGTGCTTCAACAAAAGTTTGTTTATCAATTGTTTATTTATCAATTGTTTATTTAACAATTAAGTTTTCAAAGATTTTTAAAACACACAGTGACACGATCAAAATTTTTTTTAAAAATACTGACATATACTTTGTACTATACTACAGCCTGTGAATTAATTTTAAGGACGTGTTATTTTTTGTTTTCGAGTAAAAAATCATTGAAGTTGGCGGCGCGCGCCAATTCTGGGTCGACCGACGCCGCGCCGCGTGGAACGTATAATGGCGTGCGTTAGACTGCTGTTCGCCACTACTCAACGGACGCGTAGCAGCGGTATTCAAAAGTCATTTTCACAATGAAGGACACGATTTAAAAATCTGAAAAAAATACTGTAGCTTCCTAATGGCAACTATAAGCGACACGTTAAGTTTTGAGAACGTGTTCTTTTTCGTTCTTGAAATATTGCAGCTTGAAATTTTAGCATGCTAAAATTAAAAAAATATCCGAGCATGGAAAATTAAAAAAATATCCGAGAGGTGACTGATCCGGTTCACGTGGAATGGCCCACATACGAGACAATCGGCAAGGAAGATTTTTTTCTATGTACTTTCACTTATATGAGGGAGATTTCAATTATCGCATGATTTTTTCTACCTTCTTTTGGCTACGTAAAAAATTAGAATTGAAAAAAAATGACGAAAATGAATGTTATTAAGGGGGGACAGTACTGAAAATTGAAAAAAAAAACATATTTTATTTTTCCACTACTCAAAATGCTTCAATCAAAAATAGCCTCCAGCAGTTTTTAGATATTAGTAATATGTATATTGGAAAAAAATATAAACCTTCTGCGATGAAAGTGTATGCGCAAGGAACCTTTCGCAGAAGATTTCCTTCGAACCACTTTTTTTTTTGAATTGAATGATAATAATGTTGTGTAGCTTATGTTCAAGTTTTAGCGGTCAAATCGTTGATGTACTATTTTTAAATAAATATTCCAATCCGTCAAGTCCTATCTTTTCAATGGTAATAGTGAAGCGTTTTCATGGCCTCCTGAACAATTTTACAAATGTGGGATACGACGTATTAGAATGGCAGTATCGATATATTACACAAAAGACATGTACTTAGCAATTGTATCTGATTTCAATCCTTTTGTAAGTAGACTTTTTAATAGTATCACTTTTGTTGAGGAGGAATTTTCATTGGTAGATTATTTTGGGGGTAGTGATCACATTATTGTACTTGGCGAAAGGTTTTTGCACCAGAGGTTATGTACATACAAATAAATACATACGCACCGCTCCTAACTATATTTCGAGGTCGTATTTGATGCTATAACTTTGAAAATGTATTCTCCACATATCAAGGCAGATTTTGAGGCAAAAAAAAAGTCATTTTTTTGGATCGGCTAGACCAGACTCCCCATTATTAATTACTACTTTCCAACTCCTTGGAAATGTGCAAAAGTCTTGCCTATTCGTAAAAAAGATAAAAATTCGAAAATTGCCACTAATTATAGACCCATCAGCCTCACCCCCGCTATTAGTAAAGTTTTTGAGGCAATTATAAATAACTTAATTGTGGAAACTTGTATTAACAACAACGTACTCCCTGAAAATCAATTCGGATTTAGAACTAAACACTCGACCACCCATGCACGGAGAGAAGTAAACACCGATGGCCAATGTGCAAGACATTGTTAGGCAATGTCTAGCCGGAACGAGCGGCGCTCGACACGGGCCGCTCGTTTTTCGACATGGCCTGCTCGTGTCTCGCGCATTGGTCGCCAGTGTCTTAGACACGGACGGAAAAAACATCGGGAATCCGTGTGCCGTCACTGAGAGCCAATGTCTAAAACACGGTCCAGGAGTGCGCTACGCATTGTGTGCCCGTGTTTATGGAAAACTTGGCGCGCATGCGCGTTCTCGCACTCGCCTTGTATACGAAGCATACAATGCGCCTCGAGGCATACAATGCGTAGCGCAATGGTGGGCCGTGTTTTAGACATTGGCTCTCAGTGTCGGCACACGGATTCCCGATGTTTTTCCGTCCGTGTCTAAGACACTGGCGACCAATGCGCGATACACGAGCAGGCCATGTCGAAAAACGAGCAGCCCGTGTCGAGCGCCGCTCGTTCCGGCTAGTCATTGCCTAACAATGTCTTGCACATTGGCCACCGGTGTTTACTTCTCTCCGTGTGCTAGACATAAACTTCTATCAGTGGCGGATTTAGGGTTCTCGCCGCCCTAGGCTACGAGATTTGCACCCCCCCCCCCCCCCCCCCGCCATCCGAAGAAATAATTTGCAAAACTAATAAAACATTATTATTAAATTAAAAAAAATTTATAATTTTCGTATTTTTTGCTTATTTTAGGCAAAAATTTGCCGCCCTAGGCTGCAGCCTTCTTAGCCTACTGGTAAATCCGCCACTGATATAGTGTATATATTTTGTAGATATCATTAGAATTAAGTAACACATCCACTATACCCTCTGATGATATGGTTTAGTCTATGAAGGATCTCAGGCCTTTTCCCATCACACAAACAAAACCCCCAGATATATCTAGAGTTTTCACGAATCGCTCGTGAAGAATTCATATTTTATCAACTCATACATACTTCTAGAGAATAATCTCACATTATGTTAGAAGGAGAGCGCTTACTTTATTAAGCCACCCTTCCCCCATCTACCTAACTCAGTTAAGGTTTTTGTTATATAATTTTGATAGCCTAATTAATCTGTATTCTGTATTCCCATTGATAAACAGAACTATTTGAAAAAAAACCAGACCACGTTGAAAACACCGGTTCTCGTCCGATCACCGAAGTTAAGCAACATTGGGCGCGGTCAGTACTTGGGTGACCGCTTGGGAACACCGCGTGTCGTTGGCATCTTTTTTTTTCATAATTTTTCGTGCGCTCTCTTCTCTCTTTTGCCGATGGATCCAAGTAGAGTCTCATGCCTTTCGGCAACGACCATACCACGTTGAACTCGAGTCGGTAGACTCAGACTGTAAGGACGCTCCTTCACTCGCGCTAATTTTAGTTAGAGATTCGATTATTCTTGAATAACAAAAATAAAAGAAATAGTGTTGAGTGAGCGACCCAGGCAACGATAGTGAAAAAAAAAGTAATCTTAAAGCCTATAACCAGGCAACTATCTGCAGTGAAACAAAAGAAAATACGGTAGGTGAGTTAACCTCACATAAGGCCAATAAGGCCGACCCACCAAGTAAGCGTAAGTACCGAAGCGAACCACCCGACGCATCAGCACCTAGTCCAAATCCCAGAACTAAAAAATCCTATGGAAATAATGTTGGTCATCACACGGCCGATAAGCTATATAAATTAGCAATGAAAGAGCTAAGTGGCAAACAACCTATACACAAAACCCAACCTAACCTTAATAAAGCCCGAAATCTTCGACAAACTGGACAAACCCCAGAACAGTCCACATCATCCGACTGGACAACTCCAACAAAGACCGCAAAAAAGAACCCAAGCTCAACGCCACCCGTGTAGAAATCATAGGACGGCGCAATATTGGGCCAATATTCTGTTTCGTTGGCCCGTGCTTGGCATTCTATACTGGACCGGAATAGTAATGTTACGCCGGGCACTCGTGGGCCAACATTGGCAAAGCAACATTGGACCAAGCTCGTTTATCTAGCTTGGGCCTGGGTAGAAATTATAGGATGGCACAGCATTGGGCCAATATTCTGTTCCGTTGGCCGTCGCTTGGCATTGTATACTGGACCGGAATAGTAATGTAACGCCGGGCACTCGTGGGCCAACATTGGCAAAGCAACATTGGACCAAGCTCGTTTATCTAGCTTGGGCCTGGGTAGAAATTATAGGATGGCACAGCATTGGGCCGATATTCTGTTCCGTTGGCCGTCGCTTGGCATTCTATACTGGACCGGAATAGTAATGTTACGCCGGGCACTCGTGGGCCAACATTGGCAAAGCAACATTGGACCAAGCTCGTTTATCTAGCTTGGGCCTGGGTAGAAATTATAGGATGGCACAGCATTGGGCCGATATTCTGTACCGTTGGCCGTCGCTTGGCATTCTATACTGGACCGGAATAGTAATGTAACGCCGCACAGTGGTTCAAAACGGCCTAATCCCTGGCCAAAAGTCGAAAAATGAAGATTGAAATATCGATGTTTCTGACATGGATTCTTGTAGAGGGAGGGTTGGGGCATTCAGATCGCATAAGCTGGGGTCAAAATATTGTATACCTGCTTCCCTGCGACAGTCGAAAGTTGGCTCTCTTGGGAACGCGCGCGCGATACTTACCAGCTCAGTTCGACAGTGCTCCACAAAATAGTGCATAAGTTTATAACGACGTGTCCGATTCCAATTTTCCAAGATGGAAAATGTTACTGAAGGTATGTAGAAACATTTTATGTACTTTAATGGTCGCAAATGTTTGTTATTATTCATGAAACGTTATGCTAACGGTAGTCGTGATTTTCATATTTGTTCGCTTTTGTAAAAATACGTTTGTGTTGATACGAAAAAATTTTGACACGTTTCAACGCTGACATTGACGGGAACATATTCGTTGAACTATCTATTAATGAAACGTACAAGAATTAGCTGCTCGAAAGTTGCCCATTTTGAATAATAACAATTTTAATGTTACCATGCACACTGTCGTGCGCGTTATGCACTCATTTTTTCGGGAAATAATGCCGATCCGAATTTTTGGCGTCGCCACTAGTATGCACGTACACGACTACGTACATTCTTACTTTGGTGAGTGTGTATAGGTATGCACAGTCCCAATACCTGAGGCTTAAAAGGGCCCAGGTATAGAGGGTTTTTCGTAGATATTTTCTATCTCTTTGCAAGTATTCCGGATCGATTTTTACTATAGGATTGCTTTTAACATTTTCAGTCATTTTCAAAGAACAGTAGAACAATAAAGTGCAGTATATTAATAAAATTAAAGTCACGCACAATATATACAACTTTTCAAATTCTAACAGGCCATACATGCCAAAGAATCATTTGTACGCGCAGACAAATATTCTTGGCACTCAATAATCAATGGAGCTCGAAATTTGATAAACAAGTAGAAGTTCTTGAGAAAAATTTTACCGAATCGGAAGGATGTCCTTTCGCAATTTCAATCGATGACAGGAAATTTTTGCGGAATCTTCTATTTGCGATGAAAAAAAAATGGCAGGATAGCCGCAGAATTCTGAAGCGCTTTTACGCCGTTCATGAAGAATGGCTTGACAAGGACGTAACTATTACGGTTTGTCTATTTTCCTGTTTCTTATATCATTGAAATTTTTCATTTAAACGTTTTTTTACTTTCGAGCTGACGTTATTGCGATTTGTTGTAGAATGCTGATTTCAAAAACATGGATGTATCAACTCCTAATTCTGACACATCAGGATCTGCTGAAAGCCACAAATTAGGTAGACCCTCATTAGTCTTTTCATCATCCAGCGAACGGAGTAAGCGCCGAAAAGTCAATGATCTTCGGAGATCGACAAGTCCAAGGGCATTGGCATTCGCAACGGAAATGAATCTTCGTGCTTCTGGGTCCCACGCTGCAGCAAAGGTGCTCAAGGATATTACAACCACTTCTCCTACGCGAGCCTCCCGGTATCAGTTAGCATTCGCACAAGGTTCTAGACCAGTACGTCAAGAAATTAGCGCAGATGTTGCCTTGAACTTAATAATAAGCGGTAAAATGACGAAAGAAACGTACAATATGGTCCGGGAATTAACGAATGAAAACAGCGATGGCTCGGTTTATCCTAGTTATCATAAAATATTAGCTGCTAAATCTCGTTGTTACCCACCAGAGTATTCAATAAGTGTAACGGAAACAAGCGCGAAAGTATCATTGCAGGCTCTACTAGATCATACCACAGCTCGATTGGTTCAAGTACAATCTGATGTCATAAAAACACTCGATAGTTCCTTCACGAATAATATGACATTGATTTTGAAGTGGGGATGCGATGGTTCGTCGTCGCAGCAGTATAAGCAAAGATTTGACGAAAGCGACAGCTCTGACGCTCACGTATTTTTTACGTCGGTGGTTCCGTTGCAACTCCTAGCCTCAGACGACAAATCTGAGCTGCAACTTGTCGTTTGGTAGAACCCAAGGCCTTCTTCACCCCGTTACTGCAGACCGTTGAGATTGCAATTTTTAAAAGAAACCGTGCAGTCAACCGTTGATGAAAAAAATATCGTTGATAAGCAGATAGCATCTCTTGTCACATTCAATACAGTAACGGAGGGTGCTAATGTTGAAGTAAAATATGAATTATCGTTCACAATGATAGATGGAAAGGTGAGAAACGCTATTACTGACACTAAATCTGCGCAAAGATGTTATTTATGTAATTTGACTTCGAAAAATTTCAACAATTTACAATTGGTTGAACAAACAGAATGTGACAGCTCCAAACTGAATTTGGGAATTTCTTCCTTACACGCGTGGATAAGGTTTATGGAATGGATGCTTCATATAGCATATAAATTAAATGACGGGACGAGTAAATGGCAGGCGCGATCAATCGATGAAAAGAAAGCAGTTAGCGATCGTAAGGAAAAAATCCAAAATAAATTTAAAGCTGCTTTAGGTTTAAATATTGATATGCCTAAGCAAGGATTTGGCAGTACAAACGACGGCAATACAGCCCGACGATTTTTTGAGAACGTTGCCTTGACAGCAGAAATTTTGAATTTGGACGAAAAATTTATAGCAAGCTGCAAAGTGATTTTGCAGACAATGGCGAGCGGTTTCGCTGTGAATATCGACAAGTTCAAGGTTTATTGCTTAGACGTCGCGAAACGATATGTTGAGCTATATTCCTGGTACCCGATGCCAACATCGGTACATACCGTTTTAATTCATGGCTACGCAATAATAGAAACGGCCGCCCTACCAATCGGACAACTTTCCGAGGATGCTCAAGAAGCTAGGAACAAAGACATTCGTCGGTACCGCGAAAATTTTTCTCGAAAATGTACACGAAAGAAGACAATGTCTGACGTTTTTCATCGGCTTCTTGCATCCTCGGACCCACTCATAACAAATTTTCAAAAATTAAAAATTAAGAATAGTGCACCACTACCTTCTGAGGTGCTAGAACTTCTACTGGAAACACCAGAAGCTAATTTCACAAACAGTAGCTCACCGTTAGCGTTAGCAGAAACCGATACAGGTACGAGCGATCCATCTGAGCAAGATTATGATTTTTAATTAATCTAATGTCTTGTATGTAATTATGTACGTGAGATAAAATAAACATTTACATATTTTACAAAATTGTTCTTCACTTTGTAATTTCAAATGTCATTAATATAATATTAAATTCGTAATCAGCGACCCCGTAAACCCAATGGTGCAAAGTTTCGGATCGATGAAGTGATTATTTTCCCAAAATGTCCACCATTTTTCGTCCGCCATTTTGAATTTCATAATTTTGACATCAAATTCGTAATCAGCGACCCCGAAAACCCAATCGTGCAAAGTTTCGGATCGATGAAGTGATTATTTTCCCAAAATGTCCACCATTTTTCGTCCGCCATTTTGAATTTCATAATTTTGACATCAAATTCGTAATCAGCGACCCCAAAAACCTTGATGTGAAAATTTTTGAATTGTTATTCTCACTTTTCGACTTTTGGCCAGGGATTAGGCCGTTCTGAACCACTGTGCGCCGGGCACTCGTGGGCCAACATTGGCAAAGCAACATTGGACCAAGCTCGTTCATCTAGCTTGGGCCTGGGTAGAAATTATGGGATGGCACAGCATTGGGCCAATATTCTGTTACGTTGGCCGTCGCTTGGCATTCTATACTGGACTGGAATAGTAATGTAACGCCGGGCATTCGTGGGCCAACATTGGCAAAGCAACATTGGACCAAGCTCGTTTATCTAGCTTGGGTCAGCGTCGCATGCCGGGATTCGCCCAATATCGGCGATAGTGCTTGGACCAAGATTGGGCAACAACACGGGTCCGCTGCTCTCGTACAACGTCGGACGGTGGTCGCCCAATATTTGATAAACAACATTGGTTTTTTCTCGGTAATTTTAATCATCCGGCTCGCACCATCAGAGTGACGCAACTGTATTTCTACGTTTTTCAGTTGTCAGGAAACTGCGCATATTATAATATTATAATGAAAACAATAGCGATGGAATCATGGAAAATAAAGCATCATTTCTACAAAAAGGATAACAATTATATTTCCAAAGGAAGCAAATCAAGAAATATTAGGAAATATTTTCTGAACAAAATAGTGCATTTTCAACATGCTTTTTTTACATGTCGATACTCACGTTTTAATATGTCGTATCCCACAAAATTTGAGAAATTGCCTTTTTCTGAAAAATGGAATGATAATAATGTTATTAATTCACTATTTTTGAATAAATATTCCAATCCGTAAAGTCCTATCTCTTCAATGGTAATAGTGAACCGTTTTCATCGCCTGCTGAAAATTTTTCCAAATCTGGGATACAACATATTAGAACGTGGGCATCGATGTACAACATATTAATCGAAGAATAGGTATAAGTCTAGTTGCGGTGTCTCTTAAGGTTTTATAATTGAGCCCGGTGGGTCTTCAGTAGGCGCAGCATTCGTTTGCTCTGCATTGATCTGCACTACTAGTGCTGAAACCACTGTTTCCTTAACTTTTGACTGTGGGACAGGTCGGGTTTTTCGGCCGCCTTTGCGATCGTCAGCCTCTGCCAACCACGTGGTAGTGCTCTTTCGGACTTCGATCGAGGTACAGTTCCGATCTTGAAACTTATTGACGACAACCACTATGGGAAAATTGTAAATTTATGTCATACGATTGGTATTGATTTCGATTAATAATTGCCCGAATAAAATAACTGAAAGGGTTGATATGTTGATCGTTCGAGACAACTAACAAACTCACATTCGAGACATTTGTAGTACTCGGTGTTCGAAAAATTTTTTTTTCCTCCTAGCTTCTCTCTTTTTCCAGCTCCACTATATCGAAGCTGAACTTGCTTGGTAATAACCCGCGAAAGGATGCTACTGACAGCATCGGTTGGGCTCTTGGGCGAGCACCAGGTCGACATTAGGTTTGTCTGAAAGGAAAGTTCAACACATATGTTATCATAAATAATCTCAGCTCGTAGTTAGCAGAAGAAACCATATGACCAATGTGACAGATTTTTTCATTATTATGACATGACAAAGGATCGACACTATACTATTTATTCCAACTGCAGTGTCAATTTGGAACATATGTCTTGTAAAGAATATAATCCCACGAAAAAGATCCAAAGATGTAAAAAAAGCCGCCAAGTACTCAGACGAAAATCACAATTGCTTTATAAATAAAACGGTTCGCCAGTCTCTGTCGTGAAATCAAAAAAAAAAGCCAAGCACCGAACGTACAACTGCGATCTCTCAGCAATTTAAAAAAATAAAATAAAAAAACTCAAAATCAAACTCAAGTCTACGTCGTGAAGTCGGAGTTTCGTGTGAGGATATCGAAGCATCATTCCAAGAGCTACGTACTTGGCGGGCACATTCGTTTCTTCTTCTTTGTGTTTGTTGTTCTCGCGTTGAATTGATATGACCTTATCGTATTTTGCGAACCAGTCTCAAAGTACTGTGTTTTCGGTCGCTGGTTGTAAACATGTCATGAACTTTACATCGACTGACGAATGTTAGATTCGCAGATAACATTGGTTCTATAGATACAAAATTATTTAAAATGCATCTTCCGATCTTGTCGAACGACTATGTCGTGGCAGTTGAAGGATCAGCGCTTGCGAGTTCACGGGAGTGCGTAGTGCGGGCGCCTTTGGCGCCCGGACTACCCACTCCCTTGAACTCGCAAGCGCTAATCCTTCAACTGCCACGATTGTGTAGTTGCAAATGATTATTCTCCACAAGCGAATGAGCAACAATTTAGTACATTATGCTACTAGGGAGGGAAGTGCGTGGTTTTTGCTGAGTGCGAGGTTCAGTACGAGCACGAGGTGACAATTCGCTCCTCCCGTGTGGCATATATCACTTTTTACCCGACTAGATGAAATGTCCATATTGCATCCATTAGTCAAATACAGCAATTTAATCAATCAAACTTAGAATCGCTCAAACTTAGAGTTTCTTCTGCCTTTAAAATTTACTTTTTCGACTGCAAAATTCACTTTTTGTTCCCTCTGGTCAGAAATTGATTACTTTCCGCCCGCATTGCAGGGATGGAGTATAGTAATTTTATCGTAGTCGGGTGAAAAATATTTTTGCACTCAAGTGAGGCCGAACTGTTACGAATATGGGTTTTAGGTATTGAAATTGATCCTCCCCACTACATGTATACGTGCGCTTGCACATACGCCTGCATCGTGAGCAGGATTGTATGATATAGTATAGGTACACCAAAGCAATCATCAACCGAATTTTATATTCATCATTATATCAAACTGTCATACTCTATGCTACTTACAGCATATACGTATATCCGTAGATGCATGTCTTAGGTTTCATGTCAAAATAGCAGAGTAGAGTTTTCTTGATTCGACCATATTGCAAGTGAATAAGTTTATTTTTCCATAATTAATACTACATAGTGAGGTATGTGATTCCACAGTTCTGAGTCTGATTCGATAATTCAATGACAGTGGAAACGACCACGATTTTTATCGATTATACAAGGTATTTATGTCTTTAAAGTCATACACATAGTTGAAGACACGTAGAAGTATAATCTGAAACGATAATTGGTTTGAACAGCTAGTTTTTCAGTGTACCGCGTGATTCCTCGATTGCACCTCAGTGATTTGGGTAGCAGACCGTCAGGTATAGTCGGCATTAAAAAATTATCCGTGATCGTAGCGGCCAGTTCTTGTTTGTTTTATTGAGTTTTGACGGGTACGGTGAAGTGGTGTCATATTATTACGGAGAAGAATTATTACACGCTCAAAATATTCTTTGTGCACCGAATGATCGTTATCCAGGGGATTGCGACTGATTAGCGTGTCGATAGATGAGTAAGTAAAACTATTTTTCATAATTACGAGTGCATCTGTAAGAGCGTAACCTCAAAACGGCAAGTAATCTCAAGGACAAGTGACCGTTCTCAGGTAGGCCGAGGGGCTTTATGGTCCTAGTAATTGACACTTAGAGTCCGCGGGGCTCTGCGAGCCCGGGCGTGCCGACCTGGCACTACATGACCCAGAACTGGCCAAAGTCAAAAGTTTAACCTGTGAACACACGGAGGGTTTAGTGTCGCACATCAATTCGCATTCCTGTATCAGTTCATACTTTGTGGCGTACAAGCTTTTGCATCTTTAGTAGTTATTATTTCAGAGAGCATGCATCAGCCTCGGATTTCCTTTGACCTGGCATCTTCACAGCTCGACTCGTACTAACACAGGGTGTGAAGGTGTTTACTGCTGCCAAATCATTCTACGGAGCGCGTGCAGGAACAGATGGAACACGATGTTTAACGAGAAGTACATCAAACTGGGACGTCGGTTACACAATGCTGAAGAGTAGGGGCATTTTCCACTGCATACCAATTGACACGAGTAACATGCTAAGCTAGCATGTTCATAATCAAAAAACAAGGCGGATTAATTAGGTATGAAGAGAAACATCAACGGGGGTATACCCACCTTGAAGATAATTTTTTCAAATCACTCTGGCAATAGATTTTAGTCACTCAGTTTTTTTATAGTTGATTAGCGCTGTTTTGATACAGAGTTTATGATTTTTTCAGATTTTGTGTCCTTCGCTGAACATAAATAATGAGTTTAATATTGATGCAGTCACAGTTCTCAATGCTCACAATGGTTAAGTCAACCATGACTGCGTCGGAAGGTGCAAGGATTGGGATTGGAGTTCGTAGTAGATATAATAATTGTATACTTGTATAATGGTATATATTTATCTATTTTATTCTTCGAAACGATTTATCTAATCAGGTCATGCGGTGACAATACAATACAATACACTATAATCCTGTTTACTGCAGAGATGCACAGCACCTGTAAGTTATGTTCAATAAAAAAAAATATATTCACCTACACACGATACAGATGGCTCCCCTAAACTTTAATTCTGATCAGCGGTGAAACTCCAAGCTGCGATTCAGGCCACCGATACAGTACAATAGAGCTAGCTTGGTCTAACAGAACTGGTCATAGTTTTAAGATTCTGCAAAAGGTCATGTATTATCTTTGTATTAATGAAGCCTCGTGCAGTCTGCAATTAAATCATATTAAAGCCATCAACAGCTCTGTTCCGGATTCTTGTTTGTTCCCCTGATATTTCCACGGAAAATCAATCGTTCCGTAGTTGCTGTAATCAGCCATAACATTCTCAACTTTCAATTTCCTGCAGATAGTATTAAATATTTGGTAAGATATTGGTTTCTTCAAATATATTTATTCGGAATAACTACATCGACGTAACATCCAATTACAGGTTTTGTGAGTGGAATATTGCTTGAAATAGAATACATACCTAATATATTGCTTGAAATAGAATACATATCCAATAACTATCAAATACACACATATGCCCCTCGCTGGATTAAGGGATATACCCACCTTGAAAATATTTTTCCTTAAATCACTGCCATGCTCTGAGGAAACATTTTGGTGACTCAATTTTTTTACAGTTGATTAGTGCTATTTTGTCACATAGTTTTTATTCTACTCAGATTTCGTGTCCTCCGCTAAACTAAGTCAGTCCATCGAAGAACAAGTAGTTGTCGTGTGGTACAGGTTGCTGCGTTGCATAAAATTTCTTCAACTATGGAAAAAATATTCTGTATAAATGTAATTTGGGGGCAAACCAATGATATTTGATGAGTTTAATTTTAAGAGATGGAAATTTTTGATTTGAAATCATTTTTTCCAAAACGATGGAAAAAAGTCTTACCAGCAAAAATTTCGATGTCTAAAATTCAAATTTATGAAATATTATTGGTTTGGCCCTAAATTACATTCATACGGAATATATCCTCCAAAGTTGAAGAAATTTCATGCAACGCAGCAGCCTGTACCCTACGATAACTACTTCTTCTTCGATGGACTGAATTCATGTTCAGCGAAGGACACCAAATCTGAAAAAAATCATAAACTCTGTATCAAAACAGCACTAATCAACTATAAAAAAACTGAGTGACTAAAATTTATTATCAGAGCGTAGCAGTGATTTGAAAAAATTATCTTCAACGTGGGTATACCCCCGTTGATGTTTCTCTTCATACCTAATTAATCCGCCTTGTTTTTTGATTATGAACATGCTAGCTTAGCATGTTACTCGTGTCAATTGGTATGCGGTGGAAAATGCCCCAACTCTTCAGCATTGTGCAACCAACGTCCCAGTTGGATGTCCTTCTCGTTAAACATATCGCACGCCTAGATCTAAACTAGGACAAGTCAAAAAACTTGAATTTTGAGTTATTATCATTTTTGTATACCCTGATAAAATACGTAAGTAACCACAAGAACAGATTGAACCTAATGCTCATAATCATGAGCATTACACTACGACAGATTGCACTAACTTATGACTTTGGCCAGTTCTGGGTCATGTAGTGCCAGGTCGGTACGCCCGGGCTCGCAGAGCCCCGCGGACTCTAAGTGTCAATTACTAGGACCGTAAAGCCCCTCGGCCTACCTGAGAACGGTCACTTGTCCTTGAGATTACTTGCCGTTTTGAGGTTACGCTCTTACAGATGCACTCGTAATTATGAAAAATAGTTTTACTTACTCATCTATCGACACGCTAATCAGTCGCAATCCCCTGGATAACGATCATTCGGTGCACAAAGAATATTTTGAGCGTGTAATAATTCTTCTCCGTAATAATATGACACCACTTCACCGTACCCGGCAAAACTCAATAAAACAAACAAGAACTGGCCGCTACGATCACGGATAATTTTTTAATGCCGACTATACCTGACGGTCTGCTACCCAAATCACTGAGGTGCAATCGAGGAATCACGCGGTATTTAATTGCTGTCGCATTGAAAACTCAATTTTCGCCCAAAACGAAGCGGGTTGTCCATATAGCTCTAAGGAACCGAATGTGCCCGCCAAGTACGTAGCTCTTGGAATGATGCTTCGATATCCTCACACGAAACTCCGACTTCACGACGTAGACTTGAGTTTGATTTTGAGTTTTTTTATTTTTTTTTTTAAATTGCTGAGAGATCGCAGTTGTACGTTCGGTGCTTGGCTTTTTTTTTGATTTCACGACAGAGACTGGCGAACCGTTCTATTTATAAAGCAATTGTGATTTTCGTCTGAGTACTTGGCGGCTTTTTTTACATCTTTGGATGTTTTTCGTGGGATTTCACTTCTTTTTGCAAGTACCAGAACTGAGAAAGATTGCTCATTTAATTTCAGCAGGGTTATATGTTATTATAGTTTGATCACCACAAGAAATACATTCGGAATTTGGACAAGGGAAAAAACATTCAGCGAAAGACAAACACATTTACTTCAATTGTCAACTGTGACAAACATAAATAATTTATTAGGTAGAACTTAATTTTCTCTTATACAGTATCAGGTTAAAGTTCGTAATGTTATTTCAACAAAATATTCGCCAAACAATTCTCAAATTCAAGGCTCGAATTTCAAATGGATCAAGAACGGTGTATAATTCCTCAAATTGTGTGAAACATGTTAATCTAGCATATTTTGCAATCCTAACAACATTTGAATCACGAAATATTGCATTTTTTGAACGAATATTCTGTTACGTTAACGTTACGAACTTCAACCTTAATATACAGTTCTAACTTAAATCAAGTACTTAATTAGTAATTTTTCAGCCATAGTTTGGAAAACAGTGTTGCCTGACGCAGTAACAGGCTCATATGTGATGTGCAACGTTGATTGTTCGGAGCTTGCATGCTTGTCTACTGCAATTCAATTCAGGTCACTGTGCGAATCATACAAATCAATAAACGATCAATCATCTAAATGTTATAGTAATTACTAAAATATATCACATGTTGCCGTGGTGAAGGTGAGCTGAGAAATATCGACTCGTATAGCATACCTTCTAATATGTGATATCCAGATTGATTCTTTTGCTCACTCTGTGGCGTAAGATTTCGAATAATTCTGGAGATTGTACAGCCTTGAAGTAATAGTAGACTGATGTTTGGTTTCGGAATACTAGCCATTCTGAACTTGCGTGCGTGTTTGTGACCATGTAATAATTCCAGTGAAGGATGATTGACTAAAGTAGCTGAATGTGCCGAAGAGCGATGTATCGTTCTCTAGATCAATGGAAATTCTGGTCTTTGCAGGCTCATCTGTAATCCTGAAATATTGACTCTCATGATCTCATGACGCGTCACGTCTAGTGCTGGACACAAGACCAAGACCGGACTTGGTCTTGTCTTGGTCTCGTCTCGAATTTCGAGACGAGACCAAGACAAGATTACGATGGAAAAATTCGAGACGATACCAATACCACCCTGAAGTCTCGTCGAGACTGTCGAGAGTCTCGACAAGATTAGTCATCATTTCAATCTTCAAAAGAAAATGGTGATAAATAAAATCCAACATTTCGGTTTTGTGAAATTTTAATTGACATTTTTTTTTAGAAATTTTCATAATAGGTTTCTTTTTATTACCCACCATGGTCCATAGTCCATGATGTTTTGGCAAAAATTATTATCAATCCCCTGTTTTATTGAAACATATTTTTTTTTATTATGCATGTGTGATTACAAAACATTTGTGATGACTGATGAGTGAATAAGTACATAAGGAATTACGAAATACAAAGCAGAAGTACGGAAGTAGAACTTATTATGTAAATGCTATCTTTTCACAGATCGCATTGACAAATATTAGATTTGAGTTTGGATTTCATCCATGAATTGATACATATCAATAATCTCAAAGACGAATCATTCAAGGAAGCTCGGCGATTTGTCATTATGAGTGATGCGTTTGAAAACAGTCTTTCCACTGGTACCGAAGTTGCCATCACACTAAGTATGTCTCTAGCCATTCTGGCCAAGTGTGGATAAGATGCTTGGTGCGTCTTCCACCACTTCAGAATATCTGTGTCCATTCTTGCCCTCGGAGCATTTAAATAATTTGTCATTTCGGCCTCCCAATTATCATTTACTGTCTCATCATTTTTCAAATAAATCGCGTTCAAGTCAATAATATCCTCATCCTGTTCTTCACTTACATTTTTTTCCTCATTGTTGGCTGCATTTGGTTCAGTTTCATGAGAAAAATAGTCGTTCTGCAGAATATGCTTAAATTTTTTAACCGTTTCATCTTTTAGGTCTCGGCCCCAAACTGTGAGATCGAAAGCGTCGAGTTTATGACGAGGATCCAAAATCAACGACACACAATAGATCCAGTTTGTTTTATTATAATGCTTGATCATCTTGTCCCTTCCAGCTTGGAAAGCTAAAAGGAGCATTTCGTCAGTCACAGTTCTGTGTGACTGATTATCTAAATTGAAAACCAATTCTTCTATCTTATCGAGGAGCAAATTAAAAGTGACAATCACTAAGGGTAGAGTTGAATAGTTTTCAGCAGATAGAAGGGTTGAAATCTGTTTGAAATTTTCCAAAAATTTCAAAATTCTTTGCAAACCTGTCCATTCATCTTCGCTTATTTCAAATTTTTTTACATCAGTGCAATTTTCCCACAACATTACGAATGCCGGTTTCAGTTTAAATGCGACATTCAGCATATCAAAAGTGCTACCCCACCTGGTTTTCACGTCTGAAATTGGCTTCGAATACTTAATATCTGCTGCACTACAAAAACTTTGTAACCTTATCGACAAAACTTCAGATTGTCGAATTTTCTTGCAGGTTTGTCTGATATTCGAAACTACTGCAGACCATTTATAATTAGGTGAATCAAAATCTCTTCCTGAATCCTCATTTTCAGTTCCGTTATCGTCACTATCATCGCTCACGTGATTAAAATCACCAGAATCGGAATACTCTTCTAAATTTGAATTTTCATCTCGCTCTTCAGATCCGTCCAATACAATTAACAGGTTCCGTTCGTCGTTAACATCCACGTTAAGCAGTTTCAGAACGTCTTGCACCGCCAAATTCAAGATATGAGCTATACAACGAAAATGTTGATCTTCGGCGCTGAATTTGAGGTTCCCTTTCTCCAACAATAATCGTAATTCAAACATGAATGTCGAGTTGGCAGAAGCGTTATCAGCAGTTATGCCTTGTATTTTATTTCGAATTTTGAAGTCTTTGACAGTCTCAAGAAAAAAAGTAGCAATGTTTTTACCCGTGTGCTTTCCTTTAGAAGCTATAAAATCCAATGCTAATCCTTGAAACTCCCAATTTTCATCTATATAATGAATAGTTACACCATGAAATGACTTCGAATTTCGAGCTGTCCACGCATCGATAGTAAACGAAAATTTTGACTCATTCTTCGCAAGGAGTGTTTTAAAGTTGTTTTTCATTTCTTCGAACTGCTCATTTACTTTACGTTGCATTGGTTTTCGTCTTGGCATTTGCTCATTTGGATTTATTAATTTGAAGAATTTTTGGGTTATATCGTCGTCAAAAAAGTTATAAGGAAGTTTTTTATACGCTAGCCAACATACGTATAGCTTATCCTTGTTGCAGTCATCAAACTTTCCCTAAAATGAGAAAAGTATCATGCGTTACCTCTCTTGTCAAACATTGTATCGACATTGATTACATTTTAAATGCTGCGTAGGTCAGGAGCAAAGTTTGAAATCACATGCCGATGGTATATATTATTCTGAGGATCCGTATTTTTATCTTCTGCTTCGAAAAAGTTATTACGCCCAATATGGCTAACAATAAATAGAATCAGCCTAAAAAATCTCACGTGTGAAACTTGAGATGAAATCACTTCATGGTATGATACTTACTTTTAAATGATAAATATCCGATATATTCCGCTGTCCTTTCTCGCGAAGTGGATCCTTGATATTTGTTTCAAACAAATTTTTGTGTATCGATGAAAGATGCTTTTTCAATCCACTAGTATTAGAATTTTTCATTTTTATTTTCACAGACTTTCTTATTTTTTCGCACAATAAACATATGCCATATTTATTTTTATCCTTCTCAGTGATTATGTTAAAATACGTTTTATAATCTATTTTAGTGGAGCTTTTCTGACACTCATTTTCAGTATCAACATATTCAACATCCGATTCTGTCGCATTCGCAATCGTCACGTTTTCTTTTTCTTTATCAGTCTCGTCGTCAGTCGGACACATCTTTTTAGTTTGTTCACCACATTGGTCACTCGATTTGTATACGCGCTTCATGATGAAAGAGCCGATTTACCATACAAAATTGATGTGCTTTGCAGCTCGAATAAAATATTTAAACGGGCCGGCATTAACGCGAGGCTGCGATAGTGTTTCGTGACACAGACACAGACAACTAGCTGACGACGCGACGCCGCTGTAAACAAGTCTGTGCGTGTGGTTGAGAGCGAGCACACGATACACGGCACCAGTTACGCGGGAGTTTTCAAATCGTGTCGCATTTGAAATTTGGTGTTTCTGGCTTCTGCTTCTCCTGTATGAATAATCTTGACCACGGGATTTTCGAATTGACATAATTCAACCTCAGATTAATTTGATACTTTACATTCATCTCTTTCTTGCAAATATAGTACGGAAAAACTATCAAAAAGAAAGAAAAATAATTAAATGGGAACTAGATGTTACGACTTACGTATGGTAAAATTCGAACTTGAACGTTCTTCATATAAATGATGCATCAAATTAAAAATTCCAAATTTATACGAAATAATGTAATACTCAAGTAATTAGCGTCATTTAGGGACAAGCAATAACCTGACAAGACCAAGCAAGACCAAGACAAGACCAAGACAAGACCAAGACAAGACCAAGACGAGACCTGAAAATCGAGTTTTTTTCGAGACCAAGACCGAGACCAAGACCAAACTTCACAGACCAAGACCGAGACCAAGACCAAATTTCACAGACCAAGACAAGACCAAGACAAGACGTGAAAATTGAGATTCTTACGAGACCAAGACAAGACTCTGCAAAGTCTCGTCTTGTCTCGTCTTGTGTCCAGCACTATGTATAGGTGGGTGATGTTAGTGGTTGGTAGGCTGGTCGAAGTTGGTTCATTTGAAGAAGATACGTAGAATGTTATAACTTTGGAGCAACTGTGAACTACTTCTGTTATGGGACATCGTCTTGCCGAAATGTTATGCTCTTCTGTTCCAGTGGATTGATAATAGGATAGGAATGGTCCAGGGGACTGTAAAAGATATAAAATAACACAGAATTGAAGGAGAGATTTTAGTATATTAGTATTAAATTTCCCAGCGTTGTTATCAGTTAGGAGCTATGAGCCGTGGGCTACCTGTGTCGTGGGATGCTGCTTCGCCGAAGTGTTATGTTCGTCTATTTCAACGGAGTGATAGTCGTAACCGTGGTTTTGAGACGTCGTCTTGTCAAAGTATCATCTTCGTATATCCCAATAGCTTGATAGAGGATAGGGAATGGTCCAGCTGACTGGAAGATATGAAATAACAAAGGATTGAAGGAGAGATTCCAGTATTTTACTACTAATTTTCTTAGTGTTGTTATCATTCAGGAGCTATAAGCTGTAGGCTACCTGGGTCGTGGGACGCTGCTTCGCCGAAGTGTTATGTTCGTCTATTTCAACTGATTGGTGATCGCAACCTTTTTTTTAGGATGTCGTTTTTTCGAAGCATTATCTTCGACTATTTCAATAGATCGATGATAGGATAGGAAAAGTCCAGCCGACTGTGGAACATAGAAAATGACAAAGGATTTAATGAGGGGTTTCATATCACGACTAATTTTCCTAACATTCTTATTACGTTGGAGCTATGAATTGTAGGTGACCTTCGTTGAACAGGTGAAGCAGATAAACGCAAAGATGGCATGGGCGCTGAAAGTTAACGTCGGCGGTATGTTAACGCCCAGAGATCCAGAATTGCATCGCAAGTGATGGTAGGAAACATACAAATCAATGAACAAATAACGAGTCATGAATTTAGTGGAAATAAAGAAGTTGAGGCTGGTCTATTCATCTATTATATGTAAAATCTAGTGAAAATCAATGTACGTACATACCGTTTAATGTAAGTCATCATAACCTTCTTTTCACTTGCTTCGGTTTGAAGTGAAATAATATTTTTCCAGATTCGTTGGTTTATTCTTTATCTATATTTAAACTCAGCTTAAAGGATCTGTTCCGTGCAATTACAACAGGCCACCATGCAGATTTATTAAATAATAATAACGGTCATCGGCGTGAAACCACGGTCGGCGCACTATTTCACTGATTATTATTCACTGATTCACTGATTTACTGTTATAAAACTATTAGCATGGCCGATAACACCTTATATAATTATATAATATAAATTTATATATATATATAATACGATTATATATGATAATTATGAATATTTTAACTTTCAACAACGCGATCTCCGATCCGAGAGCTATTCGACGGCCATTTTGATTCGTCGACCCTCGGTAGCTCACTTCGTTACTTGATCATTACATACCGACCGAGTGCGGATTCAGATTCATGCCAAAATCAATAGGGGGCGAGATTTCAATGGCTTATAACTACGTTTCAAAGTTCAAGTCGATCTGTGTCGCCGTTCGCTCGGAAATGTGAGGACACCCGAGTCGAAATTTAGACCCTACCGTAAGCCTGCAAGTCCGACGTTCAGTAGGGGGTAACTAGGACCTAAAAAGGAGGTAAAAGGACTTATGGAGGACTATTTTGTATTGAAAAGAGATCCTATTTTAGACCTAAACATGGCACATATTTCCATTTCTTCCACGTTTAGGTTCAAAGTAGGACGTCTTTAAGACCTCCGCAGGTCCTCTGAAACCTCAAGACCTCGACAGGTCTTTTATATCCCCACGATCTCTACAGGACCGCCACTATACTCTCTAAATTTTTGGGAGTGAAAAAGTCACTCTTTTTATTCGGAGTTGCACGATTTTCACTCAAAAGAAGTGAATTTTCACTCCCTTTGAGTGAAAATCGTGCAACTACAAGAAAAAAGAGTGACTTTTTCACTCCCAAAAATTTAGAGAGTAGAATGTAGGTATTTATTCCATCAAATATAATATCCCAGCCAAATATGAGCTCTTAATATTGATATTTAGAACTGCCTATTTTAGTAATTAAAATTAGTAACTAAAATAAGCAGTTCTAAATATCAATATTAAGACCTCATATTTGGCTGAGATATTCTATTTGAGATGCTCTACTGGTATCTTCATGCGCGTTTGAATTTTTTTTTCTTTTCGGCACATCCTAGTAGGTATGGTGAAATGGGTTGGGAGAGGCAGGAGTGCAAATCCACAAAGAATACCCCTGAATTTCAGTCATTTAGATATTCACATCAATACTCGAATTTGATCGCAATATTTCGATCACTGAAAATGCAAGCAGTGATACCAAATTCAAGTATTAATTACGGTACCCAATGGCCAAAATCCGTCGTATAATTATCTTGTATTATAATTATTACATAAAAGGTAAATAAATTATAGAAATAATCGTTAGTCATCACAAACTATGAAGATTCGCTTGCATATATTTACCATCATAAATTGCACATTTTTTTTCGAACTTCAGAACTGAGCGTGTATATCACAATGGAAGTTATTATCTAATAAATATTATACATATATATCTATATATGTATGTATTAGGGTGATTCTAAAAAACAAAAAAAAAAATTTTCCTCCCAGTACCAGGCTAAAAAGTTTCATTTAGGTGAAAAAATATGTCTGTTAAAATATGAGCTCTTAATATTAATAATCAGATGCTGCGCATCGCTCTTTTCAGTTTTGCATAAGAATAACATAGGATAAATTATTTTTGCTTCTTCTGATTTTCATAACTAACAAATAATACGCCACACAAAGAATCTACAGACATATTTGTCTAGAGAATTGAATGAAAAATAGTAATGAAAAATTAAATAATTCATTTAATTGATTAATTATTTGATTAATTGATTAATTACATTGAACTTTGACCTTGAATAACTTTTTAACGCGTGGACTTATTGGAAAATTACTCGGAACTTTTTTGTACAGCGTTTAATTCTCTACAAAACTTTGTTTGTGGATTCTCTGTGTGACGAATCATTTGCTAGTTATAAAAATCAGAAGAAGCAAAAATGATTTATCACATGTTATTCTTATGGAAAATCGAAAAGTGCGATGCGCAGCATCTGATTATCAATATTAACAGCTCATATTTTAACAGACATATTTTTGCACCTGAATGAAACTTTTGAGCCTGGTACTGAGATAAAAAAATTTTTGTTTGTTTTCTGAATCACCCTAGTATGTATATATATATTATATATATAATATATCTATATATGTATAAAATTTGTTTCTTCTATACTTCAAAAATAATCTCTTATTCCAACAACTTTATAATAGAATATATAAAATGAAAATTGATGTTGATATATTATGCAAGGTCAAGTTATTTTACTTAGAGTTAAACTTCGGTTGTCTGTGCAGGTGTTTGTCTTGACACCTGATTTGATTTCGGATTCGTTTTCAGGCGTTTTCGTTCAACCTCTTCTCGGTTTTTTTGATTTCTATACTTCCGTTTATTGGAAGCGCATTTATTGACATATTTTATGAAATCTTTTCGTGAGATCCCTCCGGAAACACGGTTTGCCCATTCTGCAATGAGGAAAATTAAATGGTCACACTTCATACTGGCTTTGAATAAAAAAAGTTGAATTAGGCTGATATCATATATACACATATCATGTACCATGCAATCCTCTAAACATCTGCGTGTTTATCGATGGTCGCGCGCCTCTCATTCCAACTGCCGAATGATTGGCTAAAGTAGTTCCATATATGTCTAGTAACACCTCCCTGACTATTATTCTCCAATCGTAAGCGCTATCTGTCTTCGAAACCAAATTTATATATGCAATTTTTTCTTTTCTCATGTAGAATTCACAATTCGGTGATATTTCCTCCTGTAGCGAAATGTAAAAATTGTATAAAGTCCGAGTCATTGTGTGGGCACAGGTTTTAAAGAGTTTTTATACCATATTGCTCCCAGGCTTCAAATAGTGATCAGCAATCTGTAAAAGAAGAAACCGAGGGCTATATCATGAAATTAATAAAATTAAGTCCGATTAATTTATTTCAAAATATACATATAGCAGCAGTTCTATGATATGTCAACATTTTTCACCTCACCTTCAAGGTCTGAGTGCATTTGTAATCTACACCTTTTGATGCTTTGTATGAATACTTCATTGCCGCCAATAACAGTGATTGGAATGCAATGTCTCTTTCTCTAACTGCAGAAATGAAAGTAAAATTATTACCTAGTTATATAAGGATCGTACAAGAAATAAAAAGTGGACTGTACTTTTGATGTTCATATTTCGATCTAACAATCGATCTGTGCTAAGAGTAATAAGATATAGTTTATTGTTTGCTAGTGAGTTTGCTAGTGAGACTTCAAACCGTACAAACTACATTTTGACTGGTGAACCTCGTGAGCTATGGTCCTACTGTTGGGAGCGGTCGAACTAGGACTTTACATTTTATCTGATATTCCTGGATTAATTGTGATTTATTTATTTATTTATTTACTCAGATTGTTTACAAGCAAATTTTAATAGATTCGTTAAGTGACTTACTTTTTGCAGGAAATGTTGCTGCCATTGCTTTTACCGCAGCTTCTGCATTTCCTGTTTCAGGAATTATTGATGATGTTGATGAACTATTTCCATCATTGGTATCATCACTGTGATTTTCAACATCAATTTCAATGTCGGAGTCACCGTCAGGTCCAGTTAATCTCTCCGGAATATACATGCCATGTTGAACAGGTATCGACTTTTCGTGATGTGGTTCAAGAGTGGCATAAGACATTGATACAGGAACTTCTTCTACTGGCGCATCAATAGCAGGCGGTACTGATAGAGCCTGTGTGATTTTCAAATAGTCCTGGTGTAGTCATGTTTCTATATTCAGCAGTTGGTTTCCAAGATTGATTATCTGTCCAATGATCAACCTGTGCATTGTACATCATCGGTTGTTCGCTAGATCCACTGGAATGGGCGCTTTGGTTTGTGCGGAACGATTGTTGTGGCCACTGTGACTCCATCGTGTGTCTTGTGATTGTATGCGGTAACACAGGTGGGCAGCTTAGCGTCACCACATTAGATGGCATGTGATCTTCGGTTATTGGTTGGTAGGCTGGATTGATTCCTCCGCAAAATTTCTCACTAGATAGGAATATCGGTTTCTCGGAACTAATGACTTTCGCCAGCTGTCTGTCATTTGACATTTTTATGCTCTTCTTCAATTTCTCGTGCTGGTCTTTTTTTTTGTTTTTCTTCTTCAACAGATGCTGACACAATTTTGTTGGACGGATGAGCTCGTTCTCCATCGTCCGTGACTACCATACGGTTTAACTCTTCCATATCATCTTCAAAATTTGAAATATATGGCGAAACGCAAAATGATACGGAAATTTCAGCAACTTAAATAATACTTACCGCTAATTGCAAGTATTTTCGCTTCAACCTTAGTGGTCTTGCCTGTTTTAAAATCCTTCCAGCGAAGAGCAGCAACGGCGTTGACCTTTCTGCTCGCTTTCGCGAAAATACTCAAACTGACAACGTCCTTATATGCACTGTCCACCCACCATATCAATGCGTGTAATTTTTTCCCTCGAACCATTGTTCAAGTTCGGAATCGATGCCCAAAAGTATAGCAATATTATTTGCACTGTTCTCCGAAAATAATTAAGATTAAAAGCACCCGTCTGTTCACATTTATGATTTATTTGTTTGTTTGCTGCTTCAAACAAAACAGTATAGGTATGAAGTTGATCCCACCGTCTTCTTTTTTTTACACATTGTCCGTGTTCCGATAGAATCTAGTGCAACTTCATATCGGTCGAACAGGAGCAAAGACTATTAGGAGAAAAGATCTTTATTCGTAGGTTAATTTACCACTTGGCAATTACGGCGGTTTGTGAAATTTCAAATAAGTATGTCTAAAAAAGGCATCGAAGACATTGGTAAAAGACGGAGACGCGATAGACTCATAGGGATTCTACCAAACGTAGCACCGGATCTGAGACCGTTACTGAGAGAACCGGATGAGTGAGTATTTTTCATTAGGAGTTTTTGAATTAAGCAACACAAATGATCAGAACACGAATTTTATTGAAAACAATCATCTCTCAGCACTCGACTTATATTATCATAACGTATGTGTTATTTCTGATACAGAGATAATATACCGAATGAAGATCATAGAGAAGGAAACGAGATACAAGGACATGAGCAAGAAATAGGCCATGATATCGCTGTAGATTTAGGCATACATGATAGAAATCAACAGTAAGCAACTGCAAAATTATTGTTCACTCTAATGAAAGCCAGTGTATGTTCTTCAGTGTAGAATTGAATTTTTGCAAAAAATTCTAAACATGTTTTTCTATACAGAGGAAATATAGCGAATGAAGTCCAAGTAAATTTTGGTGAAGATGAAGAGAGAGAAGCACAGCCACCTGCGAATATTCAAGAATGGGACGTAGACAGGGATGATGGTTCCAGTTCTTCAGAAGATGATAGAGATAGTGATGAAGGAAGTAACGCTGAAAATGATGAAGAAAGTGACGGAGAAAATGAAGCTATCATGGGTGGAGACAACGAATATAATCAACCGCTATATCGAAGAGCTCAGCTAACAGTTGCTGATAGCATGCTGTTAATTTTGACAATTCTCGTGAATCACAATGTGACCTTAACATGTCTTGCGGATATTATTACGATCATCAATTTCCATTGCTTGAATGAGGGTTTCAGACGAAATAGTCTATACAAATTACGAAAATATTTTTCTCTCGGTGAGTTTGCACTTGAAAAGCATTATTACTGCGCTACTTGCGTACGAGAACTTCAAAATGCCGAAAGTGTCTGCCCGTCTTGTCCTACAAAGAAGAATTCGTATTTCGTCCAATTACCTTTTCTCAATCAAATAAAGGAGATGTATAAGAGAAACGGATTTTACGATCGTTTGCAACACCGGCTTCGAAGGCCAGTAGATCAACCGGGTAACATATCTGATGTGTATGATGGCTCTGTGTATAAAGCATATGTGGAAAACGGATTTCTCGCCAATCCCCAAAACATTTCATTTTCCTGGTATACAGACGGCATACCTGTGTTTAAATCATCCAAAATTAGTGTTTGGCCTTTATTTTAAACAATCAACGAACTACCGTTTGCTGACAGGAAACGAAGGGAGAATGGTACGGTGATAAGAAGCCGAACATGAATCGATTTCTTCATACTTTTTATTCAGATTTTCGAAGAATTGCTAATGGTATTGAAGTATATCTGCCTACAGAAAATGTTGCAATGAATGTAAGAGGTATAGTATTAGCGGGGACCTGCGATTTACCAGCTAAATGCGAATGTTTAAACTTTATACAATTCAACGGAAATTATGGTTGCCCAACTTGTTTGTGCAGAGGCATTAGTGTTGCTTTGCCCTCAGGAGGTACTGTACATGCATATCCATATGATGATGAAATAGTATTGAGAACATTGGAAGACTCCTTAGGACACGCTGACATAGGAAGACCCGATGCGCCAGAAATGGGTGTTAAAGGTCCCACTGCTCTTTCATTAATAATGCCGGATTTTATCAAAGCAATGGCTATCGTCGTATGCATTGCGTCGACGGTGGTGTTGTAAAAAAAATATTGACCTTGTTATTTGACGTAAAATACCGTGCATATCCCTTTTCGATGTATCATCTCGTCAATATAATTAATGACAGACTAAGGACAATTGAACCTCCAAAATTTGTTCATCGTATGCCACGTAGTGTATTCGATTTAGTCCACTGGAAAGCTTCGGAGTTAAAAATGTGGTTCTTGTACTATTCCATCCCTGTTTTTCATGGCGTACTTCAGCAGAATTACTTCGATCACTATATATTATTAGTAGTACCCTGCTAAAAAAGTCTTATAGAAATTTATAGGAACTTAAATAATTTCTATAATATTTAATAATATTCAATACGTCCTATCTGACGCTACGACTACTCATACAGAATATGTATAACATTTTATGTGTTTCTATTAGCCTTTTTTCTATAAGACTTTGCTGAAGTAGAATCAATGGGTTTTTATAAAGTATTATACGCCGTTCCTCAAGTATATGATCCTATAAGATATTTCACAATGCAAAATGCTCCGTTTCTTATATGTTCGAATTTGATTTGATGGGTACCAGGTTTATATTGGAGATCCGCAAACTAAAAGTACCTGAAACTATTGTATTCTATACGACGAATTCAGTTCAAGCTTCTAGTCGACATTTACATGACCAAAATGTATCCGTCTTTATAAAAAGATCGTTGATGCTCAGTACTCCGTCTTGCTGCCGAATTGCCAGTAGGCATATGTATCAGACTCTATGCGTGAGATAGTGGCAAAGTTCGAATTCGTGATTGACTAGTGACAATACTATCTGTTACTATTAAATTCTATAAGCCGTGAATTCTATCCGTTTCTATCCATACTTGCGACAGTTTCTTCTATAAGGACCGACTTTGCATTGTCCCATAATTTTTGAATATTATCAAATAGCCTATTAGGGGCCATTCAACAAATACGTTCGCTTTTAGGGGGGGGGGGGGGGGTCGTGGTTGATGTGACGTTACAAGTCACGGAGGGGGGGGGGGGGGGCGGCAGAATGTGACGTTCGGTGTTTATGTATAGAATTCGGGTTTTGGCACGAGAATTTCGTTTTAATAGATCGAATTATTGATCGATAGATCAAAAAAGGCAGTTAAACGGGGGGGGGGGGGGGGTCGAGATTTGTGACCTCTTATTCTGGGGGGGCCTAGTCAAACGAACCATTGTTACATGGGGGGGGGGGGGGGGACTAAAATCGTCCGAAAATGCAAACGTATTTGTTGAATGGCCCCTTACGTATGCCACTTACGAAAAAAAAAATACTCTGCACTCAGAGAAAAATCTGGTTAACTGCACTATAAATTATTGTTCGCTGAGAGGACAGTCCGAATTTATAGTCACTAGAACTTATCAAATTATGTTGTTCTGAACTATAAATTTACCGTTAATTTTGACAAAAGTCGTATGGTCAATGTAGCACTATAGAGACCTGACCATGTATGTACAGTCGGTCAAACTATATTCATTTAGTCTGCTCTAACAAATTATTTTATTAATATTGACCATTTCCATCAAGTAAAACTAGTTGTAGATAGTTTTTTTTTTAGTGCAGTTGACTCTGGGCGAAGTTAGAGGAATCATTTTATATGGTTATGATAAAAATCCAAAAATAGTTAAACTAGCTATTTTTCGATAAATCAATATGAAAATATATTGATTTATACATGATATATAAATATATATAAATATATATAAATATTTATATGTATATTTATCATCACGTTTTGTGGACATCAGACATATCTTCGGACTTGTATATAAGCGTAGGCCTAGTTTTGCTAGTGGGAGTGAAACGAGTTGCTGCGCCGCGTAGTGAGCGTGAAGTGACACTAACTTATTCTGAACTCTATTTTTCTAGATATACATCAACAATTTTTTTAGTTACATCAACAATTTTAGGTTCGAATTCTCTCTGAGTGTATGGATCGGTGAATCTAACCATAACGTATACTGCCGAAGACCATAGCAGAGGATACGCGGTACGATACTGAAGTAGTCATAATGAACATCCATATTTGGTGAACATTTCTACTATAAATATGGTTAATTGTACATTTATTATTGTCTCTTTAACGTCCCCGCGTTAACTATAAGGGTTTGGTTAGATTAACGTTGCGTTTATAGCGTGCCGAACGATAAATAGAGTAAAGTTTACTATAAAAATTGTCCACCCGACTTTAATTTTCCAACCATACAAAGTGACAACTATCTGCAAGTTATTTTCTCTGAGTGTGTACCCCCATCCGGAATGAAAGTTCCTCGAAGTAGCCACAAGAATTGTGACAGCTGATTCTTGAAAATTCGAAAAAAAATGTCAAAAGTCGAAAGATTTTTCAGAAATTTGTTGAAAAAATTTTTCAAAAATGTTCCCAAAAATAATTTTACCAAAACCTAGTGTGATACATGAAAATGTTTCAGCGCAGCGATCTATAGTAAAATATCTCCGGCTTCTAATTTTTTCGACGTTTTTTTTTCTAAAAAAGCTATATTGCGAGACCCGTGAGACAGAAGATTCTTCCCGCACTTATTCGGAGCTCTGAACTTGATAATTTTGATACCTGATTCACGATTCTTCAGAATTTTTTTAGATTCTCAAATTGTGTCGATCAATTAATCGTTCTGAAAAATTCTACAAAATTTGAACCGTGTTGAATATTTAATAAGTCTAAAAAATAAAACTGAGTGCCTCTCAAAGTTAGAACATGCTAGAATAGGCCATGGATGGTTGAAGTCGGGTAATAAAACACTGCAGTGCGATTCCGCATCTTTTGGCGGTAGCTATCGCCTGGCGGTAGCTAATGTCTTGTTTATAACAATCGAAGAGCAACGTCAATTTGACCAATAAGAACACCGCATGTGTGCCTTAACTACCGCCAGGCCATAGCTATGGCCGGCGATAGCTACCGCCAAAAGATCCGGAATCGCACTGCAGGATACACAATATGAATTAAAGAACGAACGTGTGTATATATTTCTCTTCAAAACCGGACAGACAAGAACAGGAAGTAATAGTACAGACATATTTACATGTGACTCCATCTATACTTAATTTGAACGGAGCGGCAACCACAGATATATATAGAAATCTGTGGCGGGAACACGCTGTTTGCGCTATTCCAACAGAACAATCATTTAAAAAATATCACAGACCCAGTCCGAGAGGTCGAGGGTCAAGACCCATGTATAATTAAACATATTGCATATAATGACTATACCGAGAATATTCGGTGAGAGTAAACGATCCCCTAATTCCTACGGCCAAACCAACATAGGCGCGTAGTGCGTGAGGCTCGGCGGGCGGGGATAGGCGGCCAGTGGTGCTTTTACCGAATCTTCCGCGCTAGGCCGAATCTCCTTGATACTTAACCTAAAAGGCAATAATCACACTGAATACGGGAAAGAATGAACGCGAATAAAATGAATTCGCCTGATGTAAACATTTATTTTTAAAATTCATCAACGAATTTGAAATCAAATATCAATTAATTGGATTTAAGTATTGATTATCAGTGTTTAGGATCGATATTTGAGACGAAGTGAAACAGGTAAATGGAGGGTAAATCATTGAAGACAACATAATATGGTCAAAAATTGGTTTATCTATTGATTTATTTATTTATGCATTTATTTTCAGAACTCGATTTTATTCAAAACATCATTTGATCAGAGTACAATGCAGATAATGGAGTCATCGAGGATGAGGCTGCCACCCATAGGCCACGTCCTTAGGTCTGGAACAGAAAAATGAAATTTATCAACGATTATTGGTTAGTCGAGGGATCCATTGCTGTTGAATTACAGTGTACGCACAAACTTATCAGAGATTAAATGCTTGGGGATAGGAAAAAGGCTACCGATGAGCCACTGTCCAACATAGTACACTTTTACTCGAACCATTTTTGTCTCTCAACGACTATTTCTAGCGGAGACGCGAGTGAGCTAAGATGTACCTCAGCGAGGCTTCATAGCGTGCGGAGGGGCTTTGTTGCAGGAGTTTGTAGTATGTCGACAATCAGGTGTCTGAGAAGGATAAACTCATACTAGTTGAATAAGATGTTGCCATCCCAGGATATCGTTGCTTCCTCTGAAACAGCAAGGTAAGAGTATAACTGACTATCATGAAAATGTATAAATCTTGTAGGTCTTTTGATATCCGTTAACTTTGTATCTTATGGACTCAATGACTGATCGCCCGCTAACTCTTGAGGAGAAATATCGCCGCCGTCGTTGTCCAAGCTCACCTCAGGCAACAGACTGCGAAGAGTGATCGAGAATCAAGCACAGATCGAAGAAACGAGAGCTAGCTAGCAGCAGTGTCGACGAGGCTTGGCAGCGTACGGAGTAGCTTCGTTGCAGGAGTTGGCAAGTGCGTCGTCGATCTCAGCAGACATTTTCTACGCTCATGTTTCGCATCTTGCGGAGGAGCTCCGTCACAGGTGTTTGTACTGCGTTGGTAGCGTACAGTGGAGCTTTATTATCAGAGTTCGCAGTGCGTAAGCGAGCATTTTCAATTAAATTTTTGTGCGGCAAGGCTTCACCAGAGTCCAGAGAAGGACTGCATATCGTTGACGATGCTACGAACTCTTGCAACGAAGCTCCTCGTACGCTGCCCCATCGCACCACGAACATCTGCGACAATGCTTGTCCGCCTGCTACGAGACATGAACGTTGAATGCTCGTTAGAGTAAGAAATGTTCGATGGATATCGTCGATGTGCCACGAAGCCTTGCAACGAAGCTCCTCGCACGCTACTTCATCACACTAAAAACTCCTGCAACAAAGCCCCTCCGCATGCTTTGAAACCTCGCTGAGGTACATGTCAGCACTCCGTTCTCCGATAGAAGTAATCATTGAGAGACAAAAATGGTTTGAGTAAAAGTGTACTACGTTCGACAGTGGCTCATCGGTAGCCTTTTTCCGATTCCCAGGCATTCAATCTCTGATAAGTTAGTGCGTACACCATAATTCAACAGCAATGGATCCCTCGATTAACCAATAATCGTTGATAAATTTCATTTTTCTGTTCCAGACCTAAGGACGTGGCCTGTGGGTGGCAGCCTTATATCCTCGATGACTCCATTCTCTGCATTGTACTCTGATCAGATGTTTTGAATAAAATCGAGTTCTGAAAATAAATGAATAAATAAATAAATCAATAGATAAACCAATTTTTGACCATATTATGTTGTCTTCAATTATTTACCCTCCACTTACCTGTTTCACTTAGTCTCAAATATCGATCCTAAACACTGATAATAATCAATACTTAAATCCAGTTAATTGATATTTGATTTTAAATCCGTTGATAAATTTTGAAAATGAATGTTCACATCAGGTGAATTCATTTTATTCGCGTTCATTCTTTTCCGTGTTCAGTGTAATTATTGCTTTTTAGGTTAAGTATCAAGGATGGGCTATACTGATTCGGCCTAGCGCGGAAGATTTGGTAAAAGCACCACTGGCCGCCTATTCCCGCCCGCCGAGCCTCACGCACTACGCGCCTGTGTTGGTTTGGCCGTAGGAATTAGGGGATCGTTTACTCTTACCGAATATTCTCGGTATACCTACTGCCAGCTAGTATCAAACGTATTGGTTATGTAATGAAAAGTCGATAATTTAATAAAGGAAAAATATTTTATTTTAAAAGAAAATATAACAATTTTACGAAATCCTGTAATAAATTTGATTTTATATCCTTGCCGATTATGATAAAATCAAAATATCTTGGTGCAACTAGCTCCAATTAGGCTATTGCGTGCGCGGTAAATCTGACGCGATTAAATATAGTATATCGATACCTGCGCCGAATAACCGGCTATCTCAGAGTCCGGTTGAAGAAGCGGCTATCTCACAGTCCGGTTGAAGAAGCGGCTATCTCACAGTCCGGTTGAAGAAGCGGCTATCTCAGAATCCATTCGAAAAAGCGACTGTTGCCTATGGTATTAATATAGGCACAGGCCGCTTTTTCGAATGGATTCTGAGATAGCCGCTTCTCCAACCGGACTCCGAGATAGCCGGTTATTCGGCGCAGGTATCGATATATGGGGTATTCCATGCGAATCGGGACAGGTTTCGACCGGGGGTCGGCGAATTCAACGCCTGTCCAGAATCTCGTTCCTTATACTACCTTGTGACGAGCTTTCCGGAGTCTTGGACCCTAATTGATTCTAGATTTCCCGTGAGTCGCGATTAAACGAATTTTCCTAGGGTCTGCTCGATTCACTTGAAAATTTTACTGAACACGGTTCTATAGGTGTCACAAAAGTATGGTAAAATTTTCAGCCGCCCCTTTTTTCTTCATTCACCGGCAATAAGTTATTAACAAAATTATGTTATTATTATCATGTTCAGTAAAATTTTCAAGTGAATCGAGCAGACCCTATGAAAATTCCTTTAATCGCGGCTCATGGGAAATCTCAAATCTACAATCAATTAGAGTCTAAAACTTCGGAAGGCTCGTCGCAAGATAGTAAGCGGGAACGAGATTCTGGACGGGCGTCAAATTCGCCGACCCTCGGCCGAATCCTGCCCCGATTCGCATGGAATACCCCATATATACTCGGCACGTAAAGTCAGAGGAAATAATATCCGCAGTACTGAGTTCTCAAAAAAAAAAAAAGTTACGAAAGTCTGTTAGTGTTCATTGCAATATATAGATATAAATTATGTTTACTCGTTATTCTAATAATTCGATTCCTTGATTCCGATGTATGCATTCGGAGTCGAGGTACATCACCGCAGTTACTGCACCTCTATTGCGTTGGGCATTATGCACGCATACACGATATTTTCAGTTTTAAAATTGATCAATACACATTTGCTTCGTATATCGCTGAATGGAATGATCATAGTGCTTGATGGGTTGATTTCAATTTGGTACATATGAACTGTGTCGCGGAATACTGATTTTGAACAATTTTCAACCTGGAGATAACACTGCTGGTTTGCACATATAATATTTCGCAAGCGAATAATTTCGCCTGATTTTAAAAGCGCAAGGGAATCGTCATTTCGTCTCTCACGACTGTGATTCGCCGTCGAATATAAGTTCTTTTCGTACATACATTTATCGTATATCTTCAGATGAGAACATAGAGGATCAATGTATTGCGGAAAAATATTTTCGCTCTCTACTCCATTCCCCAAAAAAGTGACCTTTCCTATGGTTTCAGAAATACAGTATTTTCTATTTGGGTGGGAAGACAACATGTTTGTACAAAAGTCGACAGCTGCTAGAGCACCATTTGAGTATAATGATGTATTGGACCAGCGAAAATTATTTGTAGTCAACATTCTGGTAATTATCTGCTGACTCACACCTTTTGGACCGTTCACATTTTTTTTCAAATCGTTCATATTACTTTCAAATGCAAATGTTGATGTCGACCATAAAGGTCCAGTCTGTTTTACTGACTCTACTAAGTGAAGTAATGTGTGTATATTAAATGTCATGCAATCTTGTCCGTATAATATTTCAAATTCATAAACGAACCGTGTCAGGTCATATTCACATTCATCAAGCTCTGTTTTTGTTATGTCTCGTTTTAGAAGTTTAAAAACGCTATTAACCAACAAACTCAGATGTTGTAGTGCTTTGTGATGAACTATACCATTTAAACAGGGCAAGCTATAAAAAAGTAACCAAGAGCGCCATTCACTAGCCTTCCATTTAGCCTTTTCTTTGAGATTTCGCGGCAACCGGTGGATATCGTGTGGTGGTGAGATTGAATTTAAGCGTTGATTTATCAATATACGTTTGACAGGTTTCAAATAAAACTCTTGATCGGGGCGAAGTAACAGTTCCCATAAAAGTTGTATGACTCCCAGTAGCAGAGCATGTAAATAATCTACGGGAAAGCCCCAAATCATGTTAAAGTACATTAAATCTGATAAAATTGATATTCCTTTCATCCCCTTGAATATTGTCTTACGAGAAATAGCTTCAGCCACGTCCCTTAAATAGTAGTCATGTGTACGGTTTTCGAGATCTATATCTTCAAAAGTTTGTCGCACCAAATTGTTAACGTACTTGCCATGTATATAGCACCAGGAGCAGCCGTCATAACCGTTGTATTGAATGCGATTTTGGAGAATAGGTCGGGCCACAGAATCAACTGAAGCACAAAGAGGAAGAGCTCTTAATACGATTACTCGTCCGTCAACAGTTTTCAATGATATGCCTTGTGTGCTCAAGTCATTAACTTGTTTAATAAACGGCGATAAGTATGAATTCATGAATGCCGCTTTTGGTTCTTTATCGCTAATCCACATTCCAGCCAAAATGATTTGTTTTCCGCGGACGTCAGGAGGAAGTTCATTGATTGTCAATTGTATCGGCCACAAACTACGTTTGGAACTGCGAAATAAAGGTGTTCCATCTGTATTAAAGTTGAAGGTTATTGTTCTATTAGCATTATTTTCAGTGATTGCCGATTTATATAATTCGCTATCGTATATATCTCTTATAGTATCTGCACTGTTATCGAACTCGCGTCGTCTGTCGAGAACTTCCATCAGTGTAGTTTGAATTTTAACATCTCTGAACATCATTTCTATCTGATATTTAATATCCATTGAGAAAAAATGATTCGATGACATGGTAGACAATTTATATCCTTTTTGGCACTTCTGACAAACCACAAACTTTTTTTTCGAAAGTTTCGGACCAGTTTGATGCAAGATTTTATAACATTTTTCACAATAAAAATTGTACGCGCAAGGTTCTCCCAGTGGTGATGCTCACTGACACACTGACACATGTGCGATTTCCCAGTAGTGGGGGGAACGCTTCAGCGACAAATTTCTTGGAATCCTATTCCCCTAACCGCCCTAACAGTCGCTTATAACGAGGTGGTACTGCATATCCGGATTACATTGCGATTGATTAGTTTCAAATTTTTCAAAAAATCACTTTGTTCGGAACCAAAAATTGATTCATAAAAACCCGATGTTATTCAGATTTTTTTTTAACTTTCTATGCTATTTTCATGTTTTCAGAGTGATGCGTAAATTCTGAGAAATCTATACCGAGAATATTCGGTAAGAGTAAACGATCCCCTTCCTACGGCGAAACCAACACAGGCGCGCACCCGTGCGTGAGGCTCGTTCGGGAGGGGATGCAATGCTACTGACACCTCATTCCCTCCCGAACGAGCCTCACACACGCGGTGTGCGCCTGTGATGGTTTTGCCGTAGAAAGGGGATCGTTTACTCTCACCGAACATTCTCGGTATATGCCTTTTTGGTCTTAGTATGTCATAAAGGCATACATACAGTGCGATTAATCTTTGGAAATTATCACGCGCCTAAAGCTAGGCTAACGGGAATCGCCTGAATTGAGCAGATGAAACATCGACGATTGGGTTTTATTTATTCCGTGAGAAATTAAACCCAATCGTCCACTGATCTCTATAGAGATATAGAGATATATCATATCATATACATATCTCTATAGTATAGAGATCAGTGCAATCGTCGATGTTTGATCTGCTCAATTCAGGCGACTCCTGTTAGCCTATAGCTTTATAGGCGCGTGATTTAACGACGTGTGCCTTATATTGATGGCATTATAGAGATGCGATATGAGTCAGCTGCATATACCTTGTGTCGTGCAAATCAATGGTTCTAATGTAGCTATAGAATGATTTTTTCTCTTAGAATTCCAACGATGACGCGTCCGAGCAGAAACAGAACTTTGGCAAAAGTTCGGGTCAATGTACATGTTATAATTCCGATCAACCATTTTTTCGGAGTCGTCTTTGTTCGGCCTTTGCATGTTCAATACGATACTTGGATTATAGTCATAATGGTCAAATGTTGGTTCGCAACCGCAGTCTCGGCTTGGTTGCAAATTTACAATAATAATTCTGGTCAAACTTGTCAGTCAAACAGTATAGTAACTGTCTAAGTAATCCGTCAGAATTTCAGAACCTGCAGCAAACTCACGCTAATTTTAAGTCACCAATAGAAAGTTCTCAGGAAAAAAAGGCTCATTATGTTTGCCACCGAATCTTGTAAATATCTCGAGTCAGAATAATAAATTATCCTAAAACGTAAGAAAACCTAACGTATAGGATTTACCAATGAAGCGTAAAAAAAGTATATTTTCCGTTTATCAATCCACGTATGAAATTTCATTTATAAAACATTTCGAGCTCAACTGAAAATATTCAGACACCAACATACGACATGTCGCATGTATTCTGCGGATTCAGTGCACACAACAGCTGCACAAAAGTAATTCAGGTAGCGGTTCGCGGCATTCGCCTGTTCTGATATCTAAACCTGTGCGTTGATTGGAGCTCTAGCAGAAATCTTGTCAACTGTTGTGTGCGCTGAATACGCCCAGTGGCGCCGACTCGGCTCGCACGACTATGGTTGAACGAATGCCACGCTATTGGCTACTCAAATAGATGAGTCCGCGCCACTGACAGCTAACCGGTCCATCGCGTGAGGACGTACGAGATTGTTGTACCGGTTTGTTACTGTGTTCCTGCAATTGCTGTAATCATTGTATATTGGTGGTGAAGCTGCATTCAGAATTACCCTCCCGCGTAGCATAACTAAAAAAGGTACGTACTAATATCATATTTCTCTGTAAACTTCATAGCGAATAAATTTGCGCCTAAAATACACGTGCTCGTACGGCCTGGCCATGACGGCTCGAACGTGCGACACTTTGTTTTCTGTAATGGATACCTATTAAGGTGTCCGTTAGTTTGGTCACTTTCGAATTTCATTTATATCCGGGCAAAAATCTGTTCATATTATTGTAAAAAAAATCCCTGTGAATTTTCAGCCTCTTCCGATATAACGTGCCACCGAACCATTGAAAATTTGAATGTAAAATTACAAAAAGAATAGATACGAAATAAATACAGTAGAATCTCGATTATCCGAACCAATTGAGGCTCGGCCTAGTTCGGATAATGGAACAGTAATATTGGATGAAACGATGTTATGTATAAACAAATATTTCAAACATAATTGGCGGACACCCAGGTTCAATAAAGATTGCGTGTGAATAATGAATATGCGACTGATGCCGTGACAGGCGATACATAAGCTTGCGCATGCTTGAAGACAGACTTTTCTCGCGACATTGTATTGTAGCGCGCGATGCTAAGATTAAAAAATTCGAAACGTGCAGAATCTAGATAATGCAAATCGTAGTTCGGATAATAGAAGTTCGGATAAAATAAATCATGGTTCGGATAACGGAGGTTCGGATAATCGAGGTTCTACTGTAGTAGGAAAAATCGTCGGAAAAACCAATGTATTTTACATAAAAATTTTCAAACGCTCGGTGGCACGTTATAAAGTTATATCGGAAAAGGCTGAAAATTACAGGCATTTTTTTTAAATAATATGAAAAGGTTGTTTCCCGGGAATGAATAAAATTCGAAAATGACCACAATGACGGACCCCCTAATACCTATAGGAAGAACCGTTTGAGGCTTACTGAGCGTGGTTAATTTAGATATTACATCTGAATCTCCAGCCTTGATTATAATACGCGGGGAAGTTCCTACTCCCTTTCCGCATCCATCATGCTTACTTAATATCAAACTTGAGCATATAGTTCTGTACAATTTTTATTGTATAGATCAAAATAAATTAGTACTCGTTTGTAACAGACTGGAATTATTTTAGTAGTTCTTCGTTCAATTTAAACACCAAAATAAAAAAAACTGATTGAAATTTTTTTTGGGCATTGCTAATGTATCAAGGGAATATACACACCCTGAAAATATTTTTTTTCAAATCACTGCTACGATCTGAGAAAACATTTTAGTGACTCAGTTCTTTTACAGTCGTTTACTGCTATTTTGATACTGAGTTGATGATTTTTCCGAATTTTATGTCCTCCGCTGAACAAAAATTTAGTCCATCGAACAAAAAGTAGTTGTCGTAGGGTACAGGTTGTTGCATGAAATTTCTTCGAATTTAGAGGAAATATTCTGTATGAATGTAATTTAGGGGCAAACCAATAATATTTCATGATATCAAGTTTTAGACATAGCAACTTTTGATTGTGAAATATTTTTTTCAAAACGATGGAGAAAAAAGTCTTACAATCAATAATTTCTATGTCTAAAACTTAAATTCATGAAATATTATTGCGCCTCATTTACATTCATACAGAATATTTCCTCCAAATTCCAAGAAGATTCATCCAATGCAGCAGCCTCTACCCTACAACTACTTTTTCTTCGATGGACTAAATTTTTGTTCAGCGGAGGACATAAAATCTGGAAGAATCATGAACTATGTATCAAAATAGCACTAATCAACTGTAAAAATTCTTTTTCTCAGCGCGTAGCAGTGATTTGAAACAAATTATTTTCAACGTGTGTATACCCCGTTAGAGAATAAACTATATTTGAAAATGTCAGGTAAAAACAAACTGGCAAATTTTCAAGTGGCTTCTTGTTATGGTGAACTACTACATTGGTATAGTGCTGCAACTCTAGATTTTGCTAATTTTCCTTTTTCCCATATCCCTAGAGTGAAATATTATTACAAGAATGTATGCGTACGTCAGGTTTGTGGAAGATGGAAAGAGATTGATACTTCCTGTCACATCGATTAAGAAGTTCGACCCAACAAAGAGAATTGACTCATTCCAAAGGTATAAAATGAAATGGACCGATGGAATGTATTACGAAGGCACCATATTTTTCACAGAAGGTATAAGAATATTTGCAATGCCATATAGCCCACACAGCACACATGTCCGATAGATGTCCATAGGATATCCATAAGATAGCCATGGGACATTGGATGTCCTATGGATATCCTATGGACATCCCTCGGACATGTGTGCTGTGTGGGAGTATATTCCCATATATTTTTTGTAACACATACAATCTGTCCTGACAATTTACGCAAATGATGACATTTGTGCCTGAAAAGTTTATTGTCAACTTGCAATGATAGTTATCAGACAATATTTTAGAACTCTTCGAACTGGTATCGCTTGAGTTTTCAATATTTTCGCGAAAGCACAAATAGTTAACCTCGTACTGTTGTATAGAATCCTACGGAGCTGTCAAAGCCAGGGTAGACAGAAAAAGATCAATCGTTCCGAATATACAGCTGCCACTTAAGCCATGTCCTGAAACAACGGATGAGGAAAATTATCGAGACTCCGATACCAAGGTACTAACATGTTCATTACTATAATGCGAAATAATCTGAACAATATATTGCCACAACATCTTTTTTAATTACTTCAGAGTGACTAATTGACTTGAAATGCAGCTATAAATTAAATACGCATATTAATCAATATTTAATTTGAGACCAAGCACTTTCCACAATCATAATCATGAGTTTGAGTATTGGGTATGGTTTGATAAACTATGCGTTTTCAAGATAATTGAAGCATAGTCAGGTAAGGGTGATATTGAGAGTTATTGCCTTTCATAGTGAAACAAAATCTACTAAATAGTTATAACTATCCCGGAGGCTGAATTCTGTCATTTTTATTTTATTCTTTAATTTTGGGTTTTCGGTATCCTGTAGAGAATCATCGTTTATCAGATAAACAGACAACCTAATAATACTGCTAGAATGAGTACAAAAACAAAATTTACCTCCGCAATAGGTGTCTGCACAGTACATAACGGTCTAGCGTTAGGCAAATATAAAAACTCGGAATATAAATTGACGCAATATAAGTCCCTGTGCAACAAACCTTTCGATTCAACTTTCTTCTAACATGCGGTGTAACAGCTTACGAATTTTTAATTCTAATCCTCACCCTCAGTTCAGACATAATCAAGAAATTTATAGGAGTCATCAGAACAATCACAAGGCTTTCAAGCTGTTTTAAAAAGCGACTTTAGATTTGATATTCACCCTTTCATACAAATATCAGCTTTGTGAAGTGGTTTATTCATCTTACGTTATGATTTAAGCTTTCCAAATCCAAAGCTGATGAAGCAGCCAAGAAACGTGCAAATATGAAGAAGAGATTGGAGAAATTGGTGCCATCTAATAGAAAAGTGTGTAAATAATTGTTATAAGATTATTCATAGCCATTATACATTTTTTGAGTTCTATCAATGAATCGGAAAAATTGAGCATGGCGATGGTTGAACACATTAGTTAATCATCGAAAGAAATTTTTACCACTGGTTACTTATAATAATTACACTCTTGTCAAAATCATATATATGCACTTTCTCAGGAATCCGATAGAGACCGAGAAAAGGAGAACACCCCTGTTATAAATATAGAACCGAATGCATCAATTTCTACATCTGCAAGAATTAAACAAGCAAAGGAAGTCCGTATCAATAGTGCCAGAACAGCAGAGATAACCAAACTCGACACTTATAACCAGGAAATCAACGCTGAGACGACGAAAGATATCTTCAGTTACGTGTCAGATACCAAAATAACACATCGTAGAGCAGAGGCTTTGAAAAGTCCACAACCTCTAACCGAGAACAACCACGAAATGACACCCAAGAATCAATCCCCAAACACATGGGAATCAACGCTTCGAACAACACGGTCTGAAAGTCTGGAATCGATTCCACCACTGACTAACAGCTGTTTGGACAAGAAACAGTTAGCAGACTCACCGACGAATGAGACGAAAGAGAATGAACATTCCGAAGGTCCCAATAAATTATTTATTGGAGTGAACAAAAATGACGTGACAGATAAAATACCATCCGGAGACATTAGTTATAACTTCCAATCAAGATTTGGACGTAAGAAATCAAATCAGACAATATTCATGAGCGACTTAATAATTAATGATGTTCCATTGAGTGAAAAGATAATCCAATTAAAAACAAAAATTGGACTCTCTGAAAGTCCAGAAGCTACGAAACCTCTGACTGACAGTCACACAATAAACCAAACCGGAGCAATTGACCAAATAATGAATCCCAGAAAACAAACATCTGGGGATGGTCTAAATTCGAAAAAAGATGAGGGCTTACCCCAGACTGAAACTAGACAAGCAAAAATAGTGGTGCCAAAAATAATTGAAAATAAAATAACAAGGACTGCTCGGACTACTCCAAAAACCACATTAGAACCGAGTGTGTTGGCAGAAGACCTGAAGAAACAAAATGATCACCAAGTGGAAATTAAAAAATTAAAATTGAAAGTCGAGAATTTGGAAAGACTATTACGTGATAAAAATCTAATGATCCATCAACTAACAAGTCTCAATATGGATCTACAAAAAACAGTAATCGGAGGATTTAAAAGTTTAGAAGGTATATATACATCGAATATACATTAGGGTGTCCGTTATTTCCCAAGTTGGTTTTTTCTTTGCAACCGCCCACTAAATTTTTAGTTTATAGCCTCAAAACAATTATGCTATTTATTTTTTTTTTTTCAAGTGCCATTAAAATGTCCCATTTGATTAACATGGGATTTTTGCCCTTTTTGAACTTTAATTTTTTTTTCGCTTACTACTTTCATTACCTCATCAAATATTGTTGATTCTACTACTGTTCTGACTTCTTTCGATGGACATATTTTTACATTGGTGAAAAAAAAAAATTCCATAAGTTTTGTAGTTTTGTTCAAAATTTATTTTTACTGTATTTTTCAGTAATTTTCGAATATTTTTGAATATTTTTGAATTTATTGACTTTATAATGTTTTTTGTTTAAATTGAAAAATATTCGAAGGATATTAAACAATATGGTGAAAAAAAAATTTTACCGCTTCAAAACTCAAATTTTTTTTTTTCCATCAATGTAAAAATATGTCCATTGAAAGAGGTCAGAACAGTAGTAGAATCAACAATATTTGATCTCTTCTCAGCTGCAGTCACCGACGTTTGTGCTTTGAAAGCCGCTGCGAATGTAAATGAAATTGGCACCACAAGCACAGGCCTTCTCCCCGTCGGGTACCAACGAAAAACTGATGAGATGGCACGTTAACAATTCAATCAATATATAAACTTCCCCAGATAACAATTTTCATATTTTCTTTTTAACAATTATATATCGAATAATATGACTTACCAATATTCGTTATAACATTATTATAACCGAATCTTATACTTCTGCAACATTTATTGTATAACGAAGTAGTACTTTTCTTACCATTCAAAGTTTGAATTAAATACCCATGTCTTCGTACGCGTATTTTCATTTTATATTTTATACATAAATTTTATATTTGAGTAATAGGGACTTATTTATCATAATTACATAAAAGAAATTATGAATTTTATGAGGTTCTCAATGTTTGTAAAAAGTGTATAATTTCTTGCATACACTTATTTTTACATGGAAAATGACATATCGACGCCCCCTAACGATACCAGCATATTTTAGCGCTGTCAACAGAAACAGCGTATCTCCTATACTTTTAACACACAGATACGCTGTTTCTGTTGACAGCGCTAAGATAAGCTGGTATCGTTAGGAGGCGTCGATATAATATTCACCTTTCACAGGAGGCATATTTTCTACACTGTAGACTTTGCAATAATTCTATAATTTTTTCTTGTATAATATCGTAATATGGAAATTGTTATCGGGGTTCTGACCTTAGCTGGAAACTAGATGTCTCCCTTTCAGAAATTGGGCAAATATTCCAGAAACTGGTAGAATTATCGTTGATTTCACTGTAAATGGGGTTTATATTTCTTGGTTTTTCGAATATTTATGGAGGACTTGTTCAAGTTGTATATTCTCTGGAAATGTTTGCGAGTCTTCTAAGGCTGAGCCAACTGATGGCATGCACGTACATGATAACTTACAAAAATATTGATATTGGTTGCAGGTACACCTTGGTAGAGATACATGGATTACGGGGCCTGTCTATAACACTATAATATGCATGAGTAAGTCGCCGAGTCAATTTGCAAAAAATATGGCGGTTGCGGTTTATGGGATCGAGATATTGAAAAAAAGTTCGGTGACCGGTGCAACCTGCAATCGCAAAAAAAAAGAGGGGGCTGTTGCTAAGCCTCGCCTGGACCCAAATAAACTCTTGGCCATACGAGGTATATATATATCTGAAATATATGAGAAATAATCAGAAATAATGAGAATACTATTACTACTATATTTACTATAAGTCATAAGTTCAAATGAAGCGGTGAACTGTACTTGTAAGTTTGTATAAGGGATATCGATTGTATAGGGATGGCGAACCTTTTTACGTCTACATGACGAATTTAAAAAAAAATAAAATGTTCAATGTGGCCATGATGTGCCAATAAGCAATCTAAAAAATGTAGTGGGCAAAGATATTAAAGAATTTACATTGAAACCCTTAAATTGCACAAAAGTCCTCATTTTGTACCTCAATCAATGTCACACCTACTATTTCCTGTTGTGTGCCATAGCCTCGCCATCCCTCGATGATAGATTATAAATGACCTCATATTATGATAGTAGAAGCGGGGGAAGATTCACAGAGATCACACAAACATTAAAACATTTTCAAAAGTTGAATGAATTATGAAAGTAAATCAATTTCCTCGAGTACCGCTGCGCCATACCTTTTTGGTTAGATTTATTCCTATTGTGTATTGGAACATCTTATTTTCAGATATTTTTAGTCACTGGCTTAAAACAACAAAACGAATGGATGAAGTGTCGATAGATTTGACTGTGAAAGAGTTAGGGACTTTCATTAGCCGAAAAATTGTCGAACTGAACCGCACGAGAAAACAGCATGAAATAACTGTGGAGAATTTGATCGATGGTAAGTAGTGATGTGCTTTTATCAAAGCTGCTTCGGTGAAATAAGTTACAACATAATATACTTCGACCTTTTTTTCTATACAGATCAACTAAATAATAATGGCGACGAGCTGGATGTGGATGCAGCTCCAGGGACTGAACTTGGTGAGTACTCCAGTTTAAGGGCCAAAGTCTCCAAGGAAATTAAGGCAAAAAATATTTTCGTTTTTTGAAATGATACAACTGAATTAATTTCAAAATTCCATACACTACAGTTTTAATATTATGATAATGTGTACCTATTAGGGTGTGCCAAAGAAAAAAAAAATTGGTTTTTAAACGCGTATCAAAATTTCGGTAGAGCATCTCAAACAATATATCTCAGCCAAATATGAGCTCTTAATATTGATATTGATAGGTCCCCATTTTCCATTTGAATAACATGTAAAAAAAATCGGAAAATTTTTCAATTTTTTTCCCCCGTGAACGGCTTGACTTATAAACTATCTGAACAGACATTCTTATACGGAATTGAACGCTCTATAAAAAAGTACTGAGAGAAAATTTTCCTAACCTATGCTGAAAAGATGTCAGCCTTTTTCGATGAAAATGTATGCACAGTAGACTGCAGTGTAAAAAAAAACAACATCTTCTTTTTGTTCGGGCCTTTTCGAAAATGGTTAGCGCTTGATATAAAAAAATTGTCCCCAAAGCACAGCTTTGTTTGTTTTTTGTTTTCAATTTGTTTTTTTATCATAGTTTTATCTGTATAGCGCTCTTTATTCAACTGATAAGAATGAAGTAAATATACTTAGTTTAGTATAGTAGTTTAGTAGAGAACTTTATGATCTACAAAAATGGTGCATTGGCCCAAGCTGCTCAATAAAACCGTTAACAAGTTACAGTGGTTTGAAACTCATATTTATATTTCATTACTACTTACTTTCCGACAAATCGATATAAATTATTTTTTTTATAAATTTTCTAAGAATTTTCTCTCTACAAAAACGTGTATATACTTTATTTTTATCAGTTGAATGGAGAAAGTTATACAGATAAAATTGAAATGAACAAATTTTTCCATTTGAAATACATGGGAAATCTTATTTTCAAATGTGCCGCTTCTGTGTTCAAGCTGGAATTTAGGGACAATTTTTTTTATAATAAATATACTATTTTTGATAGAGGCCCGAACAATAAGAAGATGTCGTTTTTTTTGACACAGTCTAATGCACAGGGAACTTTTTGCAACGAGAGCTTCAAATATATGACTATGAATGGTTTTAGTAAGTACGCATGGATTTTCACCATACGGAAGGCTGACACTTTTTAGCATATTCATGTACCAGTATAATATGTCAGAACTGGGGTATGGGATTTGTGATTTGTGATTTGACTTGTTGGAGTTACCTCAGAAAACAAAAAATGTTCTCTGGATGTTTTTTTCTTGGTCCTGTGAAGCTCTGACAATGATTGATTTTCATCCAGTTTTCTTCAGGCATGTGATGATTAAATGGTATACAGTTGGACAGGGACATTAGGCGATGTATTCGTAGTGTAGTTCTTAATGTTTCTAACAATTATGGTATTGTTTTTCTAGAGATGGGCGACTGTTATTTTCCGCCTGCTTCGCCTTGAGGATGTACGACATATATTCGCAAATCATGGTGCAGCTATGGATACTTGGATTCCCCATTTATATAATCTCACAGCTAATGAGGAGAATTATTCGAATAATCATAATAATAATAATAGTAATAAAATAAAAATAACCAAAGAATAAATACTAATGAAAGTATCGTGAATATGTGGTTCATATACAGGGTGGTATTCAGTCTATCCACGACGATATCTCCGCACCAGATAGAAGTACGAAAAAATGTTGTTTGTGCAGGAATTAGCTTCGGTCGAGTATTTCCCCCTCTAAACCTTTTTCAAGAAAATATTTTTCTGTACTTCTATTGATTCGGTTTCGCGACATCGCCGTGAATAGACTGAAAACCACCTACCCTGTATATGAGTACACTACAGCTGGACTGTACTCGTATATAGTGATTCTTCTGTGATATTCTTCAATATATTGCAATTCAAAAAAAGCTTTAGGTTGTCGTGAATACAATGACCCGAGGAGACAAGTTGAAGAATGAAAAATAATTATTGTATGTTGAGAGAAATAAATTAGTTTATGCAATGCGATGTGTTTGTTATCACTGTCATAATTAGAACCCCGAAATTCCGCGAAATGCCGAATAGAACCATGAAGCATGTACTGTTGTATATTCACTGTCTATGCTCAAGGCTTCTACTCTTACTGTTAGATAATATGTTTTGGAAACAATGTATGTATCCGAACAGTGATATACATAAATATCGAACAAACTAGTTGATTCAAAATTAACAACGTTTGATTGACTATGAAAGCATAACATTTTAAAATTTACAATAGTAAGTGAGGCAGTGGAGGTTTATAGGAACTTATAGGTATGTTTGAGGAGTTACAGCAGTGAACGGATCGGAAAGTAAGTATCAATTACTTATAGGATCTTATAGGTATGTTTGAGGAGTTACAGCAGTGAACGGATAGGAAAGTACGTATCAATTACTTATAGGATTTTAAACCTACTGATACTGAAGATCCGCAGTAGGACAAAGACTTATTCTCATTAAAACTAATAGCATTTGAATATGGCGTAAGCTCATTGAAACTCATTGCATCGAAGAAAAAAATAGATTTGTACCCATAGATAACGATATACTTGATTGCGGCATAAGCTTATTAAAACACATTACATTGGATTGTGGACTGACCAATTGAGGTTTATTGGAATTCTATCCGGGGTTTAGTATACGAACGTATAAAACGGCCTCGCACAATGACGGTAGCTGCTACTGCGAAAACGGAGACAAAATACAGATAAAAACCGCAGTGCTTTTAAATGTATAAGTTTCTATAAGACTTTTTTAGCAGGGTAGCATCGTCCATTCTCAATTCCGATACAGTAGCACCCAACATGATCGAAGTAGCACGGGACTTGTTACGTAAATTTGTTAGAGAATTTCCAACGTTATATGATATTAAATTCAGCTCGATTAACGTGCATCAGTGACTGCATCTACCTGATTGTGTGATAAATCTTGGCCCACTTTGGGTACATAGCTACTATGAGTACGAAAATATAAATGGGCTATTACTAAAACTTATTCATGGAACTTCCCATATTGATATGCAGATAGCAAAATCACATGATTATTGTATAAAAATGACGAGATTGGTCGGACTATTGCCACATGGTGATATTCGTGACTTTTGTTTTTAAAAAAAAAAGGCAGGTAAAAATTATAGAAGAGTTGTACCCTAAGTGTCATAGTGTCGGCAGTTATATGCAAATCTTGGATTTACCAGATTTTGTCGACATAGCTTTCCGTAATTCGGGAATTGTATTGCAAAATTTTTCCGTATGTCAATATTTACGGTTGTCGAAAAATGGTAAATTATATGTAGCAAAAAATTATAAAGACAATTTACAAACGCACTCCTATGCAGTGCAGTATCAACATGGCGATAGGTACAAAATCGGCTTAGTGCATACCTTTGTTAAAATAATAAATTGCAATTGTAGGTTGCAATTATGTAATTGTCCTCACCAACATTATGCAATTATTCAAGAATGTGTACGCAATTATGTATTTTCTGCACGTGGAGATTTTCATACTCACGACAGTCAATCATTTGGACTCCAATGTAACGTAACCATAGATATAAGGTGAGTAGATTGGACAAGTTGGCCTTTAAAAACAGTGTCGCGATACGAATGTAGGCGGAGCGGCAGTCGAAAACATCTTTTTCGTGTATTTCGCTTCAGCACGCTATTTTATTAACATAAGTGCATTGTAAACGATCTGCACACATTGATCGATAATATAGATTTTAATTTTATCCATAGATTTTTAACATCTGCGCATTATCCAGTGCTACCTCACAACGTGAAATGTTATTGTTTATAGCATAGTATGAGCTAAATAATAGCTAAGAATTGAGCTGCGGCATATGCGGTCACCCTCAAAATAATACATATGGGGCATTCCATGCCAAATCGACCTGGTCCTGACCCTCGACCTCTCAAATCTGGTCCGCGATTTTTTATATCATTCTTCGGATTTTTCAAAATAAATTTGAGTGCGTTATGAATTTTCGAAGTTTTTTTTCAACACCTCTATGGCATGAAAAACCTGGAAAAATTCTCAAAAATTCTGTGTCAGAAATGAAAATTTTTCAACCAAAATTCCATCAAATCCGAAGAATGATACAAAAAATCGCGGATCAGATCCGAAAGATCGAGGGTTAGGACCAGGTCGATTTGGCATGGAATGCCCCACATAATATATGAGTCCACCAATTACATATGAACGATTCGTGGCGAAAATCTCGATTTGTCGAAAACAAAAAATTAATTCTTCGAAAAAGACATGATAATCACCCTGTTAGCATAAAAAAAAAATGATATAAGCCGCTAGCCTAACGGAGCACATTGTATTTGTTGTGTACCTATACATTGTATCTAGCTGTCGTATAATGTCAGCGCGTCGTAAGTCTGAAAATCGGAATTCAGAATTAGATCACGTGGTGTTTTTTGTTGGTAAGAAATTTGGCAATTTACCAACAGAATATTTAGATGATTCGAGCACACAGGTAAAATTTTTGACTATATCGATAAATGTTCTATCTTACCTCCAAATATAGAGGGCAGCATTCGTTGTCACTATTATTTTGTGACATACTGCTATATGACTCCGAATTTTCCCAACTTGTCCAATCTACTAACCTTATATCTATGACGTAACTGATAATATGATAGCTATTTCCGTAGAAGCTCCCTCGGATGTTTGCGTTTATATAAATGTCGATGATCAAGTTTATATTGGAGTACAGTAATGTTCATCGATGGTGTCCCCGTGGCTCACTATTTTTTCCGGAATCGAGGTTTACTTCTATGCATATTTTATTTGCCCGTGACCCGTAGAACCTTCAGGTTGTTAGGAATATGACAGCTGCGGGTTGGGGCAGAGTCACGAAGTAAGCCACTGATCATTGGCAAATAAAATATTTCTAGAAAGGAAATTGGATTTGAAAAAAAGCTAGGAAAAATAGTGAGTCACAGGGACACCATCGATGAACATTACTGTACCTGTTAATCGAACGGAACTTGAATAAAACACGTGCGTTAACCTGCACTTTTTTGTCAACAGTGAATTATGTCATTTTATTATGCGTTATAAAATTTTAGTCATAAATAATGGCATTATTTTTTTTGATAACTATATTCTCATAATCCTGTCCGTAATCGCATCTAATTATTCCGAGTAAGTAAAATATCAATCAGCAATCCAGACACCGCAGCAGTACTTTTCGAGGACCTCAAGACATTAAATAGGCTTCAATATGAGAGAACTATCACAGAGAGTACCAGAATAGGTTATGATAGGACGTTAAGGTCCACAAGGAGTCCAACTATGGAAGAAATAGCTCTCTCAAGGTTTTGAATAGGGCGTGAGGACCAAAAAGTAGTAAAAAAGGTTCTGATTAGTGCATGCAGGCTTATGGTAGGTTCTAAATTTCGACTCGGGCAAGCAAGCGTCTAGCGACCGGGAAGAAGAAGAAGAAGAAGAAGAAGGAGAAGAAGAAGAAGAAGAAGAAGAAGATGCTTTTTTAACAACTTTCGTGATTGATATCTCGGAAACCGGTGTAACGATTTCGATCAAATTTATACAGCGAAGTCGTGTGGTGGGGGAATATCTGTTCTGTGAATTTGATCGAAAAATATTCACGCGTTCCGAAGTTATCACCTCGTGTTTACAGGTATAAAGAGTTCCCCCGAGAACATAGAGTCCCGGCTGCGCTCGCCTCCCTACGGGTATACCTATATATGGGGAATTCCACGTGAACTTGGTAAATGTTTGACCCTGACACCTTCCGATTCGGGCCATGATTTTTTATGTTATTATACTTGGACGAAGAGACGCATCGAATTTTTTGCAGATTTTTTCGAAACGCCGCCATTTTTGTAAAAATGCACAAAACTCCATCATAAGAGCCCCAATTTAAAAATCTGAAAAAATTCTCAAAAATCATCTGTCAGATATCAAAATTTTCCAGCCTTGAGTCAGAGTGGGCAAACGTTTGCTTCCATTCTATTCCGTTATTTTTTCGAAAAAAATTATGAAAAAGAATAGCAGCAGATGCCAGTCCACTGTGAACTATTGCTTGAACGTTTTTATACGTCACGCACGATTTTTGGGAATTTTCGCTGATTTTTCCGAAGCGATTATATTTCTTCTCATATTTTTGGATTCAGATCGGATGAAAAAAAATCGCATGGGAAAAATCTGATAAAATTTCCAAAAATCGTGCGTGACGTATGAAAACGTTCAAGCAACAGTTCACAGTGGACTGGCAACTGCTGCTGTTCTTTTTCATAATTTTTTTGCGAAAAACGCACGAAAAAGAATGGAAGCAAACGTTTGCCCACTTTGGCTCAAGGCTGAAAAATTTTGATATCTGGCAGAGGATTTTTGAGAATTTTTTCAGATTTTCAAATTGGGGCTCTCATGTTGGCGTTTTGTGAATTTTTAAAAAAATGGCGGCTCTTCGAAAAAATCTGAAAAAAATTCGGAGCGTTTCTTCGATCAGGTACGATAACATAAAAAATCATGGCCCCAATCGGAAGGTGTCAGGGTCAAACATTTACCGAGTTCACGTGGAATTCCCCATATATTGTAACGGATCAGACAACATAGGCCTGACCGTTAGCAATTCAAACATCAGCCGTTGCGAACATCGAATGATCTAGCACATCCGACGAGAGCGACAAGTCGCGTGACATCATAGTCAGTATATAAGTCGAAACACAGCTCTCATCACCAGCAATTCTACGGTATAGCACCTTGACTCACAGCACTTTTGCAGATCAGTCGCAATAGGCATAGCGCCTTGCGAACTATAGACTCACTTTAATATTATATCGCTCTATCTCAAATCGCAAAGTTCAACAAAAAATAAAATAGAACGAAAAAATAAAAGAAAAGAAAATATCATAAAAGAAAATATATAATCAGAATATAGAAAATTAAATGTAACGTAAAATAACGGAATATTCATTTGAAAACGACGTAACTGTCAAACATCGCTTAGCGACCAAATTTAGTCTTCGATATAGAAAAATAGCAAGTAAGGATCACTGTAAATATAGAATAAGTATCTGGTAGCAACCGCTAGTTTTAGTAAATAAAATAAATCGAGTTCTTGATCATTTAAAAAGTAAGTTACTCTATGCAGATCCCTTATCCGCCATTTCCAGGTCTTTCTTCATCGATAAAACTAACCAAAGCTAGATACAGCCTTAGTGTGTCTCTGACGCACTCAGGTCTGGCACAGCAGGTTCTATTGTTTAGAAAATTGGGAATAAACTAACTTTAACAAAATTAAAATCAAAAGGTTAGTTGGGTAAAGTGCAGCCTTAGCGCGTTTACGTGTTCAGGTCTGTGGGGAGGCGGCTTTAGTTGCACGGCGACTCAAGTCCGTAATAGGAAACATTAAATTATTGATTTAAAGGTCTAGAAAATAAAAAATTCGAGCAAAGAACTCACAATTACACTCGGTTCGCGATACCGGTGGTATCGCTCAAGAACCGAAACGTAACAATATATACGGCTACGGGTACTTGGCGGCGATTCTCTGCCGCGAATCTTGATGTAAGATTAGGATGCTTTTTTTTACGACTATTTTTATTTTTTCGCTTCCCACTCAAAATCTTGTTGAAAATGTAAAAAAAAAAATTTCCCGAAAATTTGAGCCCTTAAGATTAACTCTAAATACTCTCCCAAAGCGTATAAAGATTTCCCATTTAAAATACACGTAAACTTTGATTTTTTTTTTAAATATCTTTATCTCAGCCGCATTTTATGCTATTGGATTGTTCCAAAGTGGGATTTACTCGGAATTAAAAGTTCTTCAAAAATGCAACAATTGAAAATCATCATTTATGAAAAGTTTGGTACGAAAATTCTGAAAAATTTCATAAAATGACGATGTTAACGCTTTACATCTCAACAAATATCAATCTTAGCGATTCAACTGCTGAAACCTTTTTTGAAGAAAATTAAATTTTCCACAAGTTTGTTCTTTACATTTTTTCAATAAATCCAGTCACTTTTGAAATATCTTCAAAAAATCGGAATTTTTCACCAAAATCAGATTTAGTGACCCGTACCATCGTACAGGTGCAGATTACAGCTACGGCAGATGAACTATTTTTGAAGAACGTTTAATTCCGAGTAAATCCCAATTTCGTAATATTTCACAATATTTATTAGAAAACGGCAGTTTATTCATGAACGCAATATTCTTCATAGAGTGTGATGTTTGTATTTTTCATGTCAAGTAAACCTACGAGATTGAAATTAATACCTCTTCAGCTTCTCATGAGCACTTCAAGAATACTAAAAATTCAATAGAAGGAGTGTCGCCGAAATTACAAATGCGCCGCCGAAATTGCATACGCATCACAGAAATTACTTTTTACGGCATGTTGTGGCAGAATAATAAGCTTTTTATGGAACAAAAGGAAATATTTATCGAAATAGATGCATAAAAAGGAACCTGACATCAAGAAAAGAAAAATGTAATTTCGTAACGTCGCCGGAATTACCGTCGCCGAATGTACCCGCTAATTTCTACGTACAGTAAGAATATCAACATTGAAGATAGCTTACACAAACAAGCAAAGTATTACATGAAAAATAGAATATTGGAATTCCCATGATGAATAATCGTTTTAGTCCAGTCGCCGAAATTACAGCGAATAAGTGTGACAAGCAAATTATTGCCTGATAAACTCTGTTCTGTCTGTAAAGGATAAAATAATGGAGAACTTATGGTACGCAGCCGATATCACATACACATCCAGAAACCATTGACAGCTAAAACATACCACCAGCACTTCCTGCCGAGTGTGTGTAATAGTAAACTTGAGCCGTCGCCGATATTACTAATAAAGTAGGTTCACGGGTTTTCTCTCACTTTTTTCACGTTTGGTTGAATACTTTCCAAAACTGCTTGTCTTTTATTTAAACTTAGGTCTTAGAGATTTGAAATGAATGAGTGCAAAGTGCTCGGGCATAGCATGCCATTTTTACAAAGGTGTAAAGTTGAGAAACGGACTTTACGTCACGTCGCCGAAATGACATTTTGACTGTTTGAAAGTTAAAAAAGGAATGTTAATCTTCTTCGAAATGCTTAACGATTTTTTTTTAAGTGAAGTAAACCAGTCTACACCGAAAAAAAATATGATCAGGCATATTTAGATGAACATATTGAAAATAGGAAGTGGTTTCACGTTTTGGCCCACTTCTTGAAATCCACCCTTATACGCTTTGGGAGAGTACTTAGAGTTAATATCAAGGGCTCCAATTTGCAGGAAATTTTTTTTTTGACATTTCCAACAAGATTTTGAGTGGGGAGCGAAAAAATAAAAATATTCGTGAAAAAAAAAGCACCCTCATGTAAGATACTTCTGCAATCTCTGAAGTTCTTGCAATCAGGTGAAGACTGTGAATAGGGTTTTATTGTACAGTATTTATAGAACTACATTATGTTATTTCTATTGAGTACCGTAAAAACTAGGGTGGTACTCGAAAAGTATATGGGCAGGTCCACTAATCATCTATAAACGATCCGGGGTCAAGATTTCGATTTGTCTGCAATTTTGATATCTCATAGTGTGTTCTGAGATGTAAAAATCCACCAAGTATTAGACCTCCATAAGCCTTACCGTTCAGGTGAGACGCGTTGATTAGTCTTCCAAGTTTGAGCACATTGATTTTCACATTTGAATTTTTATCCCATCTCCATCGCAAAAAAAGCGAATTCGATGATACGTGTTTTTTTTATCTAAAAATGTCTGATCTTTCCGAATATGGAATTCGTTTCAAGCTAGATTTCAAAAACCGCAAAAAAATACGTTTTTTTAGAAAAAAAAACGTGTTTTTAAAAAAAAAAACCATGTTTTTTCTACGTGCCCCAATTTTTTTTTCCTCTTTGATATTTTGATCTGAAAGCTTGCAGTTTTTAATTGAAAGGAACTGATATTTGTTTTGGGTGCTCGAAATGGGATCAGGTGGGAGTTGCATTTATGTTTATTCAATTGGGTATAACATATATTTTTTTTTTGTTTCGCGAACAATTCTCATTTTATAGTATGTAAAAAATATAGCACTTTCACAAATGTGAATAAAATGAAGATACTTCGCTGAAGGGAAAAAAAAATGTATACTCAATTTAATAAACATAAATGCAACCTCTGCCTGATCCCATTTCGAGCTCCCAAAACAAATTTTAGTTTCTTCAGTTAAAAACTGCAAGCTTTCCGATAAAAATATCAATTTTGAAAAAAAAATGGGGAATGTAGAAAACACATTTTTTCCGAAAAAACGTGATTTTTTTACGGTTTTTGAAATTTAACCTGAAACAAATTCCATATTCGGAAAGATCAGACATTTTTGGATAAAAAAGAACACGTATCATCGAATTCGCTTTTTTGCGATAGAGGTAGGATAAAAATTCGAATGTAAAAGTCAATGTGCTCAAAGTTGAAAGACTAATCAACGCGTCTCTCTTGAACGGTGAGGCTTAGAGGTCTAATATTTGGTGGAGTTTTACATCTCAATACACACTATGAGATATCAAAATTGCAGACAAATCAAAATTTCTGCCCCGGATCGTATACAGATAATTGGTGGACCTGCCCATATTGAAAATCTCTGACAGACCCCCAGATCTACTTCAAATACACAAGTAAAGATCTGTGCGAAATTTCAAGTTTTCATCTCAATTAGGAAGGGTGTCTGTAGGCATAAACCTTCACCCATTCGCATAATATTCGTTATTGTGATGTATCTAGTTATACTATTTCCCTAGGAGTTAGCCAAATATTGAAAAAATCACATATCGCACCCCTGGAACAATGTTGTAACAACTCAAAAAATATATTTTTAGGGGATTTTCGTTCGAATGAATGTAAATGCTATTACATGAAGTCTTATGGCGATTTTGAAAAAACAAGATTTTTTTGAGATGTTACAGTGTGGTTTTAGGGGTGCAATATGTACAAACGTAAATGTATCTATATAGTAGGCATTCGATAACAACGTGATCAAGATCTGACGATGAGGTCTCAAATCTGCTCCCTAATTTTTCATATAAGCGCACTGGTCAAAAAACACATTCCCCATTTTTTAAGATTTTCCAAACCCTTAATCGCATTCGAGATATAATTGAAAGAAAATATTAAAAAACTACTATGTCGTAAGATTTGAACAAATTTTGGAAAAAGATAATAGAATAAGATGACATGGTTTAGCATCACCGCAAGATGGGGATTTCATAACAGCAAAAGTTTAGTTTAAAAAATAATAAAGAATAAAGAAATTAAATTAAAGGAAAGCCTTTTGGAAGTACAAATGAAGAAGGAGGTTTATAATAATATGGGTTGAAAAACATATATTTAAAAAATTAGGTGCTGAATACTAATAGGAAGTCGTCATATTTACTGGATTTTTCGAATTTTAGAAAATTGTATTTTTCATTTTTTTCGTTAGTTTCAGGTCGAATACGACGGGCTTAAAAAATCTGAAACAATGGGGTAGGTATGTGTTCTTCGATGAGTACTTTTATATAAAAAAAATTATGGCGTAGATCTTGCGACCCATCACCAGATCTTGATTGAGTTGTCATGGAATGCCTCATAAGTTGTAAGTCATAGGTATAGTGGCTTTTCCCTGTACAGAACAAAACAGATGTGGAGCAAATCGAATAAAATTCTTCAATACCCATAATCAGGACCACCACGTAGTATATATACTACTATACATACTATGAGGTGCGGTTATCATAGTGTTTGTATTTTATTACCATTAACCCCTGCTTTGAATCAATTTTCAAAGATTCGTTAAATTTTTCGAACACCTCCAGGGAATCGATTGGAAACGTCATTTCCAATTCTTTTTCAATGTTCAACGTCGGTTTCACGCCAGCGTTGTCCAATCGATCTGTTCAAAACGATTTCAGATCTTCCATGACTTTGGTGATGTCAATGCTGAGACTTCGCCGTGCCGCAGATATTGCAACACCTAGATTTTCTTCTAGTTTGGCAATTTCTTCCGTTAAAACACCTAAAATGGATATTAATATAGTGAGAAGATTTTTTAGTATACAGTGATGTTCAGTATATACTGTATATATGGGGCCATTCAACAAATACGTTCGCTTTTAGGGGTGGGGGTCGGCAAAATGTGACGTTCAGTTTTTATGTATAGAATTCGGGTTTTGGCACGAGGATTTCGTTTTAATAGATCGAATTATGGATCAATAGATCAAAAAAGGCAGTAAGCGGGGGGGGGGGGGGGGGGTCGAAATTTGTGACGTATTATTTTGGGGGTTCTAGTCAAACGAACCATCGTTACCTGGGGGGGGGGGGGGGCTACAATCGTCCAAAAAAGCGAACGTATTTGTTGAATGGCCCCTATAGTATACTCATATACCCTACTGAAAATGATCATGTGATAAATCACATAATGCTATGAAAGAAATTAATATGTATTTTATCTTGTAATTTAACTTGTGATTACGACTTAATACATAACAAATCGCATGAAGAATCATAAAATACGACCTTATAAGGTAAGATTCATTACAAATCACATACCAAAACTTATGATTTCTCATATTAATTGTTATGTATTTTATTTTATGATCTGTACTTTATGATTTATTATGTGATTTGTTACGTATTAAGTCGTAATCACATGTTAAATTACATGATAAAATATATACTAATTTCTTTCATAACATCATGTGATTTATCACATAATCATTTTCAGTAGGGTAGGTACAATTCATTGATAAAACTAGAACACTCTCTGTAACAGATCATTTAATGAGTAATTGCATAGCTAATTTCAAATCAAGTGTACTCATTGAAGAAAATTGTTTACCTGAACATGCACAGGCGGCTGGTGAAATAGAAGTTGAAGCAACTCCACCACTTTTTGGTGGTGGAGCTACTACACCACTTTTTGGTGGTGGAGCTACTACACCACTTTTTGGTGGTGGAGCTACTACACCACTTTTTGGTAGTGGCATGCTATTCGATGGATTTTGTAATATCATAATCTGTCCGACCACAGCTTGTCCGCTCTCAGGTGGCATGGGGTTATTTTCCGAATCTAGTGATAAATTATTTTGAGGGATCGAGGAAGTAGAACGGTCCGTACAATTATCTTTATCCAAAGCTGGTTTGCCAGGGCTCTTTCCCGCTCGATGGCGTTTTCCCGGTGGTGAGTCGACAATTGATCCATCTGAGAAATTAATATCACTTGAAATTGTAGCAATTCAGTGTCTGCAGGGCTGCAGCGCTGTCAAGAAGCTATCAGCTTTTGGAGTGAATTAGGTGAAAGATAATCTGCATACAACCCCGAGACAGAGAATTGAGCCTACATGAGCCCACATGAGCCTACATACTGTTGATTCTTTGTTTTTATAACTGTTATAACAACTAGAAACAACTAAAAATTGTCGTGTAAGTTCATGTAGGCTCATGTAGGCTCAATCCTCTGACTCGGGACAGAAAGTTTTGAGGTGATCCAACCATTTTGATGGTCAACGGTGTAATTTCTATCGTTCACGCACTCGGTCATCAGAAATCAAATTTAGTTCTGTCTCCAGTCAAGTCTCAACTATAATTAGTCGGTGCAAATATATTTGGAGCTATCCCTCGAACAAATTTTTTCTTAGAAATTCTGATTGTAAATTTTGTTTCATTTCTACATAATAAATATTTTCGGTCTGGAGATATTTAAAAACGTCAGGCCTTTATTTGGTCTTAGGAAATGGCTTGTATTTTTTTCTTTTTTCTACATAACCATAACAATGAAATGAAAAAATTCTGCATTGCTCGGTTGAATAATTTCCGCAAGCACCATTCTGAGATCAAGTAATGAAATACAAATTATCAAGTACCATAATATGCTGAGTGATACATTTCTTTGGATGCGTGAAAAAAAATTATATTCCACAAGTCATTAGGGTGTACTTTCAGGGGTACAAAAAAGTATGCTTTTATGGAAATACAGAGAAATGACTGATGCCCGATTATGAATTTTATAGAACTGTTCAATATCACTGACCTGAACTTTCCGACGACGATGCCGATAGCACTACGTTTACTCCAAACTCAGGAGTTTTGAATAATTCGCGCTCGCATTCTTCTGTAATCGGCGTCGGCACGTCAATAGCACAGTTCGGGTCGGCATTTTCATCGTCAGTTGTTTCAGTGACTCTTGCACTTTTTTCGAGGCGTTTTAAACGCCGATTAGCTTGCTCGTAGTTACCTGTGAGAATAAATACTCTCTAAGATACGTTAGTTCGAATTACCTGTAACAGTATATCCGAGACTAATAATGTAGGTACTGCCAGAAATTTATGGAAAATCCACAAGAAATAGTTGTTAGCATTATTGCATGATAAATTATGTTCTTGGGAGAATAATATCCTATAAAACGGTTATTTCCGAATGACGATACATATCCCGATGTCGCTATAGTTTTGAGTTGAGCAAACCCTTTTTAAGAGCGGTGTGGACACAAGTGCAGTATGTAGTCAACACAGCACGCGACACGTTTCCTACCTTACGTTTCTCACTTTAGCGGCCAGTAGAAAGGATATTAAGGTAGTAGTCTCGTGAATACTTTTCGAGATAGATTTCATGCAAATTTTTATAGATGATATTTAGAGTGCTATAAAAACATTGACTTAATTTGGAGGGGATGTACCGTTCGGAAGGCAAGATATTAATTATTAAAAAATCGCTATTATACATGCGCTTATATGGCCAAGATCGGACTTTCTGCTATAAAAGAAACGACGAGATAGATTTTCCAAAAACTTAGCCTAATGGTAAAATAATCCTTCCCACAGATTTAAAAAAAAAATGATCTGTTTTTACCGTTCCAAAGAAGAAATAGAAGCTTCAAAATTATGAAAATAATTAATAAAATAGTAATAATAATAATAATAATAATATTAATAATAATGATAATAAAAATACTAATCGTAAAATAATATTAACTATCAAAAGTTTTCGAGTACAACCCGGCGAATGGCCGAGCAACTACCATTACGCGGCCGCTAAACTTTTGGCTGATGATTTCGCGAGACTATAATAGATGTGATCAGAAAAACAGCCGGTTGGACAAAAATTTTTGTAATCTTCGCAAGATTTTATAAACTACGAGCCAGAACAGTTGCAGGGTTCAACACAAATTAATTGTTTCGCATTGGCTGTACCTCGCGATTTCATACCTTTGTACGTCTATCTTTCGCGAAGACGACGCTGCATACTTACTGGATTCTAATTTCTGAATACAGTATAATATAACTACTAATCCAGTCTCACGGTGTAATAATTTTATCATATGACTCACCAGCTTCCTGCAATATGAGAACCCTATGGTGTCTCCATTTTTCACTAGCCAAGTCTTGGTTGATTACCATTTGTTGTAAAGTTTTATATTCTCGTATTGGATGGTATTTACATAGTGAAACTCCTTTCATAGTTCGCACCCAAGAGGTAGGCACAATGTCCAATAACTTTTTTTTGTAGGATCCAATCAATTCAATGATCAAGTACTCGCTACCTGAATTCGACATGACGATATACTCTCTGATCTGCAAAAACAAATATTGACTTGAAGATTTTTTATTATTAATTACCATGTTCTACCGAGATAGTTGCAAACACTCTACCAAAGGTGAATTGGATTGCATACAAAAAAGATTCACGATTGAACAATAATAATAATGATAATAATAATTAACGAAATCATTCTAGATATCGATATCTCTACTTGTCACTTTTTCCAAATCATTACGTATAATATATCTCTTAATAATTCATAAGTGTGCTTCACGGATTGTGACCATCAGAACAGGATTGGGCCAAGCACAAGGGTTGATACCGAGGCCTTAGCTCAAGCCAAACGTATACTAGCTTCGCGCCAATATTGGACCGAGACTGGGGCATGGTTCAGGTTCACTTGCATAACTGTGTGTGTGTGTTTTTTTTTCGTATCTCGTGCGAATAAACTATATTTTCTGATCTTGGAAAAAATGTTCCGTAATGTATGTGGGGCATTCCACGCCAACTCGACCTGGGTTTGACCCTCCACCCGAGTAGAAATTGACGTCAGGCGCAGATCAGGTCCTGCATAGGCTTACCTGACGCCTGATCAGGCCCTGATTAGGAATGTAACGCTGCGTACTAGAATCACCTGATCAGTCTGTACTTGTAAGGGATGATCCAGCCAATCCTGACCAGGAACCTATCAGGCGTTACCTAGTAATGCACGCCTGATATTAACCTGACCAGGGCCCCAACAGATACGCCTTGGTGACGGATGCCTGATGATGACCTGGTCAGGACCACATCCGGTGTGCTCTATTAGGCACGCCTGAGTTCAACCTCATCGGGGCCTGTGGAACGTCAGGCTGGCCTTATCAAATTTCTACTCGGGCACTCTTGTGATTTGGTTCATAATTTTTGACATCGTTGTTCCATCTTTCGAAAGCTCTCTGAATTTTTTCCAGATTTTTTTATTGAAATTTGTTCAAATAGGAAAATAAATTCACTCAAGAACAAAATCACACAGGACATTTTTTAAAAATCTGAAAAAAATCTGAAAAATCCTCTACTCGATTTCAAAAATTTCGGCGTGTGGACCAGAGTGGGGCCGGCGCTTGCTTCTATATGTTATTCGCGATTTTCTGGGAAAACAAAAAAAAAAAAAAAATGGACGTAACGGTCAGTTCACTGTGGGCAGTTGCATGAATATTAGAGAATAGGCTCTATCAATCAAGTCGAGTCAGTAAATTGTGTTCGCCTGACCTTCGCCTGACGTTCGAGTGATAACTTCATGATGAATAATAGTTACATGAATAGTTTTATATGTTACTCCAAATTTTTCGGAAATTTTTCCGATTTTTGTGGAGTCATTTCATTCGTTTTCGATAATTATAGATGTGGTATCATGGATGACAAATTACATCGAATCGCGAATAACATATAGAAGCAAGCGCCGGCCCACTCTGGTCCACACGCCGAAATTTTTGAAAACAAGTAAAGGATTTTTGAGATTTTTTGCAGATTTTTAAAAAATGTTCTCCCCGTGTAGAAATTCTGTTTGGGCTGTGATCAGGGCCTAAATATTTTGCCCGATTTCAATTGAGGCCCCGATCGGGCCAAATCATCGGGATTTGATTAAAAGTGTAACGCTTTGAATCACAGGCCCTGATCGGGCCAACATGTCAGCCCCTGATCAGGAAAATCTATGATGGGCTGACTAGGCGTGTAGAACGTTGCATGACGGGCCCTGGTTGGGAGAATTGATCAATACCCGATTAGAAATATAAAATTCCCGTGTGAAAATCTGATCAGGTCCACATCAGGTCCCTATATCGGAGCTCGTAATTTATTTTTGACCAATTAAAATGTAATAATACTGAAAAAAAATGAAAAATACGGGTTGTCGATGGATTTTATCGTCAGTGGACCAATCCTACGCATTTCATCGACGAAATCAAATTATGAAACCATTGAAAAAACCGCCGTCAATATTCGTCCCTGCCGGGGCTTGAACCCACGTCCGCTCGATTACCAGTCGCACGCCCTAACCACTACGCTAAACTATCGTATGATATAAGTTCCAACACTTTGCTACTTATTAAGGGCATGTCAAAGTGTTAAGTTATTACTCGAAATATCTCAAAGTCATAAAAATTTGGCATTTTCAGGACGAGATTGAAGTCCTTGCATATATTATTACGATTAATTACTGAATCTTGTATCATGCATTTTTCGTTTACGCGGTCATGTGTTTATCCGAATGAAATATGACACTTTGTTAGAAAAAAAAATGTCCCAAGACATTCACTAGAATTTTTATGATTATTTTGATAGTTTTTTCTAATTAAAACAGCATAAATTTACTTGAAGTGGCAAATTCTTCTCTCGTATCAACTGAAAACAGTTTTGAAATTAACGTAAAAATTGTAGTGAATCTCCTAGAATACTTTTTTTTCTCTAACAGTGTACCTATGCATTTGATATTTTACAAATCCGGTAAACTGATTTTTTATGAGAAGACCTGATTATTTTTCGAGCAGGCCCTTATATCTGTTGGCCTCATGAGAACTCTAACGTTCATTTATGAGAAGACCTGATTATTTCCCGAGCTGGCCTTGAGTTGTTGGCCTTATAAAAACCCTAACGTTGATTTATAAGAAGATCTGATCATTTCCTGAGCAGGCTCTGATTTACTGGTCCCCCCTGAAACCTTGCGATTCGTTACTGAGGACGTCCGATCGATTCCTGACCAGGTCCTGGATCAATGGTCCTCTCCTAAAACCTCACGATCCATCACTCAAGACCACGGGGCCAAGTTTCTTGTAGGAATGACCGCATCCTGAGCAGACCCGATCTTCTGGGCCCCATCGGAATCTCTAGATTCATTTCTAAGGACACCGGATCAATGTCTGAGCAGGACCTGGTCTACCGGCCGCTATCGAGACCTCAAGACTAAATTTTCAAGAAAAATGATCAATTCCTGACCTGGACCTGTGACTTCTGGATCGCATCGAAATCTTGAAATTTATTTTTGAGGACACTGGATCAATGCCTGAGCAGGACCTGGTCTACCGGCCGTTATCGAGACCTCGAGACCAAATCTTCAGGACGGATGATCGATTCCTGACCTGGACCTGATCTGTTGGCTCTATCAAAATCTCAATAGTGCATTTTTAGGGACGACTGATTGATACCTGATCGGGTCCTAGTCGGGTGATGGTAGGGATATCTTATTGTGGAAGTCACAATTTACACCGATTAGGGCCCTAATGTTACCTGGGGCGTCCCGAAGTAATTTCCACACGGGTTCTGTGTGATTTTTTCCTTGAGTGATTTTATTTTCCTATTCGAACAAATTTAAATCAAAAAATCTGAAAAAAATTCAGAGTGCTTTCGAAAGATGGAACAGCCATGTGAAAAATTATGAACCAAATCAAAAGAGTAGAGGGTAAAACCCAGGTCGAGTTGGCGTGGAATGCCCCATGTACAGGGTAAAAAGAAATGATCGGTCGCCGCTCGGCCAGATGATTCTCCAGCTCGAGATCGGTGGAGATATATCAAAACTTGTAGCCGAAAAATTGACTTTGACCCTGAAACTCAAAGTCAAATTTCTTTCTACCATACATTCATTAAAAACTCGTGTTTTTGGACCTCTGAAACGGGATGAAAGTCACAGGTTTTCGACCGGGGAAATAAGTTGGGAAAAAAACTCGCCACAGGTAAAAAAAACTCTGGCAACAGGGAAAAAAACTCTAGTGACGGGGAAAAAAACTCTTGAAACAGTGAAATAAACCGTAAAAGTGCTGCCCCTAGCGGAGAATCATATTGAGTACGATGTTTTCGTGACGACTCGTATGGAAATCGAAGGAGCCGATTCAACGATTTGCTGCTCTGGTGCGCACTGCGATTGCTCCGAGTTCAATTTAAGCCAATAGGTAGCTTCATTCTTGTGGATTTTTATAAGGCTGTATTCGTATTCTGTAACTTCGACGTTGTTTATCTGTTGCCATGCAGATTCTGTCTTCGCTTTTGTTCGGACAATTATTATGTCTGCAATTATTTTGCAGTTATAAAATCGAAAACGCTATAAAATCCAACCTCATTCTTGAGCGCGTCAGCGAATTCTCGTCCTGTGCCCGTGTATGATATCAGAAAAATGGGATCTGAAGCAGAAAATAACCGTCCATCCACGCCACCTGGGATACTCGAAATAGCAGAAAGTGTTTCAAATCATATGTTCCCAGAAAAATCGATAGAAATTTATGAGTCGGCCTACAGGGCATACGTAGACTGAAAGACGTCCAAAGGCGCAAAGTCGTCTTCAGAATCAGTTTTACTGGCATATTTTAATCAGCTTGCGAAACAATATAAGCCTACAACCATCTGGTCATTATATTCAAAGCTTAAAAGTACCATCAATATTAAAGAGAAAGTTGACATAAGCAGCTACAAGACACTATCAGCCTTTTTGAAAAAACAGTCGCGTGGATTTCGCAGCAAAAAAGCCAGCGTATTTACACCCGAGCAAGTACAGTCTTTTTTGACAAAGGCCCCAGGCGACAAATATCTTGCAGCGAAGGTAAAATTACTGTACATACCTATAATATACACTCTACGTATACGTATACTCTTATATCTATAATTTACTCTGTTATTTACAGATCGTTCTAATTTTTGGGATTTTCGGCGCATTGAGGACTGATGAATTAACAAACGTTCAAGTACAGCACATCAAAGAACAAGGGGATCTGTTGCAGGTCCAAGTTCCCAAAACTAAAACGATGCAACCACGATCGTTCGTCATCGCTGCAGATTGTGCCAAATATGTGAAGCAGTATCAATCCCTTCGTCCAGCTAATCTGCCTTCTGATCGCTTTTTTATAAATTATCAAAATGGTAAATGTACTGCGCAGGTGATTGGGAAATAGTATATTGTGCATCTAGGGAGCAAAAACTTCCTCCCGTAATGCACACGATATTTTTCTTTGCACATGGATGGAAGGCCTAGTCCGCTCGCGGTAGAGAGGGGGCAGGAAGAAGTTTTGCGTCCTTTGGTAGGAACGGCCGTGTGGAAAGTCTTTCCTCCCAAGGGAGGCAAAGCTTCTTTTTGCTCCCTCTCTGTCGGGAGCGAAATAGGCCTTTCCGTTCATGTGTGAAGAAAAACAAATTTTCGGGCCTACCTAAACAGATTGCTCAGTTTCTTGATTTCCCTGACGCTGCATCATACACGGGCCATAGTTTCCGCCGTACCTCCGCAACAGTACTTGTTGATAAAGGAGCGAACATAGAAACATTAAAAAGGCACGGTGGCTGGAAATCAAGCTCTGTTGCGGAGGGATACATAGCGGAATCCTTGGGAAACGAAATGAATATCGGGGATATGATAATGTCATCTCTGAATTTGCCTTCAACCTCAGACGAAAATCGCAATCCCGGAATATCGTCGCCAAAGCGTCCAAGAAAAGACGACTCAACAGACGCACTACCTTCTTCATCCAAAGTGACTTCTAGCTGTGAGCAAAAACCATTTACTTTTGGAAATTGTGCGAATGTCACAATTAATTACACAGGAAATCCCAGAAATTCTCCATAATTTTCTATTAGTTGTGATTTAGTGACAAAAACTCATGTTATTAAAAACTGGAAAACTGTCATTTTTGGCTTAAAAGTAAGATTAGCTGGGATTTGGGGATGATTGAATAATATTAAAAATAAGAAAGACTGTAATATTGTGATGAATATATCCTGAATATAAAATATATAATCCTAAATATAAGTACTATTAAAGATGGAAAACTGATTCCAAGTTCAGGTTAAGTGCAATGAGTACTATTAGAGTTAAGAAAAATTGCGTAATTTCAAGATACGATTGGATATGATTTGAGTACGAATCTATCTCGAATGAGAAAAACTTTATGATTTTAATATAAAACTGTGTGTCAAATACAAGTATAACCTTGAAAATGTAAGAAACTGCGTCATCATTACTGCAATTTTAAAGGTATATTTTTTTTGTCGGGGGGCTTCGCCCCCCGAACCCCCTACCGGGGGCTTCGCCCTGGACCCTTTAGAGTGGTTTTCCAAATTTTCCTGGCTATTGTACCTTCGTATTCTATTCGCTTCCGCATTCGCTACCTGGCCTAACCTAACAATAACTGATTCTTAATCTCAAACATGCGTTTTCACTCGTTTTTAATGCATTTATTGTAGAAAAAAGTATATGCACCACGGGAAGGAAGCAGGCATTTTGGCTCGCGCAATGTTTGCAGAACTCGTCTTCAGTCTCGGGCGCCTATGGCTCCCTCGACTTACAACTCGTTCTACAAACATCAGCGCTCGACAGAAAACGCCTGCTTCCTTCCCTCGATACATAATATACTATTATTGTTTCGAAAAATTCTACTCGTCAAGAAGAACAAAAGTCTCTGAGGGACCATAGGTCAAAAACAATGTTTAGAAAAAGATTATTTTCAAGATTTTTTCCATCTTTGAGCTTTTTTTACACCTATAAGATCGTATTTTTGACCTATGGTCCCTCGAAGACTTTTGGTCTTCTTGATGAGTAGAATTTTTGGAGACAATAAAAAAATTTGACCTTGCATTTCAGGATCCAGGTCAATTTTGCGGCTACAAGTTTCAATATATCTCCACCGATCTCGAGCTGGAGAATCATCTGGCCAAGTGGCAACCAATCATTTCTTTCCACTCTGTACATACACATTAGGGTGGTCGTTAAACAAAAAGTTATCTTGGATGGCCTTCAATCGGTTCTAAATGTGGAAAAAATAATTCTCTAATTTTTTCAGATTTTTAGTTTGACTCCTTATGGGCCCTATTTTCACATGAACTTTTTCTAATTCGTAAAAATCATAATTTAAGTGATTTTTACATTAAAATTCTAATCAACAAAGCTGAATCGCATAATGAACGATGTTATTCATGTTTCTATGAAACAGTCAAAAATCGTAAATGGGTTATTTCATACGAGTCGTGAATGTTTTAATTCAGTCAAATATTTTCTATCCATTTTTTTGATAATATAACTAATTAAACTTGGCGCTACGAAGCCTACATTCGAATTGAACAAAATGAATTCAAGTACAACATACACGTTGATTGAATCTTTAGCGATGGCTTCAATTTTTTTTCGTCAGAATTTCAAACTATTTACGAAAAAAATTAATGACAGAATCAGCTGCAGAACTATGGCATTGAAATACTAAGCACCCATGTGAAAGACCTGAAACGGAGGCCTAATGTAACCTCAAGTTCACCAATACAAGAAAATGATAGCTGTATCAAAAAATGATAAAATGAAAAATTAAATCTTTAAGGTTGTTGTCCCGTGAATTTTTTTTCGACAATTTTTTTTTGAATTTTTTATCGTGAATATCTCCAATAATGAGCTACAAAACAAGCCCAGGATGATCGCAATTGACCGTCTCAAACTCGAGATAAACATTTTTGAATTTTTTCGAATTTAACATGTGTTTAAATGCAGATTCACCGGTTTGAATTATTAAAAAACGAATGACTCGACATTTTTTGATGAAAAAAATATCATATGGTTAATTGTAATCTTCTGAATCGTTTGATTCATCATTCAGTTTTTCGACCGTCTCGTTTGGATTTTATAGTTAAAACTGAAACATAAAGCGGCGCGTATCTCTCTTCCTCTCGAGTGGATATATCCTGGCTCTCACTCTGACAGAGCCATACATTGTCGCTGACTAGTACGAATATATGGGTTTTAGGTTTTGGTTCGGACTATCTCGGGACAATAACCTTGACGAAAGAAAAATCAATAGAAAATAATTGATTAATCGATGTATTGTGTTGCTCTATTATTTTTACTTAACTTATATCGGTAAAATGCCGATGTAAACTCTAATCTCAGGGTGTTTAGGAATTAATCCACGCGCCTACTCTTATATAAAATCAAGAATTATGGAAGGTGACTCAATTCAGATTATATTGGTACATGTAAATAATGCGTTTTTATTTGGAATAAGAATGTAACATGGTTATAACAGTTTTTTAAGATTAAAGTTTGAACATTGGTAGGTGAAAATCTCACGTGCCTCTTCTGAGGGCTTCTATATTAATTGACTTCTTATTTGGAAGTATTTACCGGCGGTCAACCGTGATCTTAATATCTAATACCTAATGCTAAATATCATAACTCTGACTGAGTTATACTTGTCCTATAGCTTGTTTAGGACTCCTATATCTAATCGCGTTTTTATCTTAATAACTATTACCTATACTACTTGAAATCACTTTTAAGTGAGTTGAATCTAAACATACTTTATACTCAATGAAATGACTCCTTAGAGTTGAAAGTTATCTTAAAAACTAGTGCCTGTATATAATGTATGAACTCTAAGTGAGTTCGTTGCCTATAACTCGTTAGGACGTTTATATTATTTGCTCTACCTGAATTTATCTAAGTAGTGATCTATTAATGCTAATTAAAATGACTCTCTTTGAATCGCTTTGCCTAAAAGTAATTAGGACTTCTATATTATGCTTTGTATTATAAGTTCTCTGACTATTTATGGGGACTCTATAATGCCTATGCTAAGTGATTTGATTTCAAGTGATTTTACTGCAAGTAATTTTACTTCATGTTTGATTTGATATTACTGAGCTGATTGAATATTTTAAAAGAAGAATTTAATTACAAGAAAGGATTTTACTGATTTGACCCCCCAAGAAGTAAAAGAAGAGACAGGTGGTGTGCCGAAGCGATCCCCCACTAGCTATCTTCTACCTCAAAAATATAAAGACTTTACTGATTTGACTCCCACGATGGTGTCCAAGAAGCAAAAGAAAGGACAGGTAGTGTGCCGAAGCGATCCCCCACTAGCTATTCCCCACTCCTCAAACGAGATCGTGTACTTGAAAAAGCAATAGACATGCCAAAACGAGAAGACAGGTGGTGTGCCGAAGCGATCCCCCACTAGTATCTCACTCTGCTATATCCAGAGAGACATTTCTCTGATTAAATGCTATTTAATTGCCGAACTTATCTAATTCATATAGTTACTTTGTAAGCGAGAGAGATTTTTAGGCAATATGGCGATTTGCCGTTAGTTAACCCATGCCTACGGTAGATGGCTCTTTGAGATGGTTGACCGCGCTAACAACAGATGGCCTTTTGATATGGTTGACCGCGCTAACGACAGATGGCGCGCGCTATACGCCTTGTTGTATTACTAGTAGTAGTTTAGTAGTAGTTTATTTAAACTCAGCCTGTTGGCCTTGAGTTTGGACTTGGTCTTACAATTCTTTGTTTCACACTCATTCGCTCCCTATCTCTTCTATCCCGACCCTATTTCTTTGGCTACCCCCGCAGGTTCCTACTCCCACTCTCGTTCTCTTTCCTTCCTAACCCTTTTCCTCTCCTTTTCGATCCCCTCAATCCATTTTATTGCGCTCTCCCTCCCGCTCTCATCTAGTAGGTCCTCTATCCCTATGCCATTCCCTCCCCCTTTTTCGCATTCGTTCAGCAGGTGTTCGAAACTGCCTCGGCTTTTCTCACAGAGTCTACAGCTCCTCTTCTCCTCTACCAGCCAGTATCTATTTTGCTCCTCTTCGTTCCCGCAGCGTAGTCTTGCTGTCGCTCTGTTGCTCCCTTTTCTTCCCACCGTCCTTAGGTATCTCGGGAGTTCCTCTGTCATGCAGTATTTATACCTTGGGTTGTACCTCGATTCCTCTATGCTTGTTCTTTGCTCCTGTTTCTGTATGTCCCTTCCTCTTTCTTTCAGTAGCTCTTCTATGCTTTCCCCCCTTGCTTTTTCTATTTCTATCCCCTGTCTGCTAAATCCGTGTCTCCTAAAGAAGCTGTCTCTGTCCTCCTGACCCGCTGATTTTGTTGCTTTTTCTTTTTCGTTCAGGCACTCCTTTAGTAGTATCCTTCCTTCTCCCGTTCTTATTTTTTCCTCGAATCTCAACGCTCTTGCACCCGCTTTTATCTTCACCTGGTCCCTTTTTGACTCTTCCCTCACCATGTACCCAGGTGTGCACGCGTCCAATCCTAGTGTTCATCTTAGGTATTTCTCTTGGATCCTCTCCATCTTCCCGCACTCCCTCCACCCCCAGATTTCCGCTCCGTATAGCAGTACGCTCATTATTAGGTAGTCGAACAGCAGCATGCGCATCCTGAAGTCCTCTTTCACTCTTCTCTCACCTATTCCCCATACTTGCTTGATTAGGGTGTTCCCTCTTCTCGCCATATTGTTTATCTGGACTTCCTCTCGACCGTTTTTTTGCAGCCTGTATCCGAGGTATGAGAATTCCTTCACCTCTCCTATCAGACTTTCTCCCCACTTCCATTCCGTCTTCCTTTCTCTTGCTCCTCCTTTCTTGAATTTCATTATCTTGGATTTTTGCTCGTTCAGCGTCAGTTTTTTTCTTCTTAGGTATTTCTCTAATGTCTTCATCATTTCTCTCATTTCTGCTTCTTCTCTTGCTACCAACACCAGGTCGTCCGCGTAGGCTAACGACCAGAATTTTTCCCTGCCTATCACCACCCCTCCTGCCTGCGCTTTTCTCAGCGTTTCTTCTAGGTCCGCTATCAATATAGCGAACAGGGTCGGGCTCATCGGGCAGCCTTGTCTTACCCCCAGTTCCGTGTAGAATTCTTCTGACGTGTTCGACCCCACCCTTACCGCGCTCTTCGTTTCTTCATATATCTCTTTAACTCTTGTTGTTAGTCCCTTCCTTACCCCCGCTTTTTCCATCGCCTCCCACAGCTTTTTCCTATCCACTTTGTCGAACGCGGCTTTCAAGTCTACGAAGAAGGCGAACAGCTTCCCTCGTTTCTTCGCCAGCCCCTTGTCTATCGCGTGCTGGAGCACATAGATGTTATCCATTGTGCTTCTACCCTTGCGGAAACCTGCCTGTGTCTCCGGTAGGATCTTCTTCCTTTCTACTTCTTCTCTTATCCTTTCCGCCAATACCGCTGCATAAATCTTATATCCCGTGTTTAGTAGGGTGATCCCTCTGTAATTTTCTGGTTGGTGCCGATCTCCTTTTTTGAAGAGTGGCGTTATTATTCCTTCCTTCCAGCTTTCCGGGATGCCTCCTCCCCTCCATACCTTTTTGACTATTTCCTTCAGTTTGCTCCTCGCCTGCCCTTCACAGTACTCCCAGGCTTCGTTTGGTATTTTGTCCTTACCCGCTGCTTTTCTGGGCTTCAGTCTTCTTATTTGTTTCTCAATTTCCGCCTCTGTCAGGTCCTCCTCTTCATTTTCCTCCGAGTTATCTCTCCCCTCCTCTCTTCGCCCCTGTGTCGGTCTTACGTCCTTGCCATCTATTAACTTTTTAAAGTGTTCTCTCCATTCAGTTATGCTGATTCTGCTGCTCACCTTGGTCCTTGTTTTTCTCTCCTGATTGAGGAATTTCAGGGCTTGCCCCTCCGTCTTTATTTCTTTGAGTTTGACTTCCAACCTCTCCGCTCCTTCCCTGGCCTTCCTGTTGCATGTTTCTCTGAACGCTGCTCTTCCTTGCGTGTACTCTTCCTTTCCCACTTCACCAGCTTTCCACTTCTTGTATGTCTTTTTTAGCCTCCTTTTCTCGGTTTTACATTCTCTGTCCCACCAGCTCTTCCAGCCTATTCCTTCCTTCCTTATCTTCACCTTCTTCTTTTCCATACTCTTCTCTATTGTTTCTAGCAGCTCTGCCCATGCCTCCTCGGTGTTCTCTTTTTCGAGCTCTGCTGTCGCTGTTCTCTCTCCGAACCTCCTCTTCTCTTCTTCTCCCCATACTGTGTACTCTCTGCTGTTTTCTTCTTTTTCATCCGCCTTCCTCCGGTACCTGCTCTTCAGTTCTACTGTCAGTGGTTGGTGGTCCGATTCCACTCTCTCCCCTACTCTGAACGCATCTATCCTCTCTGCTGCTTCCTCGTTCGCGATAACATAGTCTATTACTGTCGCGCCTTGTACCCCCACGTAAGTGTATTCCCCGTCCTCGTCGCCTCTTGTGTTTCCGTTGAGGATCGTCCACCCCCTGTCTTCTATCATTTCCATCAGCACTTCCCCTTCCTTGTTTTCTGTTACGTCTTTTGAGTTTCTTCCCTCTACCTGTCCCGTTTCTATCAAGAGACTCGGTAGAGTCTCGCGCCAAGTACATTAAAAAAAAATTTTTTTTCAAGCGCGAGACTCAACGAGTCTATATACCCGAGAGGCAACTACCCTAACCTATAACGCGAACTAGTATCTTCGTTTTCTTTCACCTCACAACATACACGAATTAAAACTGATTTAATCTAGGATGTGGGCATGGAAAGCTTTCATTTGAGCCCTAGATCGATTAAATCGGTGTCCGGAGTGCTGAGATATGATTAACTACAAATTCTGATACCCCGTTTCATTGTAAAATGTTTCGTTTTCGTTTTCGTCGTCGTCAGACCAAGATTCTCGTTCAAACCATTCCCATGCAATCACTAGACGGGAAAATCCACACAAAAGTTGTAGAGTGACGTCAGTACGAGATAGTTCCGACGTAGATAGCGCCAGTATCGCAGACAGTGTGGCGTCATAACACCTTCGCTCCATGCCCACTACGCGGCGCATTAGAAGAAGTTCTATCTCACTAACGCTATACTGGACTATGCGTCCATATATATACTAGCTGCTAGTTCCTTCTCATGTCCATTGGACAACATGCGCGTCTAGGGCACGGTGTGTTCGGCTCAGCCCTACTGACGAGTCCTGCCGAGCACACCCGGACGAAACGCAAACTCATAAAGAAGGTTCGATTCCTTCGACACGTGGTTCGATCCCACGTGATCACAGAAGTTGATTCCTTCAATTGGTGACCCCGACGTGATGCTTCACAACACGGTCTCGGCTAAACAAACGTTCATGTACTCATAACATAAACGTATATGCCTCGAGTCTTGCTCTCACGTTTAAATTCTGAGTTTCTGACCTTCCACCTCTCACATCTCACAGATGTCAAAAAGACAATAATATTCTCTCTGGGACACCCTATGAAGAATGTTATTCGACTTTCGACTATCTCGTTCGATACTCCTAGACATCATATCGTTGTCACTAGGAGGAGAGTGATGTGGCGTCATAACACCTTCGCTCCATGCCCACTACGCGGCGCATTAGAAGAAGTTCTATCTCACTAACGCTATACTGGACTATGCGTCCATATATATACTAGCTGCTAGTTCCTTCTCATGTCCATTGGACAACATGCGCGTCTAGGGCACGGTGTGTTCGGCTCAGCCCTACTGACGAGTCCTGCCGAGCACACCCGGACGAAACGCAAACTCATAAAGAAGGTTCGATTCCTTCGACACGTGGTTCGATCCCACGTGATCACAGAAGTTGATTCCTTCAACAGAAGCCGTCTCCTACATAGACATAGAGCATGGACTGCGCATTCCCTATACAGCCTATGGTAACGCCGAAAGTGAGAGAGAAGGGTAACACACGCGGCCAAATCTGTCTCTTTCTATGCATTTGACGTTGTTGGTTAGAAAGAAACAGATTTGGCCGCGTGTATATGCTGTCTCTTTCTACCGACCGAGCGATTTTCGGCCCGAATGCGCAGTCCATGCTCTATGTCTATGGTCTCCTACACTAGCAGACGCGTATTGTCATTTCATGTTTTTAAATGCCAATAATAAAGGAAATAAGAGAAATACGAGCAATGCTTAATACAAAATATGAACGTACAAAAACTAGTGAATACCCACCGCAAGCCCCTCGGGTGCCAAAACCTTACGCCAAGTACATTAATGTGATAGTCACCAATAAAAATGTTTCGATGGGTTAATCTTAAATCCTACGATCTCGAGCTTTTGAGGTTATGCGAATCGGCTGACGTGTAAAATTCATGGTGATAAATAAAATAACAATTATAAACGGACAAGGCTGTCAGATGAATATTAACTGATTTATGAATGCAATTATCAGAAGAAACGGTTTTTTCGGTTCAATTGTTTAGCAAGTTATCGCCTGAGGAAGTCTGACAAGAGAAAATCAAGAGAAAATGTTGAAGTAGAAAAATATGAGGATAGCATTATTCGATATAGGGAACGGCAAGGAGCCAGACCAATAAAGCCGAGTTCAAGCGTTGGATTGCAACGAATTTTACTTCAAGCTCCATGTTAAGCTTATCTCCGAAGGCTCGTCTGCTGAGACTCAAATTGTGAGTCAAGGTTATACGTAGGATTCCGACGAGTCCTATAATCTAACTCCGTATCATCTGGTCAAAATGAGATTTTCAGTCAATGTTGTTTGTTGGACTTCGATAGGCTTTATTCTACACTCCACGTCAACGTAGTGCCTTGACCTTCGGTGGAGATAATTTTTTAATCCATAATGTATATTAATAATTTAATGTCAAATTTCAATAAATTTGTTACATTTTGGTATGCAACATGTGTCTATATATTCGACTCTATTAAGCTTTCTCCATATTAAGATTAGTGCTATCACGACAAATGGAATGAAATTACTTATTTATGGATTATTTAATTTTGTAGCGGGTCGCCATATAAGACGAGAGGATGATGAGAGAAAACGCTTGGGTTGCAAAGTATCAAGATAGTGTTATTTGATACGAGAAACGGCAAAAGTCAGACGAAGAGAGCAGAATGCGGGTGTTTGACTTCATAAATTTCCATTTTATGCTCTACGCTAGTATTGCATGAATAGGCTCAATTCTAAATATTTTGATACCTTCTGTTCAGACCCGAATTGGAAGTTGACGTTATAAGTACGGGACGCGTACATGTTCTTTTTGCAGAGGACCTAGTTGCATTAAAAAAAAAACTACCTACGAATTGCAATACATATATCTGATATCCATACATATTTAGTCATGAGCAGCAACTATAACCCTGCGTGCAAGTAACTCCGTCATTGCCGGTCCCAGGCCCAGATGAGACAGGAGGAGGGCTGCACGCAGGGTTAGATGTTGTAGGTATAAAAAATTATTGTAGTGGAACAATTTGTAAACGCTATGAAAGTACATTACGCGTCACTCTACAAATTTGAGACTTGGGGAAAATTATGAGCACACTCGTGCTCGTTGCTGTTGACGTTCCTGCTTATCGAGGGACTTCGGGCGGTATGAAATAGCACAAAACAACCGAGCGAGCGTAGCGAGCGAGCACAATTATTAGGTGGTCAAGCAAAATTTTACGAAAAGTAGTGAAATCAACCCCAAAAAGCACCTTTGGTGCAAAAACCTTCCGCCAAGTCCATTAATGTGTAGATCACTCCACCAAAAAATAATCAAAGGTTGTGCTCGCTCACTCGATTGGTTGATGATTATCAACATACAAAAGCATTGAAATCAGATACAACTGCCAAGTACCTGTAGAATGATAAAAGTTTGGAATTGAAAAATTTGTTCAAACTAAATAACGTTGTACTCGTTCGCTCGCTGCGCTCGCTCACTCTATTGGCTTATGATTATGGGTTGAAAAAACAATTCGGATGAAGAGATTGAAGATGTCAACATTTATCTAAAAATATTCATAACGAAAAAATAATTTAAAAAAAATTAAAAAAAAAAATTTGGAGGTAGTGGTACTTGGGGGGCCTTTTGTAGAAAAAGAAATCTAAAATATCGATCACGAACCATGTCAATGTCATCTGATAGATATTCAAACATTGGCCCGCCAACGTACCACGGACTCCAAATTTTTTTTTTTAATTTTTTTTAAATTATTTTTTCGTTATGAATATTTTTAGATAAATGTTGACATCTTCAATCTCTTCATCCGAATTGTTTTTTCAACCCATAATCATAAGCCAATAGAGTGAGCGAGCGCAGCGAGCGAACGAGTACAACGTTATTTAGTTTGAACAAATTTTTCAATTTCAAACTTTTATCATTCTACAGGTACTTGGCAGTTGTATCTGATTTCAATGCTTTTGTATGTTGATAATCATCAACCAATCGAGTGAGCGAGCACAACCTTTGATTATTTTTTGGTGGAGTGATCTACACATTAATGGATCTCTCCTACCCTGCATATTTCCCCTCTCTTCCCTATCCTCGCGTTAAAATCTCTCCCTATCAGTAGGGTTTCTTCCTCCTGCTCTCCTACCTCTCTTGTTAGTGTGCTGCTCATTTTGCCCATGCCCTCGCTGCAGTACACTGTTATGATTCTCCATACCTTACCCTCTATCTTTATCCTCCTCTCTTGCATCCCTCTTTCATTCACTCCTCCTGCCTCTATCCCTATCTCTTCTATTTCTTCCCTAATCCCTGTCACGATACCTCCGCTGGCTCTTCCCTTCCTGGCTTTCCTTTCCGCGAACTGTGCTTTCCATCTGTATCCTCTGGGCATCATCTTCTCTAGTTTGTCCCATTTCTTTTCCTCTATCCATGTCTCTATCAGGCTGACTATGTCGAATTGCTCCAGGTATTTCCATGTTTCTTTGTCTTTATTTTCCATCCCTGCAATGTTCCAGAATATTATCTTCGTTCTATTGCCTGCTGCTGCCTGCTTCCGCTCTCCCCCGCCCGCTTCCGTGGCCCTTGTGTTCTCCCCCTTCTCGAAAGTTACGGTCCGGTCTGAGTTCCTCTCGTCCTTCCTCCCAGAACCACCATTTCCCGTTTATCTGGATCTTCATGTACCCCAGCTTCGCTTGCATCCCCTTTTCTCTTTCTTCCTTCATTCTTCTGCGTAGTGCCTTCTGTATTTCCTCTTCTTTCTTGGTGTAGTCATTGTCTACGTATATTGGTTTCCCTCTGAGCGATGGTTTCTTCCTCATCACCGTTTCCTTGTCCTCCCAGCTGTGCATTTCTGCTACCGCCGTTGTTCTGTTGTCTCCGACGATTCTCACTCTTCTAATTTCTATTTCTATGCCCAGTTCCTCTTTTATGACTTTTTCCACCTCTTCCTTTTCGTTTTCCTGCGTCCATTTCCTTCCTCTGATCACTATGTTGTTTCTTCTCTCCCTTCGTTCCTTCACCTCCCAGCTCCTGTCCATTCGTTCTATTTTTTCTTTCCATCTCGCCCCTTGGCCGATGTCTTCATGTGCGGCCTGGGCTTCCCCTCCTGTCGCCCCCCTTGCTGCCTTCTCCTCCAATACTGTCAGTCTCCTTTCCATATCGGCTTCTCTCTCCCTTCTGGAGGCTTCTATTTTCTCCGCTCTTTCTTCTAGCTTTCTGGCGTTTTCCTCTGCCTTCTGCTGTTTCTGCTCCGATTTTCGCTCCCTCTTGCTCATTTCTTCCCGTAGATTGTTTAGGTCGCTTCTTATCTCCTCTCTGTCTGCCTTGGCTGCTGTCCTGTCTCGGTTGAACTCCTCTTTCATCTCCTGCCTCATCTTTTGCAGTTCCCCCATTATTGCTGCCAGCATGCCCGTCTCCGCGTGTCCCCCTTCCTCTACCTTCCGTTCCGAGATTATTTTATCAATTTCCTGTTTTTCCTCGCTCTTCCCCGTCGCGTTCTCGGGTTTCCGTTCTGCCTCCTTCTTCTTCATCGGCGATCTTGTTATAATGGTATTTCTCTTACTCGGTTGCTGGAACAGGTTTTCTCTTATCCACTCGTCTTCTATCTCTCTCTTCCTTTTGATACCTTCTATTGTCCCTAGGCTGTTGGCCCTCTGTCTGCTCGCTCTTGCTAACTGCTCTGCTTTCGTCGGCCTCCCCCTCTTACCTGCGTTCGGTTCGCTTTCTTTTGCTTTACCGGCGGCTCTGTGGGTGATTACCGGTTCCTCCTTTCCGTCTCCTTCCGCGGTCGGTAACCTCTCTGCTCTCGTCTCTTGTTCTGTCTTCTCACCGGTGTCGTGACAGTCCCTTCCTTTATTCGTTTCTTCCTTACCTACATTCATTCCTTCCCGCCAAATTCTTTCACTCACACATCCACGCCTGTGTATTCTTTCCTAACCTCCAAACTTATCGATCCCTCTTTCTATCCTAATATCACGTCTCCCCTACCTTTTCCTGCTTTCCCTATTTTTCTATCTGCCCTCGTCCTCTGTCCCCTTCTCATCGATCTGCGGAGGACTCCCTGACTTTCTTGTGTCGCACTTATTTTCTACTTTTCGGTTCGCACTTCTTCGTTCACTCCGCTCAGCTTACTCATTCGTTACCAAGTCCCTGTTGTATTACTATTTATATAGGTCGTGGCTTGGCCGCGTTACAGTATTAAAATATGTGAAATAATAATTTCAATTTTTTCACTCGAGCTGTGTGTAATATACAATAATAAAACGTATCCGTTGCAATCTCACTGATTTAGATTAGACTCAACTCAAATTAGGATTTTTACGAATTAAAAGAAGTTCATATTGTAAAAATAGGGCCCATAAGAAGTCGAAATAAAAATCTGAAAAAATTGAAGAATTATTTTTTCCACATTTAGAACTGATTGAAGACCATCCAAAATAACTTTTTTTTCAACGACCACCCTAATACACATGGCAAGGTTGATTCTGGCCCGGAAGTAATCGGGTTATCGTATTAAATCGTACACCAACAATCACTTCCGGGCCAGAATCAACCTCGCCATGTGTACTCACATGGAGATGAGAATTATCTTCTCTAGTATTACGTTTGAAAAATGACACGTACATTTCATAAAACAGAATTAAATAATACAACCTGACCGTATTTATAAAATCATAGGTAGAGTACCGTGAAAAATAATGAGGCTGAAGTTCATAACGTTAATGTAACACGAGATTTTAAAAACGAATGAGGCTTGACCACTGTGAAAGTTTACCCACCCCTGACGGTAATAATTAATATATTTGGATCTGAAAAATTATTCACCGGTGAACGGAGAGTAGGATAATTCCGAAACTCTGGCATAGTCTTTCTGAGACCACTACCCCTTCGTAATAAATTGCGATCAAAATCGAATCCCCGGAACCCACCCTTAACGGGGATAGTTGATGTTTTTTAATCTAAAAAATTATTTACTGGTGAACGGAAAGTTAGATAATTCCTAGACTTTGACATAGTCTTTCTGAGACCCCCTACCCCCTCGTAAAAAAATCGCGATCAAAATCGAATTGCCGGAAACCACCCTTGACTCCATAATTATTAACTGGTGAACGGAGAGGTAGATAATTCCTACATTTTCATATAGTCTTTCTGTTCCCCGCGATTTTTTTACGAGGGGGTGGGGTTCTCAGAAAGACTATGTCGAAGTCTAGGAATTATCTAACTCTCCGTTCACTGGTAAATAATTTTTCAGATCGAAATATATCAACTATTACCGTCAGGGGTGGGTAAACTTTCAGTGGCCAAGCCTCATTTGTTTTTAAAATCTCGTTTCACATTAACGTTATGAACTTTCAGCCTTATGACAAATAATAATCCGACTTTCAAATTCGTTCGTTGCTATTTTGACTATTTCTACACATCATAGAATCAATCGCTATCGTTTGATAGAACCAATATTGGCCCAAGGCTGGCATACTTGGGGACACATGCTCCTAGGACGCGCAAGGATCTACAACATTGTACTCACTTTGTTCATCATTTATCTCATTGTATCTTTTATTTTACTCTCTTGTACTAATGTTCTTCGTCCAATATTGTTATTATCACAATAAACCAAAGCTATTCCCCCATGGAAATGAATATATGTTGGTTATATACGAAAAAGATATGTTGCATATATGTTGCATATATTTTATGTGTGTACATATATGTACATATATTCCGCCAAAAAGTTGTATAAATCGTATGTATTAATTATATGTGCATCATGTATGTAAAATGTATGATCGATGTATGATCCTCATAAAAAAACTGCAATTTTTATGAACAAAATTTTGCATACAAAATATATTTGTCTTTTATGAAGCATATGAACTACATACAACAGAAATATACATTGGCGTACATGATTGATGAATGCGATTTTGATAATTCATAGAATACTACTCTAATGTGCGCATAGAGATTGTATAAATTCCAAAAACTTGAAAGTTATACCAATATATATTTTCATATATGTTTTTTATTCTATTCAAGCGAATATTATACCATTGACGTAGAACCAAATGAAAATTAGCTTTGTCAAGAAAAAACGACATTTCATAAAATAAAATTAACATAAAATCATTATTAACCAAGCGATGGTATCAAATAGATTTAAACAATCAAAATGAAGTAAAATCGGCTAAAATAGCATAGATTCACAAACACAGAAAAGTCCGGCCATTGAGCAAGCGCACGTAGGTTAAGTAAGAAGTAAGGTTAAGTAAATCGTTTCATTTCATTCATTCAATCATTCCATTTCACAGATTATCATTTTATGTTTTCTTTATTATCTTATCATTTTATAAATAATAGTTCCAAACGAACACCTGCATATCAATCGTACAAATAAATACGAGATGATCTTATGATCAGTAATATAACCACGAATCTGATCTTTGTCTTGCACTTTTCTTATTACCTGGTTTCTATATTCTGGCGTGCGAATAGCGAACGAATCGAATAGTTATAATTGATTATCATTGTATTTGTAACTTATTTGAAATGAAAAAAAAAATTGTTCATGATCATAGTATTCGATAAGTGTACCAGGGCCCCTATTCTGTAACTTTTCGTTGACGAAACGATCGGATCAGCTTCTTTTGTCTTGTTTTCCATTGGGTAGATTCGTCTTTCTTGAAACCTTATTGGTCGCTGACGTCACACTCGATCGTAAAATAGGGTCGTCCACGAATTTTCTTATCATTTCATATTCCAGTAGTTTATGGAAAAATAATGAGGACGTATTTTTTCCCTTTTCATTTAAACGAAAATTGCAGTATATATAAAGAATTGAAAACTACTAGTTTATAACGTCACCCATGTTAAGGTATATCTATATGTATCAAAATCAGTGAAATTCAATTGCCTATAACATTCGCAATTTTCATTTGAAAAAAAAAAAACAAAAAATGTACCCACTATTTTGAGATATTTTCTACTTCATGCGCCCCAAAAAGTAAGACAAAATTTTTTTTCGGACGACCCCATTATCAATACGATCGTAATCGGAGTTACAGAATCGCAACCCTGTGCAACCTTCTGGCATCATGTTAATTATTTCCCCGAACAGCCGGGAGAGGTCACCGCGCGCGCGTATGATGTGACGTCATAACACCTTCGTTCCATGCCCACTACGCGGCGCATAAGCTGAAATAGTCTCTCACTAGCGCTTAACTGGATAACGCTTCCGTATATATAGAAGTTACTAGCAACATCCAATGTACACCGGATAACATGCCCGTGACAAAGGACTCACGCGAACTAGTTTAATTTCGCCACCCTTTAGCTGGTGAAACATCAACAATAAGTTATTATTATATAATATATTCAAGCATATATAATACGAATAAATAAATTATATACAGAATACTGTAAGTGTTTATTTATATCCTATATAATATACATATATTTAAGCATATATAATACGAATAGATAAAGTATATACAGAATACTGTCTTACATTCAGAATACTTTTTTTTAAATATTTGCCGAGAAAAACTGAAACAACAAAAAACAAAAAATAGTGTTTCATGTGTTCATCCCAATCGATTTGGATTACTAGATCAAAGTACTGTTATATTTATCATGAACAGTCCTATAAACAGTAATAATTTTGAATATTTTCAGACGTCACATCTAATAAAACAATGAAATTATATATTAATGTATTTAATTTTATATTTAATGTTATATGTTTTCTTGCAAATAAATGATATGATTCTAATCTTTCATATTTTTCTTAAATTTAAATCTTAGGTTAGTAATTCGTAGTGGTTCGGATGCACACAAGCCACAAACTTCGAGGTGCCGTTTACTTCGAACACATTTACCTTCTCCGCTATAAGTGAAATATTTATCGCCGCTAAGTTGTCGTGACGTTTTTTCAATACTATTAAGTGTTTTAATCGTCTACCCGCTATGAACGGAGTGTTTTCTTTTTCAAAATACCTTCCTAATGCAAATGGAGTAAGATTACCATCGATTCTTATGACCAAAAATGTATCTATTTCAAATATTTCTAGATTTTTTAAAATTGCGTAATAACTTGCTCTTTTTTGAACTCTTGAATATTGTGTTGTGTGGAAAATCTCGTTATTTACGATTGCTCTTTCATAGCTTTGGATGATAGATTGTTCATCGATTTTGATATGAAACCTTTGTACGGCCAAGTATTGATCACGTGGTAATTCATGAAGAAAAGAAGCTGCTCCCAACATACTCGCATCTTTCAAAATTAAAGTAGGCTGAGCGCGTTTCTGTTTCTTTAATAAACTGTCCAAGTAGTCTTTCTGATCTTCTTTCATCGACGCCCAACAAGCATGGTACAGACGATCGACGACGCCCTTTAGACGAAACATATCGCAAATTTGAAGAGCTACTCCATTTGAACTCTTCACATAATGAAGTAATTCCTGGTTAGAATTTTTGTACGGAAACGCACTATGCGTCCATAAAGGACCCCAGTTCAACACACTGTCTGGTAAGTGTGCGAGTAAATGTACGTTGAAAGAAACGTGCTCCCTGCCATATAATTCTTCAACGCCGTGAATGAATTCAATCAAGCATTTGCGAGAAAACTCGATTTCACTCGGCATGATTGACGTTTGTAAAAGAATAGAGACACCATCTACAAGTGAAGCCCAGTGTTTTACTAAATTGGTCGGAAAATGCGCTCGCAATATCGGTAAACTGTAGAATAACAGAAAAATAGCCCATTCATGAGCCTTCCAATGTGAACGGTCTGATATTTTGCGTGGAGTCCTCGAGACTTCCAGAGTTGGAAGGGTCGATAATAAACATTCGTCTATCGACTCTTCAAGATGTCTAAAATAAAAGTCTCTTTCGTGGTTAGAAGAATCGAACCACAGTGTGCAAAACTGTCTGCAGACGCCCAATAGGACACAATGCATCCAATCTACGTCTAATGATCGAATAATATCGAAACCTGGTATATCACACAAAATCGATTCACCTTTGACTCCCTTCCTCCTGTTTCGAGCGTGTTCTATCGTTTCAGCATGCGTTCGCAGTCCTTCGCCGAGGGGCTTATTGTTTATATCCAAAGGATAAACGCGTACAAATCCTCTACCTTTAGCTATGGTTTCACCAGAATGTAGACATAGACCGCAGCCATATTCCCCGTTCAATTGATGAGTGTTCCTCAAAAGTGGTCTTGCAACTGAATCGCTAATGCACATGAGCACTGAACACTTTTTTCTGTACTCAGTTCCTTCCAATTCATAACTGAACCCTTCGGTGTATAAACTTTTGCTTTCAACTACGAAAGGTCTCAAATACTCGTTCATTATCGGTTTACCCTCGCCGAACCAAAGTGCGTACAATAATATCGTTGTTCTTCTCTATTTCGCTCCTAATTCGTTTATCGAGCATAAGACCGGATAGATAGAGGTATTTGAACTATCAAAAATCGGAGCTCCATCGACGCTCCAATTCAAACTTATCATGTCACCATCTACGTTTTGTTTATACAGTTTACCGTCAGTGATATCTTCAATTCCATATTCGCAAAGCTTTTGCCTTTTCTGTTGACATTGATTGTGAGCATCGGTTATTTCAAATATTTCTTTGAGCTGTTGGGCTAGAGATAGAGTTATGAATATGTGGTGCGTATTCAGATTTGTTCTCACATCAATTTCGGTATCGCAGCTACCGCAGTGCAATGTTGAATCGGATGCTATTCCTACGTAAGATTTACATCTGGGACAGAGGTGATATACTGTCATATGCGTTGAAAAATCGTCAATAATTTTCTTCCAGTGATATTTCGTTGATTGTTCCGTGGGTGAACCGGACATGACACAAAGCAGCTGGCCAACGTCTTGTGTTGCAGCATAGGTTAGACTGTGTCGTAATTTCATTGCCAATATCAATACAGATCGTATTAGAACATCATTTGAATATGAATTGCTGGTTGCGGCAGATGGTTTATGAGTACCACAAACATCGTTCAAAACTGGTAAACCAGACCTGTTCGGAGTATCACGACCGGTACCAGACGAAGCTCGCAATGCAGACGAAGATTGCTCGAGAAAGTCCATCTGGAGAAAAGATTTGACAATATTTTTTGATATGGACCTTACTTCAGAATGAACCTTTCTTACCTCAGCTAAAGACGCACAAAATTTGTCAACGGCGTTCAAAAGGTTATTGAAAAAATTATCACAATCTTTGCGAAACAGTCAACATATTATTTTGAATACACTTACTGCATTGATTTCTTCAAAACCGGCGATTCCGATATGATGAACCGACGGCGTAAGTTCAGTTTCGATGGAATGAATGGGTTCATCTGCTCCATTTGAAGATTCTCCCCTCAAAGAACGATAGAAAATCATTATTATACTTCTGAAGACGGTCGCAGGCATAATTGCAGTGCTTCATAATTGTATTTACTTTGAAAACTTGTCCATTCAGAAGACAAGTTAATTCAAAATATGCTTACATCGAATTTACATCATTTTCTAAACATGTATTGCATGAACTTGAATATGATCAATAATCAACACAGGATCGTTTTATTTCACGATTCTATACGGAGTAAAAGTTCTTGATGCAGATGACTACAGAGGTTTTCAAAATTTATACTAACGATGATGGTGAAAAATAGTATACGTCACACAGTTTGGGGTGGCTTTTTTCACTCCCGTGTGACGTACACTATTTTTCACCACCCCCCGGCATCGGAATGTACGACTTCCCGCTCACGCGAGGCGCCAAAAGTCGTACTTTCCGTGCAGGTGTGGTGAAAAAATATATTATTACACCATACGACAACGATCTTATGTACAGCACTGAATATTTCAATTTCTCACATATACATGGATGCATGGTTGAACATTTTTTAAATATAAAAACGAATCGTTGAATTTCTAAATATTTTCTAGATACTTACAGTATTTTGATGGTTAGATTTTTGTATACAGGAGTCGCTGGCTGCAGCACGATTCACCGTACGTTTTTTGCGAACATTTCTGCGAACATGCATTTATTATTAACATCAAAATAAGGATCCAAGATAAAATACATCGTAAACTGTCTACCTTGGTCTGTTTTTTTTCGATCTCCAAAATCGTTTGGTGCTTCCTGGAATCGTGCTATGACTCCCATAATGGGTGTAGCTTTTGTACGAGGCCCATTTCTTTTTTACCCGCGCGTCGCCCTCGTGGACTGAATCAGTCATGATCACTTGAAATGAATTTTCTGGAAAGTTTCAATTCAGCGGCCAACTCGAATTAAAGTAAATGCGTTTGAAACTGCAAAATAATTGCAGCTAAAATCGGTGCGTTCGGTATGCACTCGATTCGCTCGAAGCTCTATTCGGAATAGTCAGATCGGTATTTACCGACCGGCGCTCGATTGTAGAGCAAATAAAAATTTGAGAGCATCCTCGGTGCAACTCCTGAGCAGTAAATCGAAAACGCTTTTAGCTAATAACTGTACAAACAAAAGCGAAGGTGTAAAATGTGTAGATATCTGCATGGCAACAGATAAATAACCGTACTTCAACCAGCAGAGAGAATAATTAAAACGCCAATAGGAAAAATTTTTCCTGTCCACCGGCAGAAACTCTTCATTCATTCAAAAGGTAAGTGTTAAAGCTATTCTTGTATCTTCTCGTAACATATTAAGGGTAGAATTATTGATACAGTAAAATAATCATCTGAAAGACTGCGAAACCCCGTGCATTTTAAATGGAAAGGCTCATCCTCTGTTATCAAGGGTCAAGCGTTTAAATAAAAATCTCAAAAAATTACAGCCTTAGTTTTGATTCACTTGGATTTGATTTATGGGGATTATTACGTGATCATTCTATACAGGAAGCCAACGAAGATGTTTGCTTCGATCAGATGGATCGGTGGCAAAGATCACAACAAGTATACTTCAGGTTTACCGATTCAGTGGATCAGGAATTTTGAAATAGAAAAATTCTGCTCGGATGCATAGGAGCCGGTACCATTTGTTATCGAGTGGCGTGACACAGCGAAAGAGCCGATCGGTGGCTGGATCTGTCACGATGGTTTCGTAGTAGCAGTTTCCGGTAAGAATGTTAAAAAAAATTATCCATAGCAAAATCAAGTTACAAATTGAACATAACATAAACACAAACGAACATCATTTTGTGTATATTACAGAGCGTAAAACTAACCTGGACAAGAAATTGAAAATAATCGATGGAATTGAAAGTCCAAAGAGAGTTTGGACACGAACAGATTCGCTCACCCACAGTAGAATTACCATAACAGTTAGTATATATGCCGAACGTAGATTTTACAAAAAGTAAAAAAACGTTTACACTGTTTGCAATAGATTCCGACTGGAATAATCGAAATACTTTTACAGAAGAAAACTACAAACGAAAATTCGTGTACACAACCGATTTCGTCGTCTTCGAAAGAACCTAGTAAGAAAAAAAATGAAAAAAGAAATCAGTCGGGTGTCTCCGACAACGACATTATCGACCGTGAAGATGAACGTACACCGAAAGATCTGTCGGGTATATACAGTCTCCATACACTCAGTGACATGGAGGAAAATCAAAGAAAGGTAGTAATTTGAATCGGAAATACATAAAAATGTATTATTCGTATGGATAACAATAAATATCTTGCTAATGTATGTTTCGGTATCGTATTTACAAGGAAATTTCGATCCCGTTTATGGTCAAGATTTACCTTGTACAATCCTCGTCACGAAACCTGTGACACCTTGTTTATATCAAAAAAAATTGTTTTAGAAGATAGGAAGTGCTGGTAATTCAACGATTATAAACCGCATACACATTCGGAAACAAGGAAAGATGAAACAGAAACGATTGCAAATGGACAGATCCTCTGAGACTGAGAGCGAGGACGAAATAGACACTGACGAGCTCGTTAAACGGCAAAAGCTTCATGAAGAAAGGAAGGGTATAACATACGGTTAAAAGTCTTAATTTCATATTATGGTACACTGATAGAAAGGTTTAGTTATTGTTAGCGAATCCATTTAGTTGGACATTTTTTGCCGATTCATTCCTCTGAAATATGGATTCGTTAACTATCAACGAATATTCATTTGTTACTATCAACTTTTACCCTCAACTGAATATTCGTTAACCATTAACAAATATTCGTTAACTATTAACGAATATTCGTTAACTATTAACGAATATTCATTTGTATTAACGAATATTCATTTGTTCGTATCCAACTCTGCCCTTCGTTAATAGTTAACGAGCCTCGTTAATAATAACTGAATCTTTCTATCAGTGTAGAAACTCAGTTCCCGTCCAAAAATTTAATAACATCACAGCTTTGGGTAATTTTGGGTGGATCCATTATCCGTTTGACGCGTTTAGACCCATATATAAGTTAAATGTGAACCGATTCAATCACTCGTACATAATTTTAATTCGTGGTATGTAACGGAACTGAAAATTTGCAGGTAACCATAAACTTGAGAAAAAGTTGGAGATGATTTGCAAGCAGCTGGAAAAACAGCGTAAACGACGGCACAGAACTCGACAGTCTTCAAGCAGTGACTCGTCGAGTGATTCTAGCACTGGCAACCCGAAGGTGAATGGGTTACTATCATTATTTTTTTGAGTTAAACTACGCAAACTATTCAACAGAACATTACGTGAATTATTTATCCAAACATTGGATAAGTCACCAATTAATTATTTGGTAATCACTACTCCGCGTTCTTTCTGCAGGTAAAACGCATCGGCGCAAGAGGCAGCCGCGTTAAAATCACGGATGCGCGATGGCGATCGGCGAAATCACAGACGTCATACACTGCGATGGGTGCAACACTTCTGATGTTCCTATTTCCGATCGAGACTTTACTTGTCAGTAATTTGAGAGGAGGACACCACAAAATCGGCGGATCAGAGAATATGCCACGCTATCGAGCACTGGATAAGAAAAAAGTCGATGCGATATATTGTAAGAGCCCTCCAAATTTTAGCTTCCCAATAAACACCAGTTCGTATAAAAAACGTATAAAAAGGTCATATACTCTACGTTTATTCAGAGGATGAATGTTCCTCAGTTAAACGGATAAGCAGCGTTTATTGAAAACGTTACGTCGATACGTTTAATATTACGCAATTAACAACGTTTAATACATGTGTACCACTTGAATATTTGACCAAATAATTCGTTGCTAAAAAAAAAAAAAATTAAGGTACCTAAAATGAATTTATAACAATACATGAGGCGTCGATCAACATCCACTAATCGCAAACAATCGTACGTTATTACAAGGTAAGAATTTTAAGATGAGAAAAATTTCGCATTATTGTTGTGGTCGGGATTCGATCCGGGGACGCTCGCATTCGCTTGTATTACTATTCGCACGCTCTATCGACTACGCCAAACTACCCATTGACAAAGTCAGTCACTTTCTCGTAATTGTTCTGGATTTTGTATCTGTCTCAGTGATATCAGTGTTTTAATGTAGCTGAGATATCTCAACTGAACATCCGAGTGGCAAGAAAGTTTTTTTCATTTAATTTCTCGCCTTGAGTTCCACACGTTCTCACTCGATTTCATTACATTGCCCGTTCATTATTATATCGGAAAAAACGTATAAATGACGTGTAGTTCCGAGCGTATAATCATCGAAGGAACTGGACGTTGTTATAGTGTAACTCAAAATTCGCGAGGTATTCGTTGATTTTTTGGTTTTCGAAGACGTTTTAAGGAAACGTACGCAATACGTATATAATATGTGTAGCAGTATACGTACGTTAGAGCGTTTCGTACGCGCAGTTGAATACACGCATCCTTGTTCAGTCTAATAAACGTATAAATGACGTTCAAACGACAGGTTTCGAGCATACGTACGCAATACGTATATAATATGTGTAGCAGGATACATACGTTACAGCGTTTCGTACGCGCGGTTGAATACACGTGTCCTTGTTCAGTCTAATAAACGTATATCTCACGTAAATTCACAACGTATTCGTTGTCCGAATTATAAGTTATATTAAAGGCATAGGAAATTATTTCTTCGTTTAAAAAATGTGACTATCGAACATATATTATCGGATAACTAATAAACGTGTATGATATACGTTTTATAAAAGTATGATAATATATGGATACCAAAAATCAACGAAGGAGACGTGTATAATACGCGTAATATACGAGCTGGTGTTTATTGGGATGTTGAGCTATCGATTATTGAAAGAAAGAAAAAAAAAATTCTGGAAAAATATATCGCACCTTGGCGACGAAAGTGACACAACTCAAAATATGTCATTCTTCGATACGGACAAATACAGAAAATTGGAGAGTTTGGAAAATCATCCCATTGATTTCTGGGGAAAACTATTCATGGCAAACAATTAGTTGAATCCCTTTAGGATTACACGAATGAAAGTTCGGATTTGTTCGACTTTACTAGGGAGCCCTTGATGACCGCAACTAAGGGTGCATTCGATTGTGTCACTTTTGCTTTTTCTTTCTCTTTCCAGGTGATTTTGGCTACTACAGAAATGACATTTTGCTGGGTTGTAGAATCGAACCTTGCCAGTTTGAATATGGCATTATCTCAAAAACGGCATATTTTGAGTTGTGTCACTTTCGTCGCCAAGGTGCGATATATGTATTTCCCCCCTTAAAAAAAATGGATTGACAATATTCAACTGAATTAAAACACCCACGACTCGTATGAAATAACCCATATACGATGTTTGATTATATTTCATAGAAATATGAATATCATCGTTCATTAGGCGATTCAGCTTTGTTGATTAGAATTTTAATGCAAAAATCACTTGAATTATGATTTTTACGAATTATAAAGAGTTCATGTGAAAATAGGGCCCATAGGGAGTCGAAATAAAAATCCGAAATAATTAGAGAATTATTTTTTCCACATTTGGAACCGATTGAAGGCCATCCAAGATAACTTTTTTTTTAACGACCACCCTAATGTCCGCCTCCAATCGCCCCATCGATGGAAAGTGAAAAAAAAACGGAGTTTTTTTTTAAACAGTCTAATAATTATTATATATTGTGTTAAATTATATTCACTTACTGTCCGTGTCTGCAAGTTCGTGATCCTTGCTGGATGCACTATTTATGAGTCGCCATTTACTGACTCGGGCACGAGTTAACATTCGTTTTCGATTCAGATCCATAACTAATTGGATCAATTAACGTGTTGCAATTCGAATACCAAGCTATTGGACAACTCATATCCGGTATAGCAGGGCAATGACTCTATCGTTCAGCGAAATACAAGAATGCGCTAAACGTGGTATAGCAGGGCAACGACTCGATCGTATGGCGAAATACATAGCAATGTGCAGACGCAGCACCAAAAGAGTCGTTAAAAGGCAGGCAGACGACGGGCCCGTCGTCAGAACATCGCGACCAGAAGCAAGACACATTATATAGAGATTAGTTGGAAATTAGTAAAGCCTTTGTAAAACTTCATATATTAAATAAACTTGAATTACTTTGTACGACTGAGTTCCAACTCCTAATTCGACAACGAACCTTTGAATAAATTGTAGTTGTATGAAAGATCTCAGGATCCCGATTACAACAAACGGAACTTGAACACGAGATTCACTATTGCTCTGATACATGGAAAAATGACTGAGGAATCGAATGTTCACCAAGTCCGTTCAACATGCGACTGACTGCCTTTTGTCAATGTGACGCCCTTTTATTTCATTGAAGCCAAGATCACTGTAGCCAATATCGGACAGGCATAGCTGACCGATGCTGGACCATTGCAATGGTTGCCGTTTTCAAACCAATGTTGGACAGACATAGCTCACCGATGTCTGACCACTGCGATGGCTGCCATTCCGAAGCCAATATCGGACGGGCATAGCTCGCCGATGTCTGACCACCGCGATGGCTGCCATCCTGAAGCCAATATCGGACAGGCATAGCTGACCGATGCTGTACCATTGCAATGGTTGCCGTTTTCAAACCAATGTTGGACAGATATAGCTCACCGATGTCTAACCACCGCGATGGCTGCCATTCTGAAGCCAATATTGGACGGACATAGCTCACCGATGTCTAACCACCGCGATGGCTGCCATCCTGAAGCCAATATTGGACGGACATAGCTCACCGATGTCTGACCATCGCAACGGCTGCCATCCTGAAGCCAATATCGGATAGGCATAGCTTACCGATACTGGACCATTGCAATGGTTGCCGTTTTTAAACCAATGGTGGACCGACATAGCTCGCCGCTGCTTCACCATTCTATCAAGATTCGATATCGTACCAGCGCAGGGCCGTCCCAATCCGCCAATGCAAGGCCGTTGTACCAGATTGCCAACATTGGCCTAACGCTGGCCCGATTTATTAAATCGGCTGCCGTTCTATGATTTCTACACGGGCACCTACCATCACCACCAGCAACTGCTTTGACCCATCAACGGGATCTTGTACCGACGAAGAGCTAATGGAAACTAACAATATCGACGAAACTACCAATCAAGACCTGACACACCTCGCAGAAACTGCGTCATCCTGTGTCACTGAATATACAGGCGATCTATTCGCAAACAAAGAATCCTGTCTCGCGCACTGCGTTGGCGCTGACTTTCGAATGAGCGCTGGAATTGCTATTGACTGTAGAAACAAATTTGGATCAGTTCAAGCTCTTCTAGATCAAAAAGTTGAAATGGGCAGAGGCGCAGTCCTACAACAAGACAACAAATACATCTTCTATCTAGTATCCAAACAAACAAGCGATGATCTTTCAACCTACCAGTCACTCATTAATTGCCTATCTACGCTGCTAAACAAATGCAAAGAACGAAGGATCCACGAACTGGCTATGCCACGCATTGGGTGCGGACTTGACAGACTGAACTGGACAAAAGTTAAGCAATCGACAAACAACATTTTTGCAGGTGAAAATATCTCTATAAAAATATACAGCTTAGAAACACCAAGACTATCCACACACAGAAACGCTCCGGCCCCCAAAGGGAAGCCTCCTCCAATTCATATCCAAAACCAACCACTCAACATCACCATCAATCAGCTAATAGCTGAAAACATCTAAAAAAACGCTTTTAAAATCAAATATATAGCTCCAGAGAACTCCACAATCACATCTACATCCTTTAACGACCACGCAGCAATAACTAACATATGAGTCAGTCCACGTCAAGCGGGACGGATTTGGCCAAAAATATTCGTCGATGTTTCTGATTATTTTGTAATTTTTTTCACATATTCTCTGGGTAAAATGAATGCATGGAACATTTTTTTTTTTTTCGTTTACTCGAAGGGCTTAGAAGCTACAAGGGGTTGAATTTTCGAAAAACCACCAAAAATCGGAATCGCGCTCTCCTTTAAACGTGAATATCTCTGGTTCCCTTAGTCGTACAAACGTCATAAAAAACTCATTTTGAATTTCTTGAATTGCACTTCCGTAATATTAATTTTAAATCTAGTAAATAACCAATTTTCCATTTGTTATGAACAATTATATTATTTAAACGCGATTTTCGAGATGAATGCCCCCTTCGAATATTCTGAACAAAATACGAGCGTGTTCCTTGATTCATTCTCTACAAAATCTGTGAATTTAAAAATGGAACTCCGATGGAAACTATATCTAAAAAGCGATTGATCCGCGCGAGACGTTTCTTACTTTACTGGCCTGGGTACGTAATATACTATTTTTATCCGGCATTTTCACATTTCATTCTCACACTTATAATCTGTTGGTTGCGACCTTCTTGTTTCTAAGAAGTCAAATCGTTTCTTCTAAGTTTTCACGAGCAATTTTTTCAAGAGTATATTATGTCAAAATTTCAAATGGATCCGATGAAAAGTTCAATTGATACCCTACAGCAACTGTAGGGCCCTTTCATTATTCATAGGCAGCTGATCTCAGAAGGTAGAATGGTACGTAGACAGCAACGAATCGACGTTTTGGAAGCTCGCGCATCGGCAGAAGGTCTATTATATGGCCCAGGAGCAGATGACTCTATGTAAGTAATTTAATAGCTTATGCATTTGTATTCAATATAAGGGTTTAACTTTAAACGCGTTTTTCTCAAAACTATGTTTTCGGATGCGGTGTCCACTATATTGCAAAAACCACTCGATGGATTTAGATGAAATTCATACAGCATATTCTAGGCATTAAAAACTTAGGCCTGATCGAAGGATTTTTTCTTCTGACCAAAAATTCTATTTTTCAATAATAATTAACGAGCGATTTTTTACGAGGGGGAAATAACCCATTGAATTGACCTGCAATGGTCCGTAAATTGGAATAATCGAAATTAATGCGAATCAAAGATCTATTCTGAATTGACACGAATTAATTCGCATTGGATAAATTCATTCGAATTGAGAACAATTGAAATTTTTTTGATGAAATCAACAAAATTAGACTTAAAACGTGGACTGAATTACCCAAAAATTATAGCACAATTTAATTACAAGAACCAAATTAGATTGAAAAGGTTAATAGGAATTAATTGAAACTGAAAAATTGATCCGTCATTGGCCGCCATTTTGCGAAATTTAAAAAAAAAAACTGCGATCAGGCCCAAGATAAACTATCAAACTAACTGTTGTTTTCTTATTTTCATTTTAGATGAACCACAAGAAGTACGGATGGCCACCGCGAAGCACTTTTATAACATAAAGGATCACAATCGAGTTGACAACTTAGTCCAGATGTAATTTTTTTTTTGTTGACATTTTTGTGAACCTTACTCAAAGATATAGTTTTAAAATTTCGTATTATGTATTAAATAAAACACACTATACAAAAGTTCATGACAAATTATTGAAAATGTCTATTTTTCACACCTCTGACTGCACGTAACGACTCCACATAGCTATACATTCGGGTGGTCGTTAATTTCTAACATATACTTGCCAGCCCCTGAATCGATAGATAATGACCCAAAGTCACCGCGTAATTTTTTTAAGATTTTTAGCTTGATGGGAAAGCGTGCCGAAATCAATTTGAAGTTGGAAAATTTGAAATTTTTTTTCTTGTAATTTTTAGTATAAAAGCAGGAAATAAATGTAGAATGACGAAACAATTTATTCATGGTAATCTTATAATATTAGAACGTTATAAAGACTATATAAAAAAAAATGAATTAATGAAAATGAATAAATAAATAAATAAATAAATTAGAACAGAAAAAAAATGAAAAATAAGAAAAAAAAACAATAAATAAATGAATAAATACAGTCTAACGTGATATTACAAATATGATAAATTTACAATAAAAGACATTTTTTGTGGAAAAAATTTTTGTCATTCTACATTTAATAACCGCTTTTTTACTCGAAAATTGGTGGAAAAAAAAAGTATTCATTTTTTTGATTTTTTCAACATCAAACTAAAAATCTGAAAAAAAATTACACAGTGTTTTCGGGTCACTATCTGTCGATTGAGGGGGTGGCAAATATATGTTAGAAATTAACGACCACCCTACTATACATATATTACAAGTGATTTTTGTTCTGTAGGTTAAGAGTTGACGAAAAATTTGTAACAGGCCGCTGGCGATATTTACTGCGATACTTCTTCATCAAGTGAAGGATTATGAAAACAAAGGTCAATGAAACTAGAAGCGTTGTCTGTTACGTGGTCACAGTGATCGTTACCCAATTGCCCTTGAAAAACTATCATTTTTCAATTTCCACTAACTACACTACAGTCGACGGTATAATAAAGTATTATATTTTCTATTCAGACAGTGTGACTTCGTCTGAGGATTGTTTGTAATAATATCATTAATATGATGTTACAATGAGTACGTAACTACGTATTTAGGCATACCAGTCGAAAGAGTAGAAAGAAGGCTGAAGTATGACATACCTAGATAGTATTGTCATGATTTATCAAGACTGGTGTATTTAGTCTTCCTGGACGCGCTGAAAGTATTGTTACCCTTATTCTGTTTATCCTATTTGATCAGTATCTAGTAGTCTATATGATAAAAGACATATTTTGAAATATGAGAACCTCGGTTGCTGCGGCAACAAATAATATTGTAAAACGAATCAGTCTTGCCTTAGCTTATCACTAGTGCAGACCTGTGTTTTCTGAATACATAAGTATATTCTCTCGATTCATTTAATTTCGCTTTGATTTACTTTATTCCCTTCGGGAACCTACTATTAACTAATTATCTTCCTTTAAAAAAAAAATTTTGCAACAGTATTTTAGACAATCTTTTAGTTCTAGCTACACTTCGACACGACAGATGTGACAATCTCGCAATGTTTTTTTTTTTGATAGAACACTGATAGAAGGATTTGTTAATATTTAATAAGATTTATTTTTAGACATAGAAATTTTCAGTTTCAAAACATTTTTTAAAGAATGATGGAAAAAAAATTCTTACAATCAAAACTTTCGATATCTAAAACATCAGTTCATCAAATATTATTGGTTTGGTCCGGAATTACATTCATAAAGAATATTTGATCAAAAATTCAGGAAATTTCATCCAACGCAGCAACCTGCATCGTACGACAACTGCTTTTTCTTCGATGGACTGAATTTATGTTCAGCGGAGGACATGAAATCTAGAAAAATCATGAACTATGTATTAAAATAGCACTAATCAACTGTAGAAAAACTGAGTCACTAGAATGTTCTCTCAGAGCGTAGCAGTAATTTGAAACCCCAAAAAGCACCTCCGGTGCAAAAACCTTCCGCCAAGTCCATTAATGTGTAGATCACTCCACCAAAAAATAATCAAAGGTTGTGCTCGTTCAGTCGCTGCGCTCGCTCGCTCGATTGGTTGATGATTATCAACATACAAAAGCATTGAAATCAGATACAACTGCCAAGTACCTGTAGAATAATAAAAGATTGGAATTGAAAAATTTGTTCAAACTAAATAACGTTGTACTCGTTTGCTCGCTGCGCTCGCTCACTCTATTGGGAACTCACATGTGGCACCCTGACCTCTGGTGGCCAAATATCTAACTACTCATTCCCAGTCGCTGCCTGGTTTTTTCTATAACTATATATAACAAACATGGCCGCTCATTCCCAGTCAATTCACTAGGCCACGCCTCCGTGTTGATTCCCAATTGGCTTATGATTGCTGGTTGAAAAAACAATTCGGATGAAGAAATTAAAGATGTCAACATTTATCTGAAAATATTCATAACGAGAAAATAATATAAACAAAATTGTAAAAAAAAATTTGGAGTCCGTAGTACACGCGTCTTTTTCCTTTTTTCGACTTATCGCCCTTGCGGGCATACGTCAACAACGTGTGTGAACCTAGCATTTCATGTGCTAGCATTTCATAAAAACTTGGTTGTTCCTATAGCATTCACGCGAGTTCTATAGTTCCTGATAGCTTTTATCAATAGTTCTAGTGAATTATTACTCAAAAACTGATTAAAAAAAAATGAAATGCTAGCGGCCGGAACCTAGCATTTCATGAGTCCAAATAACAATTTCTAGACACCACACACGGAATGTAACACATTTCACGAGGGTTCTCAATCCTTCTCGAATAATTGATGGATACATCCGACATTTCAGATTGTTTTCAGTGAACTTTTACTATAATTAAACCGAAACAGACCCTAAGAGTGGAATGCTAGCTCAAATTCTAACCCGATAGGTGAGTACTAACGATATTATGGTAAAACTCGCTTTTTCCAACTTCAAGGCGAAGAGTTCCGGCAACACGAATTATTTATATCGATTGTTTATAACAAATAAACCGAAGCAGACCCAAAAACGTGAAATGCTGGCCCATATTTCAACCCGAGAGGTGAGTACTAACGATATTATGGTAGAACTCGCTTTTTCCAACTACAAGGCGAAGAGTTCCGGCGACACGAATTATTTATATCGATTGTTTATAACAAATAAACCGAAGCAGACCCAAAAACGTGCAATGCTGGCCCATATTTCAACCCGAGAGGTGAGTACTAACGATATTATGGTAGAACTCGCTTTTTCCAACTACAAGGCGAAGAGTTCCGGCAACACGAATTATTCATGTCGATTGTTTATAACAAATAAACCGAAGCAGACCCAAAAACGTGAAATGCTGGCCCATATTTCAACCCAAGAGGTGAGTACTAACGATATTATGGTAGCACTCGCTTCACCCAACTCCAAGGCGAAGAGTTCCGGCAACACGAATCATTCATGTCGATTGTTTATAACAAATAAACCGAAGCAGACCCAGAAACGTGAAATGCTGGACCATATTTCAACCCAAGAGGTAAGTACTAACGATATTATGGCAGCACTCGCTTTTTCCAACTACAAGGCAAAGAGTTCCGGCAACACGAATCATTCATGTCGATTGTTTATGACAAATGAACCGAAGCAGACCCAAAAACGTGAAATGCTGGCCCATATTCCAACCCAAGAGGTAAGTACTAACGATATTATGGTAGCACTCGCTTTTTCCAACTTCAAGGCGAAGAGTTCTGGCAACACGAATTATTTATATCGATTGTTTATAACAAATAAACCGAAGCAGACCCAAAAACGTGAAATGCTGGCCCATATTTCGACCCGAGAGGTGAGTACTAACGATATTATGGTAGAACTCGCTTTTTCCAACTACAAGGCGAAGAGTTCCGGCGACACGAATTATTCATGTCGATTGTTTATAACAAATAAACCGAAGCAGACCCAAAAACGTGAAATGCTGTCCCATATTTCAACCCAAGAGGTGAGTACTAACGATATTATGGTAAAACTCGCTTTTTCCAACTTTAAGGCGAAGAGTTCCGGCAACACGAATTATTTATATCGATTGTTTATAACAAATAAACCGAAGCAGACCCAAAAACGTGAAATGCTGGCCCATATTTCAACCCGAGAGGTGAGTACTAACGATATTATGGTAGAACTCGCTTTTTCCAACTACAAGGCGAAGAGTTCCGGCGACACGAATTATTTATATCGATTGTTTATAACAAATAAACCGAAGCAGACCCAAAAACGTGCAATGCTGGCCCATATTTCAACCCGAGAGGTGAGTACTAACGATATTATGGTAGAACTCGCTTTTTCCAACTACAAGGCGAAGAGTTCCGGCGACACGAATTCTTCATGTCGATTGTTTACAACAAATAAACGGATGCAGACCCAAAAACGTGGAATGCTGGCCCATATTTCAACCCAAGAGGTAAGTACTAACGATATTATGGCAGCACTCGCTTTTTCCAACTACAAGGCGAAGAGTTCCGGCAACACGAATTATCCATGTCGATTGTTTATAACAAATAAACCGAAGCAGACCCAAAAACGTGGAATGCTGGCCCATATTTCGAACCAAGAGGTGAGTACTAACGATATTATGGTAGAACTCGCTTTTTCCAACTTAAAGGCGAAGAGTTCCGGCAACACGAATTCTTCATCTCGATTGTTTACAACAAATGAATCGAAATAGACCCGAAAAAGTGAAATGCTGGCATTCTTACATTCATCTGACTGAACTTTCGATGTTTTCACTACTATCACCGGCTAAACGTATCCAAATATAATGAGCCGGCGGTGGTCATTTTTCAGAATCCGGTTTTCACAAAAATACACCAAAAATTGCCTTTCATTAAATTATTTACAGAAAGTTACCGGAAGTTTTTTTCCACGAATGATAATTTTCTTCATCGGTAGAGTTTTCGCGAAATCAACCGAGTGCCATAATGGTTTCGCCTCAAGTGATTTGATTAGAAAGACTATCGTTAATCTTGGCTTAGTGTACTGAGGGCTACTGTTCGCTGCTGATGCACATCTGCCGGTTCTGCCTTCGTCGATCAAATATCAGGTGAATAAAATGTATCACAGTTTCAAATTTGCTTGCAATATAACGTAATCCATATAATTATTGTCTACATTCACGTGAGTTCAGTGCTGCGATGTGTAATATTCAGAGAAATAGTATTCGGACATTTAATTACAACCCAATTGCTTGTATCGGTAATACCATGTTTTTTTCAAACTCGAAATAAGGAGATATAGACGGTTTTTGTATATTGTCGGAAAAAGTTCCATTCAGAACGTAACGATCATAAAGATTATGTTCTCACTTTCAGCGTTACCAGAACCAACGACGAGGACGTAGTGAGAGATGGCTCCATCTTTTTTTTTTACGTTTTTCATACTTTGTTGTATTTTTTAATTTTTTTTTTTCAATTTTTTTTATTTTTCTGTATTTTTTGTACTTTTTTTATGTTTTCTCGTATTTTTTGTATTTTTTTGTATTTTTTTGCATTTTTATCGTTTTTTTTTGGTAATATTTCAAATATTTTTATTGTTCATAGTATTCATTTTTGCTCTTATATTCTTTCGTTTATATAGATAATGTTTCGCTTTTTTATGTTCTTAGAATCAATATATCTTGATCATTTATATCTGTTAAATTATTGCGTGATCAATAGGGTGTTTCGTTTGGAAGCTAAATTTTGTTTTGAGTGCTACAATATATATTTATATATAGCAATAGTCACCGATCTCCGTTTCATCCTTTTGTCGATAATACATATGCGAACAAATGAGGTTTGATAATTGTGCTCTTTTGCACGCTTTCGCGCTTACGCCGCATATCATTGTACATATACCAATACAATCCGGCCTTCGTATAAGCCGTGTAGTGCTCATGTTCGTAATGCGCTAATCCAGCAAGAGCATATACATCACCGCCTAATGATATTGTCGGTGATATAGATTCGAGTCGGTGAGAAATCGTCTTATTTCTTGCCTCATAATTTTCATCGGTTATAACTGATAGATCCAGCAGTATATGCGGGCTGTAGACGACTTCATCATCCAGAATATTTTTGCACTTTATGCAGGTTCTTCTTGTCACCAAAGCATCATCGATAGCCTCTTGCATCATATGAAATCCGTCGTTCAACAATATATCCACGTTAACAGAGATTGTAACGCAAGGATGACTGTTCTGATAACCACACGTACATGAAGAATTTTTTGTACAACTTGGCTGTTCAGCGAAAAGGTAATCGGCCAAGTGGCTGACATTGCAGTGGGCATCCATACGTGTTATTGTTCTAGTGAACAAGATTTTTGCGTCTTTAAACAAGTTCAATTCCCACAGGATATTAGCTCTTTCCACGTAATGTTTCGCATTGATTTTCTTTTCTTTCAGCACTGTGAGAGCCAGTTGAATGAGTGGACTTGCGGATGAGGAAATTTTATCGTGGTAACTCTCGTGACACGCTATACCACTCAAAATCACTTGGAATATAGAATCGAAAGGACATGTTCTGATAACGGAAACGCTTTTCTTTTTAATAGTCATGCAGCCTTTTAGAAGACCATTCTGGAACATTGGGAGCTGTGGATTGCGTATGTCTTTAATGTAGTCCCATTCTGGGCATTTGTCGAGACATGTCTGCTTATATCTTTTTTTAGGAATAGGTTCTTCATCAGTTATCTTATCTATACGAATTTTTTCGGCTTTATTTCTCCAATTCTCGTTCATATTCCACTGCTCAAATGCAATAGGCGTGCTGGTCTGGCGGTCTTCATCGATGGTGAATGTTGAAGCATTTCCTACGAGACTGTTCGTAGATTCAATCGCTTTTGTGTCCGATCCGACTGACGCTGAATGGTTGAGAAGCTGTTGTTCCGAAATAACATGACTCTCATCAATCTCAGATAGGACATCAGTGCCGTTATTTTTATTTTTACTGAAATCAGATTCTTCGAATTCGCTTGCAGAAGAATAAATCTCAAGGGTAGGTAGGTCTGATTTTTTCTTTGATTGCCCTCGGTTCTGGTCGCTAATTGTTTTCCTATCGCCGGCGTTCGATGCAAGTTTTACCTTACCGTCTAGATGGTCGTCAATATGTTGTAAAACGAATTTGTCAGGCCGGGTTGGTAGGATGCCTTTTAGCGATCTTTTCATGTCGCCAAACTCTGCTTCTACGGCAGAAGACGTAGCGATTATTAGACCCCGTTTGAAGTGAGGTCGCATTATACCGGTCCACAGCGATGCGTAAGGCATGAGTTGTTTACTGAATTGCTTGGCGAATTCAGGATTGTAGCAACCGTTTATTACACTTCCGCTTTTCGATTTTTCCGCAAGATATTGTGCGGTGCGATAAATTGTATTAGTCCACATTTTCCAATCAGTATCAGAAGCATAATCGTTCTGTGAATCATCGTCTTTATCTTGATTTTCTTTTTCTTGGCAGCCTTCATTGGCCAGTTCATCGCAGTCATCTTCTTCATCACTTAGAGATGTGCCGCGTATCACATCGTTTATCAATTGTATTCGTATTTCAGCGGGTACTGCCACGTTATTATCGGTATTACCAATGAATTCGCTCAGAGATACTACAAGTATTGCTTCGAAGAAGTCAGCCAGAGTTCTTAAATCCGACATCTGATAGGCCTGCGCTACGCAACGCTTGTAGAAATTACGAACAGCGGGACCTCTACCATGTAAGCATTTCCACCTAGTCACCATGTGGACTAAGTGACTCACATCAAGTCGTATATAAGTTTTTGGTAGTGTGCCTTGAAGTAGTACCGCGACGCCATAGCACTTCTGCAAGTAGTCTTGAAGATCATTGCACATGCCAAAGACTTTGGCAACTGCGATTAGAAGAGCCCACCCAAAATCTGTCACAACGATCGACGGAATAGGTGCACCTTTCGTGAGGATATACCACAAGAAATAGCCAATTGCTAGAGCAGTTTGATCCGCAGATATCATTTGAAATACCGGAACACTACCTTTATTAGTAATGACCATACACTGGTATAAGAATATTGCTGGATCGTGCTTCCCTTCTCGTCGAGCGATCCCACCAGTCGCATCAATAGTAAAAATTGTGTCAGCATTTTTTTTACAGCGTTCGGTGTAAATCTGCTGTTGCTCCGGCGTCCAATAAATGCAGTAGAACTTCTCGAGGCCTATTTTATGAATTGTGCCCGCATGCTTTCCATTTTTGGAATGATGGTATAAGTTCAAAGCCGGATTACCAAAACATAAGCCATGGATCTTCAGCAATTGCTGCTCTTTCGCCTTACGTAAAACTTCTCTACTTGGGAGTATTGGGGGATCTTTATCGCCGAAATTTTTTAAACGCTTCGCTTCTTCATAGCGATACGTAACCGCTGCTTTTCGTTGCTCTATTAAGCGGGTAGCTATTTTTTCACGCCTGTCCCCGCGTAATTGTCGTTTCTTGTCACCTGAATGCTGGTTTGGAACAATATTTTGTATCTCAACTTCAAATACTACATCGACATCCTTGGCCGGTTCATTGCGTAAGATACCGTGGATGGTGGATTGGCATTCTAAACATTTACCATCAAACTTTGCATAAGCTTTGGCATTCGCACTAGGGTGAACGATATTATTTTTGAACGAGATAACACAATCTATCTTGTGTTGTTGCCATATTCGTTCAGCGATTATATCGGTCCAACCCTCCCTAAATTTCCAAAATACGCGGCCAGAATACAATTTTTGAACAGGTTTCATTAGCTGATATTTTTCAGACGATACGATGATTTTAATTTTCTTTGAATACATCATGTCCGAAGTGTTCGTCAAATTGCCTAGACTCATATCAGTACTTAGAGAACTGTTGTTGGTTTTAGGTATTTCAGCAGTCTTACTTGGTAAATTATATTTTTTCTGGACAAAGCTACGAAACCCATTGCGATCCTCTTTTAAAATACAGTAGGCATGTTTTGGTGTAATTTTTGAACCGCGATCATTCATGCGTTGAGAAATAATTGTATAAACATTGTGTGCAGGTTTGTATGGGAGACCAGTATCGTCAATCGCTCGACAGTCGGTTTCTAATAATATTTCACGTAGGATATCCTTGTCATACATTTTTTTTCTGTACAATTGCGATCAATATTACAGTATATATGCAATACCTATACATCCATCCAAAGTCAATTTGGGAGACAATTTTTACTGACTATACCATGATAGCGGCTACAACAACAATGGCAATGCGCTGTTACGGGAGCAAAAAATAATAAGACATGGATTGAGAGAAGAATAGGCCTGAAAAATGTAGAAAGAACGGACTATAACTGAGAAGTAGTAAGCGAAGGGTACGTTTGCGTGCAAGCGCTCAGAAGCTGCCACTGCAAGAAAGTATGCAAATTGTGACGAATGATGAGCAGTTGAGTGAGAAGAACTCTAGAAAGTTTGGGACTGGAGAGTGACTGCCGCGCAGTGCAGTTCGCGCAACTGTAGTCGGTGAGGCGGAGTGGGGGAGCAGTAGCAGCCGGAGCACTGGAACTACAGTTGCGCGAACTGCACTGCGCGGCAGTCACTCTCCAGTCCCAAACTTTCTAGAGTTCTTCTCACTCAACTGCTCATCATTCGTCACAATTTGCATACTTTCTTGCAGTGGCAGCTTCTGAGCGCTTGCACGCAAACGTACCCTTCGCTTACTACTTCTCAGTTATAGTCCGTTCTTTCTACATTTTTCAGGCCTATTCTTCTCTCAATCCATGTCTTATTATTTTTTGCTCCCGTAACAGCGCATTGCCATTGTTGTTGTAGCCGCTATCATGGTATAGTCAGTAAAAATTGTCTCCCAAATTGACTTTGGATGGATGTATAGGTATTGCATATATACTGTAATATTGATCGCAATTGTACAGAAAAAAAATGTATGACAAGGATATCCTACGTGAAATATTATTAGAAACCGACTGTCGAGCGATTGACGATACTGGTCTCCCATACAAACCTGCACACAATGTTTATACAATTATTTCTCAACGCATGAATGATCGCGGTTCAAAAATTACACCAAAACATGCCTACTGTATTTTAAAAGAGGATCGCAATGGGTTTCGTAGCTTTGTCCAGAAAAAATATAATTTACCAAGTAAGACTGCTGAAATACCTAAAACCAACAACAGTTCTCTAAGTACTGATATGAGTCTAGGCAATTTGACGAACACTTCGGACATGATGTATTCAAAGAAAATTAAAATCATCGTATCGTCTGAAAAATATCAGCTAATGAAACCTGTTCAAAAATTGTATTCTGGCCGCGTATTTTGGAAATTTAGGGAGGGTTGGACCGATATAATCGCTGAACGAATATGGCAACAACACAAGATAGATTGTGTTATCTCGTTCAAAAATAATATCGTTCACCCTAGTGCGAATGCCAAAGCTTATGCAAAGTTTGATGGTAAATGTTTAGAATGCCAATCCACCATCCACGGTATCTTACGCAATGAACCGGCCAAGGATGTCGATGTAGTATTTGAAGTTGAGATACAAAATATTGTTCCAAACCAGCATTCAGGTGACAAGAAACGACAATTACGCGGGGACAGGCGTGAAAAAATAGCTACCCGCTTAATAGAGCAACGAAAAGCAGCGGTTACGTATCGCTATGAAGAAGCGAAGCGTTTAAAAAATTTCGGCGATAAAGATCCCCCAATACTCCCAAGTAGAGAAGTTTTACGTAAGGCGAAAGAGCAGCAATTGCTGAAGATCCATGGCTTATGTTTTGGTAATCCGGCTTTGAACTTATACCATCATTCCAAAAATGGAAAGCATGCGGGCACAATTCATAAAATAGGCCTCGAGAAGTTCTACTGCATTTATTGGACGCCGGAGCAACAGCAGATTTACACCGAACGCTGTAAAAAAAATGCTGACACAATTTTTACTATTGATGCGACTGGTGGGATCGCTCGACGAGAAGGGAAGCACGATCCAGCAATATTCTTATACCAGTGTATGGTCATTACTAATAAAGGTAGTGTTCCGGTATTTCAAATGATATCTGCGGATCAAACTGCTCTAGCAATTGGCTATTTCTTGTGGTATATCCTCACGAAAGGTGCACCTATTCCGTCGATCGTTGTGACAGATTTTGGGTGGGCTCTTCTAATCGCAGTTGCCAAAGTCTTTGGCATGTGCAATGATCTTCAAGACTACTTGCAGAAGTGCTATGGCGTCGCGGTACTACTTCAAGGCACACTACCAAAAACTTATATACGACTTGATGTGAGTCACTTAGTCCACATGGTGACTAGGTGGAAATGCTTACATGGTAGAGGTCCCGCTGTTCGTAATTTCTACAAGCGTTGCGTAGCGCAGGCCTATCAGATGTCGGATTTAAGAACTCTGGCTGACTTCTTCGAAGCAATACTTGTAGTATCTCTGAGCGAATTCATTGGTAATACCGATAATAACGTGGCAGTACCCGCTGAAATACGAATACAATTGATAAACGATGTGATACGCGGCACATCTCTAAGTGATGAAGAAGATGACTGCGATGAACTGGCCAATGAAGGCTGCCAAGAAAAAGAAAATCAAGATAAAGACGATGATTCACAGAACGATTATGCTTCTGATACTGATTGGAAAATGTGGACTAATACAATTTATCGCACCGCACAATATCTTGCGGAAAAATCGAAAAGCGGAAGTGTAATAAACGGTTGCTACAATCCTGAATTCGCCAAGCAATTCAGTAAACAACTCATGCCTTACGCATCGCTGTGGACCGGTATAATGCGACCTCACTTCAAACGGGGTCTAATAATCGCTACGTCTTCTGCCGTAGAAGCAGAGTTTGGCGACATGAAAAGATCGCTAAAAGGCATCCTACCAACCCGGCCTGACAAATTCGTTTTACAACATATTGACGACCATCTAGACGGTAAGGTAAAACTTGCATCGAACGCCGGCGATAGGAAAACAATTAGCGACCAGAACCGAGGGCAATCAAAGAAAAAATCAGACCTACCTACCCTTGAGATTTATTCTTCTGCAAGCGAATTCGAAGAATCTGATTTCAGTAAAAATAAAAATAACGGCACTGATGTCCTATCTGAGATTGATGAGAGTCATGTTATTTCGGAACAACAGCTTCTCAACCATTCAGCGTCAGTCGGATCGGACACAAAAGCGATTGAATCTACGAACAGTCTCGTAGGAAATGCTTCAACATTCACCATCGATGAAGACCGCCAGACCAGCACGCCTATTGCATTTGAGCAGTGGAATATGAACGAGAATTGGAGAAATAAAGCCGAAAAAATTCGTATAGATAAGATAACTGATGAAGAACCTATTCCTAAAAAAAGATATAAGCAGACATGTCTCGACAAATGCCCAGAATGGGACTACATTAAAGACATACGCAATCCACAGCTCCCAATGTTCCAGAATGGTCTTCTAAAAGGCTGCATGACTATTAAAAAGAAAAGCGTTTCCGTTATCAGAACATGTCCTTTCGATTCTATATTCCAAGTGATTTTGAGTGGTATAGCGTGTCACAAGAGTTACCACGATAAAATTTCCTCATCCGCAAGTCCACTCATTCAACTGGCTCTCACAGTGCTGAAAGAAAAGAAAATCAATGCGAAACATTACGTGGAAAGAGCTAATATCCTGTGGGAATTGAACTTGTTTAAAGACGCAAAAATCTTGTTCACTAGAACAATAACACGTATGGATGCCCACTGCAATGTCAGCCACTTGGCCGATTACCTTTTCGCTGAACAGCCAAGTTGTACAAAAAATTCTTCATGTACGTGTGGTTATCAGAACAGTCATCCTTGCGTTACAATCTCTGTTAACGTGGATATATTGTTGAACGACGGATTTCATATGATGCAAGAGGCTATCGATGATGCTTTGGTGACAAGAAGAACCTGCATAAAGTGCAAAAATATTCTGGATGATGAAGTCGTCTACAGCCCGCATATACTGCTGGATCTATCAGTTATAACCGATGAAAATTATGAGGCAAGAAATAAGACGATTTCTCACCGACTCGAATCTATATCACCGACAATATCATTAGGCGGTGATGTATATGCTCTTGCTGGATTAGCGCATTACGAACATGAGCACTACACGGCTTATACGAAGGCCGGATTGTATTGGTATATGTACAATGATATGCGGCGTAAGCGCGAAAGCGTGCAAAAGAGCACAATTATCAAACCTCATTTGTTCGCATATGTATTATCGACAAAAGGATGAAACGGAGATCGGTGACTATTGCTATATATAAATATATATTGTAGCACTCAAAACAAAATTTAGCTTCCAAACGAAACACCCTATTGATCACGCAATAATTTAACAGATATAAATGATCAAGATATATTGATTCTAAGAACATAAAAAAGCGAAACATTATCTATATAAACGAAAGAATATAAGAGCAAAAATGAATACTATGAACAATAAAAATATTTGAAATATTACCAAAAAAAAACGATAAAAATGCAAAAAAATACAAAAAAATACAAAAAATACGAGAAAACATAAAAAAAGTACAAAAAATACAGAAAAATAAAAAAAATTGAAAAAAAAAAATTAAAAAATACAACAAAGTATGAAAAACGTAAAAAAAAAAGATGGAGCCATCTCTCACTACGTCCTCGTCGTTGGTTCTGGTAACGCTGAAAGTGAGAACATAATCTTTATGATCGTTACGTTCTGAATGGAACTTTTTCCGACAATATACAAAAACCGTCTATATCTCCTTATTTCGAGTTTGAAAAAAACATGGTATTACCGATACAAGCAATTGGGTTGTAATTAAATGTCCGAATACTATTTCTCTGAATATTACACATCGCAGCACTGAACTCACGTGAATGTAGACAATAATTATATGGATTACGTTATATTGCAAGCAAATTTGAAACTGTGATACATTTTATTCACCTGATATTTGATCGACGAAGGCAGAACCGGCAGATGTGCATCAGCAGCGAACAGTAGCCCTCAGTACACTAAGCCAAGATTAACGATAGTCTTTCTAATCAAATCACTTGAGGCGAAACCATTATGGCACTCGGTTGATTTCGCGAAAACTCTACCGATGAAGAAAATTATCATTCGTGGAAAAAAACTTCCGGTAACTTTCTGTAAATAATTTAATGAAAGGCAATTTTTGGTGTATTTTTGTGAAAACCGGATTCTGAAAAATGACCACCGCCGGCTCATTATATTTGGATACGTTTAGCCGGTGATAGTAGTGAAAACATCGAAAGTTCAGTCAGATGAATGTAAGAATGCCAGCATTTCACTTTTTCGGGTCTATTTCGATTCATTTGTTGTAAACAATCGAGATGAAGAATTCGTGTTGCCGGAACTCTTCGCCTTTAAGTTGGAAAAAGCGAGTTCTACCATAATATCGTTAGTACTCACCTCTTGGTTCGAAATATGGGCCAGCATTCCACGTTTTTGGGTCTGCTTCGGTTTATTTGTTATAAACAATCGACATGGATAATTCGTGTTGCCGGAACTCTTCGCCTTGTAGTTGGAAAAAGCGAGTGCTGCCATAATATCGTTAGTACTTACCTCTTGGGTTGAAATATGGGCCAGCATTCCACGTTTTTGGGTCTGCATCCGTTTATTTGTTGTAAACAATCGACATGAAGAATTCGTGTCGCCGCAACTCTTCGCCTTGTAGTTGGAAAAAGCGAGTTCTACCATAATATCGTTAGTACTCACCTCTCGGGTTGAAATATGGGCCAGCATTGCACGATTTTGGGTCTGCTTCGGTTTATTTGTTATAAACAATCGATATAAATAATTCGTGTCGCCGGAACTCTTCGCCTTGTAGTTGGAAAAAGCGAGTTCTACCATAATATCGTTAGTACTCACCTCTCGGGTTGAAATATGGGCCAGCATTTCACGTTTTTGGGTCTGCTTCGGTTTATTTGTTATAAACAATCGATATAAATAATTCGTGTTGCCGGAACTCTTCGCCTTGAAGTTGGAAAAAGCGAGTTTTACCATAATATCGTTAGTACTCACCTCTTGGGTTGAAATATGGGCCAGCATTTCACGTTTTTGGGTCTGCTTCGGTTTATTTGTTATAAACAATCGACATGAATAATTCGTGTCGCCGGAACTCTTCGCTTTGTAGTTGGAAAAAGCGAGTTCTACCATAATATCGTTAGTACTCACCTCTCGGGTTGAAACATGGGCCAGCATTTCACGTTTTTGGGTCTGCTTCGGTTTATTTGTTATAAACAATCGATATAAATAATTCGTGTTGCCAGAACTCTTCGCCTTGAAGTTGGAAAAAGCGAGTGCTACCATAATATCGTTAGTACTTACCTCTTGGGTTGGAATATGGTCCAGCATTTCACGTTTCTGGGTCTGCTTCGGTTTATTTGTTATAAACAATCGACATGAATGATTCGTGTTGCCGGAACTCTTCGCCTTGGAGTTGGGTGAAGCAAGTTTTACCATAACATCGTTAGTACTCACCTCTTGGGTTGAAATATGGGCCAGCATTTCACGTTTTTGGGTCTGCTTCGGTTTATTTGTTGTAAACAATCGACATGAATAATTCGTGTCGCCGGAACTCTTCGCCTTGTAGTTGGAAAAAGCGAGTTCTACCATAATATCGTTAGTACTCACCTCTCGGGTTGAAATATGGGCCAGCATTTCACGTTTTTGGGTCTGCTTCGGTTTATTTGTTATAAACAATCGATATAAATAATTCGTGTTGCCGGAACTCTTCGCTTTGAAGTTGGAAAAAGCGAGTTTCACCATAACATCGTTAGTACTCACATCTTGGGTTGAAATATGGGCCAGCATTTCACGTTTTTCGGTCTGCTTCGGTTTATTTGTTGTAAACAATCGACATGAATAATTCGTGTCGCCGGAACTCTTCGCCTTGTAGTTGGAAAAAGCGAGTTCTACCATAATATCGTTAGTACTCACCTCTCGGGTTGAAATATGGGCCAGCATTTCACGTTTTTGGGTCTGCTTCGGTTTATTTGTTATAAACAATCGATATAAATAATTCGTGTTGCCGGAACTCTTCGCCTTGAAGTTGGAAAAAGCGAGTTCTACCATAATATCGTTAGTACTCACCTCTCGGGTTGAAATATGGGCCAGCATTTCACGTTTTTGGGTCTGCTTCGGTTTATTTGTTATAAACAATCGACATGAATAATTCGTGTCGCCGGAACTCTTCGCCTTGTAGTTGGAAAAAGCGAGTTCTACCATAATATCGTTAGTACTCACCTCTCGGGTTGAAATATGGGCCAGCATTTCACGTTTTTGGGTCTGCTTCGGTTTATTTGTTATAAACAATCGATATAAATAATTCGTGTTGCCGGAACTCTTCGCCTTGAAGTTGGAAAAAGCGAGTTTTACCATAATATCGTTAGTACTCACCTATCGGGTTAGAATTTGAGCTAGCATTCCACTCTTAGGGTCTGTTTCGGTTTATTTATAGTAAAAGTTCACTGAAAACAATCTGAAATGTCGGATGTATCCATCAATCATTCGAGAAGGATTGAGAACCCTCGTGAAATGTGTTACATTCCGTTTGTGGTGTCTAGAAATTGTTATTTGGACTCATGAAATGCTAGGTTCCGGCCGCTAGCATTTCATTTTTTTTTAATCAGTTTTTGAGTAATAATTCACTAGAACTATTGATAAAAACTATCAGGAACTATAGAACTCGCGTGAATGCTATAGGAACAACCAAGTTTTTATGAAATGCTAGCACATGAAATGCTAGGTTCACACACGTGTAACAACACGCGTCTGCTAGTGTTGCAGACGGTGTCTGTCTTAGACTACATGCTCGTAAGAGCGATAAGTCGAAAAAAGGAAGAAGAAGAAGACGACACTGATCTCTATATACTGACTGGATAGCGGAATGGGGCTGCTGAGAGAAACCAATTCATCAGCGCCGTTTGCAGTATTTTCGGTCAAAGTCTACGCGGGCAGTTTAAATTTATACATGAAATACACATTTTCTTTTGAAAACTACTGTTTCAAAGTTATTTTTCGGTCGGACTATGCCAGAAATAACGCAATGCTGAATAAAGTACACATATTCACTTGGACCCGGGTCTTAAACTGTGCACCTAATCGAAATTCCCGCGTAAACTTCGACCCAAGTTTCGGCGTTCCCCCGACCCCACCAAGCCCCGGCCGTGCTTCTAATGGTTTCACGCTGCGCCTGTAGTAAGAGTACCAGTCCACACTGAACTCTATAATATACTAGAACGCGCGCGATGGTAGTGGGGGGCCGGTGAGAAGGAGATAGTTGTGGACGGGGTCGGATGCACTTGTCTAATGTACAGGTACTATCTCGCATGAAAACATTGACCGGGAACGAATAGTATATTACTCACCTATGGAATGAAAGTAGGCTAACCCAAACTGCGTGTGAGATTGACACCCGAGCCGAAGGCGAGGGTGGTAAAACCGCAGTTTGGGATGGCCTTTTTTACTCCCGTGTGCGGTACACGATTTTTCGCATCGACGGACCCGATAAACGGGAACTTCGTTCCGCGCAGCGGGACGAAAGTTGTCGCTTTCGGCCCGGAGGTGAGAAAACGAATTTAGTTTCTTCTCTAACGGTCAATGTTTTCATGCGAGATAGTACCTGTACATTAGACAAGTGCATCCGACCCCGTCCACAACTATCTCTCTCTCATCGTGGCTCGCTACACGGATCATAGGCCCGCGCGCGTTCCAGTATATCATAGAGTTCAGTGCCAGTCCACTATCCAGTCAGTATATAGAGATCGGTGGAAGACGACGACTAAAGAGAAAAATTGTACGAGGAAACGGATTATCAGAATTTGTAGTTAATCATATCTCAGCACTCCGGACACCGATTTAATCGATCTATGGCTTAAATGAAAGCATGAACTGCCCACATCCTAGATTAAATTAGTTTCAATTCGTGTATGTTGTGAGGTGGAAAAAAACGAAGATACTAGTTCGCGGTATAGGTTAGGGTAGTTGCCTCTCGAGTATATCGATGGCTGGGCGGAAGAAGAGCCTATCTCAGAAAAGCTGTGAAGAAGAGCCTAACTCGGAAAAACCGTGAAGAAGAGCTTATCTCACAAAAACATTTCGCTTCTAAAATTTTGTAGTGGTACCCCTACAAGATACATTTATACATTGCAGTGAACGAGATAATGGTAGTGGAAATTTTTGAACAATTGCAGTCGCTGCTTGCAGGGGTACCACTACAAAATTTTCAAAGCGAAATGTTTTTGTGAGATAAGCTCTTCTTCACGATTTTTCCGAGTTAGGCTCTTCTTCACGACTTTTCTGAGATAGGCTCTTCTTCCGCCCAGCCATCGATATAGACTCGTTGAGTCTCGCGCTGGAAAAAAATTTGTTTTGATGTACTTGGCGCGAGACTCTACCGAGTCTCTTGATAAAATTATTTTAAAGGTGTATGTACCCCCTTAAGTTTCACAATCTACAATTATCAACTTTTACAAAATTTGTTGCAAAAACAAACAAAAAATTATTTACTAGATTTTTTTCATACCTATAGATCCAAATCTGATTTGGAAAACTGTTTATATCCTTCGATTTTTTTTTTCAATTTTCAAAAAATTAGTTCCTATTTCACAAATTTTAAGCCTGGTCCCATCGTTGGAAAACTATTCATCCTATTTTTGCAGAATTTTAAAAAATAATCAATTCTGTTATTTTTTTGTGGGGGCCCCAGTGCCGTATTTGTTGTAAAAAATAACATGGAGTAACAATGGAGAAGTGCACAAATAATGACAGAGTACACTCAAATTTCATTTCAACCGTAATTGTGACTTGAAGGTGAACAAGCGGAAAGTTTTCAGACACGATTTTCATCGCAAATTTTCAGAATCTTCCGAAAAAAAACTCCGTTTTACAAAAATCGATGGGCAACATCGTGGAATTAACATTTTAAGTTTTATTTTTTGAATTTCGCCCTCAAAATGTCAAGTGAGACGAAAATGATCATTTTCGAAACTTTCCGATCGACTACCGTGTTTTTTATCTCGTTTTAAGGCATTTTATGAATCGTTCAATTATATAGGAAGATTTCGCAGCAAAATCTAGTAATTACGGAAACCCCCATTAACTGAAGTCAGCGATCTTTCATACTTTGTGAATCTCTTCGTTGACACCTAAATAATGCAAAGAAATAATGAAAAAAAATAAAAAATTTGGAGGCCGGATTTGCGTACAGGATTTGGGAGAATAGCCAATATACCTCTGCTGTGATAAGGCAGGCGTACGAGGGTGTACAGTAGGGTGCTTCAGAAAAAAAAATTCAATTTTTTTTTCCAACTCTTACCCTCCCAAATGCTTGAGGTGGATAAGAAAAAAGTCCCCCCGAAAGTCGGTCGCTGTAGCTCAACTCTAAGAGGTCGCTATTTTAATTTTAGTTTCCTATTCATTTAACATGGGAATTTTCGTTTTTTTATTTAAACTGAAATTACACCTATTCATTTAAATTTTGTTCAAATAACCATTGTATATTCAGAAGCTGGTTGTTCAAGCTTTCCAAACCTCTATAATAAAAGTCGACTATCTCAATTAGAACATTAAATAAAGTCATTTAAAATCTCTAGAATTTCCGGGTGCGCCAGTTCCAGCTGGAAGAGATATAATTTTCAATAATAGTAGAACCACCGCGGAAACCGAAAACCAATCAACCAAAAAACTTCTTAACAACAATTTTCAAACGAGCGATTCGCTTTTTTCCAGGGCGCTCCATTCTTTCGAATTATTGTTTAATCATCATGCATGGAAGTTGAGGATATTTCTATAAAAAACTGTAATCTTCACAGTAGGTATGTAATGGAATTTTGCAGTACAATCATTTATTGAAATAATGAATCTTCAGTGTACGACCCTTCCCGAGATTCACAACCTCAACCGCCAACAAAAAATTTTTAAAGTTGAAGGGGTCCTTGAGTCGACAGAGTTTTAGTAGAGCTCATTTTACGGCTGAAATCCGAGTCCAATTGCATCGTTTTTGCACATAGGGCTTTATATCGTATAAGGGAGGAGCCGAGCAGAATCGCATTTTAGTCGATAAATGTGCTCCTATAAAATTCTGTCGAATTGGTGCACTGCCGTGTACGCGAGAAGAAAATTTGTCGCACAGTTAGTCGCATACTCACAGCTGATCCCGCTCCTGCCGCCGTTGCTGCCTCGGGGTGGACCTGCTTCTATCGCTGGACTGTGAGTGGGTAAAAAATTATCATGAAATCTTTGAAATCGTGACATTCAGTAAATAATTGCAATAACCACGTACACTGCTCAAATCATGACGGACCTTGAGAGCTTTGTGTTCCGAAACAAATATACCAGTTGTACTCGATGAAACTGTAATTACTAATGATCAAGAATGTGACTAGCGACTGCAGAGAATAAATAGGTTTTCCATTAGAACTTTAATAATATATTGACTCTGAAAGTGAGTAGATATACTAGGCCGGTTCTGGATCAACGCGTGTTAGTGCACACGTACACGCACGCACACATACGCACCCTCCCGTGTCCGTGTGAGGGTGGTAGAGGGGGGAGTGTGAGTCACGCTCGCGGACCCCTGACGATGACGTCACACTCAAAATGGCGTCGTCAACCCTCAAAATGGCGTCGTCCACCCTCAAAATGGCGTCACCTACCCTCAAAATGACGTCATACACCTCGAATTGACGTCACACACCGTTAAATTGACGTCAGACACCCTCAAAATGACGTCACACACCCTTAAATTGACGTCACACACCCTCGAATTAACGTCACACACCCTTAAATTAACGTCACACACCCTTAAATTGACGTCACACACCCTCGAATTAACGTCACACATCCCGATATAAAATTCCCACACCCTGCGTCGGAGTCTTCTAGAAGCTTGTCCCAAGGTTATTCTGGAGGGCAGCAGTTCCTGGAATTATTCGGCACCCTGTAAGAAGTTCTTTTCGGATCGAGTTACTTGCAAAAATATAATCATGGGATCGAGTTACTTAGGAATTAGCTCAATGATTCTCCGAAGAATAGTTCTCGGAATCGACTCTGGAAAGATCTTTTGGAACGTTCTAGAAAATTGCTATAAAAGAACCCCTGTGTCAGAGTCTTCTACCCAGCAAACCAAAATATGTATCAAATACGTATATATTATGTAACGAATGTTACACGTTATGTATCAAACTCATGATAAAGTATGTTACTGGTACAGCACGATGTCAGCAACATTGGATGTATCATCATTGTATTAGATATGGGCTGGTGATACATATCAGCGACGGCTCACCGATATATCATAGACATATCAATGATATGTCAAAGACATGTTGAAAGATGTATCAGATACATATTGGAGATGCATCTGATACAATTAACTATCACACTGGAAAAGCTAAATAAAAAGCCGTTATGATTACTAATTTCCATCATCTATGGTGTATATATGACATAGTAACAATTTATAATCAACCACAGATAGATTAAAACGCATTTTTAGTTCATTCAAGACGACATCATTATTTTGACCTAACCCGGGCTCGAACCATGATCGCTCGGACTCGCTTGGATTAGTAGTCGCACGCTCTCGCCACTACACCACAGTATCGTGTAGTGAATACTGCCAGATTTCTCTATATTTTCGATCTCGCTATCTAACAGCTCTGAAGCGTTTATGCCTCGATTGATGCGTACTATCATGTTAGTCACTTACATACGTTTCAGAAATTATCGCCAGTAGATACGGATATCCTATTTTACGATGTTTTAATTGCAGAACTAAAGATATTGCACGTATCATAGATGTTATTATGTTATGTGACTCTGTTCCCTGGTGTTGCCATCTCTGTTACGTATCATCCATGGGTCTGATGTTATATATACGACACATGTCATATTTGCAGAAATATTATGTCCCATGTATGTAACTATGTTATATTTCCGGATCCCTGAAGATGCTTTCAATTTTATGTATCACTTGTGGGTCTCATGTAATGTACACGATACATCACGGAATTGAAGTTATATTATTTCTCCTCCACGTAACTTTGTTATATTACATTGTTACTCCGTGATGCCCTCAATATTACGTATCATTCATGCATCTTATGTTATGTAAACAATATGTTACATTCTAAAGATATGTCGCATATCAGAGACATAACTATGTTACATTACTCCGATCTCTAGATGTGCTCTTACAGTTATGTATCAGTTATGTATTGGTTTGCTGGGTCGAAGCTTCCCCAAGGTCGGTCTGGAGGGCAGACAAACAGTTCTTGGAATCAGTCGGCATCCTGTGAGAATTTCGTTTTTGAATCGGATTGAGTTACTTAGGAATTAGCCTAATGATTCTCAGAAGAATAGTTCTCGGAATCGACACTGGAAAGATCTTTTGGAACATTCTAGAAAATTGGTGGAAGGGTTGTCAGCTATAAAAGAGCAAAAAATTCAGGGATGAAAATTAGTCTCTAACCGATCTTCGAGTGATGCAAAATAACCTGCAAGAGCAGCGAAGAGAATTGAAAATACGATTACATTTACTGCTAAAAAATATAGATGAAGTAAAAAGTCTAATCGAAGCCAAGTCTAATCTGAATCAAATCACAGGCAGACTAAAAAATATCAAAATTTGAAAAACATGGATCTCACGAAGATTAACAAAATCGGTCGGCTGGAGGAGTTTCTCCCAACGAAAAAATTAGCAGACCTGGAAGTGTTTACGGAGTTTCACATCTGCAACATCCGCAAAGTACAGACAAAATTCGGTGCCAGATTCATGATCGATGTAGATGACAGCTTCTCGGTATTTCTACCAGCTCGGATGACGAAAATTGTGACTGACGATGCGGATCTTCTCCAGAAGATGACGGAAGCATGTGAAGAGGATAAACTTCTGATACGATATCTCGGTGGTCAATTCAATCAAATTGAATTCAACTATGTGTAATTTACTTTGTGTACTGAATTTACTTTTTAACTTTCAAATATTCCTCTCATTAACCTATTTTATTCAACTCTGAACTTATTTCTATGCACAAATATGCTGTGACACTTCGATGTATCTGTGTTAGTAGGTGTAATAATCACATATTGAAGGTAATGAATTCACGCAGTGATATCAAATCATTGAATATCATCAAACGTTGGCCATCATCTATATGTAAATCACACTTGGATAAAAAATAAGATTAATAAACGTATTATATTAATAATATCCTCACAAAGCCTGTCGTATATCATTTCAATACAAACCCTTCACCTGTATAATATATCTTATAGTATAGTATTATAGTAAAACTGTTCAGAGGATGCGAACATGATGAGGTTACGATAAGATGCGAGGTACAGTTCTTGGAATTTGTCAGCGCGGCTGAACTATAAAATGATCCTCCGTCGGTACTCAAGAACCATTAACGCTTAGACTTTTGCAGTGTACAATTGTTGTTACTAGTCAGGAAAATGGACGCGGCCAAATGTCTTAAACTCATCAGCATTATGCAGAATGCTTATGAAATTCTGAAAGAGAAATCGTCAACTATTGAAACACAGAAATGGATTAGACTTGGAACTCAAAACATTAGGCTTTTAAACAAAATTCTACGAAAATCTGCTTCAACGGTCGGAGAAAGAACGAGAATTTTGACAACAATAGGAATCCTCAAATTATTGGAAGCGCGATTTGAGCAGTGTCGAAAAACAGGGGAGGGTGTGAGGGGACCGAAGAGAAGTGACAGAGTAAAGTGGGAAGATTTAGAGTCAGCTTTCAAAGGAAGAATAAGAACTGGGATCATAGCGAATCTACAACACAAAGATCTGAAACATTTTCTAGATGATTCGAAAAAACTAATAATATCCAGATTGAAGAATACGCTCCGTAAAGACGGAAATTTGAAAGTGAATGTAGTGTTGTCCTGCAAATTCGAAACTGTAAAAGGTGGTGAAATTATCGAAGAAATGAAGTTTTTTAATACCAAAAACGAAGCTATTCTACTAGCGACGATCATTGATGAATGGTTTGAAGAGAATTTGACGGCAAAATTACTAGTTAAGATTGAAGACTTCCAGGAAAAGGAATCGGGGTGGTCGTTGACTGAAATTATAAATATGGCTGTGAATATCAACAAATATATGCCGCTGCGTGGAGGTATATCTACTTACACACAGTTACCGAAGTATATACAAAACAAAAAGGCGGTGACAAATATTACGAACGATGACCCGTACTGTTTTCTCTGGTCAGTCACAGCAGCCCTTTTTCCAGCAGATAATAACACAAACAGAACGAGTTCTTATCCGCATTTCAGCTCAGTGCTCAGGTATGAAGGTTTGAATTTCTCCAAGAGTCTGAACGAAATTTCAAAATTTGAAAAATTGAATGGTTTAGCGATCAACGTGTACGGGGTATAGACGAACATGAACTAGTACCAGTTTATTTGAGTCGAATGAAATCAGATACACATACCATACATCTTCTTATGTTAGAAACTGACATCGAGTCGAATGAAATTGATAACGTTAACAATACAGTGTATCATTTTGCATGGATCAAAAATTTGTCTCGATTGTTGAGTTCACAAATTTCAAAGCATGACCATCGTAACTGGTTTTGTGATAGATGTTTGAGTCATTTTCAGACTGAAAATTGTTTCACAAAACACAGTACAAATTTGAATAAATGTAGAGTGATATTACCGGATGAAAAAGATAAGATCTTGAAATTCAAAAGCTATAAACATAAAGAAAATGTACTATTTTGTATTCACGCTGATCTGGAATGTCTCTTGCAACCGGTTAACGATACATCTGAGTCTGAAAATAGGAGGGTATATGAAAAACATGTCCCATACAGTATTGCCTACTATTTACATTGCACCTTCGACGATTCAGTTTCCAAATTTAGAATCAATCGTGGCAAGGATTGCATAGAATGGTTCGTAAACGAGTTGGAAGAATTGGCTCAAACTTTGGAACCTTATTTCACGTGTATCGTACCTATGGAATCGTTGAGTCATGAGCAGAAAGAAGCATTTTATACGGCTGAAACTTGTCACATTTGTGAAAAACCATTCAGACCTCAAGAGGTGAAACATCGCGATCATTGCCATTTTACAGGCAAATATCGTGGTGCGGCGCATGAAGGCTGCAATTTAAATTACAAAGATTCGCACGTCATTCCGGTGGTCTTTCATAACTTATCAGGTTACGACTCACATTTCTTGATTAAAACGTTAGCAACATCTTTTGAAGGCTCGATGAGTCTCTTACCGATCAACAAGAACAGATATATTTCCTTCACAAAGAGTGTGAAAGAAACATCTATACATCTCAGGTTTATTGATTCGTTCAGATTCATGCCGGGCAGTCTAGAAAAATTAGCGTCTTATCTGAACGACGAGCAGAAATTAATCACGCGTAAGCATTGTGGAAGCGTCGAAGAATTTCAGTTATTGACGAGAAAAGGTGTATTTCCCTACGAGTACGTAGACAGTTGGGAGAGCTTTGAAGAGACACAATTACCTCCCATAGAAAAATTTTATTCAAAATTAAATGATGTGGGTATTTCGGAGGATAATTATTTGCACGCGTGTGATGTTTGGAAAACTTTTAAAGTCAAAACCTTGGGTCAATATTCGGACTTGTATCTGCAAACGGATGTACTTCTTTTAGCAGATATTTTTCAAAATTTCAGAAGTAATTGTTGGTCCACTTATAATTTAGATCCGTTACATTATTATACGGCGCCGGGTCTCTCGTTTGACGCGATGCTCAAGTGCACGGGTGTTGAACTCGAGCTCCTCGTCGACATTGATATGTTGATGTTTATAGAAAGAGGCATTCGCGGCAGTGTAGCTCAATGCTCGAACAGATACGCTAAAGCTAACAACAGATACATGGGGACAGCATTCGATCCGGATCAAGAAGAATCATACCTCATGTATTTCGATGTTAATAATTTATATGGTGCAGCTATGAGTCACTTCTTACCGTATAGTTCCTTCGAATGGATGTCGAATTTCGATCAACTCGATGTTTCAGATGTCTCGGATGAATCCTCCATAGGGTACATACTTGAGGTAGATTTAGAATATCCGCGAGAACTTCAGGACTCTCACAAAGACTTACCGTTGTGTCCGGAGCATTACATCCCACCTCTTTCGACTTGCAAAAATTCTAAATTAACAACTACCCTTTTCTCAAAACAGCAATACGTCTTACACTACAAGGTTTTGAAGCAGTGTTTGAGTTTAGGTATGAAGTTAATGAAAATCCATCGAGTATTGAGATTCAAACAAGCACCGTGGCTCAAGAAATATATCAACTTGAATACTGAATTGCGTAAAAAGTCTAACAATGATTTCGAAAAGAATTTTTATAAACTCATGAATAACGCTGTTTTTGGGAAAACTATGGAAAATGTTAGAAAGCATAGGGACGTGAGGCTAGTTACAAAGTGGGATGGGAGATACGGTGCGAGAGCGCTTATCGCGAAGCCAAATTTCCATAGCTGCACTACATTCGGTGAAGATATGACAATAATTGAATTAAATCGAACTAAAATTAAATTCAATAAACCTATTTATGCAGGATTTTCGATTATGGATCTTGCTAAAACGTATATTTATGATTTCCATTATAATTACATAAGAAACAGATTTGGTAACCAAGCAAAGCTTATGTATACCGACACGGATAGTCTCATATATCACTTTACCGTACCCGATATATACGAGCTCATGAAACACGATTTGGACCGATTCGATACTTCCGACTATCCTCTGGAAAATATTTACAACATGCCGCTGGTCAATAAAAAAGTATTAGGATTAATGAAAGACGAAAATAACGGGAGGATAATGACTGAGTTTATAGGCTTAAGAGCTAAATTATATGCCTTCAAGGTTTTAGGTGAAAATAGAGAGCAGAAACGGGCTAAGGGAGTCAAAGGGGCAACACTGAAAACCATAACGTTCGATGACTATATACAATGTGCTATGCAGCATCAAAATCTGACAAAAAGTCAAAATTTAATTCGAAGTAAGAATCACCAGGTCCATACGGTGTCGCAGAGAAGGATAGCGCTGAGCTGGAATGACGACAAGAGGATCATATTTCCTAACACGACGGACACGCTTCCGTGGGGTTACGATAGGACTGTGTAGAATTAAATAAACGTACTATTGTCAAACATTATGTTTCTTTATTAATAAACCTTACAAGTCAGACTTATTTATCCAACTATTGTGTGTATTATTGAAACCCAACCATTTTACAAATAGCTTGTTTCCACGCCGCTTGAGCACCTTCTCCACCAGATAGATGTCGGAATTCTTGACTTTGAGAAGTTCCTGCTCGTAAAAGCCACCCGCTAGAGGCTGATCTTGATAGTCATTAAGCTTGTAAGTTATTGGATCAGTATTCACTACTCGGATGATCGTGAATATTTCAGTCGTCCAATTTGGTGTATATCCTTTCTCAAAAACATTCTTATATTTGCTTATTCGAACTTTATCTCCAACTTTGAACTTGGCCGGTTTAACCGATCTGACTCGAACTTTTTGGTATACAGTCTGCAATAATGTCCGTTCGTTTCTAAGGGAAACGTCCTTTGGCTTCATGCGAATAGTCCGATGTTTAGAGTTGTTGTAAGCCGAAACCAAATCAGATAAGATGTCTATCCACTTGTGATTTCCTTGCAGACTGAACTGCATCCACATCTTATTTTTCAGCGTACGATTGAAGCGCTCACAGATCGATGCCTTTAAGTTACTACAGGTTAAGTATAATTGAATATTATATCGTCTCATGAGAGAATCGAAATTTGAATTATAAAATTCTCCGCCTCTGTCAACGTGTGAATTCTTCGGGGTACGTCCCTGTACGAGTACAGATTCCATAGCACTCGTCGTGTCTTTACCCGTCTTACTCTTCATTGGCACGACCCAGGCATACTTTGAGAATATATCGATGACGGTGAGCATGTATTTGTAGCCTTTGTTTTCTCCCGCGTACAGCGTCATGTCAACGAGATCCGCTTGCCAGGTTTCATCCAAACCGCGAACATCTACACGACGACGCTGATAGTTCTTTCGAGCTGGCCTATGCAGCTCCGTCACGAGCGTTAACTTTTTCTCGTTCATTTTCCAACGCCGTTAGTCTGGTGTCCAGCTTGAGAATGATGTTGGCGGTGCGAGTCGACGAGTCTTGTACTGCTTCGATATCGGCACCTAAGTTCCGCAGAGCATCCGTTATGCGAGAGTCCAAGACATGCATCATTGCGAGGATTTCGTTTCTCACAACGTCGATCTCCTGACGCATGAGGTTCATAGTAACAGCGTCGCCTTGCTGCACAGGATTGGCAACGTTGCACAACCGCTTGTTATCTATATCGTAATGTCCGTCGGTGGTGAATTTAAACCCAATACCAGGAGGACCGCGACTGCTTGGGGCGGCGCTCTTGTCCAACTGTCGTCCAAACACATCGACGCTCATTTTGGAAATGACTGTGGAAACGATGGGAGACTGATTAATAAATGATACCAGCTTCACGCAACTCTTCGATTATCGAAACGATTTCGTTGGTGTGACTCGAGTTTCCAGCTGCTTGAGATGCCAGGAGCAAACGAAGACGGTCCACCAGCTCGTTGGGGTCGTCCCAATGAACGTAATCCGTTCCTCTACCCTCTTGAGCGATCATCAGCTGTGGAAGCACACCTTTACCCGTGCGTGAAAGTGGTCCGTTGGTGATAAACTTCTTAAACTTGTAGTTATCCACTGCTCGAATAGGTTCATCACTTCTATAGTATTTTAGATGTGCGTTGGTGGCTAATACGATTTGGTTATAATTTTTGATATCATCTGGAGTTACGTGGGTCTCATCGGGTATCTTTTTGAATAGTAGTTCCAAAAAACCTTCGGTCTTTGTATAACGCGTGTCACCTAAATGAATAGAGTCATTCTCAAAACTTATCGGTGCGTTACCCATCATCAACCTGCCGTCAGCAAGTGTGCGTACACCGTACACGTTATCCAGATCTTTTTTTCGATTCGCATCTCGTAGCATTTCGAGATACTCGTTGATACCCTGATCTTGTTCAAGAAACTCGTCCGTCGGCTGTATAGTGGTATCCTCATCTGCTGTTAAATAGGAATCATCGTCTTCTCGAGGATCATCTTTGATCGGTTCTTCTTTGATCGGCTCTTCTTTGATGGGTTTGGCAATAGCTTGAGAGGCCTTTACCAGTTGTTGCAGCGGAGTTACTACCGGTTTGAAAACATTGCTCATGGTCTGCTCAGCGGTCTCCCTACCCGACTTTATCATTCGGTGTTTACGTCGAATCGCCGCGCTGGCTTCAGCGATATGACGCAACGCTTGTTTTTGTTCGTGAATTTTGGGATCTCGCATGTTGACGCAGTTGTATCTGAGAGGTTACTGATTCTACTCTCGGGAATATTCTCAATTTATGCTCACAAAACAGTCAAACCCCTGTCTATATCTACCGTCATTCAACTCACTGTCCTTGTGTATTACAACGAATCCGTACTTGCCGCTGTTCCTACACACAGAGCACAAGTCTTTGAACTGCGTGTAAGTCATGTCGGTATTCACATGATCATCGTACACATGTCTCAAGTTCATCTCATCTTGCTTGAACAGTACCAAAAGATTGGCATTGTCGCGCACGAGATGCTTGGGGATGCGGGCGTAGGTCTGACAGAGATAGAAGCAATCTACGTGTTTATGTCTTCCCATACAAAAGAATGCTCGGATGTTATGCTGCTTTTCACAAGTCACGTCATCGATGACGATGATCGAGTTGGATAATGCCTCGTCTGGCACGACTACTTGTTCATGCTCGTCAAATGAAAAGTATTCCACGCCATCTACCTCCTCGAGTAACTGTTGCAGATACTTGTACTTGGGTTGATTCAATGATTTCGAGTAGATATAGACGTTCTCTAACCTCAATCCTCTAGGGTGTGCTATGAGGGTGAGAAGCGCGTTGGTCTTGCCGCAGTTGGACGGACCGCAAAATACCGCGCGCACGCTGTTTGGTAGCAAATCACCATGTCGTTTTTCAGTTGCGATATTCTCAGGCACAAATTTATCGAAATTCATTACAGGTAGCTTGAGGGGTTGCGTCTCGAACCTCATCTTGACTCTGACTAACGGTAAATGGTATAAATATCGTGTTTATAAAGAAGATTCCTCAGTCAGAGCGCAGCCATGATCGTGCACAAAGCCAGTCGTAAACGTTGCGGGAAAGGTCTAGTCAACAGAATCATTAACAGTCTTCCCCTAGAGTTATATCTGCCTGGTTATCAATACTGCGGACCAGGCACCAAATTAGCGAAGAGAGTCGCGCGCGGTGATCCAGGTATTAAGCCGCTTGACGCAGCCTGCAAGGAACACGACATCGCCTACTCGCAGAATCGAGAAAATCTTGAAGCTAGAAGTGCGGCCGATAAGATTTTCGCTGCGAGAACCTGGAAACGGGTTTTGGCTTCAGACGCAAGTATCGGTGAAAAAGCAGCCGCCTAGGGAGTGACAAACGCGATGAAAGCGAAAACTAAGCTCGGTATGGGTATGCGGAAACCGGTGGCATTGAGAACGGTTATCGATGCCGCCAAACGGTCTATGGTTCCAGGAAAAACTGCACGAGTCGCCATCAAGTCTGCATTGAAGGGTGCACGAGGCGCTGTTCGGAAAGCCGGTGGTAAACGCAATGTACGTTCTCCATGGATTCTACCTGTCCCAGCTAAAGTTGGTGGTTTTCTACCGTTCCTCATACCCCTTTTTGCCGGGCTCAGTGCTACGGGTGCGCTAGCTGGTAGTGCAGCAGGTATTGCGAAAGCGGTAAATGACGCAGGCTCCGCCAAGAGGCAACTGGAAGAGAGTCAACGACACAACAAGACCATGGAAGCTATCGCTCTAGGCAAGGGGCTTCATCTGAAACCGTATAGAAAAGGCTTGGGTCTTCACCTGAAACCAAAAAACTTAAAGTGACGCTACCGCGACGAGCCCTTACTGACACGGACCTGATAAAGTACGCGACGATCCTGGACATTCCACATTTCCGCGGCGTCTTTATGCGAAACGATTTGCCCAAAGATGGACCGCGTAGGCTTGAATCGGCGATCGTCAATCTAGACGATAAAGATGGTCCAGGAACACATTGGGTCGCGTACCGAAAGATCGGTAACGAAGTAGTTTACTTTGACAGTTTCGGTAACCTTCGTCCACCGTCGGACCTCGTCAGATACCTTGGTGTTGGTAGCGTCAAATATAACCATAAAAGATATCAAGACTACGATACGTTCAACTGTGGTCACTTATGTCTCGAGTTTCTATATAAACATGCAGCGTAATTCCTCGAAGTCAGTTTGATTTTCGCAGTAGTCATGGACGATTCGTTCACACTAACCGTATCGGGGAACTCCTCGGTTCTCGAGACTCAATACTTTCCTCCCATCGAACTTTCAAAAACTACTCCCTGGGTCTCGTTGAATTACTGACGTTTAAGGGGGTATATACACCTTTAAATGGGTTGAATTTCTGAAAAACAATTTTCCTTTTTTTTTCAACTTGAAGACTCTGATAAAATTTAGAGAAATCATTATGTTTGGGAAGGGTTCGACCTTCATTATCCATATCTTACATCATGTATTACTTCCAGTCTAATAGTGGCTGCGCTGAAGACAGGAAAATGCAAAATCACTCGGTTGCCGCAAAGAATCAGACCCAGCGTTGGACCGATCTTGGAATTTTTGGTTCTTAATTGTTCATAACACATGCCTCTATCAGATGAACATAGAACTTTTTGATATTGCAACAATTACTTGAGTTATTGAATTTTTTCGATTTTTTTTCTGAATTTGAAAAAAAAATTTGCTTATTTTTCTGATATTTCAACTAAAAATGGGTTTATTCACTTCTCAACTGTAATCGCCACTTTATTCATCTGAAAAGCGGGCATAAAGTAGCATATTATTCCCTCTTATACTTTTGCGGGAAATAATGTTACATTATTCCCGCAAATACAGATTTGCGGGAATAATGTACATTATTTCCCGCAAATCTGGATTTTGCGGGAAATAATCTACATTATTCCCGCAGATTTGCGGACATAATGTACATTATTCCCGCAAAATTTATAAAGATTGATAAAGTGGTTACAGTTGAGGAGTGAATAAAACATTGTATGCAACATGGGAATAAAGTGCATCATTCCCTCGGGCTTACTGCCCTTGCGAAAATTCCCTTGGGTGATTACTGCCCTCGCTTCGCTCAGGCAGTAAACTCACCCTCGGGAATTTCGTTCGGGCAGTAAACTCGCCCTCGGGAATAATCTTTTACTTTATTCCCACGTTGTATAATGTACTATTATCAAAATGTTCTATGTTCATCTGATAAAGGCATGTCTTATGAACAATTGAGAACCAAAAATTCCAAGATCGGTCAAACGCTGGGTCTGATTCTTTGCGGCAACCGAGTGATTTTGTATTTTCCTGTCTTCAGCGCAGCCACTATTAAACTGGAAGTAATACATGATGTAAGATATGGATAATGAAGGTCAAACCCTCCCCAAACATGATGATTTTTTTAAATTTGATCCGAGTCTTCAAGTTGAAAAAAAAAGGAATATTGTTTTTCAGAAATTCAACCCATTCAAAGGTGTATATACCCCCTTAATTCGATTCCTAATGTAGATGTTGGTTACAACAAGATTTACGTGGCTAAAGAAGTAGTCACCATACCCACCGGTAGCTATGAAATAGAGGATATAGAGAGTTATGTACAGGGTGTCTTGTCGAATAAGGGTATCACCATCAATATCAAACCGAATAATAATACACTGCGTAGCGAAATCAAATGCAATCACCCTGTAAATTTTGTGCCGGGCGATTCTATAGGCAGCCTATTAGGTTTCACTCCACGTGTTTTGCAAGCTGATCGAGTTCATGAGTCTGACCTTCCTGTAACTATCCTCAAAGTCAACGCACTAAGAGTCGAGTGCAACATTACAACGGGTGCCTACGTCAATGAGCGTAAAGTACACACGATTCATGAGTTTTTTCCCGTTGTTCCACCTGGATATAAGATCATTGAAGTACCGTCTCACGTCATTTACCTTCCAGTCACCGTGAGGATCATAGATCACATCCAACTTCGTATAGTCGATCAAGACGGGGATTTAGTTGATTTCCGCGGAGAGGTTATAACTATAAGGTTGCATATCAAGACTCAATAATGGGAATAGTTTATAACAGAAGAGGCTATAATACTAAGGTGAGATGCCCCGAACACGTCAGTCGTCAATCAGTTCTCAAAGAGCTGACACCTCAGAACGTGTTGCTTCTGAAAAGCTTAGGCCTCAAGATCAAACCTTTTGGAAGAGGCATTTTCCCAAAATAAGACTACGATTCGTTTGCATCTGTATCATGTGCTGTATACCATGGAGGAGGAAATCTTAGAGATTCAAACACCAGTCGTATTTGACGAGTCTATCGCACACTACGAGGTTCACACACACAAACCTTTTGCCTCATCGAGTTTCAATAACAGTGACGAGATTCGTATCGCTGTTCAACACCAAGACCTGTGCGTATTACCGTGCAAGAGTTCATTGCATGTGTATGGAAAGATGGTCAAGGCCGATGGAACTCCGTCGACTACCGCAACACTGGTCAACAACGGTGTTTGTCATCTGTTTGAAGAAATGCGTTACGAGATAAATGCTATTGAGATCGACAGCAGCAAAAACGTCGGTCTCACCAGTCTTATGAAAGGTTACCCTTCTCTGAGACCTGGACAGAATCGGATGATGGAGAATGCCGGTTGGCTCAATGTGAGCGCAAGCCATGTGGATGCCGCTGGTAATTTCGAAGTATGCGTACCGCTGAAGATGATGCTAGGGTTCGCCGAAGACTATCGCAAGATAATCGTGAACGCCAAACACGAGTTGATCTTGACCCGTTCGAAAACCGATGTGAACGCGGTTCTACAAGCTCAAGAAGAAGAATTCAAAATCCTGATCGATAAAGTCGAATGGTTGTTACCATATGTGAAGCTCGCGGATCAACGGAAAGTACAGCTGTTGAATTTTATCGAGACAGATCCGGCGATCTCTATGAGTTTTCGTAATTGGGAATTGTACGAGTATCCTGTACTTTCCACTACCTCGAAGCACGTTTGGACGGTGAAGACATCTACTCAGCTGGAGAAACCTCGCTACGTTATATTGGGTTTTCAAACAAGTCGGAAGAACAAGCTGAATCGAAACGCTAGCCATTTCAATCACTGCAACATCACCGACGTTAAACTCTTCTTGAATTCTCAATGCTATCCCTATGGGAACCTTAATCTCAATATGAGTCATAATCAGTGTAGTGACATCTAGTGTCGATCTTATGAACTATATATACCATATATGTATCCTGTGATACATGAATAAAGCAGAACATAAGTGAGCAGCATGGCGTCCACACGTGTCTCGTATCTTCTCCTAGCCTACGTCCACTTATAACGTGACATGGCGCAGTCGGTAGAAAGCAAAATTATTAAAATATATTTTGCTAAATAATAATCACGCGTGGAGAAATAATAGAACACGGTGGAAATAATTAAATAATGAAGGATGGCAAAGATAAACATGGGTGATCATCGAGGCATCACGCCATTAAGCGTGGCCGGCAACGTGGCCGAAAATCGGAAGACTTGGCGATTACGATTCGAGAATTATCTAATCGCAAGTGGAGTAAATAAGAAGGAACAAGCGACGCAGTGCTAAGAGTCAACTCTTACATTACATTGGCGAGGAAGGGTTCAGAATATACACAACGTTTACCTTCACGGAACAAGAAAAGAACGTTTTAAGTGTGCTTTTAACCAAATTCGAAACGCATTTTATGCCGAAAGAAAATTTGTCCTATGAACGATACAAACTGTTCTCATACAAACAACAGGCTGGACAAACTTTGGACCAATTTGTGACGGAAGTCAAAAATAGAGCCAGCAAGTGCAAGCTTGGTCAGTTACAAGACAGCTTGACAAAAACTGTATTAGTGTGCGGAATAAACAACGCCTCAATGAGAGAAAAGCTCTTACAAGATGATAAATTAACACTGGACCAGGCGATCGAGCTATGCTCAATCATCGAGACGTCGAAGGAACGCAGCGAAGCCATGGGATCCAGCGAGACAGCGACAGTGGAAGCAACCCAGAGAAGAGGACAAAAATACGCACCTCGTGGATTTCACAAACAAGTGAGCGGTCGTGCACCACAAGCGTCGAGCGGAGATGACAAGAAAATCTTTTCGTGCAGAAGGTGCGGGAAAAATCACCGAATAAACAAGTGTCCTGCGTATGGTAAGGCCTGTAGTAGTTGCGGCGGCTCAAATCACTTCGAGGCAGTTTGTTATAAAAATAAAAAGAAAGTCCATGAAATTGACAACGAAGAAAAGAACGTAGATTCAGTTATAGAAGTTGATAACGGAGAATACATGTTCATTGGATCGATAGAAATAAGCGAAATCAGCAAAACCGAGTGGTTGTCGAGCTTCATAATAAACAAAAAGAAAGTCGAATTTAAGATAGATACGGGCGCGATGGTTAACGTAATGCCTCTTGAAATATACAAGAAACTAGACCCAGAACAAAAGAAACTAGAAGAAACTAATGTAAAATTAAAGTCGTATACAGGTAGCAATCTGAACGTGATTGGAAAATGTAAACTATACTGTGATAAAAATAACGAGCATCGTCAGTTACAGTTCTATGTAGTTAACTCCAAGACGCAAATGATATTAGGCTTGCAGTTGTCAGTAGATCTAAATCTGATTCAAAGAGTCGAGCAAGTAAAAGTGGAACAGTCAGACTACAACAAAATGGTTGAAGATAACAAAGAATTGTTTAAAGGGATAGGTTGCATTGACAAACCATACCATATCGAGTTAAAAAAAGATTCAGTACCAGTAGTACATCCTACAAGGAAAATAGCTTTGCCATTGCTCGACCCATTGAAGAAAAGTCTAGACGAGCTCGTAAAATTGAAAGTTATTAAACAAGTGCAAGGTAGTTCTGATTGGGTTAGTCCGTTAGTAATAGTAAGGAAGCCGAATGGTCAACTAAGAATATGCTTAGACCCACAGGATTTAAATGAGGCGATAAAACGAGAGTATTGTCAAATTCCCACGCTAGATCGAATAACAAGTAAAATGTCTGGTGCAAAAATCTTTAGTACGTTAGACGCATCAAGCGGGTTCTATTAAATACAGTTAGATGAAGAAAGTTCTGACCTGTGTACTTTTGGCACCCCTTTTGGAAGGTATAGGTTTTTAAGAATGCCTTACGGCATAAAGTCAGCGCCTGAGGTGTTCCAGGAACGCTTCAAAAGTATTTTCAATTTGGAAGGCGTGGCAGTTTATATCGACGATATAATAGTTTGGGGTAAAACACAAAAAGAACATGACAAAAGACTAAAAGCTGTTTTTGAATTAGCAAAACAAAATAACGTAAAGTTTAACTTGAGAAAGTGCAAATTTGGGAAAGACAAACTAAAGTACTTGGGGCACATAATTTCAGAACAAGGAGTAGCACCAGACGACTCCAAAATAAAAGCTATTTTAGAAATGCCAAAACCCACTTGTAAGCTGGATATCCAAAGACAGTTGGGTATGCTTACCCATGTGAGTAAATTTATAGAAGGGTTCTCGGAGACTACCTCTCCGCTGCGAAGTCTCTTGAGAAAAGATGTAGAGTTCTGTTGGCAGGCGGAACACGACAAAGCATTTGATGAGCTAAAATTGAAGTTAACAAGTAACCCGGTATTACAATTTTTTGATGTTAAAAAAGAATCTGTCATATCAGTAGACGCATCAAAATCAGGGCTAGGAGCGGTATTATTACAGGGACAGCTACCGTGTGCATATGCCTCTAGGGCAATGACAGAAACACAGACTCGATATGCCCAAATAGAAAAGGAGTTATTAGCTGTGTGTTTTGGATTAGAGAGATTTAACTAATATACTTATGGCAAAAAAGTAGTGGTAGAAACTGATCACAAACCGTTAGTCTCTATTTATAAAAAACCGCTACATAAATGTCCAGCTCGTTCACAAAGAATGTTGTTACAAATACAAAAATATGAAATCGAGTTGAGATACAAGCCAGGGAAAGACTTACTCATCGCAGATGCACTGTCGAGAGCCTATCTGTCAGAGAAAAGCAATGATAATCTTGAAAAGGAGATAGAATTACATGTTTGCTTAATACAGTCTCAACTAAACGTAACTGGAAAAAAATTATTAGAAATAAAAAACAAAACTAAGGAAGACTCGGTTTTACAAGATCTGAAACAAGTTATCCTTAACGGTTGGCCAAACAGCAATAAGAAGCTGACAGAAAGCTTGAAAATCTACAGTAAATATAAAAGTGAGCTAACTGTTAACGATGACTTGATATATAAGGGTCAAAATCTAGTCGTACCAAAAAATATGAGAAGTGAGATGCTAGACAGAATTCACTACAGTCATTTGGGCATCAACAAATGTTTAAAGTTAGCTAAGGAATCTCTGTTTTGGCCTGGGATGTCAAATCAAATTATACAAAAAATTCAACAGTGTCACGTGTGCTATGAGTACTCCAATTCACAAACCAAAGAACCACTCATACCACACGAGATACCGACCATTCCATGGAACAAGATAGGGTGCGATATCTTCAAGTTCCGTGGGCAAGATCACTTACTGATAATTGACTATTACTCAAAGTTTATAGAGGTTGAGAAACTAGTTAATAATATGACAAGTCCTACTGTGATAGAGAAGTTAAAATCTGTTTTTGCTAGGCATGGTATACCCTTAACGGTTGTATCTGACGGAGGTCCGCAATTCACGTCGGGACTATTTAATCAATTTGCTACAGATTGGGAGTTCAACCATAAAGTATCGTCACCTCACTACGCACAGTCGAATGGGATGGCCGAAAGGCATATCCAGACAGCTGAACAGATGTTCAAAAAGGTTTTAGATGACAGTAAGGATATTAATTTAGCGCTGTTACATTACAGGAATACACCAGTTTTCAGTAATGTCTCACCGGCTGAAATCTTAATGTCAAGAAAGCTGAGGACAAATATTCCATGTACAACTAAATTGTTGAAACCTAAAAAAGTTGTCGGGTATAACAAAGCTGAAATTGAGAAAAAACAAAGAATACAACAAATGAACTATAACAAAAAAGGTGTTAGGGAATTACCAGAGATACCAAATAATACTAGGGTTTATGTACAAGTTGAACCACAGGCTAACTGGTCGCTAGGAAAGACGTTGGAGAAAGTAAGAGAGAGAACCTATAAGGTTCAGATGGACAACGGGTCAATCCTAGTACGTAACAGAAGACTGATCAAGCCAATAAAATGCGGAAACTTCGTTCACAAAGAAAGAAAAACAGAGGGAAAGAAGGAAGAGCGTAGTATTAGAGTATTTATAGAATTAGATTCTAACATAGCCGATAATGAACAGGAAAATGTAGAGATAGTACCTAACGTAGAAGAAAACTTGGCAGAAGAGGCTGAGTCAGAGTATGAAAGTCTGTCCTCATCAGAGACGGACACGAACGAAGAGGTTGGCATTATTAGACAAAAAACAACCTCCTCGGGGCGTACTGTAAAGGTACCTCAAAGATTAGACTTATAAAAATAAGCTAAAAAAGTAATATGCAATAAAGTTAGTAATAAGCACACTCCTATGTAAACAAAATAGACCCTAAGAAAAGGGGATGTAGAGACTTCTAGTGTCGATCTTATGAACTATATATACCATATATGTATCCTGTGAGACATGAATAAAGCAGAACATAAGTGAGCAGCATGGCGTCCACACGTGTCTCGTATCTTCTCCTAGCCTACGTCCACTTATAACGTGATAATCAGTATGCTCTGTTATATGAAATGTACGCCAATTTCCAAACCTCCTATTACGGTAAAGAACCTGAACCGTTGCTGAAAAAGAGTGAATTTCTACAGTACGCTCCCCTATTCGTCATCGACTGCTCGAAACAGAACGAGTCGCTCAAGTTTGGACCTGTAGACGTTCGTCTCGAGTTTGAAGCTAAAGATAACTTCCCTGCCGATACGTCGGCATACTGTTTGATCTTACATGATCGGGTAGTTGAATACAATCCCATAAGTAGTGGAGTGAAGAAATTGATATAATTATGTACTTCTACAAATAAAGATTTTTCAATAAATATATGTGTCGCCTCAATCATTCCCATACCGATATGCCGCTCAGCGGTATCTAATTACTCTAGAGTAAGATTAGGATGCATAGATAGATAGATAGATAGATAGATAGAGTATTTATTAAGCGCTCTGGGACGGATCCCCTCAAGCGCTGGCACTTTAGATTACATTATAGCAGAAGTTTTACATTTGCCTGTGATACATTGTACTTAAGGTATCATATACCTGCTGGCTTTATATATAACTTAGTGATTAATCTAATATAATATACTATATACTACGATTTTAATATATACTAAGATGTGGTATGACATGATTTTGATTTTGACTTTGGCTAGTCCTATTCACAGCGTTAAATCTAAGCTGACTAGTTCGAATTTATTTAATTATTTGTGTGTTTTCGTGTGTGTAAGTACAAGAGTGTATGTGTGTGTGTGTGTATCGTGGCTAACGGCCTATACCTATAAGATCGTGCATGTTCGAGGCTGAGTGAGGTGGGTTAGATATGCCATGGAGGCCCACTCAGCGAGTCCCGGCATTTGCCCTTAGTCCACAGGGAAAACCATGGCCCAAATAACCTAAGGAAGGACTCAGTCTAGGTGACTAGATTAAAGGACAGCATTAGCTTGTGTCTGACTAGAGAGTAGGTGATTGAACAGGTGATATTTAAAAGTGACTAGAGTTCCACAGTTACGGACGTCCAAAGGTATATTGTTCCAATATGCAGCACCTCCGTGTGTGAATGAGCTTTGGAAATATTGAGTCCTACACGGATTGATAGCTAGATTTTCGGATGGTGCTCTCGTGCTTCTAATCCCTACTTCTGTTTTATACTTAAACTTGCTTTTCAGGTACTGTGGTATCTGAGTCTTCAATACATTGTACATCATGCAGCCTAGTAGATATTCTTTTCTAGCGTTGACTTTCAACCACCCCATCATTGTAAAGTAGGGGGTGATATGTTCGTCCCTACGGATATTATAGATGAATCTAACACATGAATTTAAGGCTCTTTGTAGCGAAAGCGTGAGTTCGTCAGTCAGGTCGAGGTGTATGATACAGCAGTAATCGATCAGAGGAAAAACCAGAGTTGATATTAGCTGTATGCGTAACTGTTCGGGCAATAGTTTGCGACAAAGGCGTAATTGACACGCGGTTCTGTATATTCTTTTAGTAACGTTATTTATATGAGGCCTCCAAGTGAGATCGCTCGTCAGCGTGACTCCCAACATGTATAGATTGGATGAATATTCAATCCCTGTTTCCCGTACTTGAATACGCGGCATAGTTCTAAAATCGAAAGAATTTATGTACCTGGTCGTCCCAACCAATATCACTCTAGTTTTACCACTGTTCAATTGTAGCCCGTTGTCATCTGCCCATCCGCAGACCGCGTCGACGTCTCTGTTGACCCTCGCAATCCCACTGAGGATGTTTGCTGGTTCGTACTCGATCATCAGCTGGAGGTCATCGGCGTAGAAGTTGTAGCTACAGTTACATAATATATTGCGGAGATCTGAAACATAAATGATAAAGAGCAAGGGTCCCAGAACCGATCCCTGGGGCACGCCCAGCGTCTTATTGACCCATTCAGATAAGGCCCCGTTAGTTCCCCTGACAGCCTGCCGCCTCTTGGTGAGATACGAATGAAGAAATTTAAGGACAAGAGGTGAGAAGTTCAGCTTCCTCAGCTTTGTGAGAAGTATGGAATGATTAACCTTGTCGAAGGCTTTGGAAAAATCAAATGAGACCATAATAACGACCTTTCTTTTGTCTATCGCCTGGCGGCAGTAGTCTACGACCCTAATGAGCGCAGTATGAGTGCTATGTCCCTTCCTGTAGGCCGATTGGAATGGGTCATAGAGGTTTCGTTCCTCAAGGTAGTCAGAGATTTGGTCGGCTACCAGCCTCTCGAGACACTTAGAAAGTGCGCATAGAATAGAAATGGGTCTGTAGTCGTTGCACGACATCGGAGATTTCTTTTTGGGAAGAGGCACGATGACAGAATCTTTCCATAAGGAGGGGAACACCCCGTGTGAAAGCGAGAAATGGAACAGGTGCTCTATGATGGGCAGGAGAACGGCAAGACTTTTCCTAAACACATCAATTGGAATGAGTTGGAGATGGAGAGAGTTATCCGAAGAGAACTAATTCTCACAGGGTGCCGAATAATTCCAGGAACTGTTTGCCTGCTCGAAGCTTCCAGAATGACGTTGAGGGAAGTTTCTAGAAGACTCCGACGCAGGGTGTGGGAATTTTATATCGGGATGTGTGACGTTAATTCGAGGGTGTGTGACGTCAATTTAAGGGTGTGTGACGTTAATTTAAGGGTGTGTGACGTCAATTCGAGGGTGTGTGACGTCAATTTAAGGGTGTGTGACGTCATTTTGAGGGTGTCTGACGTCAATTTAAGGGTGTGTGACGTCAATTCGAGGTGTATGACGTCATTTTGAGGGTAGGTGACGCCATTTTGAGGGTGGACGACGCCATTTTGAGGGTTGACGACGCCATTTTGAGTGTGACGTCATCGTCAGGGGTCCGCGAGCGTGACTCAGACTCCCCCCTCTACCACCCTCACACGGACACGGGAGGGTGCGTGTACGTGTGCACTAACACGCGTTGATCCAGAACCGGCCTAGTATATCTACTAAAGTGATATCTTTTAATCGAATCAAAAATGGCTGAGGATGTTGAAATTCTGGTTTTAGAATACTTGAAACCAAAAATGTATTATTTTGATTATTCCTATCTCGTAGTATTGCCAGCAAACTGCATCGCCAAGAAGATTTATAACTATACAAATATGTGATGAAAATACGGCATTCGTAACCACTGACACGAAACAAAAAATTTAGAAACAAGAAATGTAAAAGTGCTGAGAGTCAGAGACAGGTCGAGTTCATTTGATCTGTAAACAATATTAAGCGTTGCATATTAATATAATGGTGTAGAGCGTGCTCTACTCTTGCCACAAGCAAATTAACTGGCAACACAAGAACGACTACAAGCATGGATGTCTGTTTGTATAATATGGGATTCTTTGAGTTGTCGGATTGTCTTGGCCTTTTCAATTTTGGTCTCAAAAATTGAGTTGAAATAACATAACATGTACCGCATTTCGATCGCGCTGCCGCCTCTCCCGCTCCTCTCTATCCCGCGTTTCTGCCGCCAGTTTCTCTCCCCCCCGCTTCTTTTTTTCTCCCTCATTTCTCGCCCGCTCTTCTTTCGCCTTTTCTTTTTTGTCTCGCTCTCTCGCCAGCTCCTCTTCTTCCCGTTTCTTTCTTTCCCGCTCGACTCTTTCCTCTTTCTCTCGCTTCTGCGCCTCCTTCTCCTCCCTCACCTCTTTCCTCATCCTGCGCAGGTCAGCCAGCTCCTCTGCAGCCTCTCGCTCCCCTCTTTCCCGCTCCTCCTTCTCCGGTCCCTCTATCTCCTCATCTTCTATTGCCAGCTCTTCTTCTTCCCGCTTCTTTCTCTCCCGCTCTATTATTTGTTTTCTCGTTCGCTCCAGCGCCTCCCTCTCCTCCCTCGCCTCCCTCACCGTCCTCAGGAGTTCAGCCAGCGCTGCCTCCGACTGCTCCCGTACCTTCGCCATCGTCGCCAGCTCCGCCACCACCATCTCGTCATTGGGCATTTTCTGATTGGGGCACAAATTCTATAGTACTTGATTATGCGATCGACCAGAAGAGTATCATATAAGGGTGATTTACTTTTGATCGTGAATTTTTTATCTCAATTGGCAGCCGAAAAAGTGTACGAAATAAAGCAAAAAAGTTATTCGTAGAACCCCAATGAGCTGAAAGATATTTTTGCAACACCTGCTTCGGAAGTTTGATTTTCGAGACCTGTGTAGCCTGCGTAAAGTATCTTATTTCGTAAGAGTGGAGAAAAGAATAGCTATCGTGGACGCGCACTTCGCGAATACTCTGTTTTACGCACTTGTGTTGCGGAATCGGGCAGTAGCAATGTGAGATGTTGATTAAATAATCTGTCTCTCAAATCAAAATTTCTTCGCAGGGAGTTACAAAAAACATCGCTATTGATACACGTGCGGATACAAGCAATATCGGTATCGTGTCATTACGGCAGATGTCGGATATTGTCTACCTTTCGCACTTGTATCACAATATACATATACTATGGGAGGTCGCTACCAGAGTTCGACAGTATTTTATTCCGCTACTCCGGAATCTTTTCATGCATTATTACTTCGCAACTGTTCGGAGGCACTTCGAATAACTGAGAAGTGAAGAAAAAAAGCAATGCTCCGGAAACTTTCCTGATGCCCCAAAGAATATTTAAATAACATAGCATTGGTTTACGCGTACTTTTGCTTTTGTCGGTATATAGTTGACATATGAGCAAGTCCACCAATTGTAGACGCCTGATCCGGCTTCATCCAAAAAGGATTCAATTTTTTTTCGAACTTTCATCCCTCTTATTCTCGAAGTTATCGTATGACATATTCCATATAGTATGATAATGCTTGTTCTATTTTTTTTTATTTCTGTGTTTTTGTTTGGCACTATAGGTACAATTTTTTAAAAGAAGAATAGGTTTTTTTTGTCTGAAAACATCTCACGACGTTTTCTGTTCGCTAATTTTTCGCCAGCTCGGTATCTATCATAATTCCGTTGTATCATAATTCCCTTGATAAATTAATTCTCTAAATAATCGTCTTGAATGTCAAAGACTGTATCTTCAATAGTTAAAGAGTTACAGCAATTTATAAGTTGACAAATCAGGTAACCGCTTCAACTTTGATACCACGATATTTTTTAAAAGCAATAAAAAATAGACAAAAAATTATTTTTACACTTTGTTATACATCGTTGTTTGCAAAAAAATGAACTGAAAATCATAATTTGTTTATAACAAATTGGTAACTTAATAAACAATCAAATTGTTGCTAAAAAAACTTTTTGTTTTTGTTACTATATAGAGAACTACCAATAATGATTTTAGCAAAAAAAATTATTCCTCAACTAATAATTTGAATGTTAGCTAAATGAAAAAAAACATTATAAACGATTAAAAAATCAAAAAAAATAAAAATTTTTTTTCTTAAAATAATAGTTGACTTTTCTCAATAGAAAAACAAAAAAAAATTTTTGGAAAATATTCAATTTGACCATTTGTTTATAAAAAATTTTTCAACAAATAAAGTAAAAATTTTTTTTTCAACATTTAGTAATGTCATTGTTCGATGTGAAAACAGCCATAACATAATTTTCCTTAAAAAAAAATTTTTGACCATTATTTTGTTCATTTATCATTTTTTTGGAACTTCATAAATGTATTATAAACAAACGAAAAAAAATTTTCGATCTTTTATTACGTAATCTTGTTAAGTATACATATAAGAAGGGCTCCAGAGTAGACTTCCGGTCTAGACACCGTATAGCTAAGTGCGGAAAGTTGATAGTGTACGCAAAAGGTGAAAAAGTACGGTTAATCATAAGCGGAAGGCAAGAAACGACGGAGAAAGAGAAAAAAGAAGAAAAAGGGAAAGGCGACCAAAGAAGGGTAAGTGGAAAAAGATTGAAATAGGCAGAAAACGGAGAAAAAGAAGGGTTACATAACCTAGAAAACAAGAAGAAAGGGGAAAGAGAAAAGCGCAAAGCGCAGACGCGAAGAGGCGCGCGCAGGCAGGACGGAGAGAGGAGCAAGGCACAAGAGCGAGGAGGCGCGCGCAGGTACTACGTGAATAGAGCGAGCGTATGGAAAGAAAGGAAGGACAGGGGGAGGAGAGCGACGAAGAACAGGCGGAGGAGTGGGGAACCCCACGTGGATCGTAGGAGCTAAGAGAGACGAGGAAGAGGGGGAGGCCGACAAAGGCAGAGAGTTGGGTAAGGGAGAGATCCTCGTCGGACGGATCGCTGCTGGAAAGCTTTAGAAAGAGGAAAGCAGAGGGAGGGGAACTAGAGAGAAGTGTAAAGAAAAGCAGTCCAGCAATAGAAGTAAGTAAGGAGAAGGAGGAAGACATGGAAGGAGGGAGGGCGGAAACGGCCGGAGGAGGAGCAGGGAGCAATGAAACGAAATGGGTAGAACTGATCACAATGAGGATGACGGAATCGATGGCAGGAGTAGCAGAGGAGCTGAGACGGATGAGAGAAGAAATAGGAGAAGGAAGAAGGGAGATGAGAGAGGAGCAAACCAAGATGAAGAGGGAGATAGAAGAAGTAAAACGAAAGGGAGAAGAAGAGAAAAGGAGGCTAGAGGCTCGAATAGAAAAACTAGAGGAGGAAAACAGGAGAAGGGAAACGGAAGAGGCAGGAAGGAAAGAGGAAGAGAGAAGAGAGGCAGAGGAAAGGCTGCGAAAGATAGTCAGCGAAACAAGAGAGAGAGAAGAAAGAGAAGGAAGAGAAAAAGAGAGAAGGATGAAAGGACTCGAACAGGAATGGGAACGTAAGGAGAAACAGGAGAGAAGAAATAATTTTATACTGAGGGGAGAGGAGATAGAGGTAGAAGAAAGGGCGGAGGAAATAGTAGGAAGGATAATGGAGCAGCTAACAGGACAAAAGGAAGGGGTAAAGGAGATAGCGGAGATAGGAGGAAACAGGAGAGCAATCCTGGTGAGAATGATGAGCTGGACGGACAAGAGGAGAGTGACGGTAGAAAGAAGTAGATTGAGGGGGAGAAAGATATATATAGATGAGGACTTAACGAAGAGAGAAAGAGAAATACAGAGTGGACTATGGGAAAAGGCCAAAGAAGAAAGAGAGAGAGGACAAAGAGCATCGGTAGGATATAAGAAATTGAGGATAGGGGACACCACGTGGGAATGGAAAGAGGAGAGAGGAGAGCTAGTACAGATAGACCACAGCAGAGGGGAAAGTGGAAGAGGAAGGGGGAGAGGAAGGAGGGGTAGAGCAGGTTAGGAAGTAGAAGAAGAAAAAGGGGCAAAGATAATATTCTGGAATGTAGCGGGGCTAAAAGGAAAAGATGAAGAATTCTGGGAATATATGAAGAGGTTTGACGTCATAGGACTAACAGAGACATGGATGGAGACAGAAGAGTGGGAGAGGTGGAAGAAGAAGATGCCGAAAGGCTGGATATGGAAATGCCAAGGAGCAGAAAGAACGGAAAGGAAGGGAAGGGCAAAAGGAGGAATGATTACAGGAGTAAGGACAGAAATAGATGACGAAGAAGAGGAAGAAGGAGAGGAGAAGGAAATAGAGGGGATTCAGGAAAGGAAAGCCAGAATAAGAGGAAGAAGGTGGAGAGTGATAACGATATACAACAGAGGAGGGGAGGGAGAAAAACTGAAAAGACTGGAAGAAGTAATAGGCGAAGAAGAAGACGAAGGCAAAATGGTGATAGGCGGGGACTTCAATGCAATGATCGGCGAGACAGGAAAAAGAGAAGAACAAGAAGGAAAGGGAGGAGGAAAAAGAGAAGCAAAAGACAAAGGAAGGAACAAGGAGGGGGACGGACTAATCGAAATGATAGAAAGAAGAGGATGGACGGTGCTGAACGGAAACATGAAGGGAGACGAGGAAGGGGAGATAACGTATAGAAGGAGCGGAGTAGAAACAACGATAGACTATGGGATAGTGAATGAAAGGACGTGGGAGGACATAGAGAGCATAGAGGTAGAGAGGAGGACAGAATCAGACCACCAGCCTATAGTGGTAAGAGTAGGGGGAGTAGAAAGAGACAAAGAAGAGGAAAGGGAGGAGGAAATAGAAAGACAGGTGTGGGGAAAGAAAGAAGCAGAGGAATTGAGAAAGAAAACAGAAGAGATAGTATGGGAAGAGGAAGGAATAGAAGAAGCGTGGAAGGAGATGACAGAGAAGGTAAGAGGACATACGACGAGAAGGAAGATCAGGAAGAATTGGAGTATAGGAAAGAAGGAATGGTGGGACGGGGAATGCAGGAGGCAGAAGAAAGAAATGCAGAAAGCATGGAGAGAGGTAGGGAAGAAAAGAGGCAATAGAGATAGAGAGATGGAGAGGTACAGAGAGGAAAGAAAGAAATATAAGGACACATGCAAAAGAAAGGAAGAAGAATGGAGAGAGGCAGAGAATAAAAGGATAAATGATCTAAGGGACGAGGGGGACATATGGAGGTATATAAACAAAGAAAGGAAAAAGAAGACAGGAATAAGTGAAAAGATAACAATGGAGGAGTGGACAGATCACTTCAGGCAACTACTAGGGGGAAGAGAGGAGGAGGAAAGAGAAAGAGAAGAGGAGGAGGCGGAAAAAGAAGAGGAAAGAAGAGGAGGGGGAAGAAGAAACGGCGGCGGAGAGAGAGAGGGGAGAAGAGAGCGAGAAGAAGAGGAGAAAAGAGAGATAAAAGAGGAGGTAAAGAAGATAATGAGCAGAATCAAAAGAGAAAAAGCAGAAGGAGGGGACGGTATAAAGAACGAAGCATGGATGGCAGGAGGGAGTGGACTGAAAAACAGACTAGCAGAGATAATATGGAGAACATGGAAGGGAGAAGGATACATAGATGAATGGAGGGAAGGGATAGTGATACCGATACATAAGAAAGGAAACTCAGAAGAGGTGAAGAACTACAGGGGGGTGACGCTGACGCAGACAGCGTATAAAATATACACGATGTTACTGAACGAGAAGATAATAGAGGAACTAGAAGAGAAAGGAGGACTAGACGAAACGCAGATGGGCTTCAGAGCGGGAAGAGGAGGCATAGACAATATATACATAATAAAGCACATAGTAGGAAGAAAACTGGAGGAAGAGAAAGGAAAGGTATATATGCCGTTCGTAGACTTGAAGGCAGCATTTGACACACTGGACAGAGGGATATTATGGGGGGCGATGAGAAAGAGAGGCATAGGAGAGGAGATGATAGAGAGAGTTAAAGAAATATATAAAGAAACGAGATGCAGAGTCAGAGTGGGGAAGGAGGTATCGGAGGTGTTCTGGGTAGACAAAGGAGTGAGACAGGGATGTCCGCTAAGCCCAACGCTCATCAATATATACATAGCGGACATGGAAGAGACGATGAGGAAAGGACAGGACGGGGGAGTAGTGATAGGAAGAGAAAAGATATGGACACTGGGATAGATAGATAGATAGATAGATAGATACGTTTATTTATCCACAGCAATACTGGATAAGAATACAGTGCATTTACAAACATATGCAAAGTAGACAGAGGAGATATTACAAAAGTATAAAGAGAAACATAAAAGAAACTTAACCTAGAGTCTTAAAACTACTTAGTCTAAGAGAGAAAGCAGAGACAGAGGTCAGAGAGGATCAAGAGCCAGAAGAGCTAAGACTAGACCAAACTAAGTCTAAAACCAAAACTAAAACTACTAAAACTAGGAGCGCAAGAGAGAACACGGGAACAACTATGCCCTGGCGAGTTCAGTGTCGAAAAGATACTCCCTAAGGCGAGAGCGAAAAAGAGAGACGGAGGTGGAGCTTCGCACGTCAGAAGGGAGGGACTCCCAGAAATAAGCTCCGGAGACGGCGAAGGAGCGCCTATAGGCCTCGGTAGTGAATCGAGGGACGAGAAAATCACCCCTTACAAGCCTGCTGGAACCAGGCGGAGTTGACGGACGATCCACGAAAAAGACGCGGAGGTAGTCCGGCGAATCAGTACGAAAGATGGTATAGAGCATAGCGCCCAGAAAATACAGCCGACGATCTCGAGCCGAGAGCCAGCTCAGACCGCGGCGATGGGGGGTGATGTGCTCGTCCCTGGAAACACCACAGACAAAGCGAACACAGCAGTTCAAGAGGCGCTGCAGTCGAGTATCAAGCACCCCGGGGACATCACTATAGACAACGCAGCAATAGTCCAGCAACGGAAAAATAAGTGTTGCCACAAGATACGCGCGTAGATCAGGCGAGAGCAGACGACGGGACGCGGAGAGCTGGCGGAGCGCACTATGCACCCTACTCGAGACTGCATTAATTTGCGGAACCCAAGAGAGTGAGCTGTCGAAGATTAGGCCAAGATTTCGGGCGGTCTGGGCGATACGGTCTGGGGATACGCCGATGATGTGGTGTTAATAGCAGAAGACGGGAAGGGGATGGAGGAGATGATAGGCAGAGCAGACAGATACTTCAAAAGAAAGAAATTAGAAGTGAACAAGGAGAAAACAAAGATAATGATATGTAGCAAAGGCAAAGGAAGGAGAAGGAGGCAAAAGTGGAAGTGGGGGGAGAAGGAGATGGAGGAGGTAGACGAAATGAGGTACCTAGGTTATACACTAAATAGAACGAACAGCGAGAAGGCACATATAAAAGAGAGAATAGGAAAGGCAAGGAAGGCAATGGGAGGAATATGGGGGATAGGAGAAAGGAAGTTTAAGGAGGACATAAGATGGAGGATGAGGATGTTCGACTCAATAATAAAAGGAATTCTGATGTACGGAGCAGAGATATGGGGATGGGAAGAGAGAGAAGAAGCAGAGAGGCTACAGGAGAGATACGTGAGATGGATACTAGGACTAGAGAGAACGACGCCAGGATATATAGTGAGAGAAGAGATGAAGATAGACAAGATAAGAGTGGGGGCAGGACAGAGAGCGATAAGATACGAGGAGAAAGCGAGGAAAGACGAAAAGAGAAAGATACTAAGGGAATGCATAAGAGAAAGGAGGAAGAAAGAAGAAAAAGGAAAATACGATAGATGGGGAGAGGAAAGGAGAAGATACATGTGGAGGTGTGGGATCGGGGAAAGAGAAGCAGAAGCGACCTGGGACAGAGGGGAGACGGTGGAGAAGAAAGCGGTAGAAAGAGACAGAGAAGTGCAAGAGCAAGAGAGAATGGACAGGATATGGAAGTCGAGAAGCGTACAGAGGTATAAAGAAATAAGAATAGTAGGAAGACCGAGGTACATGAAAGGAAAAAGGGGAACGAGAGGAGAAGAGGTGGAAACAGTAGCGCGGTTGAGGTGTGGAAATGAAGAAAGAGGAGGAAAATACTGGCTGAAAGAAGAGAAGAGGCTATGCAGAATGTGCAGGGAGGAGGAAGAAACGCTAGAGCACCTAACAGGGACATGCAGAGAAATGGACGGAGTGGAAGGCACGATACAGGAGATTCTAGACGACGAAGGAAAAGGGGTAAGATGGGGGAGAGAGCTAAAAGAGAGGAGGAGTAGAGTGGAAAAGAAGGAAAGAGAACAGTGGGAATAAGACAAGAAAGAAAGAAAAAAAAAAAGGAAGAATACAGGAAGAAAGAAGAAGAAGCAGAAAGCAGGGAGACGGACACCGACAGAGTAGCAACGACAGGTCAATGGAACGACGGCTAGCTATCGATAGAGCCCGGCCGATAAGGTAGACAGAAGAAGAGGAGAAGAGAGACGGACAGGTAGCGACAGCTAGTGAGCAGAGGGTGACTAAGAAGCACGAAGCGACAGCGGAAAGACGAGGAGAGGGGAAAGAAAGTAGGCGCAACAAGTGGAAGGACAGGCAGTAGTAAGCCAGACACTGAAAGGTGAGCACGAGGTGATAATACTAAACACGGACAACAAGAACAAGATGGAGGAAAAGATGGAGGAAATGAAAGAGGTAGTGATGCAGGTGTTGAAGGAGATAAAGGAGGTGAAAGCGGAGATAAGGGAGTTGAGAACAGAGGTCGGGGAAGGAAGTAAGAAGGAGGTCGACAAAGAAAGGAGATACAGGAGGCCGGAGGAGAAAAAACAGAGAGAAGAAAGAACGGAGGCGGAAGAAATAGGAAGAGACGACGCGGAGGAAGCAAGAGGCACAGAAAGGCAGAGAACGGAGAGCATGACGGAGACAGAGGAGAAAGCAAAGGAGAGAAAGAAAAGAAACGTGGTAATAAAGGGAATATACGGAATAAGGGACTGGAGAGAGGTGGCGATAAGAATAGTAAGAGAAGCAGCGGGGAGAAAGGTGCAGGTAGATAAGGAATGGGAAAGTGGAACGGGGACAGAGGACAAAGAAAGCGGGGTGACGGTGGTAAGGCTATGGAGTGAAAGGGAAAAAGAAGAAGTGATGAAGGGGAAGGAGACAGTGAAGAAAGAGTACGGGGTGATCATAGAAGAAGACCTAACCTTCAGGGAGAGGGAGGCGAGAAGAAGAAAAAGAGAGAGGGAGGCTGAAGAAGAAAGGAAGGAGAGGTGGATGAACGCAGAATGGAGGAGACAGGACAGAAGAGAGAGAGAAAGAACATGGAAGGATGAAAGACTAATAGAAGATCAGGATAGAAAGGAGAGAGAGGAAAGGCACAGAAGGAGAGAAGAGAGAGAAAGAGAGGAGAGGGAGGAGGAAAGAAAGAGGGAGCTGAAAGAAAGAATGGAGAGAGCGATAAGAGAGTGGAAGGAATTGAAGGAAGAAGAAGAAAAGAAGAAAGGAGAGAAAGAAAGGGGAGGAAAGGAGGGGGGAAGACAGTAAACAAGAAAGGAAGGAGAGAGGAGAAAAGATAAGGAGGGAAGGAGCGAAAGCAAGAGAGAACAAAAAGATTTGAGACATGACTTTACTTATGATTTTACAATTTATTTTTTGTTTTGTGGCAAGTGAAACACAAGAGACAGTGCATATTATTATTTTATTATATTGTATTTTAGTTACTATTGGATTAGTTTAATAGGTTAAGAGACTAAGGAGAAAAGGTAAAGGAGGAGAAGGATTGTAACGCCGAGAGGCACACAAAGAGAAAAATAAAGATTATTATAAGAAGGGCTCCAAAGAAGTAAAAAAATTTTAGGCTGATTATTTAAACTTTTATGTCGCCATTTATGAAAACCGAAGTCCGAAGAAAATGAGTTAATTAACAATTGTATACCTTTTAGAAAAATGAAGTTAAAAATTTTTTCTCTGCGGGGCTAGATTCTTTGGAGTGTTCTGATGATAGCACAATTTTAAAAAATTTTAAAATTGATTTTTAATAATAAAAAAAAATAATTTCTATCGCACTCTCTGTTCAGCGGCGACGCGTCAGTGCTAAAACGGCCGCGTGGAACCCTATTTTTAGCGTCAAATTAAAATTATAAATAATGGAGATAGAGTTCCGGGAGTCGAGACTTTTTTATTGGAAATTTCCTCCTCTTCAAGATGCTTTTTTCCAATTTTCGTTATCTCTTACAGTTTTTTAGTTATAGTCAAAAACCGGAGACGTCGTTTTTTTTCTTTGTTTTTTGTTAATAACAATTACAATTTTTGTTTCCGCAAAAAAAAAAAAATACATCTTTTTCAGGATCGCATTCCGAATCGAATGAGCTATCGCTCATATTTTTAAGAGAATTCTAACTATTTTTCTCAGGAAACTCACTTCTCGACTAGACTACAATAAATATAACTATTTTGGAAGATATTTCTAGAAGACTTTCATTGAAACTAATAATATGTAAGCTTAGTGGTAAGCTTAAGAAGCTGCGTGAGCTCACAGAATTGAAGTTCAATACCTCCACTTGAAATAAATGTTTGAATTATCGCTCAAATTTGAACATAATAGTATCGTCTCAAGCAACAGTTCAGATATTTTTCCAACATTAGTTTTTCACTTTAATCCTGAAGCTGTATATTGGTGAGCGGGATTGAAATGGAGAAGAACCTTAAGCGATCTACTAGCACTCTGCAGAATAACTGGCACTCTGCAGAATAACCCTGGTAGAATTCCTGATAAATAAATCCCGTCCTATTCCGCTTGTATATATATGGATTTTTGCAACGTATTGTATCTCGGATATCCGTTCGGATACATCTGGATAAAATACGTAGATAAAAACCATTTACAATCGAAAGACCGTATTTATATTTAACTGACATTTTTATCTAATAAGATTCTGCACTGAAGAATCTCATAAGATTCTGCACTGAAAAATCTCATAAGATTCTGCACTGAAGAATCTCATAAGATCTGCACTGAAGTATCTGATGTCAGCCCCACACTCAAATGTGGAAGTAGTCCACTAGTGGTCTTCAGTAAGATCTGCAGAACACCTGCAGTAAGACTGCGAGCAGACTTTAACCCTATTGAAAATGTCGACGTCGTCACTATGTCGTTTTGACGTCGCGTCTATGTCGTAAATGAATTCAGAAACGACGTAGGAAATGACGTAGGAAATGACGTAGAAAACGACTTATGAATTTGGGACCGGAAAATGACGTCTCTTACGACGTCCTTTACGACGTCTTTTATGACGTATTGTCGACGTCATCGTAGATAAGTTTATATATATGAGAAAAAAAAAATATCCCGTGCTGCAGGATTTGAACTTACAAACTCCAACTCAGCAGGCTCTTACCTTACCACTGCGCCACGACAGTACTTATTGAGCAACGATTCTTTCACGTCAGTATATTGAGTGACTACGAACATTGACTCGAAATGAAATCATATACGTAAGAAAATTTGCATTTCATAAGCAATATCGTAGCGCGATGGCAAGGTAACAGCTTACAAGGCGGGAGGTCCCGAGTTCAAGTCCTGCAGCACGGGAAATTTTTTTTTTGTATCTAAACTCATCTACGATGACGTCGACAATACGTCATAAAAGACGTCGTAAAGGACGTAGTAAGGGACGTCATTTTCCGGTCTCAAATTCATAAGTCGTTTTCTACATCGTTTCATACGTCATTTCCTACGTCGTTTCTGACGTCATTCACGACATAGACGCGACGTCGGAACGACATCGTGACGACGTCGACATTTTCAATAGGGAATCATTTTGCTACTAGGGAATATCGATCATCTCATGTCGAATGATTGCACACTGACAACATGGTGCCCACACGCGGTGCGGCGGACCACAGCGACACACGTGATTGTATGTCTTCGCACGCGTGATGGCTAGGTGTGACTCATTACACTCGCACATGTGTTGGCGTCACTTCGTGCTAGCAAGAATGGCGCGTTCTCGCCCGCACGACGTGAGCCGCACGTTGTGATGGTCCCGTGCGTCGCACACTTGTTATCTGGGTATAAGAGGCTGGTTCGGTAAATTAATATTCTACACACTTACGTTGCATCTTTTTTCTGCCTCAATGTAAATGATCTACCAGAAGCTGACATGTTAGAGCACTGATACCTCAGAATGCGCAGATCTCTTGATTTTCTAGAGTTTTCAAACAAGATATTCCGTATTAGGAAAGAAGTGTGTACTATCATTTGTAATGAAAAAAAAACAAATGATGGTGAGAATATCAACTCCAGTGAACCGTGATGGAAGATGGCGGCGAGGGACGCTGTTCCCAGTTTTGTCAAAAAAATTACGATGACTGGAAAAAAATCCGAATATCTGTTCGACTCAACGCGTACTACGAGATGGTGGCGTGGGACGCTGTTACAATTTTCGTCAAAATAATTAAAAGAAAAAATCCGAATATCTACTCGACTCAACGCGTACTACGAGATGATGGCGTGCGTGGCGTGGGACACATATTACAATTTTTATCGAACTGGACTGTACTCTATCACAATAGTTTTTATCTGTAATATTATAATTTCTCACCTGTTTTGTGAGCCCGAACGTACTCAGTAGAGGTACTCAGAGAGTAGAGTAATTTTAGATGCTAAGGATTTCGTGTAGGACGCGTTTATGTATCGAGATCCAAACGCACGGCACAACGATCACTGCTCGAGTGTTCACTCCCGAACGGTGTTGGCCGAACGGCTGCGCAGTGAGGGTTCTGTTATCTGGGACGCATGCCCACGTGATATCTCGCACGTACGATTGGTCAATTTCGAAGCGGTTGCTTCTCGGTTGCATCACGTAGGTACAGTACTACCTCCCCAGATAACAAAATGTCCTCACAGTGATAGCGTGTACGCACGCACGTGTGCAGATTTGCCCGCACCACGTTGCCCTCACCTCACCAGACATATGGGCAATTCCACCTCAAATCGGTCGAGAAATGACCTCGTATTTTTTGAATTGACTCAAACTTTTTCTTCGTTAAATCTACCTCAAAAAAGTAGACCCGTATTTTTCCGTTGGTAAAAAAAATTTTTTACGCTAGTTATGAATTATCGCATTTTACTATAAAAGTACCCTACTGAAAATCGCGGGATGAGATCTGATATCAGATCTCAGATAAGATGTGATGTGAGCTTATACGAGAACTGATATCAGCTCACTTCAGATCTCACCTGCAGCTCACATGAGATTCTGGTAACGAAATTGAACTGGGTTTTCATTCCAGATCCCATATGAGTCTCATGTCAGATCTCTTGTCAGATTTCCTGTAAAACTGAAAACGTTTGTAGTGTCGTGGTACAGTGGTAAGGTAAGAGCCTACGAAACCGAAGGTCCTGAGTTCAAGTCTCGCTACACGGGAATTTTTTTTTTCTACAAACGTTTTCAGTTTCACAGAAAATCTGACAAGAGATCTGACATGAGACTTATATGGGATCTGGAATGAAAACCCAGTTCAATTTCGTTACCAGAATCTCATGTGAGCTGCAGGTGAGATCTGAAGTGAGCTGATATCAGTTCTCATATAAGCTCACATCACATCTTATCTGAGATCTGATATCAGATCTCAACCCGCGATTTTCAGTAGGGTGACCCGTCAGTCGACGGAAAAGTTTCGTTTCGTAGGTGCGTTTTGTATCGCCTTAAACGCACTGGATATCAACTATAGAGATATGCCGTCGCGAACTTTTTTGCAGAGAATTTAACGCTGTACAAAAAAGGTCCAGTCAACCTATGGTCTATCTGCCTTCGTTTAAGCAGCGTTCGACGCAAAATGTACAAAAACGTGTACTAGTCTCTCCCCTGGATTGAGTATCTCCCCTGGCTTCTTATAAAACAAGATAAAATTAATAAATTGACTGACCGCCTTGCAGACACGTTTAGAATGATTGTTTTGATCGAAACATTATAAAATTTAATTAAATTGTCAAAATTTTTATCGTGCCGCGTTTTATCAATAAGCGATTTACCTCTTAACTGAGAATGACCCATATATATATATTTTTTTTAATTTTTTTTTTTTAATTCATTTCTTTATTATTTTTTTTAGTTCTTTTTTTAATTATTTTTTTTTATTAATTCATTTTTTTAATATAGTCTTTATAACGTTGTAATATTATAAGAATACCATGAAATACATTATTTTGCTGGAAAGTTCTCGTTTTTCGTCATTCTACATTCGTTTCCTGCTTTTATACTGAAAATTAGAGAAAAAAAATTATGTTTTTTTAAATTTTCCAACTTCTAGTTGATTTCGGCACGCTTTCCCATCAAGCTAAAAATCTTTTCAAAATTACGCGGTGATTTTGGGTCATTATCTGTCGATTCAGGGGATGGCAAGTATGTTAGAAATTAACGACCACCCTAATGTACACTGTCCCAGCTCGCGCGAATATTATGCAATTAAATTCGAATTTCAGCGTGTAGCAGACGTCTTCAATTTCGAAAATAAATTTGCGGACAACGAGGAGGTGCAAAAATATCTATATTAGAACTTGAGAGATTGGGATAATCATTGGTGAATGGTTAGATGAATTATTCATAAACCAAATTATTAATAAACGTGAAATGAAAACGAACAGCTGTAACTGCCAACTGTACTATTACGCACATAGAAGGTTCCGTATTCATCTATTGAAAAAATATTTCTAAACTATTAAGTAATAAGAAGTGATAATTACCAATCAAGCACTTACTTTCGAAAAAAAACTCAAAAGATTCACACTATTGCGAGCTACTTGCTGTAAGAGGCGTTCGATTCTATCTTGGATAATTCTCTCGAAATCACTACACTCTTTATGCTTTTCTTTAGCTTCTCTCCATATATCATTAGCACACTCCTGTGCAACACTCCCGTTTTTTTGTGGATAGCACTTTTTATAAGCAGTAAATAACTTATGATGCAATTCGCCTCTTTTTGATGACATCTTTGCACAGACTTCGAACGATACACTTCCCGAATATGGTAAATATGTTCCGCACAAATATTCACTGCTATCAAAGTCTGTCTTAGAACAGCAAGCTTATACGTGTTCGTATGTCGAGCCGACTCGTTTATGCGTTTACACTAAAGCGGAAACGAGCGGAGCGGCGAAAAGTTTCGAAACATATCCCGAGTCGAAATTTCGCGCCTACTTTCACCCTACGTAGGAGTTGAAGGTAGTAAAGTAGGTTCTATTTCAATGCAATAGTAGACCCTACTTTGACGCTAAAAGTGTCCGAAATTTCCCGATTTACCAAGTTTAGGCTCAAAGTAGGGTCTGTTTAAAACCTCCTTTAACGCTCCCCGTAGTAGGCTGTAAAAATATTTCAACCGGGCGCTAGCGCGAGCGCCAGGCTATAGCTATAAACTCATAATCGGACCAGCCGAATGAAATTGAAAAGTAATAATAGTAAAAGAAAAAAACAACACGAAATGAGACCCATTTTATCGTCAGTTGACCCAGCCTACGCATCCCGTCGATGAAATTGCATTATATACCTACTGAAAAAACCGCCGCATTTTTCGTCCCAGCCGGGACTTGAACCCACGTCCGCTTGGTTACCAGTCGCACGCCCTAACCACTACGCTAAACTACCTCATGACATATGACCCAACACTCTCCTACTTGTTCAGGGCCTATCGAAGTGTCAAGTTATTAATTGAAATATTTCAATTTCATGAAAATTTTGCATTTGCTGGACTAGATTTAAGTCCTTGCATATATTATTACGATTAATTACTAAATATTATATCATGCATTTTTCGTTCACGCGGTCATATGTTTATCCGAATTAAATATGGCATTTTGTTAGAAAAAAAAATGTTCCAGGAGGTTCACTAAAATTTTCATGTTTATTTCGACACTTTTTTTTTTAGTTATTACAACACGAATTCACTTCAAGTGGCGAATTCTCCTATCGTATGAACTGAAAACAGTGTTGGAATGACCGTAAAAATTTTAGTGGATCTCCTGGAACATTTTTTTTTCTCGAACAGTGTACCTGGGGCATTCCAAATGAAATCAGGGTGATCTTCCTCACCAGCGCCGGATTTTCACAACTCGAGCCCCTAGGCACTGAACCCCGCTGCGCCCCCTTTCCCCGTATTTTTCGACGGTATATACATTTTGGCCACATTAGAATTTGGGAATTTGTATACTTGACTTCGATACTGGCTGACCAGCGCCCCCTTGCCCCGCGCGCCCCCAGCCAAGTGCCTAGGTTTGCCTTGCCGCAAATCCGGCCCTGTTCCTCACCCCCTACGATCTTGAGCTCTCATTTTTATTTCACTTCTATGTGACCGCAAATCAGCCCTGATTTTCTTTCGGATTTTTCCTCTCCCTCCTTGTCATCCTGCCATGCGTCTTTATTCGTTGATGCAAGAGAAAACAGAAACACCAGTTCTAGATGAATGATTTTTTTTCATCTATTCGTCATCTGAAAACATTAATTTTTTTCATGATCAGAATATGGGCTGAAGCCTGCTGATATCCTTTTTTAATGATTTTCATTTTTGAAAAATCCTAAATTCGCAAAATTTCGAATACATAAAAATGATCATACTTGTAATAACAAAAGAAAAAAAAAACGAAACATATCCTGCTAAAATTTGATATCTTGCTTAGTTAATAAGTCAATCAAGGTGATTCTTTCTCAGGTCATTATCTGACTTATTAACTAAGCAAGATATCAAATTTTAGTAGGATATGTTTTGGTTTTTCTTTTCTGTTTTTATTACAAGTATGATCCTTTTCATGTATTCGGAAATTTGCGAATTTTGGATTTTTTGAAAATGAGAATCATTACAAAAGGATATCAGCAGGCTTCAGCCCATATTCTTATCATGAAAAAAATTAATGTTCACAGATGACTAATTTGTGAAAAAATAATCATTCATCTAGAACTGGTGTTTCTGTTTTCTCTTGTATCAACGAATAAAGACGCATGGCAAGATGACAAGGAGGGGGAAGAAAAATCTGAAAAAAGATTCGAGTGCTCATTTGGGGTCACATAGAAATTAAATGAAAATGACAGCTCAAAATCGTAGAGGGTGAGGGAGATCACTCCCTGATTTCACTTGAAAAGCCCCACCTATATATTTCATATTTTACAAATCCGGTCAACCGATTGAGATATGGGGATCTATTATTGTGGAATCCACAACTGATCCTGATATGGGCCTTTGTGTTATCAACGCCTTACCGAACATATTTATACACGGGTTCCCTCATCGCATTTGGAATAGCTCGAGATTTTTTCATTCGCAACCGTGTGACATAACAAGTCACAAATCTCCCCAAGCTACGCGGGGAAACCGAAGTATTCAAAAAGTAACCGAAATAAATCGAAGATAGCCGAGGACGATCGGACACGAGGTCCGATCGTCACTCGAGTACCTACCGTCTTAACGACAAGTTCGATACCCGCTAATAGTTATATTTTGTGATATATCCAATCTTTACTTGATTTAAGGTCAGTACCTTCACCCACTATTAATTAACCTCATTAGTACTTTTACTCATCATCTCACCTACACTCTACACTCTCACACTCTGTACTAGAATTAAGATTAACTTGAATAAATCCAGATTATAATTTTCTACACTCATCTCAGTCGACCACGTTTCTCACCCTCATATCCCGTCCTATTCTTCCATTCATTTATAGCCGGCTATCAAGCCCGTTACAAATTGGCGCCCAACGCAAAAATCCATACTTTCCCACACACTAATAGGACGTTAAACAAGTTAGAACAATAAAAGATATCACGTAGAATAGATAAATTCAAAGACAAACGGTTATACACACATACACACATACATAGAAATGGCGGAAAGACGACAGAGCAAACCTCTGTTACCATGCGGCACACAACTGCAAGGTCCTGTACGTGCGCACTTTATAAACAACACGATAGACATAGAAGGACAAAATAGACAACGCACACTTGGATACGCACAAATAGAGCACTCGCAACCACGCTTACAAGTACACGAACCATTTAGAGACGATAGACAAGTAGTTATAAATAACATACGAAACGAAGACAACGACATGAGCACAATCAGAGATATTAGACAGATGCAGTCAGGACATGCACAAAATGATCAGTTGTACTCAAATAGAACAATGCAGCACACGCTGCACAGCACACACATACATGACACGACACCGATACAATTCGAACTAGACGAGAACATATACAACATATTACCAAACCCCACACACGCAAACATAAGTAGAAACGAAACAGGCGCAGACACATTCATAGGCACAAACAGGCGAACATACAAACAATGCGCAACCTGATAGACTTAGACCCACCACAGACATACCCGACACACTACGACACAGAGACGGTACTACCACAAAGCACGCAACGCTTCAACAACAGTCAAACACCAAAACAGATAATACCGATCAAAGCGATACAATCATGGAACATAAAATACACCGGAGAACCTAGCGAAGATTTATACGAATTTTTACAAAATTTAAGAGATTTACAAATAGGATATGACATACAAGACAAACAACTAATGGACAATCTCATACCGATACTTGACGGAAAAGCAAAACAATGGTATAGAATACACAGAGGTAGATGGAACACACTACAAGATTTCGCAGAACACATACGACACACATTCACAGACACACGGCGTAGAGATAGAATTGAAGAAGAAATAAGAAATAGCGTACAGGAAGAAAACGAGCTGATTTCAAAATTCGTGATTAGAATTAGAACACTATTTACGCAATTAGACCCGCCGTATACACTGACACAAGAAATAGAAATGACATATAGAAAACTAAAGCTAGAATACAAACAATACATAGGAAGATACGAAATAAAATCATTTGAACAGTTAGAAAACGCAGGTAAATAATGGGAAACAGATGATCATGGGAAGAAACGAGACAGAGCATGATTAAGAAACAGAATACACCGCAAATAGAGTACACACACACACACACACACAACGCCACAGATTCAAACTCAGCAACGTAGAGTCTTATTACCGACGCCGAACATACAGCCGACATACACAGACACAACACAGACGAGACCGCAGATACAACCACCAACACGCCCAGCGATTACATACCCAACACCGCTATACACACGACAGACAAACAGACAGACAGACACAACAGAGAGACGCTGCTACAACTGCAACGCACCAGGCCACATGAGATGGCAATGCACAAGACCGCAGCAGTCGGGAAACGAGTAAGGGAACAGCCGACACGGGTGGAGGCAGTTCCCCAAACACAAAACACATACACACCCGAACATGCGACATACACCATCACACACAATCCACGAGATCCGAGATTCCACATAAAAGTAGACATGGAAGGACTAGAATTTAATGCATTAGTAGACACGGGAGCGACACACTCATACTGAGGACAAAAGATCGGAGAAATACTAAAAGAAAGACACACAGACATACAAGATACACCTAACACTACCGTGTTAGTAGCGAACGGCACAAGCGCAGGAATAATAGGAATAACAACAAGACGGATTAGAATAGGACACACAAGCAGATGAATAGAATTAGGAATAATCCCCACACTTGCATGGACATGCATCCTCGGGATAGATGCAATGAGACACTTCGGGATGAGATTAGACTTCGTAGACAATACATGGTCGATGAAAGAAAAGCCAGCATTAACATACATAATGGAGCGATGGCCTAGGACAACTCCAGTCCCAATTCAATTCCCGATCAAACAAAAAGATAACGTAGAACAAGAAAGCGAAAAACTCAAAGAAGGAAAAACAGGAATAGAAACAGAAAAACCTAAAGAAACCAGGGAACAGGAAACACAGACACACACAAAACAAGCAAAAGCAGCAGCATTACAAGAAAAATTAGAAAAATGAGCGTTAGAACAGGCGCGAAATACAGATACACAGGAACAAACACACACAACCACACCTGAACCAAAAAGAAAAGTTCTACTACCGACTCCAAATTTCCCACCGAATCCAAACTTATACAAAAATACACAAGACCAAAATATAGATAGAATAGAATACACACACACGAACGCACCCACAAAACGAAAAGTCCTACTATCGACTCCGAACTTCCCACCGAATCCAAACCTATATCCGAACTATCAAACACCGCGAATCTGCAGCGGGATACAACAACTCACTGACACACAACACACAGAACTACAGATACTACTAAGAAATAATATCACATCACTACCAGGCCAACTAGGCTTAACACACTTAACATCACACAAAATAGACACACAAGGTCACGCCCCAATAAAACAAAGATACTACATGCTATCACCCAAAATAAAAGACGCGATCTACGCGGAAGTAGACAAAATGTTAGCAGAGGATGTAATAGAACCATCAGGAAGCGAATGGTCAAGCCCTATCGTTATGATTAAAAAACCGAATAACACGTACAGATTTTGTCTCGATTTTAGAAAAGTAAATTCAGTATCACGCAAAGACGCATATCCACTACCATACATGACAGCAATACTAGACAAATTACGCGCCGCACAATACATATCAAAACTCGATCTCAGTCAAGCATACTTCCAAATACCACTACACACAGACAGCAGACACATAACAGCATTTACAGTACCGGGAAAAGGATTATACCAATTTAAAAGGATGCCATATGGTCTCACGGGAGCACCAGCGACCTTCCAAAGATTACTAGATAAAATAATTGGATCAAAATCAGAACCGTACGCATTTGCATACCTAGACGACATTATAATAGTTACACAGACATTCGAGGAACACATACACTGGTTAGGAAAAATACTAGATAAAATCTCACACGCAGGACTCACGATTAACCCAGATAAATGTGAATTCGGTTGCTCACAAGTTAAATACCTAGGTTACATAGTAGACAAACACGGATTACACGTAGACTCAGACAAAGTACAACCACTGACAGACTACCCAGAACCGAAAACGATTAAACAATTAAGAAGATTAATAGGAATGGCCTCTTGGTACAGAAGATTCATCCCAAATTTCGCACACATAACAGAACCACTCACACGACTATTAAAAAAGGAACAGAAATGGACTTGGGGAGAAGAACAACAACACGCGACGAATACAATCAAGCAGTTACTCACAACATCACCCACACTAACATGTCCCGATCACACACTACCATTCCAAGTACAAACAGACGCAAGCGGCACAGGGATAGGCGCAGTACTCACACAAACAAAACGAGATACAGAACAAGTAATTGCATACGCCAGCCGTGCATTGAGCGATGCAGAAAGAAAATACACAACGACAGAAAGGGAGTGCCTAGCAGTAATCTGGTCAATACAGAAATTTAGACCGTACCTAGAGGGATACCATTTTACAGTCATCACAGATCATAGTGCACTAAATTGGCTGCATAATCTAAAAAACCCAACAGGCAGACTAGCGAGATGGGCACTCGAACTACTCGAATACGACTTCAAAATAATACACAGAAAAGGCTCAGCACACCACGTACCTGACGCACTATCACGATTACACGAAGACGAAGAACAACCACACGTAGGCGCGATAGAAAACACAACAGATAAATGGTACATATACAAAAAGACACAAGTACAGACACGACCAGAGAAAAACGACTCATGGAGAATACGCGACACACACCTATACTTCCATAGACCCGATCCTCTACACTCAAACCTATTACCCGACACAAACCCATGGAAATTAGTAATTCCCAAAGAGAAAATCACACAAGTATTACATGAAAATCACGACACAACACAATCAGGGCATCTAGGAATAGAAAAAACATAACAAAGAATAGCGAAAGAGTATTACTGGCCCGGAATGTACAGAGACACCGTAAACTACGTAAGGAAATGTGAGATTTGCCAGAAAACAAAAGTAGAACAAAGACAGCCAGCAGGTCTCATGGGACACAGAATAATAGAAGAGCCATGGACAGTAGTAACATCAGACATTATGGGTCCACTACCTATATCTAAAACACGACACCAATACATAATAGTTTTCCAAGATTTATACACAAAGTGGAGCGAAATAATACCACTCGAAAAAGCAACAGCGCAGACAGTCGAACACGCACTTCACACACACGTCATATCACGATGGGGAACACCACGCGTAATTCTGACAGACAACGGCACACCATACATAAACAAACTAATACGCGAATTAACACAAAAATTCGGCATTAGACACACGACAATACCACCATACCACGCACAAGCAAACCCGGTAGAACGAGTAAACAGAACCATAAAAACGATGATACAAGCATACGTCGAAAAAGATCACAGGGAATGGGATATACACTTACAAGACTTACAGTTTGCATTAAACACAAGTACACACACATCGACGAAACACACACCGGCATTCCTGAACCTAGGGAGAGAACTGAAGCCGACACAATGCCTACAAGATCAATTAGAGAACGAGGGAGACATCGAGATGCAGGACACAGACGAATGGACAGATCACTTACGCAGACTACAGATTATCAGGGAGGAAGTACAAAGACACCTAACGGAAGCAAACGAAAGACAGGCGCACTATTACAATCTAAGACATAGAAACACCGAGTTCAAGGTAGGAGATAGGGTTCTTAAAAAGACCCACACACTTTCATCAAAGGTAGACCACATAGCAGCTAAATTAGCACATAAATATTCTGGACCATACATAATAACAGATAAAATCTCACCGACTATTTACGAATTAACAACAGAAAGCGGAAAAACATAGAAAAATGGCACATTGACCATTTGAAACTATACATTTAAAAATACATGTAACTAATTCTACATTCGATATATTACAGAAACAAGGACAATGGACGGAACACGAAAGACGCCACTATTACAGACGCCTGGACAGCTGACGTACACACACCAACACACAATGACAGACGCCACACAGACAAATACAGTAACAATAAGACGCGCACTACGACCGACACAAAAGATACCGCTGCTACAAACACCAGGACTACTACCACACGCACACAGGTACCCAAACACACGACGCACACTAAGACAGACAACCCCATACACACGAACCTCAAGACAAGCTACAGACTTACGAGACAAATTGATAAAATTAATGGACAAAATAAAAACAGGACTTCAATTAACTAAAGTGACAAACAGAAATAACAAAGACAAAAGCAATAACGAGAAAAAACAAGACGACACACACACACACGTACCACAGATCGACTTGACAGACTCAGACACAGAAAACGACATATACGAAACAGCAGACGAGTACGAGACTGCAGACGAGATGGAGACAGACACAGACACATTGATAATTGAAGTAGACGACACAGACACTACATTTGACACCACACAATAAGAAGAAGAAGAGGAACGAAACAGAGAGACAGACGACACGGACACAACAGCATCATAGACAAGGAAAAGGGGGATACAGAAATGCAACAGGACACCATAACGATACGACGATGAAATGACACGACAAGGAGACGACACGACACCAGAAAAAGACGACGAGACGACACGATACCAGGAAAAGACAACGAAAACGACACACATTAGTAAATAAGGTATAAACTACAGTACAAAATAGGAAACAAGTCAGAAACAGAATTCAGTCAGAGAAAATAGATTAACAACAGAATAAAGTACAAAGTAAAGTTAAGAAGCCAATTAAAATATTAGCATAGGATAAAATCTAGAGACAAAAGAGATAAAAAGATATAGAGAATAAGCTAGTTATAAGAAACATATGAAGTATGAGATAATAGGATATAAGTACACACAATACACCACACACATAAAACGGTTCACCCTATAGGCTTCACCCCGCGTGGGGAGGGGGGAGTTGTGACATAACAAGTCACAAATCTCCCCAAGCTACGCGGGGAAACCGAAGTATTCAAAAAGTAACCGAAATAAATTGAAGATAGCCGAGGACGATCGGACACGAGGTCCGATCGTCACTCGAGTACCTACCGTCTTAACGACAAGTTCGATACCCGCTAATAGTTATATTTTGTGATATATCCAATCTTTACTTGATTTAAGGTCAGTACCTTCACCCACTATTAATTAACCTCATTAGTACTTTTACTCATCATCTCACCTACACTCTACACTCTCACACTCTGTACTAGAATTAAGATTAACTTGAATAAATCCAGATTATAATTTTCTACACTCATCTCAGTCGACCACGTTTCTCACCCTCATATCCCGTCCTATTCTTCCATTTATTTATAGCCGGCTATCAAGCCCGTTACAACTGCGCAAATTCGATCTTCGCTTACTTACGCTGGCGATCCATGTCACTTATGAAAACATACGCGTGCAAGATAATCCGAATTTGATAAACCGGTCTGTAAATTTACGTTTCCGTTGAAAATATTTAGTGAAGATTATAATTTATAGGTTAGGAATCGTACAATTTATTGTGAACACTTGAATGTCGCCGTAATAATATATATGGGGGAGGAGTTATATATAGGTTGTATAGCGTTAAAATAGGTTTAATCTAAATTTTTAGGTGTTGGAAGTTCAATGTAGGGTTTGGTCCTAAGTTTTTAGGAGTTGGAGGTTCAATGTAGAGTTAAGTTTAACATTTTTAGGAGTTGGAGGGTCAATGTAGGATTTCTAGGTTCAGTTTCCTTCAAAGTAGGTTTGAATCAACCTAGGTAGGGTGAAAGTAGGCGCTAAATTTCGACTCGGGATTGTTGCAGTATTTGACGTCAGATGACGGGATTGGAAAACGAATGAAGAAGACGCCAATAGGAATTGAAGAAAAAAAAAATAATAATCAGTGCAGTCCTATTCACAGTGTGACGTCACATTTTTATGACCCCCCCTGCGCCCTCGTCACACATTGTCACGCTGAGCACTACTACCCCCCCCCCCCCCCCTCCTCCTACATGCGTACATAGTTCATGGATGGACCCTAAGGACTAAGAGAGATAATTGAATTTGTTCAAAAAGAAAAAAAGATTCTCAATTGTCAATGAATTATTCCATATTCTTCTGTGATTATTATTCAATATACTGCACTGTTCAAAAGATCTCAAGGAACACCTACAATTTGCATGGAAAAAAGAACAAATTCAAAACTTCGTATCTTTATCAAAAAAGCGAGCAGACTTCACCAAAAAATTATTTCGAACGTCTGAATGTCTACTTTAAGATTTTTTTCGTAGAATTATTGTATCCGATGTTCTCTCCGAGTTGGATTTGTTTGAAGCGAACGTTCGAGACTCACGAACATGTACCTTGAAGTTCGACGAAACGGAATTTTTTTTTTCAATCCATGGTTTTCCAAATGAAACTTAAATTTTCAGCTTCAATTGATGTAAAAAAAAAAACCGATTGGGAAGCACACATTTTAACACCATCCTACCAAGGCAAAATTCAAATAGATGAAAATAAAAAAGCAGATCTCCAAGCAGGCGCGGATACAGAGGGGGGGGGCATGGGGGCGATGCCCCCCCCCTCCCCCACCCCCCCCCAACCCCAAATTTCAAGCTCGAGGGTGGTCGCTCGCGCATCAAGGCGCGAGTGACTCAAACGGTGACGAGAAAAATCATAAATCAATATCAACAAAATATTTTTTTGATTGAAAAAAGGCCTCTCGAAGTCTGAATCCACCACTATACTCTAAGGTTCATTTTTACCCCTCTCATCCCTCATTATGCTGGTAACGTCGACCCCCCCGAAATCAGAAACCTGGATCCGCCACTGTCTCCAAGAACTATGCGATAAAAGAATTATCCCAGAAAAGTACTGGCCATTTTATAACGACATAGTGAAGTAAATTATTTTTCTGATGAATGTTATATTTTTTTCAATCATATCTAATACTTAGGTTCGACAGATAAATTTCATTTCATTTTCCAAACGTATAGAAGCCAAAGATTATAATTTATACGTAGGTCTGTATTATTTATGTGGATTAATATTTACGAAAAAAAAAAAAAAAAAACAAAGAATGCAGAATCAAGAGACTCGGTAGAGTCTCGCGCCAAGTACATTAAAAACAATTTTTAAGCGCGCGGCGTGAGGCTCGACCGAGTCTCTATACCCGCACGAGAGCTCTTCGGCCTCTACGGCGATGATATTATCCTTATTTTATTCCGACTCGGGTTATACACGAGATTCGAATTTTTATCTTAGAACATGGTTTCAAACAGCTTTCATTTAAGCCCAACTTTTATGCAATCGGTGCACGGAGAGCTGAGATCTAATATTCCGATTTATACAAATGCTCAGTTTGATCAAGAATTTTCTTGGTCTTTTCCGTCTCCACGATGACGTCACGAGGCAGTTGTATGGGTATATAAATAAACCCCAAAAAGCACCCCGGGTGCAAAAACCTTTCGCCAAGTACATTAATGTGGTGACTACCCCCAAAAAAATCCATCAACAAAAATTCCTCCTTAACAAAATTGGTATTATAAAAATGACTACTTACAAAAGGATTGAAATCAGATACAATTGCCAAGTACATGTCTTCTGTATAACAAAAGTTTACAACAGAAGAATAGAAAACTGAATAGTCTTGTATCGTTCACTCGCTACGCTCGCTCACTCGATCAGCTCTTTATAATTACAGGGAAAAAAATCAGAAAAAAAATTTAGTACGTAGTACTTGCGGGCCATTTATGATTAAGTAAAAGAGTATTCATTTAGGTCTATGTATCATTTGTTTGATACATATTGCTATAATGGCCCGCCAAGTACCACTTCCTAAATTTTTTTTTTCTGATTTTTTTCCCTGTAATTATAAAGAGCTGATCGAGTGAGCGAGCGTAGCGAGTGAACGATACAAGACTATTCAGTTTTCTGTTCTTCTGTTGTAAACTTTTGTTATACAGAAGACATGTACTTGGCAATTGTATCTGATTTCAATCCTTTTGTAAGTAGTCATTTTTATAGTACCAATTTTGTTAAGGAGGAATTTTTGTTGATGGATTTTTTTGGGGGTAGTCACCACATTAATGTACTTGGCGAAAGGTTTTTGCACCCGGGGTGCTTTTTGGGGTTGATATCACCACTTTTTGTACAATTTTGCTTGACTACCTAATAATTGTGCCTGCTCGCTACGCTCGCTTGATTGGGTTTTTCTATATTCTCGCTCGCGAGGCTTGCTCAGTTGGCAGCATTCTGCCAATTGTTCCTATGAACATCCCAATGCATGTACGGTGATGCATTTTGTATCATCCGAATCCCTCAAAAAGCAGCTATGTTAAATGTGGCAGTATAATTTCAAATCAAATGAATGAAAATAATGTAATAATATACACGTTTCTGTGAGCCTTGAATTTCTGTGGACAGACGTAACATATGTTCTTTCATTAAGTTCTACGAATTGTTTCGTTAGAATCTGGTATAATTCTATATGCCTGAAACGTGTAGCCCTGCGCGCAGCCCTCCTCCTGTCTCATCTGGACCTGGGACCGGCAATGGCGGAGTTACTTGCACATAGGGTTATAGTTGCTGCTCATGATTAAATATATATAAATATGAGATATGTGTATTGCAATTCGTAGGTAGTTTTTTTTTTTTAAATGTAGCTAGTCCTCTGTGAAAAGAATACGTACGCGTCCCATACTCATAACGTCAACTTCAAATTCAGGTCTGAACAGATGGTATCAAAATATCTAGAATTGAGCCTATTCATGCAAGACTAGCTTAAAGCATAAGATGGAAGTTTATGAAGTCAAACACTCGCATTCTGCTCTCTTCGTCTGACTCTTGTCGTTTCTCGTATCAAATCGCACCATCCAGATACTTTGCGACCCTAGCGTCTTCTCTCATCATCCTCTGGTCTCATACGGCGACCCGCTACAAAATTGAACGATCCATAAAAAAGGTTTTTTTTCCAATAATTACATCCATAAATGATTATACGCTGAGTCTACAATGAATAAATAAATATAAATGAGAATCTCTATCATCTGACAAAGAGGGGTCGATCGATCATTTCTTTAATAGCGAATGAGTATTTTCATTCCCACCATTTGTTGTGATAGCACTAATCTGAATTTGATTGAGCTTCTGAGCGGAGAATCTCAACTGATTGTAAAACATGGGTTAAAAAATTATCTCCACCGAAGGTCAAGGCATTACGTTGACGTCGAGTGTAGAATAAAGCCTATCGGAGTCCAACACACAACGTCGACTTACAGTCTCATTTGGACTAGAGGATACCGGGATAGAATATAGAACTCGTCGAAATCCAACCCATAACGTTGGCTCACAATTTGGGTCCGAGCAGACGAGCCTCTAGAGACGAGCCTAACATAAAGCTTGAAGTAGAATTCGTTGCAATCCAACGTTTCAACTCTGCTTTGTTGGTCTGGCTCCTTGCCGTTCCTTATATCAAATCAAGCTATCCTGATATTTTTCCACTTTAACATTTTTTCTTGATGTTCTACTGTCAGACTTCCTCAGGCGGTGACTTGCTAGATAATTGAATCCCCAAAAAACCGTTTCCTCCGATAATTGCATTCATGAATGGAGATAAGCCAAATCTACAATGTATAAGTGAATAAAATTTAGAGGTAATAGTCAGTTAATAGTCATCTAACATTCTTGTGTCATACAAGGTAAACCTAATCGTAAAATTATCCGTTCACAATTGTTATTCTATTTATCACCACGAATCTTACACGTCAGTCGATTCGCATAACCTCAAAAGCTCAAGATCGTAGGATTTAAGATAATTAACCTATCGAAACATTTCTGTTGGTGGCTATCACGTAATGTACTTGGCGTAAGGTTTTCGCACCTGAGGGGCTTTTGGTGGGTATTCACTAGTTTATGTCTGTTCAAATTTTGTATTAAGCATTGCTCGTACTCTCTCTTATTTCCTTTATTTGTATTCAAAAACATGAATAATGACAACACGCGTCTGCTAGTGTTGCAGACGGTTTCTGTCTTAGAGCATATATTTCTAAGGTTTCTGTCTGCGATACCAGCGCCATCTACCTCGTGACTCTCGTACTCACGCCACTCTATACAACTTTGGTGGGTTTCCCGTCTAGTGATTTTATATGGGAATGGTTTGAATGTCAATCTTGGTCTGACGACGACGAAAACGAAAAATTTTACGAGGAAACGGGGTATCAGAATTTGTAGTTAATCATATCTCAGCATCCCGGAGACCGATTTAATCGACTCAGAACTGAAATGAAAGCTGTTCATGCCCACATCCTGGATATAGTTAGTTTCAATTCGTGTATGTTGTGAGGTGAAAGAAAACGAAGATACTAGTTCGCGGTATAGGTTAGGGTAGTTGCCTCTCGGGTATATAGACTCGTTGAGTCTCGCGCTTGGAAAAAAAATTTTTTTAATGTACTTGGCGCGAGACTCTACCGAGTCTCTTGAACATAGAGAGGCGTCCCTTCTTCTCTTGGGCCCACGAAAAGACTTAGGCTAGGCGGACGGGAAATTGAGAGCGTTTGCCCGTCCAGCTGTCAACAATATAGTCTATGGCCGTTAGTGAACGTTCCGTCCTACCTCCAATAACGGGTTGAGCAAACGGATAAAGAAGAAGATGTCATATTATAAGAGCGATTCTGAGGAAACAGGTCAGTCTAATAGAGGCTCCCTTATTTATTTTCGTCGATGACAACGCTGTCAGATACGTAGCGGTAGCTGTCACGTCGTGGGTTATATAATGAACTGTCATATTACAATATTGTGTAATTAAATTCTAATATTGTTCATAATACAACGGTATACGATACTATTTCATAAATAAGTAGTGATGAGGTTAATTTGATTGCAGGCGATGATTTCAGTTTATTTCAAACATTATTAGGTTATAAATAATTGTCTTGGTGAAATTTACACATCTGGTAGTGATAAAGTTAATTAGTTAATAGCATACGATATTAATTATTTATGAATTCATTCCAGGTGTGGATTTCTGTTTATTTCCTACATTAGTTACAACCGAGGGTTTCTTCGGTGACTAACTGACCCGCTGCATCTCTTCGACAAGTAGGGTTATGAACAAAACGATGTGAATATCATTTATCGAGCAATATCTCATCGATTCAGTGAAAGCTTTTCATCCTACGAGGCATCTCGTATCTGAAACAATCATTCAATTTTTCGGTCTTATAGTGGGTTGAACTATATTTTTTATTTACTCCAACTATAGATGCTTCAACTATGTACCTTATAGTTGTTTCAAGCAAAGCATTTTTTCCAGTGTGGGGTGATTTCTCTTTGGAATAGAAAATAATTTTTATGAATTAAATTTGGAATATCCTCCAGTTTCTGTTCTTTTATTCATTTCTCGAGCGAAAGAGAGAAAGCGGTAAGGAGAGAAAGGGAGGAAAAAGAATAATTGGGCGTTTCTCTACAAACTGGGCGAAAAACTACCCAAAATTGTCCCCACCACTTTTTTCGCATTTTTGGAAAAAATAATCGAAATGAAATCAACTAAGAACAATATTTTTTTTTATATCCCCCCCAACCACCACTTTTTTCACATTTTTGGAAAAAATAATCAAAATTAAATCAACTAAAAACAATATTTCTTTTTATATCAAATCAACATGTTACAAAACCAAATTCTGAAATCAACATCTCATAAAATTAGCTCACAACCAATAAAATTGGGATAAACTGGCATATTTCAGGCAGGGGACTGTGCGACAGGGGACTGACGAATTTGGCAAAAATACACCATCATGCCGAAACTAAGAATATTCCATAAAATAACTTGCAGTAATGGTAATATGACTTCTACCGTTAGATGTTATCTAGCTGGAAAGGGTGAATAAAATGATTTATTTGAAAAAAAAACCTCGCCAGAGGACTGTTCTTTTTAGGGTTACAGACACGTCATCATCACACTGAACGCGAAAGACGACTAAATAAGATAGCGCTAGAGCGCTGTCTGGCATTTGCTATGAACTTCTCAGCGCTAACATTCAATTTAACGCACAAATCGTGGCGAGGGTGCCACACACCATTCAAAATCATTTTTTTTCTGTGCGACAGGGGAGTGTTAGCAAAAATCAAGGGACAAACTTTAGCTCACAATTTCGGCGTCAAAATAGTAAATTGAAAAATTATAACCATGTAAATTGTAAAATGCCTTTATTATAGACAACTATACTAGAGTAGTATTGAAAAATATTATCCCTGGTTCACTACACGTCACGAAATAATTCCGATTTTGCATCTGTGACATGCCAGGGGACTGTTTTTTAGGGGTGTTGATGTGAAAATTTTCCTTTTTATGGATTCATTCTAATATTTTTAGACTATTGGCTCTTTCAAACAACTTGTTAATATGAATTTCGATAAAAAATAATATCGAATTCGAGTCATTTTATAGGTGAAATCTTCGTGGGACACGATGTTTCCCAGTTTGTCGAGAAACGCCCAATTATTGAATGCATGAAATGACTTGAAATTTTCTTCAATTTTCGTTTATTAATTCATTGCTCGTGTGTTGATCGAGATCCTACCTTGGAAATTACGTGTATTATGTAAAATTTACTAACCTTTTCGAAAAAACCTTGAAAAAAATCTCAAAAATTTGGGAGTGGCAAATAACAGCTTTTCAAATTTCAAGCTCAATTTCAAGAGCTTTTCACAGGAATAAACGAAAAACATATATTTTCTCTGAAAGCTGAGATTTTTTACACGAAAAACCTATTGCTAAAAGAAAATGTATAATGGTAAAAATACGCAAGAAAAAAAATTGATGACACAACTACAAAAGTATATGGAATATCCTCTACAATAACTTTGAAAATAAAATGGTAAAAAATCTGAAAAAATTTGGGATTCTGTTTTTCGATGATCTAACACAGAGATAAGAGATCGCGTACTTTTGACAAATACACCGATAGAAAACATGTATCATATTTTACCATATATCGCCTACAAATTACTACTTTTGATGGTAAGTTGACGTGGAGTCGAAAAACCAGGAGAAATAGCTATTTTTCATTCAATAGTTTGTAGCAGGACTGGGATATGTTACATACCACTCGGAACTAAAATTACAACTCGGCATTGTAATTATCGTTACTTGTAAAAATTACAACATATTTCATAAGTTTTAAGATTCAAGCGTGTTATTTTTACTATCTACGATTGTAACGCAGTATAGTTTCGCACCGCTTCGTGATACACTGTCAACGGCGCTGACTGAGTTTCTCGCAAGTGGTATCTTTCACCCGACGTAGCATATAAGCACGAAAATTTTCTTTCAGTTATACCGATATCGGAGCGTCCGCTAGAGCGGGAGGGTATATGCCTTGTTACCGACTGCGTTAATATAATATGAAACTAGTTGTTAGTGCGATAATATTGAGTCAATACATGTACACGATTGTTTGTCAAATATATGTCATATGTTTTCCACAACACCACATCCACCCGTCCACTATTAGTCCAGTCAAATTGTCGCTCAAAATGGGTTGAATAAACATTAAATTATGTAGTTTGGAGACTGTTAGGGATCGAAAGGGGGGTACATTCCGAGCTTAAGTCTCAATTTGCGGGGTTCTCAGAGTGTCAGCTGACCCCCTTTTTGATAAAAACGCGTTTGATTCGATATCTCGAGAACGGTTAGTTTGAGGCAAAAAATTGTGAAGACATTTTCTCTTCTAAATTGAATTTACTAACTTTTGTATTCGCAACTTTTTTTTGTATCATCAATATTTTTCAAGTTATTATCTCCGAAACGCAAAAAAAAATTTTTTTCTTCTCCCTATTTTTCATTTTTCGGCATTTCCTCCGCAACCGTTCACTTTTATGAAATTTTCTCGATTATCAAAGTTGTAGATCTTCTAATTACGAACAACTTCTGTCCGAAACTTTTTTCTCTACTACCAATACCTTCGGAGTTATAGCTTACTTTACCGAGCGAAATCCGCGTCATTGTCGCAACGCGTATTCACGAACGCGCTGTTACGTGTACTATAGTGCGGGGCCTCAAAAACATCTGCTCCTCGACTCCCCAACAACCTTCGTACCTGGGGTTGCCATTTGTCTATGGAATCTATTTTTAGCCTAAGAAGAAAATAACAAAAAAATAAAATAAAAATAAAAAAAAATAAAAAAAAAAAAAAAAAAATACCCCAATTTGAAGAAATACAAAATTTAAATGATTGCGAAGAAAACATGGCTGTTTCAGATCGAGTTGTTTAATCGATTCACCTTTTTATACAGGTAAGTTGGCTGATGAATGATCATGGAATACTTTAATATTTCTTTCAAGTACTGAATACCCAATACTATCGGGCCGTAAAGTCGGGGCACCTGGTTTTGACACACTATATCCAAGTGAAACAAAATCGCAGAGTCTTCGGATATGAATCATTTTCGAGCTTGTCCTATTCCCCGTTAGATCAGCCATAGACAATTGTTGCACGAGAATCAGGAGGGGAGTTATCGTTCAATGTATGTTAAAAAAACGTAGTTTTTACACATTGTTTTTCGTAGCTTAACTTCAACTCATCGCCATTCTTCCAAAGTGGCCGGAAAAAATATTTAAAAAATCATGCACAATCTTTGAAGCCTCCTGAATGCAACGCTCTTTGAATTCTAGAGAAATTTCTAAAATTATGGTCACGGCAGTGGAAAATAGCCCAGGTGGTGATCTTGGAGACAGGTAACAACAGAAGGTTCATCGATGGCTGAAAATTTAGAGAAAAATTATGGCAAGCAATTGCCATTGCGATTCAATATGTTCGATGTGTTGTTCAACAGTTATCGCAAAGTATTCATATCCGGTGCGCGGCGCCCATGGCTGCAGGAGCGATAACTTTGCAATAACTGTTTAACAACACTTCGAACATATTAAATCGCAATGGCAATTGCTTGCCATAATTTTTCTCTAAATTTTCAGCCATCGATGAACCTTCTGTTGTTACCCGTCTCCGAGATCACCACTTGGGCTATTTTCCACTGCCGTGATCATAATTTTAGAAATTTCTCTAGAATTCAAAGAGCGTTGCATTCAGGAGGCTTCAAAGATTGCGCATGATTTTTCAAATATTTTTTGCGGCCATTTTCGAATGTCTATGGTTGATCTAATGGGGAATAGGACAAGCTTGAAAATGATTCATATCCGGATACTGTCCGATTTTTTTTCACTTAGATATAGTGTGTCGAACCCAAGTGCCCCGACTTTACGGCCCGATAGTAGTGTCGATGATATGGCGACATTGACGCGGATTTCGCTCGGTAAAGTAAGCTATAACTCCGAAGGTATTGGTAGTAGAGAAAAAAGTTTCAGACAGAAGTTGTTCATAATTAGAAGATCTACAACTTTGATCATTGAGAAAATTTCATAAAAGTGAACGGTTGCGGAGGAAATGCCGAAAAATGAAAAATAGGAAGAAGAAAAAAATTTTTTTTTGCGTTTCGGAGATAATAACTTGAAAAATATTGATGATACAAAAAAAAGTTTCGAATAAAAAAGTTAGTCAATTTAATTGAGAAGAGAAAAGGTCTTCACAATTTTTTGCCTCAAACTAACCGTTCTCGAGATATCGAATTAAACGCGTTTTTATCGAAAAGGGGGTCAGCTGACACTCTGAGAACCCCGCAAATTGAGACTTAAGCTCAGAATGTACCCCCCTTTCGATCCCTAACAGTCTCCAAACTACATAATTTAATGTTTATTCATTTGACAATTTGACTGGACTATATCCTCACCCCACTTCACCTACCCATACAGCCTAACTCAACCGAAAGTTGAAAGGGGCGCTGTAAACCAACTTTTTCTTTGACAGACTTCATTTTACTATCTGAGATAGTAAAAATTCGGACCATACAAGGGAATTACTACTACGCGAGATGGTAGCTTTCAGCATAGGCAAAGTTCTTCATACAATCGAGCATAGTAAAATTTAGTCTTCAAGTTGTAAACCATACCCTTCTTGAAGAGTAATCTTTACCATTAGTAAAATTTACAAGGTAGATTTGTAATTCTTTCTACTGTGTGACTGCACGTCATTTCACTACCGAAAAATAGCAATTTGTCGGCGATATGTGGTAAAATGTGATACATGTTTTATATCGGTGTAAGCTAATAAATATTAGTAAAACACAAGTAGTACCTAAATATTGAACGCTATAATACACAATGACAGTGAGCTAATAAATTATTACAATTCATTACGAACGACAATAATCAGTTAATCAAATTCTACAAAAAGTAGTGAGATCCCCTAAAAGCACCTCTGGTGCAAAAACCTTTCGCCAAGTACATCGATGTGATATACATTCCCCAAAAAGCACCTACCATGTAAAAAAAAATCCAAAATCAGTTGCTACTGCCAAGTACCGCTACATCACATCACCTTTTTCACAAATTCATAATTCGGCCTTCCATTACATGGTTTCCATAGCCATATTGTCTTTCTACGCAGAACCATAGATATAGCGATAGGCAATTGACAGTTCTATTGGTGTAAACAGAAGACATAGAGAAATGAAAATGAAGAGATAAACAACAAAATTTGGAGGTAGTGGTACTTGGCGGGCCTTTTGTAGAAAAGTACGAGGAAAGAGCATAAAATAGTGGCCCGCCAAGTACCACTACCTCCAAATTTTTTTTTTTTATCTCTTCATTTTCATTTCTCTATGTCTTCTGTTTACACCGATAGAACTGTCAATTGCCTATCGCTATATCTATGGTTCTGCGTAGAAAGACAATATGGCTATGGAAACCATGTAATGGAAGACCGAATTATGAATTTGTGAAAAAGGTGATGTGATATAGCGGTACTTGGCAGTAGCAACTGATTTTGGATTTTTTTCACGTGGGCGGTGCTTTTTGGGGGATATATATCACATCAATGTACTTGGCGGAAGGTTTTTGCACCAGATAATATATGGAAGAATTGGAATCTTTTTTTTTTTCAATCAATGCCCTCTCTCTCTCTCTCTCTTCGTTATAATATCATCTTCGTCTGCTATGTTGGGTGCTTGATGTATTGTTTTTACTTTAAGTTACTCTGTCTCTACCTTTATTAATTGATTTATTGGCATTACTTTAAGTTACTCTTGTCTCTACCTGAATTACTTTCTCTGTCGCCCGAGGGGACCTGTCCCATGGGCTAAATGAACTATTCGAGTCTATCTCTCTTACTCCGTATGTATGAATACGTGATGTGAACTTAAACAGTGTCGTCATTGCAGTTTTATTTCAAATAAATAAGTCGAAAATTTAAAACCGCACTGATGTGTTGCCAACATAAATTTCAGTAAAAATGATCGCCCCTCGAGATGCAACGTTTTTGAGCCGAATTCCGAGGTAGCGCAGTTTTGAAGCCGAGATCGAGGTAGCGCGGTTTCGGAGCCGAGAGCGAGGTGGCGCGGTTTCGAAGCTGAACGCGAGGTGCAACGTTATTCGTCCAAGCCATCGATATCACATTAACAATTGTAATTCGAAGAAAGCTATAGTCTAAAACGTTACAGATTAAAATTTCGAATGAATTTACTTAAAAATATATTTCTTCAATTTATGTGACACTTATTCAAAAATGTTGATGGTCACATTATAGGGGGCGTCCATTAATTACGTGAGGCGTTTAAGGGGGGGAGGGGGTCGAGCTGAATCTCACCCAATCTCACGTGGCGGGAAGGGGGGGGGGGGGGGGGCTCGGCCAATATCACGTGATTTTTTTTCCGCAAAAACCGTGTGAAATTGCGAGAAGTTCCCTGGTAGAAAATTGACCAGACGATCTGGCCTTTTAACAGATTCTGGGCAGATCATCTGGGCAGAATCTGCCCAGATATTCATGGTGTATTTGGCCAGTATCCGACCAAAATCTGGTGAATGATTCCTAGCTCCTGTGTTTGAGGTTATGTAAACCCAATGTTACAAGCTGGAAAAATGAATGAAAATGATCGTGCTCAACACCTCTAAACTTAAAATTTATAAATATATATTTCAAACATAGTATGCCGATGACACGTGTACCAAAAATCAGAAGCCACGGTTAATTTACCCTTATACATAGCTATAGGTGGATGCGCACGCAGGTATCTCTATGTCACTATGTCTTTCTCACTATTCCTCTTTCTCTCCCCGAGAAAAAACGATTGGATATATTCGGATATAAATATATATAATTATATATGAGTTTATATATAATCATATCAAATTATATATGTTTTCATATATAACTATATATGGATGTATATATATTTATATATGATAAGATATAACCGATGGAAACTTGCTCAGAACTATATATAATCATATATAGGCCCATATAGAATATATATATAGGACTATATACAACCATATATGATTGGATATGATCTGCTGAAGCTCATGTTGAACCATATACAGTCAGACCTAGGCCCATATATGATTAGATATAAACAGATATAAATCAGTTGAAGCTCATACGGATCGAGATAAAATCATATATAAGTTCATATATAGTTATATATGATCGATCTAATAAAGTGAAGCTTGTGTGAAACTATATGGGCATATTCATAGAATTTTCAACTTTTGTAAGGGATAGTAGTTGTGTCCATTCCAAGTACAAATTGGATACCCCAAGGGTGTTTTCGACTGACAAATACTTTTTCTTGAAGCTAACTGTGATGTTCTAGTATATTCAAATTCATTTCCGCATGTTATGAGTACAAAAATACTAGCGAAAATGACAAGTCACTGTAAGGATGGAGCATTTATTTTTTTTTCAACCACTATAACTTGTTGACCGATGATGATAGCAACCTGATTTTTTTTTTCATTGATTGTAAGCACGTGAATATTAGAAAAATGCGAGCCAGATATATGTGCCGGCCAGGTGAGCTCTAATAAAAATTAATGAAATAGCGACGACGAAATTTTTTGAATCGAAGATGATTTTATTTTTTTCATTACAACTTTTTGACCGATCCATTTGAACGATCGACCTTGAAGTATCTTATTCTACGTATCTTAAGCTATAAAACGGTACTCGACCGGAAAGTGTGCCCACAACCTGAAAAAAGTTGCAAGCTTTTGAAAATTACTATCTGAAGAATAATTCGAAGAAAAAAATCACTATTTCAGCTGGCACACCTGTATAATGATTGCGATCCCATTCCGAACAATAGTAATCGATAACATTCGTTATAAGAAGTATATTATCAAATTGGTCGCTATTTTTATGCATATTTCGAAGAGATAAATACAAACGAGTAAATATTTTCATAAATAATCAATTTTCATATTTGTTAAAAAAATGTTTACAAACATATCTTTCACGTGCAGGATCAGAAATGTCGTTTTAAACAGCACGAGTATTTATTTTTCATTTATTTTTATTCGTTTTATTTTTTTTCAATTTATTTTTCTTTCAAGTTTTTTTTTTCATTTTATTCTATTTTTTTCGTTTATTATACGCGTAAGACTCTACACGGAAAAAAGTTTTGTAGTGTGGTAAGACGAAATGTGGTTCGCCTGTTATTTCGCGCGTTCAAGTAAACGGTCCTCCCGTTTCGGGAGCTCTGAGCTACCGTAGCAAGAGAACCATTGCGCGCATACCGACGTGCGGTGGCGCTCTCTTCAACTATATTCCTTCAAGAGATCCTGAATTCCCGGTTTCGGGAGCTCTGAGCTCCCGCATTCGGAGGAAAACAGAATTCCCCCCCACTTTAGGTAACCGTCCGCTCGAAAATAAGATAACCCCTCTACTTTCTAGTTGAGAGCTTGCCGCTCTGGCTCAGTTGGAGCGCCATGCTACAATACTTTTTTCCGTGTAGGCGCCGTCGAACCGGAGTGCGAATTCGACCACAAAAATAGTTTTTCAAAGATTATTTGAAAACGAAAATTGAATTTTGATTTTTCCTCCATCAGCACTTGACCGAGCCTTGAAAATGAATTATTTTAATTTTTTTCGTGTATACTGAGACTGAAGAACATAGATCATTCTCGTTTTATAGGTGTGCCGTCAATTTTTCCGAAATTTATTTTTGTACCTCAAAAGTTAAAAATTCCATGGATATGCCCATATATAATCAGATATAGGTCGTTACACGATTATACATAAGTTCATATCGCAGGTAAGACATGAGTTATATATGATCGATCTAATAAAGTAGAGCTTGTGTGGAACTATACATAATCAGATGTAGATCTATATTCAATTATATATAACGAAATAAAATCTATAGAAAGCTTAAACGGAAAGATATATAATCAGATATAGGTCGTTACACGATTATACATAAGTTCATATCGCAGGTAAGACATGATTACATGCAATTATTACATTATTGTTAAACAAAAAATTCATTCAATTAAATGTCTATTAACTCTGAATTCGACAGCTTGATCATAGGTTTCGACAAACAGAAAAATATGATATGTCTTATATAATAGCAAATTGGCGTAGTCGGTAGAGCGTGCGACCAGTCATAAGTATTCGAGCGGACTTGTGTTCAAATCCCTGTGCAGGATTTTTTTTTTTTTTTTTTCATCAAAGCACCTGGATATAATTATATATGAATATATACAAATATATATAAATATATATAATTATATACAATTATATCGGGCCAATTTTCGGATATAATCATATCTGGATGATTAGATATAATTATATCCGAATATATCTAATCATTTTTTCTCGGGTCTCTTTCTCTCCCACTGTCTCTGGAAGTTTGCCGTGTGTCACACGTACACGCATACATACAAAGTTCAGGACTGTAGGTTATGTATGTGTATGAACAGCTGATGACTTGCTACTTTGCTAGATTCATCATTTAAAAAAAATAAATAAATGAAAAAAAAAAAAACCTTGACAAAACTATGTATTTATTTCTATTTGATAATAAAACATTCTTTTATACCATAGTACATCTACGCTCTACCATTATTTATTCAATCTAAAATTCTAACCTACAATTTTGTATTGAATTCCTTGACCAGATCCTTGACCAGAATCCGTCGTCAGACCGCGGGGTTTCTGGCCATATTTTCTGCCCAGAATCTGCCCACTGAGCAGAAAATTCAACGGATTCTGGCCATATTCCGTTCAATTTTCTACCAGGGTTTGAATAAAAATATTTAATCAAATCATTTTTTTGAAACTAAATTCAACGCAATCAAGGACAGATTAACATATTTACTCTAAAAATACGCATTATGAAAAATCTCACGTGAGATTAGGGGAGGGGGGGGGAGGGGGTCGAGTTAGATCTCACGACATCTCACCAGGGGGGGAGGGGGGGTCAAAAAATTGCCAGAATCGCCTCACGTAATTAATGGACGCCCCCATAGTTTTAGGTGGATATTTCGAGTTCGGTAAAATGATACCTGAATATTCTGAAACCGTTTTCTGAATTTTCGGGATACAACCGCTCTCATGACATATTGATAACATATAGTACCCAGCAAACACAAACTGTTACGGTTATATAACCACGGTCTAACAAATAACATTACAGATGTTATCTTACAAAAATATAAATGTTATGTAACATGTAATAGTATCGCGCATGTAACAATAAATCATAACTATTATATACCATTGTTGCATGAAGGTTACATGAAAACGAACATTTCAGATGTTATCTAAAGAAAACATAAATATTATATCACATTTATGTATCGTGCATGTGACAATGAACTATAACTTTTATATACCATTGTTACATACAGGAATTCCACCCCAACCCGGCCTACGTCTGACCCTCACATTTTCCAATTAGGGTCATAATTTTTTATGTTGTTCCACCTTTTCGAAAGAACACTTTGTTTCCAGATTTGTTGGAAACCGAATTGAAAAATCTGAAAAAAATTCTCAAAAATCCTGCTTCAGTTAACAAAATTTTCAGGCCTTCAGCCAAAGTAGGCAGACGTTTGCTTCTCATATTATTCAACGTTGTTCTCGGAAAAAACTGTAAACATTATAGAAGCGAAGGTCTGCTCACTCTGGGTTAAGGCTTGAAATTTTTGATGAACAAAGCAGGATTTTTCAGACTTTTTCAGATTTTTTAATTGAGGCTATCGATGTGGTCATTTTCGAAGATCATAAGTAAATCGGACGGTTTCCAAAAAATCTGGAGAAAAAACAGAGTTTTTTTCGAAAAGTGTAAAAAATTATGACTCTAATCGGAAGGGGTGGGGGTCGGACGTAGGTCGGGTTGGGGTGGAATTCCCCATACATATAATTGTCACCCGCTAACGCCGGCAACCCGCACGCCAATCCCCCACGCGACCGAAGTTACTGGAGATGGGCCGGCGAGCGCTGCAGCGCCTCGCCCGAAAAACCTTTCTCGCAATAGAAGTAACATTTCTTCTCAATGAGACTCGACGATTTTGTTAGTAAAATCAGCAAACTACAGATATCAACGAAGCGGCTCAATCCACAGAAAAGACTACTTCATTGTTTTACAGAACATTAGATCTAGTCGGAATATCATGCAATTGGGTTTATTGGAGGAGTGGCCTTAATTATTGAGAAATAGACCATTACGCTACCGATTAGTTACATGTATTCGGCGTTATTGTACGCAACATCAATATAACAAATACATAACGTACTTATAATCAACGGACGTAACTGTTATATAATGGTTACAAGCTTGAGTAGGAAATAACAACTTACCTGACCGTTACATGTAACGAACAGGTAATATTACACGTTATATTCGGTTATATAGCTGTTGCATAGCTGTTACATAACTTTGTTTGCTGGGTACATGCCTATTTACTAACGCTCTTTTCGGATACCTATATATTGTAACGTGTTCGGACTGTACCACCCGGTAGAACGACCGAACAAGCTACATACGACCGCGCAAGTAGCTTCGCGCCGATCCGATCAGAAGACCCTGCCGTGACGTGACAAGAGCTACTAGATAAGCCGGCACGCTGAGGCAGTAGGCAGCGTATTCGAGCCAAAGCGGCTGAGACGACTCACACACGTTATAAACTCATTCTTCAGATCAGCGAGCGATTCGTACTAGAGCAGTCAATCGACTCATAGCTATCCATTCAACTCAATAACCTCAAATAAAGGGAGTTACTCAAAGCGAGATCTTACCTCAGATTAAATTCACAAATCGAGAAATTGAAAAAGGAACTCGGCTAAAGCAGCGAGTTACCAATTAGCTTCAAATCAAAACTCAATTCAGTTTAATTAGCTAAAGCAGCAGTAAACTCAGAATTAGAATCAAAACTCAAGAATAAAAGTAAATTAGCTAAAGTAGCAGTTTAACTTTAAATCAGAATAAAGAACGAAACGAACAGAACAGAAACAGAAACAAAAAAGCAATTAGAAATAGAGAAAAACAACTAGATTTAAAAATTATTATTTTATTATATCGAGCCGCATTTTTAGTTTATTTCATTTTTGTAAATAGTAGCTTTAAGTAAATTCAATTAGAAATTAGAATCGAATCATAAAATAAAATAATCAATATTCGATAATAATTGAATCAAATTGTCTTTCATTTCGTGTCGTATGTCATTTCTTTAATTAACATAAATTCTTTCAGCTAAAATCACTTGGAAATAAAATCGTGTTTAGCTAGCTTAAAGCAGACAGCTTCGGTAGTCTAACACTCAGGCAGCGACGGTACAGCTTTAATTGGTACCCGAGTCTGAGAGTGTAAGATTATCCAAGTCTGTATTAGGGACCCATACAGCAGTGCAACGTTGCAGCAATATTTTAGGAATGTCCCACGGTAATATAGACAATATTGCGGTAATGTTCAGAAATATTGCTGCAACATTACTGCATTGTTGCAGCAACGTTGTTATGTCCGCCTTTATTGCATTTCATTTGCAATATTGCTGGAATATTATGGTGCAATGTAATGCCAATATCCCATACAGCAGTGCAACGTTGCAGCAATATTTTAGCAATGTCCCACGGTATTACCCAGCAAACAAAGTTATGTAACAGCTATGCAACAGCTATATAACCGAATATAACGTGTAATATTACCTGTTCGTTACATGTAACGGTCAGGTAAGTTGTTATTTCCTACTCAAGCTTGTAACCATTATATAACAGTTACGTCCGTTGATTATACGTACGTTATGTATTTGTTATATTGATGTTGCGTACAATAACGCCGAATACATGTAACTGATCGGTAGCGTAATGGTCTATTTCTCAATAATTAAGGCCACTACTCCAATAAACCCAATTGCATGATATTCCGACTAGATCTAATGTTCTGTAAAACAATGAAGTAGTCTTTTCTGTGGATTGAGCCGCTTCGTTGATATCTGTAGTTTGCTGATTTTACCAACAAAATCGTCGAGTCTCATTGAGAAGAAATGTTACTTCTATTGCGAGAAAGGTTTTTCGGGCGAGGCGCTGCAGCGCTCGCCGGCCCATCTCCAGTAACTTCGGTCGCGTGGGGGATTGGCGTGCGGGTTGCCGGCGTTAGCGGGTGACAATTATATGTATGGGGAATTCCACCCCAACCCGACCTACGTCCGACCCCCACCCCTTCCGAATAGAGTCATAATTTTTTACACTTTTCGAAAAAACTCTGTTTTTTCTCCAGATTTTTTGGAAACCGTCCGATTTACTTATGATCTTCGAAAATGACCACATCGATAGCCTCAATTAAAAAATCTGAAAAAGTCTGAAAAATCCTGCTTTGTTCATCAAAAATTTCAAGCCTTAACCCAGAGTGAGCAGACCTTCGCTTCTATAATGTTTACAGTTTTTTCCGAGAACAACGTTGAATAATATGAGAAGCAAACGTCTGCCTACTTTGGCTGAAGGCCTGAAAATTTTGTTAACTGAAGCAGGATTTTTAAGAATTTTTTTCAGATTTTTCAATTCAGTTTCCAACAAATCTGGAAACAAAGTGTTCTTTCGAAAAGGTGGAACAACATAAAAAATTATGACCCTAATTGGAAAATGTGAGGGTCAGACGTAGGCCGGGTTGGGGTGGAATTCCTGTATGTAACAATGGTATATAAAAGTTATAATTCATTGTCACATGCACGACACCTAAATGTGATATAATATTTATGTTTTCGTTAGATAACATCTGAAATGTTCGTTTTCATGTAACCTTCATGCTACAATGGTATATAATAGTTATGATTCATTGTTACATGCGCGATACTATTACATGTTACATAACATTTATATTTTTGTAAGATAACATCTGTAATGTTATTTGTTAGACCGTGGTTATATAACCGTAACAGTTTGTGTTTGCTGGGTATAGACAATATTGCGGTAATGTTCAGAAATATTGCTGCAACATTACTGCATTGTTGCAGCTACGTTTTCATTGAATATTATAGTGCAATATGCGTAATGCCAATATTGCACATAGGTCCTACGCACATTCATGCTTTAATTCGACTTGACAGATTTGGGTAATGAAATATCAGCAGACGATTGATTATGTAGTTAGAAAAGTATATATAATAATGTTATCATATAAATATTTGCACATAGGTATACACGCCTTGTATATGATTTCTGATATACATTCACATACTTCCGCATGAGAATATAATACAACTATTTGAACAATATATATATCGGCCATTCCACCAAATCCTGTACGCTAATCCGGCCTGCAAATCTTGGATGTTTTTTCAATGATTTCTACGCATTATGTAGGTGTCAACGAAAAGATTCCCCGAGTATGAAAGATCTCTGACTTCAGTGATTCGGGGTTCTCGTAATTAATAGATTTTGTTTTTCGAACAATCTATTAATTACGACAACCCCGATTCACTGAAGTCAGAGATCTTTTATACTTAGGGAATCTCTTCGATGACACCTAAATAATGCGTAGAAATCATAAGAAAAACATCAAAAATTTGGAGGCCGGATTTGCGTACAGGATTTGGTGGGATGGCCAATATATATAATATAATATACTTCATGTATTATGTATATTATATATGAAGGGTTCAGTGCCAGAGTAGCCTCACCCACATTGTAGATAAGGCTCATTTTTAACTAGCATCAGCCATTTAAAATGGACCTTATCGACAATGTGGGTTAGGCTATATTCTGGCACTGAACCATTCATATGTATTGCATAAATCAGGAAAAAAGATATAACTTATATAATGATAGATATATGCAGAATATAAAAGGTAATGTAAAAGTAATTAAAAAAAAAAAAATTGAAATGAAAAAGAATAAGGTTTGCTTGTACCTTTTACGTTTAAATGACTTCAGATATAAGTATTATAAGATAAGATAAGATGATAAAATTTTATCAAATCAATCGTAAACGCCCTCACGTTTCGAAATATGTATGTACGATGCATGAATAGTTGAAAAAGAGATTAAAGATATTAGATTTTATAAGTATTGCTTATACCTATACTTTTTAAAGACTTACTAAGGTTGTAAGTTTAAGTTACATCTAGATTATAAGTATGGGTTGAAAATACGAAAATTTGTTGAACTAATCAACGCTCTCCGAATTTAGCCGAACCATTCTCTCTTCTGCTGGCTTGCGTTGCTGTACCTTCTGCGACACAGCATCTTTTGCTGTGTCTGCTTTTGCTGTATCATCTTTTGCTGTGTCAGCTTTTGCTGTGGAATTATCATTCTGTGTTCGCGACTTTCGATTTCTGAATAAAGAAACCAAACATGACATTAGCAGAATGTTAAACGATATACCTGCATAATAGGAAATACTCACTGCGCTCTGCCTAATCGCACTTGGGCCTGTGCGAGCCACTTCGCAGTTGGATCCTCAATCTGTTTTTCAGTGGCGTCACTGAAACGTCTACGCACCGTGCCTGCAATCAGTGTTATGCACGCTTAATGACATGGATTCTGAGCCGGATGTGTTTGACAATTCTAGAAACAGCCAATCAGTCGATTGGCTGTTTCTTCAATTGTCAAACACATCCGGCTCAGAATCAATTTCATTAAGCTTATATTGTTATTGTTATTCGCATGTATGAAATATTGCTACATAATAGCTATGAATACTTGAATGTATTATTCTGCATGCGTTCGGTGGATTCGGAGAAAATTCAGCTGAAACATTCCAGGTGAATTTTGACTACGAACTCCAAGAATTTTGTAGAAAGTACAGTAAAACAACCCTGTCAAACACGATTTGACTTACATCAACACAAATTTTGACAATGTGAAAACTTACTTATGACCAGTGACTGCATTTTAGTTTCCCTGAATGCTTTCTTTTTTCTAGCCCCTACCCAACTGTACTTGACAGCCATTTCATCAATGATAAGTCGTTTGAGCATGTTGACCACAATTCCATGTAAGTCAGTGCCCCCTATTTTCTGAAAATATTCCACCTTGGAAAAAAAAAGGGTATTACGTAAGTTGTACCTCGGATTATACGACACGAAAGATTGATTTATAAAAATATAAAAAATATTTTGTACTGCTTTTTTGAAGCAAGACGGCTTAGCCCAGGATTTTTCTATTTTTTGATGTCTTCTTCTGATTTTAGCGGAAAATCTATTTCCTCATTTTGCAGATCAGCCGCAGTAACCTTGATTGGATCAATTAGGTTGTTATTGTTGTCGAAGTAATGGTCAAATTTCAGATTTAGACACTCCACGTGGTACAAGATTCCACCCAGCTTCTGCAATATCTTTTTCTGGCTGACTGAAATTGAAAGAAATCTCAGTAATCCTCATCCTTTTGATTGTTCTTGGAATGTGTTGAGTCAACTTTCGATACTCACGGTTTTCTGTATCCGGTTGCTTAGATGCAGTTCGTTTCATATCTCCACTGGCGCATGCAGATGGTTTTTCTCTAAACTCCATGGTACGTTCACGAGATGTTTTTGGTTTTATTGAATTTTGATTCTCCCAAGTGTCAGAATTATCCCTCGTCTCCATAATTCGTCTACGAGATTGACTTAGTTGGAAATCATCATCATCTAATGCATGTGATTTTTCTCTCATCTCCATGGTGCGTTTACGAAATGTGTTTGGTTGGAAACTTTGATTCTCCGAAGCGTCTGAATTTTCCCTTATATCCACAGTTCTTTGGCGAGATGTACTTGGTTGTGAGTCCAGATTACTCGATGTGCGATCTTCAGTATTTGTAAAATAAATAATCATTGATACATATTCTATATGACTGTTGATTTAGCTCACATGATTTACAATCAGCTATAAGACCATTCACTACAGATTTGCGCTTGCATATGGAAATGTATCAGTGGTGAATACGTACCCACATCAGTGGTCTCCATAATTTCACCCTGACTTATTTTTGAAATTTTTTTTGGCAATTTAGGGATAGGCAGCAGTTTTTTAGGATGCGACTTCGTTGATCCATGCTGTTCCTCCTCTTCAGAAGAATAAATGTGGACTCGAGCTCTTGACTGTCTAGTTTTTTTTTGGCAATTCTCATCCTCATCGCTCCCAGTGTCTATATCTGAGAGTTTTCGCGCCAATTTCAGTTTGAAAATCGCGCTCTCATATGTACCTATACATCATCACGTCAAATCACTTTCACAGCCTTCTGATAATTTTAGATTGTACATTGCGGGCGAATAATTCAACACTATTTAGTAATTCATTACAATTAGATAGTCTGTAGACATGTTCTTTGAATTTCACTAAACATTGCAGAACGAAGTCGTCTCGATAATAATTAGTTCCAATATTTGTAAGTTACTTGCTGAGCCAAAGACTCATAATAGACTCAAGGTGGACCAAGTTTCTTCATCCGGGGTTATGGCATGTATCACAGCTTTAGTGATATCTTTTGCAATATTGGTGTTTGGCCACATGCACATTGTGTTTGATTCTTGGAGCCAAATTGTTGGCACCACTTGTAGTCCATCTTCAAACTGCACTACTGAATACTTTGCCATATTCAATAGAGAAGATGAAGGCTAGTTGTTCGAATTCCTTGAAGGCAGCCCAGACGTCGATATGGTATAAATTGCTGGAAACGCTTCAAATTTTATAACGGCTCTAGTATAATAATGATTACTGTTGGTATATCAATGTACTACATATATTATGTTAGCTGGTGGTCCTCGGTTGCAAAATGGGCGAGTATTTTTGCTTGCACCCCCTAAATTGGCTCGGAATAATCAGAAGATGATCCCATTCAAATTTCATGTCTCTATCTTGACTCTAGATCCTCCTACGTCGGGGGGATGGGTTTTACCATTTAAAATACATGGGGTTTTAGTAATGGTCGGAATCAGATTCAAATAGTGTACCATCGACATAGAATGTCTCATTGATGATGTAAACTAGACTCATGTTTTTTACCAAATAGTAGCATTGATGTCCAATAATTTCTCATTTACCAATTTTTTTGCTAACAATTAGTCTTGCGACAAAATATATACTGAGCTAATATAGTAAAAACCCATTTATGTTGAATCGCAAAATCTATGCCTTTGTCTGGATGGTCTAAAGTTGAGACAGAGACTCGAAATTTGGGAGGGGTTACTTTTCAACCATCTGGAGCTCATGTGGGGGCGGGGGAGGCTACAGCATAAAAATTTATATTTAGTTAAGTGTGTACAATAGGCAAGACAACAAAGTTGTTGCCATGTGGAATGCGAAACATCTTAGATTGTATCTTGGTAATAAGCCACGAGGATACAGTTGATCCTTCCTCAACAATAGATATATTTAGTTCTTTCGATTCACATGGAGATGTATATCAATTCCCTAGCACAGCAAGTCTTTTGCCTATAAAGTATCTACGCCCATCTTCACGCTCAACTATATTCAAAATGCATATTACTTCACCAGTACTGAGTAAGCAGCAATCGTTTTTAACATCGTTACAGCGTAGAAAATATGAACTATTACGCATGATTTCGTATTGAGTCTGTACTTCATACTCTCGTACTATTGGTCCATCATTATGTTCCTGCTCAAACAAAATTTGATTCCCAAAGATCACATTTCTACCAGTCATTCCATGATGTTCAATCTCAGCGTACCTTCTTGCTAATTGTTGCAATGGCTTCTCAGGTTTTCTTATTTTTTTCTTTATCATACCTATGAAATTCTCGAATCTAAATGCGCTGAAGGAATCAAGCGGACCGTATGTCTTTACATCAGCAGAGAGATGCAATAAGTTGTGTATGTTATGCGACATAAATTCTTTTCCATAAATTATGCAGAAGGATTTTACGAAGTGTACCAGCAATTGATGAGCGTAATCTACACAATCGCTGTCCATAGCATGGATGGGACTACTCAAAATAGTGACTGCGACATGCAGCGTTATAAAGTTTTGGTACACATCTTCTCTAAGGATATTTTTCAACACAACTGGCCCTGTGTACAATAAAAATTGTCTGAATTCAGTTGCCTTCCAATATTTAAACTCCTTAAGTGGTCGTGGTTTCCTAACAAAATCAGTCGGTACATTGACACGCAAATTAACTAGCGCTTCCGAGATGCGTAGAATATCCCAACCAGATAGTCTTGTAAGTAAAGGGCCTGTCAATAATAGTGAAATCATTTTTTTCACAACTCCTAAGAACAATAAATGCATAGGGTCAAGGGGTACGCCATTAACTAATTTGATTCCGGGGATTAAATTAAGAACAGTTTCAAGAAGCTGATAATCTTCATATTCATTGTTCCTGAATTTCTCATCGGTGCGTAAGTCACTAGCCATATTTGTTTCTGGAAAACACATCCTTCGAGATCGATATTCCCCTTCGGTAGTACATTTGGTGCAGCTATAGTAGCCCATATGACTTTTGACCCCTAACACGAAAGATTTTGCTGGAGCATCACAAACTAGCCCGTAAATGTAACGCGGAAAGTTTTTTCTTTGTAAAGGACACCATTATTTATTATACTAGTAGCTTCGGTGACAAAGGGCTGTAAGAATTCATTCGCTGACGCTGGTTTGTCTGGGCCATAATATGCTCCGATAATGAAAACCTGCTTTAATATACGGTCCGAGCAGAGAATAGGCCATAATGAAGATTTAGCAGAGTTGGCTAGTGGGGCACCGTCGATATTGATTAACAGTTCAATAGTTTCTGATGAATTTCTGAGACGCTCATATCCCTTTGCAATAGCAACTACTGCCTTCGCCAGACCAAAATGGCAATATTGACCACCCTCAATATCGACCACTTCTGTTTCCGTGGGAGTTTTGAGCAGAGTTTTTGAACTCTTTGGAAAGGGGCAGTCAGTGTGCTCTCTTAATAGCAAAAGAAGAGCAGAGAGGGCGTTGTGACGTACCTCATACTTCAGAGCCCACGATATCAAATCAGCTGTGAACTTCTCATTTCCTTGTATGGAGTTCACAGAATCTGAACTAGCACTTGAGTCTCGATTTTCAGAAAGTGAGTGATTGACTGATTGCTCAGAACTCTCTCCGTCATAGATAGATGATACATAGGACTGTGCTGGAGAATCAATTACTACGTCAAGCTGTTCGAGTATGTCAGCAGGTTCATCGACACCATGGACTACAACGTTGTCATCAGGCAATATATCCAAATTTTCTGAAGTGTTGCTATTATTTCTAGATACATGATCGTCACTTTGAGAGGATTCTGATGAGGAACTTTCTGGTTCCGGATGAATATACTTTATTTCATTTTGTATGAGTCGCCTAACATGCCGTTTTGAATGGGTGAAAATATTCTTACTTATTCGTTTTCTTTTAAAATAATTCATTTGATTTGGGCTTATACCGCAGATTTAAAAAAGTCTTCCTTTTTGAATCTTTGTCTCACAATCTTTGAAATGAGTATTGTCTTGTCGAGTCTGCAGTTTTGATGGATAAAAAATTTTCTTTCATATCTGTTTCAATTTAGCAAAACATCAACTAAAAAATATTAAAGAATAGCAAAAAATGAAATACCTTTCAGATGTTCACTGTGATAGTAGAACTCGAATCACTTGCGAACCGGCGTCAAATAACTCCTCGTCTCGAATCAACTTGATGAAAGAGCCTACTATGAAAGAAGACAACATAGCTAATTATAAAAGATAATAACATATATTGGAGGATTTATTTGATTAATTAAAGATGAAGATATCGATCGAATCGAATCAAGGAGTTACAAAAATTTTTTCTTCTATTTCTTTCGTTTCGATTTATTTAATTATTACAGTCCCGCAACTATTCAATTTCCAACGGAATTTGTACGGAAATCAGACAAACTATTTTTTAATAATAATGTATAAGTTAGAATGATAAATTGCTACAATGATACCATACACATTATCGGAAACTATGACAAAGAAAAACCGCTAATTCCAATCATGAATAAATAGTTAGAATGGTTTGGTGTCGAATTGTTCCGCAACTGAACAAAGCTGCAATTTGAAGGCGTGTGAAAATTGTTATTTTTTACACCCCTATAATTAAAGGATAACTTAATACAGTCACTACAATTATTAAATGAAGTCTAATGAGTCCCAATCTTCACAATATGTCTCAGTGGTAGCAAACTGTATACACGGTTATACATACCCCTTGGAAGAAGAAGAATAAGAAGAAGAACGGTTATACAGACCATAACCGCAAATCGCGTTAAATATTCTATACAAGGATTGACGATTATTTTGAGGCGATTCGTGTATTTTCTATCGGATGATCTCAAAACAGCATATTAGTGTATATAAAAAGACTTACTTGTTTTGATATTTTCCATGCGTATTATTCTTTTCACAAGTTTTACTGCACGTGTGAGCCGTGAGGTGCGAGAACCATGCGGCAACTGGCGGCAACCGGTGACTACAATTTAAATCTGGTGAATAACATGGATATAACACCAGTGTTGCCAACTGCAAGATATCGCATGTCACCAAGTGCGAGATTGCGGCTATGCAAAGCTGTCGACATAACCACGTGGCCGTGGGTCGCACACGAGCGCGAGAATTCAAATGAAATATTGCAATTCTTGATGATATCGTATAATTGATAATTATATATCGTTGACAGGGCGAAGTATTCTAGAGACATGTACAGGGTGGTCCATTTTAATTTCCGCAGGCGAATATCTCGAAAACTAACAGTTATAAAAGAAAAAGCTTTAGACAAAACTTGAAGGATTTCGTGTAATTTCGATTAATCGATTAATTAATGTGTAATATTTTCCAGTAACTTTGCAGAAAGGTTGTACAATCTTGCAGATGCAATGTCAAGAGACCGAAATATTGCATTATTGCATCAATCTTGCTGCAATCTTGCAGATGCAATGTTAAGAGACAGAAATATTGCATTATTGCATCAATCTTGCTGCAATCTTGCAGATGCAATGTAATGGAAATGATATATTGTAATATTGCAGCAATGTTGTTGCAATATTACGTGCTGTATGGGGAGGCAGCTTCGGTGCGTAACACTCAGGCAGCAACGGTATAGCTTTAATCGGTACCCGAGTCTGAGAGTGTGCAATCCCAAGTCTGTATTAGGGTAACAAGAGGTTTTTCACATTTTTCCTTGGAGGGGCTCCAAATCATACCCGTGACAAAGAATTCACGCGAGCTAGCGTAATTTCGCGGCCTTCTGCCGTGAGACATACGCAGAAAAAGTTACAATATAGGTAATGAGATAATCAATTATAACACTTCGTGTTAAAAAATTGAGGGGCCGTCCTGCAATAATTGTGAGTCCATAAATGTAGGGACTCACAAAAATTGACGTCACATCAGTAAGCGGCTGTTTAATTGTCCAGCTCGTAATAACTTCCGTACAGGATGAACAAATCATGAATATCACCAATTATAATATAAAAGCTGTGCCTACTGATAAACTCTTATTTTGCCTAAAAGTTTCTGAAGTAGATACATAGATAGTTAGTGCAACATTTCACGATGGTCACAATATTCAAATGGGCCATTATACGTGCATGGTACAGAAGATAAATTCTGCTTGGAAACGTGTAGGTGACAATGAAGTTACAGAATAGAAATGGCCGATAAATGCTCGAGATGCGTATATTATATGCTTCTTACGGCAGATCTGATCGCAATCAAAAAATTACTAGACAATAGGGAAGTTGCATGATTTTTTTTTTTTTTTAAATTCGATTATTTGCTGTATCCGATTGATAAATAATGACGTACTAACAATTATTTGTAACTGGTTAAAAAAAAAAACACAATTAAAAATTAACGCGTTTGAACGCGCGCGCAAATGCTCGTATTCGAGCTCGACGCGCGTGACGTCACAGAGTATCTCGGGTCTGTAGGGCCCATTTGATTATACACAGAGAACTTGGAAAATCATCATGTCAAGTCGCCAAGAAGACGCAGGTCCTTCTGAAAAAGTAACACACCGAGAAAAAAACTCATTTTATAAATATTGTTGTGTACCAAATTGTTTAAATACGACACACGCATCGCCAGATAAAATATTTGTAAGAGTGCCACAAGATGCGAAAGTTCGGAAGCAATGGATGTTGGCCGCGAGGTCTAATGATACTTCCGTATATAAAAGATATTTTTGCGAAGATCATTTCAACGTAAGTATAAAAGTGCTTTAATATTTTATAAAAATTATAACTTGAGTCATTACTTATGAATCCATTATTTCAGTTCACTGGTGCAATGAGCGAGCTATAGTCTATAGATTTTATTTCAGATATTTTCCTCATATTTTAATATGCTAATTAAGTATTCGCCTCGATATATATATTTACTATTTGCATTGAATAATTGCAGTTGCAAGAAGACATGGAAAATTATTACTATTTTAAGGAGATGGGCGGCCGGATGATCATGAAAAAAGACGTGCTGCCTCGGTTTTTTGCATGTCAACCAGATAGAACCTATGCACAACCTACCAAAAAACGAGCTGCAGTAACAAAACTACAGCATATTAGAACAATGAAAGAAGTCTTAACGGCAGAACCAGCACCATCCAATGTTCCTAATCCAAGCATTCAGTTACCTGAGGTAGCCTCAAACATTGAACCTGAAGAAGAGGAACCCCAAACAAACCAAATTGAAGAAAATTCCATCACGAAGCTTGACAAAGCCATACAGGTGAAACCTAAATTCAGAAGTGTTGGGATTTCTTGTCATTTGAAGCGACCTGCAGGAATAAATGTTGCTACCTCGCCAATGAAAATCAACAGCCGAACTGTTTCTACGTCACCGATCAAGACATTCCAGCGATTAAAGATTTGTGAGAAGCCAAATATCCCTATGCTAAGTTCATCTGATTCTCTCACAACATCTGAAAGCTTTGTACCAGCCATAACTTCATCTGATACGGATAATGTAATCACAGAATTGGAGGCTATCAAGGACAAGGTGTTTATTGAAAAAACAGCATTAATAATTCAACAAGAGCCACAGTTGTTCATTGGTGTTCCCAAGAATTGTTTATATGTAGTCAATGTATTGGCAAAAAAACTTGCTATTCCAGAAAAACATATTTTATTAACTTTAAGGAAAATACGTCTGAATGAGGCATATGCCATTTTGGGATATGATTTTGGATTCTCAACGAGTCAAGTGAGTCGACTTATAGCGAAAACTATTCCAAATTTAGCTTGTTTGCTTGGACAGTTAGTTTTTTGGCCATCCAAAGAGTCTATACAGAGAAACCTTCCACTTCAATTCCGAGCTAGATTTGCAAATGTCCAGAGTATTATAGACTGTTTTGAAATTGAAATTGAAAAACCTACTGACGCAGTTAAACAAGCACTAACGTGGTCTGATTATAAAAAGTGCAACACCCTGAAATATTTGATATCAGCCACTCCTGATGGAACTATAAATTATGTTTCAAAAGGTTATGGCGGTAGGGTATCTGATGTAGTACTGGTAGAGGATTGTGGGTACCTCGATGTACTTCCGTCAGGTACATCTGTTCTAGCGGACCGCGGATTCAAGCACCTGGAAACTTTATTAAAAAATCAAAACTGCGTATTAGTACGGCCACCCAGCGTTGAATCGACACGGAAGAGTACTAGAGAGGAAGTGATGCTTACGAAACGTATTGCCAGTGTGCGAATACATATTGAACGGGTTATTAGACGAGTACGAGAGTATGAATACCTGGCACCACATGCAACTATTGATAACCATTTGATAAAGTACACAGATAATGTTGTGCAGATTGCTGCAGGGCTAATCAATCTCCAAGGTCCATTGATCAAATAGAATTCCTCATTATAGCCCCCACGGAGCACAGTGATGATGTGAGTTATATCTTTCGCATAGGGTGTAATGGAAAGTAAATGAACCATATAAGTAACATGGTAAAATACATGTATTTATCCTTTATATCATACATTACTTTAAACATTACTTGTTCATTTTTGTTAAATAAATCAATCCTCAAACACATCTGTTGAATTTAACAGCATGCCTGTCCCAACTAACTGCGTGCCAAAGATTTCATTGATGCAGGAAAAATAGCATTCTTCCAGAATGTTTCTGCCTTTGCCATAAGTGTCTCGAGAAAAGTATTGTCCATATCTACTTCCACAACTTCAACTTGTTTGGACTCTGCGAAATCTGGATGAGCAACGCAGAATAAAGCCTTTTCCTTTTTAGCAAAAAGCATTTGCAAATGCATTTGTGCTAAATACTTTTTATCTATTTTACCGTTCTTTATGTATGTGGCAAAAGTCTTATTTGTTGACGGACACTTAACTTCCACTACCGCAGAATCAGTAATCCCATCTGGAGATGCACCGAATATTGGGTAGGCACTATTCAATAGAATACCAGTTTTTTGTATATTTTTATGGATTTTTTTACCTACTGCAAGGAGTACCTCACCCTCCAAGAGCCTACCTCTCTCCATGGCAGGAGCTTCTATATGCTTTGCACCCAAAATTATCTCAACTAATGAACCATCCATTTTCTTACAATTTGCTGCTTCGTGCAATTTCGACGCTGTGATTCTAGCATGTCTGAGCTCATACCACAATCTGGAATCAGCTTGGTTTTTCGAGTCTTCAGCTGCAAGCTCACATAGAGATATTGGCATTTCACTCGAACAGTGTTCGATGAATGTGTCAACGCTCTGATCACCACGATATCTCACCATTAACTGATAGATTGATAAGGTTTCAGGACCGCCTAGCGGGATGAAATGTTTCATGATTAAACTTTGGCTATTTTTTTCAATCACACTTACATTTACAAATTCTTCTAAAAACTGTCCATCGATTGGCAATGAGGCTGTTGAAGTTTTAGAAATATCCGCAGTCGTTATAAATTTCAATGTCGTACCAACACGAGTAAGTTTCGCCTTTTGCCAGTAACAGCTAACTTCAGTGGGCGCAGGATCCTCACTTCTTCGGTGAACCTACATAAGAAAAGCGACTGCGTGTTTACATCCACCTGTGAAATAACATATTAGTTGTGTCCCTTAGAGTATGTTCTAACAAAAAAAAATATTTTAAATACATACCAGCAGAAGCCGAACAGTCATGGCATACAACAGTTTCTATTGACTCATTGGATTCATTTATTACCAATGAAACGACGTATGATTTACTACGAACTCTATGCTCTGGACTGATTTTCGCCTTTACTGTTGTGACAGGAAAATTTAAATATTCTTTCCTCGACGTCAGTTCGGCTCCTTGAAAGCTATTCAATCCCTTAGTTTACAATAGTTAGTAGTTAATCGCCTAATTAATCGTTAATTTATTATATTATGTATATCTTATTATATAATTATATTATATCATCCCATATAAATTGTCGAAATTCGTTGAGTAATCTATTTAGCACTCATTAGCCTTAGACATGACAATAACGTAGCCCTATGCCATCTATGAATATGGTTCGGCATACTGGCAACCGCGTGTGTCGAACTCACTGTCCTTCCGTCTGTTGAAGACAACAGTCGTTTAGTTTTCAAGGTGCTCGACTAATTCGACAATATAAAATAGTTCTATCTTGTTTGTTATCGTGTTTTATTTTCTTTGTCAAATTATTGAATACTGTGTTGTAGTGAAACAAGAATTAGAGATTTACCTGATCAATAACGTAAGTCAATAAAGTTTATGTATCTTTGCTTAATCTATCTTTTCTATTGTCTTGCAATTTTCTATGGTCCCCAACGGAACTCCCCTGTGATTGTTTCATTGTTAATTAATGAGCTAGTCAAGTAAGATTAATCAAATTATAAAAGGTATTGGTTCCTCAAACCAATTGGCGCCCAACAAATAGTTAATAATTAATAGAACACAGAGCCCTGTCAGCCGACGGACCACGGCCGCGTCAGGTGAGGCTTATTATTTATCTTAAAAAAATAAGCTTTGTCTCATTTGGCGCCCAACGTGGGGCTAACGTTGGAAATTTGATAGATTAAATAAAATAAAATTCAATTAATACGGCGAATTTAACGCAGTAATAGCTTCAAGTTAGTGAGTTGTTATTCACAAGAGCCGGCTAACGCTAACGTATAATAGACCGCTTTGTTTACATCGTGTAGAATTCATAATACAGGGACTGTTCCGTAGAGTGACGCAGTACTCTGACCTCTCTGTCTAACTCCTCACTATACTTTCTATCCTATCTCTTTCTAGTAGCCATCTCTGTAATATCTGCTAAACTATCCTTCTCGCTTATTATACCTATATTTACTCTATCTACAGTGCGTATTCTTGTTTAGTATAGATATACGACTATCATTGGCACTATTATTATATTAAGAATAAATAGATCGAACTGAAAATAATCAGTGAATATTGAAAAGGTTCTGGCAAGTGCGTATTATCAGGTAGATAATGAAACCATAGTATGGCATCGATGTTTTTCTCTCCACCCAAAAGAGTAACTAGAGCGGGAGTAAAGCCAGTCGGTGTTGCTAAAAAGAAAACTACAAATAAAAAGAGTTTGACGATGTCGCGTAGCGGAACGCCACCGTCAATAGGAGAAGGGGGCGCGGCGTGCGTTGACTTGTCGAGAGAAAACATTCAGGGGCAAACCATGGACAATATGGGGGTGCAGGGGTTCCACCCGACCCAAACTCTGAACGCAAATACATTTCAAATAAATCCCAACGACGATTTCTTCGCGTCTGATCGGGGAATTCCGCCGTTAGGAAGAGGGAGGGGGTCACGAGGAGCAACTCCAGCTCCAGGTGATAATCCTCGAACCTCACCGTTCGAAGAGACAATAGTCAATATGAATAGTAGATTAGAACGAGTCGAAGCACTAGAAAGCAAAATAGATTTATTATTACAAAACATGAAATTAATAGGAATTCAAAATAGAGAAAACCCGTCGCGACTCAACCCCGTGGTTGAAGGGGGGAGCGGGGCAGGCGAAATTACAAATAGTGGTACTAACGTAGTAGGCGCTGGTTCGTCGAACGGTTTGGTGCAAAGCGCGTTGTCTAGGACGTCTGGAACCGGGCAACAAGCAAATCCAATAGAAAATACAAATAGAAATGATACGACGAATAATGTCGAAATATATGAAGTAGATAGTGAACAAGAGACACCGCGAGACAGATTATCGAATCCCTCGGGAGCCTTTGTATCTTATTTACACCACAGTGTAAGGAAAGATATAATAGACGCCAGACCGGCGCAAAATTTAAATAATATCGAGTCGTTTAGGACGTATGAAACCAGACAACGAGATAATTATCAATACGAACAAGGTATTCCGTTAGCAAGGGAAGAACCTCGTAGAGTACAGTTTAATGAACAATCTAATGCGAATGATAGGTTATTAAATAGCAATCGGGTTGAACCACCAACTTACCATAGGCAAGGTTCTCAAAGAACGACTAATACCAATTCAAATGCAGGAAATTTTAGCCCGCGAAACGTTGACTTGACGACTAGTTTAGTTAAGTTAACGGCAACACGTATCACAGGAGAAGGTGAATATGTCGAAGACGAAATTTATCTAAATAACGAAGAATATCAACAAATATTAGAAAAGAAAAGGGAAGTAACCCGTGCTACTAGTTCGCTTCCTTATCAACGTTCTAGCCGTAGACAATATACGTCAACGATTAGAAGGGGGGCACTATCTTGGCGAAGTAGTGAGTCTAGCGACAGCGAAGAAGATACGCGACAATTTAGAGAATCCCGTAGCTCGCGACCTAGGTCAAATACACCATCTTCAACGCGTTATGCAGAAATAGCTCACAACCCACCTAGATTCGCTCAAGATCGAGAACTCGATTCCGCAATGAAAATCGGCCGAATAGTTAGCAACTGGAAAATGACTTTCCCTAAAACCGAAAGAGACCCAGATCAATTTCTGTTGATTTTAAAAGACCAATTAAGCGTAAGTGGAATAAACAAAGACTTGTTTGTTCCCTGTTTGTCAAACATTTTTGAGGGACCATATAGAGCTTGGTATCTGTTAAATAAACAACACTGGCGTACATGGAAAGATTTTTCAAGAGCATTTCGCTTTCAATGGGGAGTTAAGAAAGATGATGGCGATCTTTTCTTAGAAGTGCGTGACTTAAATCTCGAAAGAAACGAAACTTTAGCCGAATTTGCGTGCAGAGCGCGTCTTCTTTTCGAAAAAATGCAACACCCTCCACCTTTCCGTGAACAGCTAAAACAGATCCTAGTAAAATTCAATCCTCGATTAACATTTGAAGTCCTCAATTTGAATATAAATAACTATGACGAATTCTTACACTATATAAACGAACGGAGCTACGTATACCGTAGATCGCTCGAAGGAAAAAAAGAGTCGCGAAATAAACCCGCAAGGACCGAACTGAAGTGTCTACAAGACGACACCGACGAAAGCGATGTCGATCAAACGATGCATCACTCGGACAGTGACGGACAAACCGCCGATTTATGCGCCGTACAATCTAAGGGCTCGTGCACCGGCAAACGAGATAACAATAAGTCAAATAATTCTAAGACTCTAGTAAAACAGCGACTCGAAAATAACCTTTCTCAATTCGAAAAAAATAGTCAAACGACGACATCTAATTCTAGCGATCAACCGAAGGCAACGCAGGCAAGATTTGTCCCGGATATAAGCAAAATGTTCTGTTATAATTGCGGCGGAACGGGTCATACCTCACGCTTTTGTACTGCCGATCGACAGGTTGTATGCCACGTCTGCCGAACAACAGGCCACGTGAACAAAGATTGTCCTACGCGTTCGGGAAACGCCAAGGCCCAGCAGTGACCGATCCTCGGGTTACCGCCACCAAGGGCAAATCAGAGGTTAACGAATCCGAAATAAACATCGAACAAGTGAAAGCGCTAAGTAAGATAGACAGTATAGACACTTGTGCCGACGATATTTTATCAAATTCATTGCAGGAAGTAGAAATAGATGTAGGTAATACTCAAGGAGAAGTAGGCTTATCGTTAGCCACCGAGTCATTTAGCAGCTCAGAATTGTCAGATGAAGACATTGATTTTATAGAATTACCTGCGTCTAACGAAAATAACGAAGTTAAAATACAACTGTCAACTGTGATAACAAGCGAAGAATCGGAAGTAGCTATCATCAATACACTAGACGATAGAGTAGAAGCGGAGGAATTAAAAGACTGGAAACCAGTTGGGCTCTCTCCACATCTCGCCGAACGCTTAACGCAGCGACGAATTTACCGTGCAAATAATAGTCTTACCGAACCGATCAGAGTTATGAGAATACCGGTGAGAATTTCCATTTTTGGAAACGAAATCCGTGGTATACTGGATAGCGGTAGTGAGAGATCATATTTAAGCCAAGACGCGTACGAACGGGTGAAGTTATTGCAAGTTAGGGAGCTTACTGCAGATTCAACCTCTAAAAGCGGCGTGCGTCTGGGTGACAAATCAATCGTTAAGACCAAAGGGGGTACCTGTTTTATGATAGACGTAGACGATGTCTATGGATTCCAATGGTTCAGTGTTCTCCCGAATCTGTCAAGTGAAGTAATTCTCGGCATGGATTTTTGGTCAACATTTAGAGTAAAGATAGATACGTCGAAAAATTTATGGGCATTGGATGAGAGCAAGTATGCCTATCCAATGACGCAACGTTATATTAGTCAAACCGAATTAAAAACCTTGACAGATAGTCAAGCTGATCAATTGAAACGCTTTCTCGACGCGGAATTCGCGAAATTAGATAAGGAATCCACGGGAGTCACGGCATTAACGAAACATGTTATCGAACTACACGATCACACTCCGCATAGGCAGAAACCCTATCGACGTAGCGAGGTAGTACGCGAATTCATAAGTAAAGAAGTTGATCGTTTATTAGAAAAGGGATATATAAAATGGAGTAATAGCGAATGGGCTTGTTCACCGGTCGTAGCCCCAAAACCGAATGGAGGACTGAGATTCTGTATAGACTACCGACCTGTAAATAGACAAACTGTTAAACCAGCCTATCCTCTCCAACACATGAAATCAATTTTATCCCAACTACATCAAGCCAAAGTTATTTCAACATTAGACATGAGTGAAGCTTTCCACCAAATTCCGATGGACGAAGCAAGTCAAAAATACACCGCGTTCGTTGTCGAAGGTAAAGGGTTGTTGGAATGGGTTAGAATGCCATACGGCCTAACCGGCGCCCCGTCTACCTTCCAAAGTCTAATGGACAAATTAAAAAGACGAATTAAAGAATTAATATTGGAAAGAAACCTTCCAAACCACTGGATTGATCAAATATTTGCATATTTAGATGATTGGATTATAGTCAGTCAAAATTTAGATGAACATCTTGGTCTCTTATCTCTATTGTTCGAAGTACTACGGGAAGCGAAGTTGAAAATCAACCGGGCTAAGAGTAGTTTTGCTTGTAAAGAAGTCAAATTCCTCGGGTATATCATCGACGAATTAGGCATGAGACCTAATCCAGAAAAAATCCAACCAATCCTAGATTTCCCAGTACCAAAAGACAGAACTCAATTGCGACAGTTCAACGGTCTCGTGAATTGGTACCACCGACACTTAAAAAACATCGCGAAAATACAAGGCCCATTAAATAAATTAACTAGTCCTAAAGTTCCATGGAAATGGACAGAGGCCGAACAAAACTCTTTTGACGAAATAAAAATAGCATTAGCTAATACACCTAGATTACATACGCCAATACCTGGGCAACCGTTTGTTTTATATACCGATGCGAGCGATTTCGGGCTAGGAGCGATCTTAGTACAGCAAGACCCGGATGGCGAAAGTGAAAATCTAATAGAAGTTCTGAGCCGACCATTAAGAGGTGCAGAATTGCATTACACCACCACGGAGAAAGAATGCTTGGCTGTGGTGTGGGCGGTCGAAAAGTTGCGTTGTTATTTAGAAGGTGTGTCATTCAAAGTCATTACTGACCATCAAGCATTGCAGTGGCTGTACGGATTAAAAAACCCCACAGGTCGCCTTGCAAGATGGGCAATCTATTTATTACAACATTCTATGACGGTTGAATACAAACGAGGTACAACAAATGAAGCACCCGATGCACTTTCGCGTATGCACGATATCGATGTTGATCCGCGCGGATGGGAAAAGATTATCGAAGAAACCATTCAGAATCGAATTCATTTGTCGACCATTTGCGATCAAAATTGGTATAAAACAAAATACGACCTTGTAACTAAACAACCAGATAGATTTCCTGATTGGAAAATTCAGGATAGCGAACTGTATTATCATAGGCCAGATTATTCCAAAATGTTAATAGATGATGAGCATCCTTGGAAGAAAGTAGTCAAAACAGAAGACGTTCCACGTGTTTTGAGGGAAAATCATGAAACCCCACAAGCTGGACATCTGGGTAGGGATAATACATACGAACGGATAAGACAAAACTATTATTGGCCAGGGATGTCACGCGACATAAAAGCCTACGTAGAAGATTGCGATATATGCATTAAAGTTAAATTCAATCAAAACCCGATTACAGGGCCACAAATGACCAGACCCTTACTCAAACCGTGGGCACAATTGTCAATCGATACCGTAGGACCGTTTACCCGTTCGAAAAAAGGAAACGTATATATAATTGTTATACAAGACTTATACACTAAATTCATCGAATTATTTCCCGTGCGTGTTCAAACCGGAAAAGTTGTCGTCAAAATTCTAGACACCGTATTTGATAAATGGGGTGTTATTCCAGAATCAATTATCTCTGATAACGGTACGGAATATATAAACAAAGAGGTTAGAGCCTTCTTGACAGCTAAGAAGGTGAATCACGTTTTAACTCCACTGGCACATCCGCAAGCGAATCCGGTAGAACGTGTCAATAGGACCATTAAACCTATGATCGCCGCGTTTATAACCAATCATCAGAGTGAGTGGGATGAAAATTTGTCAAAACTTCAACTAGCCTATAACACTGTACCGCACGCTGGTAGCAGAGTCACGCCGTTTTATCTGAATCACGCGCGAGAAGCTAATATCAATCCACGAGAACATCTCGTTGGCAATAATCAAACAGTAGTAACAGACGAATTGGTAACTGACTGGGTGAAGAGAATAGCTAAGTTTGACGAGCTACGACATGAAGTCGAAAACCGCATTAAAACGCAAACCGATAAGCGCCTTGCTAAAACCAATTCGAATAGGCAACAACAATTCAACCTAAAAGTAGGCACAGAAGTCTACTATCCCAATAAAAAATTGAGCAATAAAGCCGAAGGTTATTCAGCTAAATTGGCACACCGATATTTAGGCCCGGCCACTGTAAAACGAATAATGGGGCCAATGGTAGTCGAATTAGCGGATAAGAATGATAAAATTGTAGGGAAATATTATGTAACTGACCTGAAAATACCGCGCCGAAGTTTGCGTAATTGTTAAAACTTACCCTGAATAGATTATCAATCTTCGACGAAATGGATGAACAAAGGAAGCAGAACGAGGCAGCCGCTTATCCTGATGACGCAAGCCAACTGGAGGAGTTGCTAAGGCAAAAATGGGAAATCGAGAGCCGATTCGAAGCTTTTCGAGACAAACTTCGTGCCCAACACGAGGAAAGCCTGAACGCCTCAACCAAGGCCAGTTGGGAAAGTCCGAACCATCACTCGCAGGCAGCAGTCACGCAAAACTCGGAAGCTACCTTGCTCTTGGCGGAACTGAAAGCTCTTCCACCGCCAAAACTGAAATTGACAAAACCTACCAAGGTCACCGCTGCTGATATCTATGCAGAAAACCTAAGACGCAATCGCATACCTGCTAGACAACATCCAGACAGCATGTCGGTCGGACTAGGCAGAGTACTTAGGACCACCGACGACCCTAAGGCTGTAGTTGCTCCATCAGTCATGGTGAAACCATTGAAACTCGAGAAAATACCATCTTTTGACGCAGTGTTGAAGGAACTGAACGTTCCGGAATTAGCAAATCCGCACGGCGAGAAGCAACCACTATACATGACGGATTGTCGAATCCTGAGCCAGAAGCTATTGAAGGATCTGATCACCAAACGAGCTCAGAGTTTCGTGAGCCAGACGGAGTCCACCAAGGTCGATCGTGGAACTCAGACGTTCGTTACTGCCGTCGGAAAACAACACATCGCAGGCTGTGTTAATTGCCGTTCAAGAGAACATCACTACAAAAACTGCAATCTACCATTTAGACCTGGCTTTTGTCGAATCTGTGGAGCTGACGGATTTGATACCGACGACTGTATCTACCCGCATGGCATTGAACATGAATATGCTTTGGAAAGGTGCGCTGGATGCGCTAGGGACATCGAATTGTATTGCCCGGAGTGTCCAGACTGTAACATAAGGTACGGAGACATAGTCGACTGGTTACGCCTGAACTATGCCACTTGGCCAAGCTGGATGGTACCGAAAGATCACCAATATCTGATCAACGAAGGTGAAGAAACCTTGAAGAGGAAAGTCAAAGCTAAATTCGATAGTCACACGGACTTCCCGAACCGTGTACGCACTTATCTAATTAGAGAAAATGCTCTCCTCTCAGCAACCGCTATTGCTAACCCAGCATCTTCAACAGCATCAGAAATGTCCGAGGAAAAAAGACGCCTGGCATTGCAGAAACTAGCCACAGAAAGCGCCAGACGAACCCTGGATCGAGTAATGTTGGAAAGAGCCGAAATTAACAAGGACGAAGAAGTTCACGTTATCGTCCCAACTAAACATAAAAAATAGTTGGAATCTGCATCGACAGACAACATTATAAAACCGCTAACATTTCTTTGACAAATCTATATTCTACTTAATATAATCCTATTATGTTATGTTGTTAATTACCATTATTTTCATTCTCAATATTACTAAAATACTCGACAGTTGATGTATGCAGTGCTCCGTTAATTAATGTTCTTTATAGTCTCCAACGAACATGTAAACATCATACTGTGCCAAAGAAGGCAGTAATACTTTATTTTGTTATAACATAAAACTGTATATGCAAACTACTATATGCGCAGATTATACTAACTATACTTTAATTCTGTTCATCATTGAATCCAAAATTCCTCTCCCTAAATTGCAAGACCATAGAAAGTACTCCGTTATAATTACAGATATCTATATTGGAGTGGTATTTTGGGCAAAGGCCATAGACTTCGCGGAATTGTAATAGCACCTAGATCTTGACAGTAGTCAATTTGATCTCGCTCATGACGTCAAGGTTCGAGAAGGGGGAATGTGACAGGAAAATTTAAATATTCTTTCCTCGACGTCAGTTCGGCTCCTTGAAAGCTATTCAATCCCTTAGTTTACAATAGTTAGTAGTTAATCGCCTAATTAATCGTTAATTTATTATATTATGTATATCTTATTATATAATTATATTATATCATCCCATATAAATTGTCGAAATTCGTTGAGTAATCTATTTAGCACTCATTAGCCTTAGACATGACAATAACGTAGCCCTATGCCATCTATGAATATGGTTCGGCATACTGGCAACCGCGTGTGTCGAACTCACTGTCCTTCCGTCTGTTGAAGACAACAGTCGTTTAGTTTTCAAGGTGCTCGACTAATTCGACAATATAAAATAGTTCTATCTTGTTTGTTATCGTGTTTTATTTTCTTTGTCAAATTATTGAATACTGTGTTGTAGTGAAACAAGAATTAGAGATTTACCTGATCAATAACGTAAGTCAATAAAGTTTATGTATCTTTGCTTAATCTATCTTTTCTATTGTCTTGCAATTTTCTATGGTCCCCAACGGAACTCCCCTGTGATTGTTTCATTGTTAATTAATGAGCTAGTCAAGTAAGATTAATCAAATTATAAAAGGTATTGGTTCCTCAAACCAATTGGCGCCCAACAAATAGTTAATAATTAATAGAACACAGAGCCCTGTCAGCCGACGGACCACGGCCGCGTCAGGTGAGGCTTATTATTTATCTTAAAAAAATAAGCTTTGTCTCACTGTGCATTTCGGTTTGATACGGCGAACTTGAACATATCCAATAGCAGAATCGCCATAGCTTTCTCGGGCAGACCTGAATGGAAAAGTTTGTTGAATTAATTTTATTGTGCCCCATACGAACCATTATCCATGAAAGTATGTGCCATGGACAGTGACCGAAGATATTTAAGTGAGAAATTACATATTATATCTGCTGATCTGATGTAGATTATAGGTGATGTAAAACAGATATCTTGCACTTCAGTGTCCGGATACGTTATATGTAATATGTACTATACAGTCTTACAGGCTGTCATGTCAAGGCTCATTTTAAGGTTATATCACTTAAGATATTCGCATAGAAATTGACGTGCACAATTTAGGTGTGTATTATTAATCATTATTGATACAAAATCACGTTTTATTGTGGGACCATCATGAATGTGCAACGGTATGATCATATACCAATTACTTACCTGACAGTTTTAACACCGCGCATTTCGGCACCACAGAAATCTTCGTTTCTTCGGAAGAATGCTGCCACCATAATCGAATCAATTCTTGGTAAATTATTCGAGGTTGCCTTTTGATATCCCTTATCAGTCATTTTGTCGCACAAATTACCATTCGAAACAAATATTGTTCGAAAAAGATGAATCGCAATAGTAAACACCATAAGTGATGGCCGCCAAGATACTCTGTGACGTCAAGCCAATCACGTTCCGTCCTCGCTCCCGCGCGTTAAAGCATAAAATTATTAATTTTCAATCATTTTTTACGCTCACTATAGTTGATTTATTTTGCTTTTATATTATCCAATAATTTTATTATATTAAACTGCATCTGTTTTTCACAAAGTTATGAATTTTGCAGAATCATGCAACTTCCCTATTATAACATTTTGCCGGAGTCGATAGTGAGTAAGGGTTGCACGCAGCGTTGAATGTTTAGGACATACGTCTAGATAAAATTCATTAAAAGCAAAAATAAATATCAACACGGCACGGTACAAAAAGTAGTGGAGTCCCCAAAAAAGCACCTCACAAATCAAATAGACCTTCAAAAAAAAGATTGAAATCAGACACTACCGCCAAGCACCATCACATGGAAAACACAGGAAAATGAAAATAAATGTAGTGGTACTTGGCGGGCTTTTTGTAGACAAGTACGAGGAAACAGCAATTAAACTATGTCAGTAATCCTGTAGTGAAATAAAATATTGGCCCACCAAGTACCACTACCTACAAATTTTTTTTAAAATCTTTTTATTTTCATTTTTCTGTGTTTTCCATGTGATGATGCTTGACGGTAGTGTCTGATTTCTATCTTATTTTTGAAGGTCTATTTTTTTGAGGCAATGAGCAGATCAATGTACTTGGCGCAAGGTCTTTGCACGTGAGGTGCTTTTTTGGGGATATTATATTGAAATGAAAACCCGACAGGCGTTTGACATTTATGACTTGAAATAAAGTGAAGTTAAATAACCATTCGGTGAAGACCACCGATATGATTTACAAAGATATCGTAGAGATGAGCCAATATACCCCGACAGGCGGCAATTGCTCGCGAGGTGCCTGGCAGTGCCGAATTTTTACCTGCGATGACGTCATCCTGGTCTTTCGTTCGGTCGAGCTGCCGTTGCGCGCGCCGGTCTGACTCGGAAACAGCTGATATGTTACAATATATTTATTATACATGGGTATTAAACAATACCATCGACTGATCGAACTATCTGTATTGTTCTAAGTCTCACAAGTTAATGTAAGTTTGTTTTTTGTTTTGAGATTTTTATCAGAGAAGGTATGCTTCTAATTTCATAGTCGGGCATACAAAGTTCCTATTTTTTTTTTTTTTTTTATAATATATATCTTATTGGAAATATTAAGTACTTCTAATTGATTTACAAGGTATAAGCATGAAAGAAGCATTTTTATTGGAGAAAAGTACAAGTATTGTAAGTAGACCTAACGAGTATTACTAAAAGTACAAATGAAAAGTAGTGTAGAAATGAATATGGGCCATTCCACGTGAACCGGATCAGTCAACTCTCGGATATTTTTTTAATTTTGCATGTCGATTGTCCTTGGGGAGTTAGATTTTTGTGCCTAAGGATTTTTCAATTAGTGCAAAATTCGTTAAGTTATTTGCATAAACAAATTCGTGCAAGGTTTTTTTCAAAAATTCATAACATCGCCAAAAATGACACTAGCCTCGATTTTTTTTTTCAGTTTACGCGGAAGGATTCATAGAATGTATAAAAAAATATATACTTCGAGAAAAGTTTGTTTATCCATTGTTTATTTAACAATTAAGTTTTCAAAGATTTTTAAAACACACATAGACACGATCAAAATTTTTTTTAAAAATACTGACATATACTTTGTACTATACTACAGCCTGTGAATTAATTTTAAGGACGTGTTATTTTTTGTTTTCGAGTAAAAAATCATTAAAGTTGGCGGCGCGTGCCAATTCCGGGTCGACCGACGCCGCACAGTGTACTAATTCGACATTTTTTTTTTCAAAATCGTAGAACTTTTGATAGAGTATACATAGAGAGATGGGACAAGCGGTATTTTGAAGAGAAATTAATTCCACATAGAGGAAAAATAGTCCGATCAACCGCGAATGAACTTTTGACTTTGAAAAAACTGGTCAAAGTATCGATTTTTTAGTAAAATTTTGTATTTCTATTTTTTTAACTATGTAAGCTTATAACAGTACAGTATCCGATCAACTATACCTATACTGCTGCATAAGAGGAATCCAAAGCCATTTTTAGAAATATTTTGACATCCTTCATTGCTGGAAAAAAGAAGCCCAAAGTAAGGCTTCTGATAACACAGGACCACAAAATGAGCTGGGAAAAGTCCCCCGACAAAACCAGGTGCTATATAAGTTTTTTGGTGCGTTGATCACGAATTCGGGGTCCGTTTGACCCCTGCACGTCAGGTTCAAGGTCATTCGAAGGTCAAATATTTTATTAATCATCATGATTATATACTGACTCGACTCGATTGATTGAGACCCTACTCTGGTCAAATGTTTTATTAACCCAACAACCTAATTATTGACCGCAGATTTGGAAAGAGCGGTAAATTTTACGTCCATATATAGGCCTCTTGGATAACATACAGACAAAGTAAACTCAGCTTGTGTGGCGTATACATGCATAACATTGACGTCCAAGTTTTGTCAGACGTCCACGTTAGGCAGCGCTGTCGGCCGTATATGTATACAGCTCTCACGCACACTAGTAGCATGTCTGTATGTTATCCAAAAGGCCTACATATATATACGTATAAGAATATTTTCTCTTACGAAATCCTCAAAGGTTAGGTGGAGGTTTCTATTATTATTGATGTATGACTTGATCATCGTACGTAGTGGTTTTTACGTTAGCTAGTGACAAATATGACAGGAGTCACAAAAATTAGAAAATGCCATAATTTGCATTTCAATATTCGATGTATTCTTGTTAATGTCAAGTACATGATAAATAACTAAAATACAAAAATAATAAAATCAGCGAAAAAAAACGCTTAAAAAAAAAATTTTAATATTATTTTATCATTTTTACTCATTTTCGATGAATTCTTCTAGATCAGATGTGACTGTCTCTTGATTCTTGACCTTTCTTCGGTTTTCAATCGAAATTAGCGATATCAGTGGGTCAAATAAATATACTGCCCTTCTAAAAACATCATTCAATCGATTTTCTCTACTATTTTGGCGGGCATGGGAGGTCATATTATGTCGATATAATTTATGCCACGATTCATTGGCATCTTCTGCATAATACGCTACCGCAAGAGGCAATTGACGAGCAATATCACATCCGTGTACAAGAAGCTTATGCATTGTTGGGCTCATTCGAGCATTTGGAAAAATTTCAAAGTATAAAATATATGTCAACCAGCAATATTGTTCAAATTCATCAACTTTTAGTTTTTGCTTGCTTTTAAAAACCGACAATATTTTCGCGCTTCTTTCAACAAATTCCGAATCAATTTCTAAAGCTTCAGCAAAAGCTTTAGGATTTGCAAAACATCTTCTAGCAACATTGCCTGTATTAGTTGTTCCATGGCCCTGTAGAACTTGATCAACTCTTACGCCTATCCTGTCATAGATTCTTCTCTGAACAATCGATTTCCGTACTTCAAATGCCTCTGAAATGAATAAACGATACGATTATCAATGAATATATAAAGATTTTGAGGAATAAGTTACCTTTCAAATGTTTCCTAACATCCCATGAGTCTATCGTACTTCGGTATGCGATGTGAAGTAGATGCTCGAACACTTTAATCTCGCAGTGTAATAATCCTAAACCGTATTTTAGCGATTCATTTTCGGGAACAAAATCTCGCTCGAATTCGCCAAAGTTATGTGAGGATTCTTTACATATTGGACATCGAGTAGTAGCCTTATTTCCGACAATGACATTCAGGCATTTTCCATCAAATAGAGTTTCATAAACCTTAAATCTGATTTTAATAGATTTATTATTTGGCAATTTGAACCCATGTTGATCAAGTTTTGAAATCTCTCCTTTAAGACGCTCATGTTCTCGGATTGTTGCATCATTGTCTTCTTTTTCGAGAGCTATTCGCAATGGGCGGCAAAACCTGACACTTTGTGGCACTGGATTAATCCACAAAAATTCACCAGTTTCATGGTTTCGCAAACTTATAATGATCATACTGCTTACGAAAAGCGACTGGAGAGGACCAGAATTTTCATTCGCAGGATCCGCACATTTCTGTTGTGCATTTGTATGACCCGATGAACTATCAAATCCTATTGTAGTTATCAGTTCCAAATGCATCAAGTCCTGTTCTGCCCAATCAGGAGATACACTGCTGCATAATCGCTCAGCGGATTTATTCAACATATTTTGAAGAGAGACTACTACTTCGATCTCTTCTGTGCCTTTCTTTTTCTTTGGCATTTGTGGAAGACAATCAGCCATTGCGCCAGAAACAATTTCATAAGCAGGATATATAGGACAATTTCTTTGTATTGCATCACTGACTAAAGGTTTGTAGCTATTAGCAGTATAATCATATTCTAAATAGAATGCTAGAGCACTTTCAGGTGTATGTCTAGTATATTTCTCTGTTTCTTTTGCAATTACTGTGTTTTCACTCTCAGATTCGTCAGATTTTTTCTTTGCAAGCTTAGCAGCGAGTTCTATCACATTAAGATTGGACCGATCGGATGCTAGCAGTTCATGGGCACGTCTACCGCGTGATTCCTCGCTTGCACCTCAGTGATTTGGGTAGCAGACCGTCAGGTATAGTCGGCATGAAAAAATTATCCGTGATCGTAGCGGCCAGTTCTTGTTTGTTTTATTGAGTTTTGACGGGTACGGTGAAGTGGTGTCATATTATTACGGAGAAGAATTATTACACGCTCAAAATATTCTTTGTGCACCGAATGATCGTTATCCAGGGGATTGCGACTGATTAGCGTGTCGATAGATGAGTAAGTAAAACTATTTTTCATAATTACGAGTGCATCTGTAAGAGCGTAACCTCAAAACGGCAAGTAACCTCAAGGACAAGTGACCGTTTTCAGGTAGGCCGAGGGGCTTTACGGTCCTAGTAATTGACACTTATCAGTTCATACTTTGTGCCTTATAATTATTAGTAGTTATTATTTCAGAGAGCATGCAGCAGCCTCAGAATTTCTTTGACCTGGCATCTTCATAGCTAGACTCGTACTAACATAGGGTGTGAAGGTGTTTAATGCTGCCAAATCATTCTACGAAAAACTGATACACTGATTCGCACGCCTAGATCTAGAGTAGGAAAAGTCATAAAATCTCATTTTTCAGTATGAGGAAAAAACGTTTTGCCAATTATGCCTTCGGATAATTAATTAATTGAATAATTATTATTCATAATAAATATAATTATATAATATTACTAATGATAATTATCATTAATCATCATTATCAATATTATAATAATTATATTATTATATTATTATTATTGATTATTTATTAATTCAGCAAAACCAAGTTAGTGCAATCTGTCGGCATGATTATGAGCATTAGGTTGAATCTGTTCTTGTGGTTACTTGCGTATTTTATCAGGGTATACAAAAATGATAATAACTCAAAATTCAAGTTTTTTGACTTGTCCTAGTTTAGATCTAGGCGTGCGATATGTTTAACGAGAAGGACATCCAACTGGGACGTTGGTTGCACAATGCTGAAGAGTTGGGGCATTTTCCACTGCATACCAATTGACACGAGTAACATGCTAAGCTAGCATGTTCATAATCAAAAAACAAGGCGGATTAATCAGGTATGAAGAGAAACATCAACGGGGGTATACCCACGTTGAAGATGATTTTTTCAAATCACTGCTACGCTCTGATAATAAATTTTAGTCACTCAGTTTTTTTATAGTTGATTAGTGCTGTTTTGATACAGAGTTTATGATTTTTTTCAGATTTGGTGTCCTTCGCTGAACATAAATTCAGTCCATCGAAGAAAAAGTAGTTATCGTAGGGTACAGGCTGCTGCGTTGCATGAAATTTCTTCAACTTTGGAGGATATATTCCGTATGAATGTAATTTAGGGCCAAACCAATAATATTTCATGAATTTGAATTTTAGACATCGAAATTTTTGCTGGTAAGACTTTTTTCCATCGTTTTGGAAAAAATGATTTAAAATCAAAAATTTCCATGTCTTAAAATTAAACTCATGAAATATTATTGGTTTGCCCCCAAATCACATTTATACAGAATATTTCTTCCATAGTTGAAGAAATTTTATGCAACGCAGCAACCTGTACCATACGACAACTACTTGTTCTTCGATGGACTGACTTAGTTTAGCGGAGGACACAGAATCTAAGTAGAATAAAAACTATGTGACAAAATAGCACTAATCAACTGTAAAAAAATTGAGTCACCAAAATGTTTCCTCAGAGCATGGCAGTGATTTAAGGAAAAGTATTTTCAAGGTGGGTATATCCCTTAATCCAGCGAGGGGCATATGTGTGTATTTGATAGTTATTGGATATGTATTCTATTTCAAGCAATATATTAGGTATGTATTCTATTTCAAGCAATATTCCACTCACAAAACCTGTAATTGGATGTTACGTCGATGTAGTTATTCCGAATAAATATATTTGAAGAAACCCATATCCTACCAAATATTTAATACTATCTACAGGAAATTGAAAATTGAGAATGTTATGGCTGATTACAGCAACTACGGAACGATTGATTTTCCATGGAAATATCAGGGGAACAAACAAGAATTCGGAACACAGCTGTTGATGGCTTTAATATGATTTAATTGCAGACTGCACGAGGCTTCATTAATACGAAGATAATACATGATTTTTTGCAGAATCTTAAAACTATGACCAGTTCTGTCAGACCAAGCTAGCTCTATTGTACTGTATCGGTGGCCTGAATCGCAGCTTGGAGTTTCACCGCTGATCAGAATTAACCCATTGAACAGGCAAAGTCTTCTCCCACTCTGCGGCCGAGCGAGCGGAGTCGGGAGTGGGGATGGCGCGCCCAGGAGCGTATATGATCGCACAATTTGAACTGGGGAATGAAACAAACAAATATTATCCACTTTTTTTTTATTTATTTATTTATTCAAAGAAGTAGTTTACAATGACTTTTTTTCTGATATTTTTTTTATTGGACTAGTTCACATTTATTTAGTCTATAAATTGTTATATTTAGGAATAAAAAAAAATATTTTTTTTCTTCTAATATTATGCAGTATTTTATGTAGTACAGATTATTTTTCTCAAGGGATTACTAAATACTTTTCTCATTGCTCCAGTTCAGCCGCTTGTGTATCTATCAATAAGTGAAATCTGCCAAAACATGTTTTCTGGCACAAAGCCACCCGACACCTCCCACATTGCCAAGTAGTGCGTATTGAAGCATTACTTTTTGTTTTGCGCCCTTCTCTGGAACATTCAACACAGTTCTTCGCCGTACTACGAATCAGACTGTGTGGAACATTAGAAATGCGGGATTTGTCGATTAAAGGCCTCTTACGTGATGTGAAGTTTCCGATTAATTGCCTCACTAAATTTTTTCGAAATTGTAGCTGTGTAAGTGGTCTACCCTGGCTACGTGAAACTGTTGCCTCTGAGTATAAGATGAAAGAATTGATGATGGAAATATTAATCATAAAGTAGAGTACATATTTCCACCATTTATTGCTCTTACGTCCAACCGGATAATATGAACGGTGCTGATCAGCCAGATCTATTCCACCCATACCATGATTGTACACGTCAATTGGCAGAGGACATTGTATAGAAGTAGCTACACCACCTTTTTGCCTTCTCCTTTTTTCTATACGTATTAAAGGATTACAATTATTTGAAACAAGTGCAACATCTTTCTTGTCATGCCATACAGTAGCTGTGAGGTTGTCCTTTTGTAATTGGACACATTCACCAGGTTTCAATTTTAGAGATGCGGGTTTCTTCAATTCTTCTGGCCAACCTTTTCTGTTCGTTCTAATGGTACCACAGCTATAAAGATTCTCTGATCTCAGCATTTGTGTGAGCTTAATTGAGGTAAAAAAATTATCAAAAAAAATGTGATGTTTTTTTCCATAAAATGGCTCTGTCATGTCCATGACCACCTGTTCGCCCAGCAACAAATCTTTCCGCACAGGTTCCTTTTTGCCCAGGTATACTCTCAATCGAAGCAAGTACCCAGTTTGTGCCTCAGCAATACCCCATACTTTGATTCCCCATTTAATTGGCTTTTGAGGCATATATTGTTTGATGTTCAATCTTCCATTAAATGCAATCATCGCCTCATCGACAGATAAATCTCTACCAGGTTGAAGATAATCCACAAATTTTTTGGCAATTTCTAACACTGGCTGAACTTTATACAAAAGATCACCAGTGTGATTTTCCTCATCAGTTAAATGGAGATACTTTCCAATCTGATAAAATCTATCATGACTCATTACATTGGACACAAGTGGACAGAGAACAAAATCTCCGTAAAAATAATCTTCAACCCTTGGTAACTGAACGATTCCCATATATATTTGGATGGCAATATAGGATTTCATCTCTGGAACCGTCACAGGGGTCCATTTCCGATCTTTATAATTTTTTATTCTTTGTAAATAATCTGCATGTCGATTCGTTTCAGTCACAAGGTTATCGTAGAAATCCTCTCCAAGAAAAAGTTCCAGGTAATCTTTCTCAATTGCACCAGGTGGCAAGTTACACCGTAAACCCCTCTGTAAAACAAAATCTTCCACTGGGTGATCAGTGACTTTTGTACTCCATCCAGACTGGAATAACTCATCATTGACGGCATCTTCCTCTCTATTTTCAGAAGCCAAATCCCATGGCAGTTCAGATGTGTCACTCTCATAATTCTTATCATCCTCTGTATCTGGCTCCGACACTTGAAACCTTGATGGTTTATTTTGCATATGTCTATTACTTGATGCCTGATTTTTATTCTTTTCATTCCTCAAGTTTTTAGCCTTTGATTTCATATTTTCTTTGTCATTTTTTACCGCTTTTAATGGGGTCATTCCAACGGATTTAGCATTCTTCGCTTTGGATTTACTTTTCGGCATTTTTTCTCCATCAATCTGTAGATAATTTTGGAAGAATGCATCGCAGTTATCAGTGCAGTGTGAATTTTTTGATTATTTGGATGAAACGAAACTTTTTGTTAAAATTGTGAAATAAAAAACCACAGGTTTTACGGAGGACTTTTTTGCTATTTTTTTTTCTTTTTAATAAAAACATTCGACAATAAATCAAAATGGAATGCTTTATTTTTCGTAATTTTAAGTATTCCCACTTTGAAAATCGAATAACGTTTCAATTTACGCGCCATGAAAAACTATTCTGCAACTTTTTTTTCGATTTGTTGAAATATTCTTCGCAATAAATTATAATGATATACATACAAACATGAAATTATTTATGAAACGTCAACGTACTTACCTTTTCTAACCTCAAAAATAGACTTCAGACTTTTAACCACTGTCACTATTCATTTTCCACAATCTAATTATTATATTTATTACATTTTATTATTATTTATTATATTTTAAAAGTAAATTTTGAAATTGTACATTGTCTTGGGCTCTGTCATATAGAAATCTTACGCTACGTTCCTGGCAATCCGCGCGGTGTGGGTTCACGGACACACTAATACATACAGAATTCACTACTACACTACACGACAGCACTCTCATTGGCTGTTCCCCCACCAGCCTTACACCGATACTCGAGGTGCGTTTGCCTGTTCAATGGGTTAAAGTTTAGGGGAGCCATCTGTATCGTGTGTAGGTGAATATATTTTTTTTTATTGAACATAACTTACAGGTGCTGTGCATCTCTGCAGTATACAGGATTATAGTGTATTGTATTGTATTGTCACCGCATGACCTGATTAGATAAATCGTTTCGATGAATAAAATAGATAAATATATACCATTATACAAGTATACAATTATTATATCTACTACGAACTCCAATCCCAATCCTTGCACCTTCCGACGCAGTCATGGTTGACTTAACCATTGTGAGCATTGAGAACTGTGACTGCATCAATATTAAACTCATTATTTATGTTCAGCGAAGGACACAAAATCTGAAAAAATCATAAACTCTGTATCAAAACAGCGCTAATCAACTATAAAAAAACTGAGTGACTAAAATCTATTATCAGAGCGTAGCAGTGATTTGAAAAAATTATCTTCAAGGTGGGTATACCCCCGTTGATGTTTCTCTTCATACCTAATTAATCCGCCTTGTTTTTTGATTATGAACATGCTAGCTTAGCATGTTACTCGTGTCAATTGGTATGCAGTGGAAAATGCCCCTACTCTTCAGCATTGTGTAACCGACGTCCCAGTTTGATGTCCTTCTCGTTAAACATAGTGTTCCAGCTGTTCCTGCACACGCTCCGTAGAATGATTTGGCAGCAGTAAACACCTTCACACCCTGTGTTAGTACGAGTCAAGCTATGAAGATGCCAGGTCAAAGGAAATCCGAGGCTGATGCATGCTCTCTGAAATAATAACTACTAAAGATGCAAAAGCTTGTACGGCACAAAGTATGAACTGATACAGGAATGCGAATTGATGTGCGACACTAAACCCTGCGTGTGTTCACAGGTTAAACTTTTGACTTTGGCCAGTTCAGGGTCATGTAGTGCCAGGTCGGCACGCCCGGGCTCGCAGAGCCCCGCGGACTCTAAGTGTCAATTACTAGGACCGTAAAGCCCCTCGGTCTACCTGAGAACGGTCACTTGTCCTTGAGATTACTTGCCGTTTTGAGGTTACGCTCTTACAGATGCACTCGTAATTATGAAAAATAGTTTGACTTACTCATCTATCGACACGCTAATTAGTCGCAATCCCCTGGATAACGATCATTCGGTGCACAAAGAATATTTTGAGCGTGTAATAATTCTTCTCCGTAATAATATGACACCACTTCACCGTACCCGTCAAAACTCAATAAAACAAACAAGAACTGGCCGCTACGATCACGGATAATTTTTTCATGCCGACTATACTTGACGGTCTGCTACCCAAATCACTGAGGTGCAATCGAGGAATCACGCGGTATATTCGGTAGCCACTGAGGCATTGTCTACAAGTGCACATTTCCTTCCAGTATTAACACTCTTCTTACTATATTTCGGTGGACGACCACGTGGTTTTGTATTTGTGTCATTGCTATAGTTCCGTTTCATACTAAATAAATTTTTTTTTAATATATCATACCTATATATTATTTATATTTATAGTCAAATATAAATGTATGAAAAGTCTTTGTGACATGAAATGATATGAAAAGTGACATCTATTATAAATTTCGAAATATCGAATGCTACACAAATCGCGTCACTAATGTTGAATGAATGAAACTCACCTTAAGAAAGCTGAGTTATCCTGTTCTGTGTTTTTAATATAACAAGAAAATATATCGACGGAGACTACGTTATTACTATTATCCACATAATTGCAATACAACACTTATGAGAAAAATTGAAAATCAAAATGTCATCTATCTTTTTTTTTCTTTTTTTTTTTCTATCTTTTATTTTAACCATAGCAATGACCCAAATACAAACTCACGACTTTCTGGTGCAATGGCTGATTGTCTTCCACAAATGCCAAAGAAAAAAAATGCCACACAAGAGATCGCAGTAGTAGTCTCTCTTCAAAATATGTTGAACAAATCCGCTGAGCGATTATGCAGCAGGGTATCTCCTGACTAGGTAGAACAGGACTTGATGTATTTAGAACTGATAACTGCAATAAGATTTGATTTATCATCGTATCGTTTATTCATTTTAGAGGCATTTGAAGTACGGAAATCGATTATTCAGGAAAGAATCTATGACAGGATAGGAGTAAGAGTTGATCAAGTTCTACAGGGCCATGGAACAATTAATACAGGCAATGTTTTATGTTGAAAAAAAAATTCAAACGCGCATCCGAATTTCGGTAGAGCAAAAAAATAGGCACCTCTGAATATCAATATTAAGAACTCATATTTGGCTGAGATATTCTATTTGCGCTGCTCTTAATTCCAGTTCTAAGTACTTTCGCTCTTTTTTTTTTAAGACTTCACATGCTAAACGCATGTAAACATTACGACTTTTTCTTTAGCCGCGCACAACTCAGCCGCATTTCAATGAATTGTTCTGATCCGAGGCTCATTTTACAGAGAATTTTTTTAAGTCGAATAAGTGGAGTCATTCAAACCAGTATTTCAAAAGATATGAGGACTCTGATTTTTTTAAATATAAAATTCCAACAAAATGTCAAGTTTAATATTTTCAAGTCCATCAAACTATCATGGGCACTTTCGAAGAACACTAAATTCTCTGTAAAATGAGTCTTGTATAAGAACAATCCATTTAAATGCGGCTGAGTTGTGCGCGGCCGAAAAAAGTCGTAATGTTTGCCTGCTTTCAGCATGGGAAAACTTGAAAAAAAGAGCGCAAGTACTTAGAATTAAAATAAAGACCTAAAAATTGGACAGGATTCCTTTTTCGACGTCTACAACAAGATTTTCAAGTGGGAGTTGAAAAAAATAGTCGTTTTAAAAAAAAGCACCCTAATATATCCATAGTTATCAGACGCCTTATTTAAGGCTTCTTTTTTCCAGCAATGAAGGATGTCGAAATATTTCTAAAAATGGCTTTGGATTCCTCTTATGCAGCAGTATAGGTATAGTTGATCGGATCCTGTACTGTTATAAGCTTACATAGTTAAAAAAATAGAAATACAAAATTTTACTAAAAAATCGATACTTTGACCAGTTTTTTCAAAGTCAAAAGTTCATTCGCGGTTGATCGGACTATTTTTCCTCTATGTGGAATTAATTTCTATTCAAAATACCGCTTGTCCCATCTCTCTATGTATACTCTATCAAAAGTTCTACGATTTTGAAAAAAAAAATGTCGAATTAGTACACTGTGCGCCGCGCCGCGTGGAACGTATAATGGAGTGCGTTAGACTGCTGTTCGCCGCTACTCGACGGACCCGTAGCAGCGGTATTCAAAAGGCATTCTCACAATGAAGGACACGATTTAAAAATCTGAAAAAAATACTGTAGCTTCCGAATGGCAACTATAAGCGACACGTTAAGTTTTGAGAACGTGTTCTTTTTCGTTCTTGAAATATTGCAGCTTGAAATTTTAGCATGTATGCTTAGCATACATATACTCGACGAACGCGTAGCAGCGGTATTCAAGAGTCATTTTCACAATGAAGGACACGATTTAAAAATCTGAAAAAAATACTGTAGTTTCCTAATGGCAACTATAAGCGACAAGTTTAATTTCAAGAACGTGTTCCTTTCCGTTTTCGAAATATTGCAGTTTAAAATCTTAGCATACATGCTTAGCATACATATTAAGATTTTAAACTGCAATATTTCGAAAACGGAAAGGAACACGTTCTTGAAACTAAACGTGTCGCTTATAGTTGCCATTAGGAAACTACGGTATTTTTTTCAGATTTATAAATCGTGTCCTTTATTGTGAAAATGACTCTTGAATACTGCTGCTACGCGTTCCTTGAGTAGCGGCGAACAGCAGTCTAACGCACGCCATTATACGTTCCACGCGGCGCGGCGTCGGTCGACCCGGAATTGGCACGCGCCGCCAACTTCAATGATTTTTTAGTCGAAAACAAAAAATAACAGGTCCTTAAAATTAATTCACAGGCTGTAGTATAGTACAAAGTATATGTCAGTATTTTTAAAAAAAATTTTGATCGTGTCACTGTGTGTTTTCAAAATCTTTGAAAACTTAATTGTTAAATAAACAATGGATCAACAAACTTTTTTCGAAGTACATATTTTTTTATACATTCTATGAATCTTTCCGCGTAAACTGAAGAAAAAAATCGAGTCCAGTGTCATTTTTGGCGGAGTTATGAATTTTTGAAAAAAACCTTGCACGAATTTGCTTATGCAAATAACTCAACGAATTTTGCACTAATTGTAAAATCCTTTGGCACAAAAATCTAACTCCCCAAGGACAATCGACATGCAAAATTAAAAAAATATCCGAGAGTTGACTGATCCGGTTCACGTGGAATGGCCCATATGGTTCTTTCTCTAAGCGTTTTAGACGCCGTACAGCATCCAAATAGGTATCTGGAATAGTGCCATTCAAGAAAATCCCTAGGCGTCGCACATTCATTTAAATACTGAATTTACCTGCATGGGATTTACACTGAACTGGAAATATAGGCCAGTCCTCAGGAGCCTCTTCCAGTTGTTTGACCATGGTCTCTAATCTTTTGACGTTTTGTCCTGTATACGGGGAGGGCATAAATCTTGCGAATAATTTTCCCTGTGAGCCTTCAACGATCCACGTTGTAGGGACAATATCTATCGTCTTGAGCCCATTTTTTTTCGACCCTTATTGGTAAACTCGATTAACTGGTATAGCTTAACCGTACCCATTTTCCGATTTGCCGCAGAAAAAAATTTGGTAAAAAAACTACAAAAATTTTCATGGTAAACTCTGATACGTAAATTCGTAAATTTTCTTACAATTAGTTTTTCATAAATATCTGCAAATAAATTTATAATTAATGCGTATCATATTATAAAAACAAAAAATCATATCGAAATTAGAGAAAGTCATAGAAAGAACGGTAACAAACAAGAAAGGAATTCCTATTGATTGTGAAAATGTAATAAAGAATGTAAGACTAGTTTGATGAAGAAACGATAAAATTCATGATTGATGTTCTATGGTTTACTATGAAAAGTATCAAGATTTTTATATGGTTTCATCATATTTGTTATAATTTTCATTTGTTTTTTTTTTTAATCAAGTTTTCTCCTGACACGATGGCAGGAATTTTTAGGTTAGATTCGGAAGATCATGCAATTACTATACAAGTATGTACTTTTGATACTGTGATTTGAACTTTTTTACTTTTTTACAGCATTCTATTTTTCAAACAAAGACAAGTTGATTCGTACTTACCTTTCACTTCTGTATAGGGGAGAATAGGCGTGTACCGGTCACTTAAGAGTAACTTGAAATATCTACAAAACAAAAAAATTTACCATGGAAATCTTTAAAGAGTACAAACTTTGAGCTATTGGGTCGATGATACGTGGGTTAAAGGGACATGATCGTTGCTCTAGCAACATCAGCATAAGTTTCCAAGTATAGGTTGCTTTGACCGGTATTAGCCACAGTTGTGGGTAATACCAGTCGGGGATTGGGTAGTACCAGTCAGTATTGGATAACACCGGTCAACTCCAGCGGTCCCCTTTTTTCGACGTAAGCACACTCACCTCAATCGATTGGGACATCGTAGAGGACGGAAATGAGTGGTCATTTTCATATTCATTATACCGTGAAGTTATGAGGAAGCGGAACGATGGGCGTGCTATAGTTCGACCAACACACGCTCGCGTTGCGTACGTGAGCCGCCAGTGACTGCGAGTAGAAGCTCACGTACGCAACGCGAGCGTGTGCTGGTCGAACTATAGCACGCCCATCGTTCCGCTTCCTCATAACTTCACGGTATTATATTCTTTAAAAGATATCATACTATATATATATTTTTTTTGATATTCTTATATTATATATTTTTTTAATTATAACAAAAATAGTAATTTTCTCTCATTAACAGTATCACAACTACGTATTCCGGTCAAGATTACTTATTTTTGACCATTTTTTTCGTCTTCGATTTTTGAACTGGCTCTTTTTTCATCTTGGGCTTTGGTTCTCGCTTCGTTTTCTTCATCTTGTTCTCCGCCCACTGAACTGCCTTTTCTTCTTTGTCGCGTTTTTTTTTTCGATTTCTTATAATTTTTTTTTATCGGAGAACTTGTTAGAATGGTTGACTTTTGTTTTACTCGTCGGCTCTTTTTCGGTGCGGAATTCGGAGCTGTAGCAATATCGTCAACGATCATGGAGCTTCCACCTCTCGTCCGAGGTAGTTTGTTCGGCGGCTCGTTTTCCGATTCGATCAATGATATTTATTCAGCAATGACTCTAAAATCCATGGAGAGTGCATCTAATGGACTAAGTTCGGGCCCTATCTCAAATGTCAAATCAACTTTATTGAAGAAAATGATGGGTGTTGTCTCGATATCTACGGCGTCATCGAAGTGTTCACCTATACCAGCGCTCTCGATAATGCTAGAGGTGATTGTGGCGATATTATTTGACATTGGTAGAATGCTGCTGGGCGTTTTCTCAGGGCTTAAGAGTGAGTCCGATGCCATGAAATCATCGTTTGTAAATATTTGTCGGTTGAGCGGACAAATTCCTGTTGAACTAAATCCTGAGACTCCTTTTTGCATAGATGCGACGGACAGATACGCTGAATGGAATATAGATGCAACATCGTGGAGGGTAATCCTTTCAAGGGCTTTTGCCTTCATAAAAGAGTCACACTTCTGGCGGTATGCTCGCTTTAAAGGTCCGAAAAAAGTCACGTCAAGAGGTTGTAGTCTGTGTGATGTGTGTGGCGGTAACGAAAACATCACGATACCGTTGTCTCGACAGAGGTTGTACGCATCAAGAGATATGTGACTAACATGATTGTCAAGAATAATAAGTGCTGGTCCTTTTTGTGTCACTTTAGTGCACGTGGCGAAATGGCGTAGCCAAGTGCAAAATAATTCCGAGTTTGTTCAGCCATTTTTCGAGCAGTGGTAAATCGCACCTGCAGGTCCACCGACTGACAGTCCTGGCGCCATTCTCTTACGGGGATATATAAACATTGGGAGAATGTTATTTCCCGCAGCACTCACTAATCGTTCTTTCTCGTTCTCCACTTGTTATCGAGCCGATTCGCTTCTGACCCTTCTGAGCTAAAATCACACCAGGTTCTTGGACCGTGGTGACACCCGTTTCGTCCATGTTCCAAATTCGTTCTGGCAAAAAATTGTATTTTACCATGAGACCCTCGAGATTGTCAAAGAAGATATTGACATCGTTCCTGTTGAATGCAGTCACGCGGTTCAAACTTGTAGCTTCTGGTATCCTGACACTGATGTCCGAATTTCGCTTCAGAAACTTCCGTAGCCAATCCGGCCCGGCAGACTTTTTCTCGTGATTAAAGTTATGCGGGATCTAGTTCTCTTCATTTTTTACAAAAATTTGATTTTCTCGGCCATTATACGTTCTTGTTCCGGCGTAAACACTGGCTTGCGCCCCATTGGTGGAGCAGAGATTCGAAGACCTTCCTTTAATCTTTCTTGAACTGTGCTATATGGTATAGCATATGTCTTTGAAGCCTGGCGAATGGAACATCCTTCTTCGATCGATTTCATTGCATTTTGAAGATCTTTCGCATACCATTTTCCTTTATTCGCAGTCATCTTGTCACTCCTCTGCACTGATTATATTGATATTTAAATATGGAATACATTATTTTTGCACAATAAATACATGTTTTGTATCCATAAAAATATTCATATACGTGCAATACGAAGTCACAATACTCAGATCTAATTAACCTCAAATTTGTGTTGACAACCTCTAATTCGAGCGTATATCATATTCATTGAGGCTTGTTTTTCGTATCATTTTAACTCTCAATTTGCGGAAAAGTCTATTATTGAGATTCCTAGACAGAAATCTGGGTGAAATTATTAAAGATTCTGATAAAATCTTACCTTGCGTCTCGTGTTGCCTTGCAGGCTGTCACCGGTGTAAGCTGACACAGCTGACCGATATTAGCAGTTCGTGATGGCCGGTATTGCCCACGCGCACTGCGATTTTGTAATTATCGAGTACATACAAAATGACAAAAAAAACAATTTTGTCGTGTACCTCGTGAAATGTTGAAGAACCAAGATAACGAAAAATATCGGTCAATTGTGAATTACTTCTTCGATGTATCTGTAATTCCTTAAGTAAAACTCCATACTTTGTACATCGACAACGGTAGAATATTGAATATTCATTTTATTTATTGTTATGTTGTTGGATGATAACGAAATTGATCATTTTAACTCGCATTTATCATTGGAAGCGAATAGTATTGACATCAACTCTATATTTATATTACATTCGCTGAAATCGGGGTGGCCGGTATTACCAACTGGCCGGAGATAGCCTATTCTCCCCTACGTTCTGCCAAATACACTCAACACTCGATGAAAACGCGTGGTCCAGCTTGCCAGCACGTATTAACTTGTTGCACCACGCGGTGGTAACCTAACCTATACGCTAGTTGCGTACCGCCGGTGGCGCCGCCTATTAACCCTTTGAGGGGCACATTTTTTTTTCAGATGCCCAAGAAACTTGATTGAATGCATATTAGGGTGGTCGTTAATTTCTAACATATACTCGCCACCCCCTGAATCGACAGATAATGACCCAAAATCACCTCATAATTTTTTTAAGATTTTTAGCTCGATGGGAAAGCGTGCCGAAATCAATTTAAAGTTGGAAAATTTAAAAAAAATATAAAAAATTTCTTCCTAATTTTCAGTATAAAAGCAGGATATAAATGTAGAATGACGAAAAACTAAAACTTACCAACAAAATGATGTATTTTATGGTAATCTCATAATATTACAACGTTATAAAGACTGTATCAAGGAAATGAATTATTGGAAAAAAAAAAATTTAAATCTAAAGAAAAATAATATAATAAAAAAAAAAAAAAAAATATAGACTGACATGAAGATGATATCACATATATGATAAGTTTACAATAAAAAACATTTTTTGGGGAAAAATTTTTTGTCCTTCTACATTTATTTACCGCTTTTTTACTCGAAAATTGGAGGAAAAAAAATGTATTTATTTTTTTGATTTTTTCAACTTCAAATTGATTTCGGCACGCTTTCCCATCAAACTGAAAATCTGAAAAAAATTACACAGTGCTTTTGGGTCATTATCTGTCGATTCAGGGGGTGGCAAGTATATGTTAGAAATTAACGACCACCCTAATGCATATATCGGTCGTAATACATCCATAATGAAGAGAATACTAAAGATAAGTTAGGTGTATCATATATGATACACCACCCCTCAAAGGGTTGAGGATGCCGGTTCATTGGTGAGCTACAACAGTCACAGACTACTGTAGTATTGTCTCACCAATATATAAAGGCATCCAAGTTTTGCGCCCGTCAGGTAGCCCGATGATCGAAAAAAGCGGTACGCAACTAATGTATACTTACTCTTTGGCAGTATAGACATGTCCGTGGTGCGTTAGCTGATTAAACGTATTTTTTTTGACACAGCATAAATTCATCCATCGTCAAAGCGTCCATAATAATTTCTTGATATTATATACAAGATAAAAGACTTTATGTAAGTTCAATAAATTATCTACGCAATTTTTTTGTTCATGTGTTCTTGAGCGATATGAATTTTTGAATTTCTTTTTCCGAAAATTCACCACTTAAAAAATGGATACTTTAAGAAAACAAATACAAAAATGTGATTATCATCAATTGCGATATGATTTGTTCATTTAAACGTTTTTTTTTTTAATTCTCACAACAAACATTGTTATTATTTTTTTAAATTATGCCATCCGATTTATCGTGCCTTGATTAAGATTAGGTTTTCATTTAGACAGGACCATCTGGTGAAATTTGTATTTTGAAGACACAGCCCGTGTGAAAACTGTCACAAAATATGGATACCAAGAAGATTATGAAAAAAATAAAAGGTAGAGCTCGAGCACAAAAACATCGAGCAATGAAACACCTTTTACAAGAAGGATCAGATTTATCATGTGCAGGTATGGTGCCATGATTATTATTTCGTTCGCCATAGAATATATACTTAATTGACTAGAAAAATCTATTTATTAATGACATAATAATTTTGTTTTCTTAGGAACCAGCGGGTCCAGTATGCAAGAATCAGAAACTGAAAATATGACTGAATCACGGGATGAATCTGATCAACACGCAAGAGACTGTGAATCAGAATATCATCTCAGTAGAAATCAATCTGCACCAGAATCTGAAACCCACGGGGATGGAATAGCAGACTGCGATATTGAAGAAGATTCCGAGGAAGATTCAGAAGATCAGAACATTAATGAATATCAATATCTAAACAATGAGTATGAAGGAAATGCGAATGACAATTGATGAACAGGATCCAGAAGAGCAACAAATTCTCAAACACATCTTCTGCAACATATGTGATTAAAGAAATGGCAGCAGAAGGAAATTTTCCAGGTGAATTTGTGTATTTTACAATTGCGAAAGGTTTACAAAATTGTACTGACTCTACAGTGCACACAAATGATACAATATCTTTGCGAATTAACGTTGATGGAATTCCATTATTCTCATCAAGCAACGCAAACTTTTGGCCTATACTAGGGAAAATGCATTATTTTCCAGATATATATAAGCCTTTCCCCATTGAAGTATATCATGGTCATTCAAAACCGAAAAGTGTCTCCGATTATTTGGAAGAATTTATTGCGAAAATTAATCAATTACATCGAGATGGCTTGATCGTAGATGGAAAAAAGTTTGATGTGGTAATTAAATGTTTCATTTGTGACACTCCGGCTAGATCCTTCTTAAAGTGCACCAAGGGACACGGTGGATACGCTGCTTGCGAACGTTGTGAAATTACCGGTGTAAGATACAAGAACAGAATGATTTATCCTCTAGATGATTGTAGAGCAAGATCAGATGCATCATTCAGAGATAAGAAATGCCCAGATCACCATACTGCAGAAACCCCCCAGCTGAGAATAATTCCTCCAATCGACATGGTTTTATCATTCATTCTAGACTTCATGCATTTGTGCTGTCTGGTGTGAGCGTAGTTTTTGATTAGGGGAAGGAAATCCCCTATCTACGTCACTCTTCGGCGATTTTCGGTACGGTACGGGACGATACGGTAAAACTCTAAATTTACTGTTGGGCGCCAGATACCTCTTGATATCAGTTTTGATAAATTTTTGCGATACCATAAACAAAGAGAAATAGAAAATCGATGGACGACAATCCAGCCAGCTCAGCTGCTATGCTTTAAGGTAGAGGGGTAGGGTACACCAGTTATCAGACAGTTTTTAACTTTCAATGAGCCTTACGGCCATATATTCAATAAAGAAATAACTTATTTTACATAAGAGATAGGTTCGTCCGAGACGAGAAACGGTACAATCAATAATAATTTAGAGATAGTTTTCCGATAGATAACTGATCAAATAATTTAACAGACAACAAGGCAGAAATACTACGAATAGCAATATTGAACAAAAGCGAAAGGTCGTAATAAATTACTACGGGAACAAACGTGCGTCAGACGGCTTCGATATAATAATTAAATAATTAAAGATACTCTACTCGTATCACAAAGCGATACTCGTACTTGACAAAAGGAAAGATTTTATATCTGACGACACAATGGCCCAGAAGGATAAATAGAAGTTACGGAAATAAAGAGAGAAACGATACGCAGCTACAGCGCAGAAAAAGAATAAGCGAAAGAAAACTATACTAAAGGTAGAATTGACTATACTAAATACTATAGGCGCCGAGCCATGCGGTCTCCGCGGCTATCTACGCTCGGGTTTCGCTCCAGGAAGGTTTGGCAGGCAGGATATAGTGTAATGCAAGCAATATACAGGATATAAGCAATAATAAAGAAATAGAAATGCAAATAAATAAAGAATCAAAGCGAGATAAAGATAGGCGTTACTCTAGTAACGATAGGAAGCTCACACATGCGAGAAAATTGAACTACTAAAATGAATGGCCAGCCACGAGGTTGTTTCGAGAACGATAATGACGAGATATGAGACCGCCTGGTCTAACAATATCTCAATAAATAATTCTACTAGGCACGGGACTTCTTAGTCCAACGATACCTGAGCAAAACGATTCTACGGGACACGAGATCTTTTGATCCAACGATGTCCGAACAAAATACTAGATAATATACAAGAAACTTCCTCGTGTCTTTACAATAAACAATATTGGCCTTACCTTTATTCTTTGATGGCTGTAGTAGCACTTACACAATCACAGAATTCCTCAATTATAGGAGACACTTTTAAGAATTTTTAATATACGAGAAAAATTATATGCGGGACGTCTAGTCACACCTAATGACGAGTGTAGAATAGGTCGAGTGCTGTGCTTAGCTCGACCAGCTAGCCCCGGTACGGGAATTAGGCGATCCTTATTGGCGATATAGGTCAGGTGACTTCCTTACGTCCTAATTGGTTTCTTACTTTGCGACGGTTTTCGGCCGTCGCTTGGTGGTAGTGCGGGGTATGAGGGCTCTCCCTTGGCTCTGTCGTTGTTTCGGTACCCCTCTCCTTACTGCCGTCTTCGGTAGTTCCTCGACGCTGGATACACGTGGTATCTCGCTCGTCCAATGATTCTGGTGGAGGGTGACGACCTTACAGCTGAGGTCAATTCGCCAGGACCTCCACCAGAGTTGCCGTGCTGAGCAACGAGAGCTTCGATCACGGAAGGAATTCCTTCTTACGGAACGTCTGCACCGGGGGTTTTCATGGCCAACCCGGCCGCGGTAACAGTAGTCGAGACGGTACACTGATAGAAGGATTTAGTTCTATTTAATAAGATTTAGTAATAGGTACTAAATGATTTATTAACGAACCTTTCATCAATAAATATTTAGTAATAGTTACTAAATCATTCATTAAAGTCCATTTATTTTCACCGAATAAATATTTATTAGTATTTAATAAATGGTTTATTATCATTTAGTAAATGGTTTATTAGTATTTAATAAATTTATTAGTATTGAAGAAATCATTGTTTTAACTTATTTTAGAGTAAAACCTAATTTTTTTTTTTATATTAAATAATAATACACGGAATGAATAATAATAATAATACACAGACTGAAAATATTAAATTAAACTCCGCTGAGAAATGACATTTAAGCCGTTTGACATTATGTGAGTTTTTAATGGTTAAAAACAATACAAAACCGACAATATTTACCAAATAAATATTTAATAACTGGTATTAAATATTATTTGGTGAAAACAAATATTTATTTGGAGATAATAAGGCTTTATATCTATTAATATGATTTAGTTGAGATAAATAACTGATTTATTAAGCTGTAACAATTAATATTGATGAGTACAAAATATTTATTTCTCCCAAATAAGTGACTGAAAATTTTGTGACTAAATCAGTTTAATAGTCCGTACTAAATCCTTCTATCAGTGTAGGTGGTCCAGTGCTGATTCAATGATCTGAGGATGGCAGGCTGTGAATGCGTTTTCACGCGACCTTATACTCCACTCTCTAAATTTGAATCAGTGAAAAGTCACTAATCAGCAGTGAATAGTCACTGATGGCTACAGTTATAAGTCTGCCACTGGAAATCAGTGAAAAGTCACTGATTCAATCAGTTAAAATGTACTCACTGATTAAATCAGTTAAAATGTACTCACTGATTGAATCAGTGGAACTGCACCGTTCAAATCAGTGAAATTGCACTGTTTAAATCAGCGAAAACTTCACTGATTGAATCAGTAAAATATACTGGGTAATAGGCTTAAAAATAAATATTCCACATGTATTTTTTTATAAGGTTTTATTGTGTACGGCTAACTTGCATTGCAAATGCAAGAGACTTATGAAAAAAATTTCAAAATATTATATTATAAAATTTATATAATATGATATAAATATATTATATATATATTATTAATATTATTTTATATTATTTTTTTTAATTATTTTTTAAAATTTATGAAATACAAAAATATTGTTCGTTGGAATACAGAATATCTTATATAGAAACAGAAATCAAGTAAAAATCATATACTTAAATCTAATATCAATCACTGGGGAAATTGCAAATCTCCATACATTGGCTCTTTTTGATGGGGAGGTTGATCACATCGCGTTTCGCTCGCTCACAGTGCGCTCAACAAAAACGTATCTATACGTTATAGATTATAATATATGTATATATATGTACATATGCTATAGAAGTACCGGTGAGGTAAGATTATATTACGTTGGGGTTAATTATTTATTTATTATTATAGATTTATTAAATTATAGATATGAACACAAGCTATAGGTCGTAGGTTGTAGGTACACACCGAGAAAATTTTTCCGCTCTTGTCTTGGCGAGCCACACTTAATAGTTAATATCCAGCGATAGCTGATTGAATATTCCACAGGGGTGATAATACTTGGTACTTCTTCATCGGATTGAGTTTTTTTGGCCAGAATCTGTTATGATACCACAGAAATGTGATTCAGTATGTTGGAAAACATATATTGCACAGGTACAGCGAGCTGGGAGTACACTATTTGTGGGTACACGCTAGTAAAATCAATGAAATTGTATGAGAATGATAAAAAAGTAAACCGAAGCAGTCCAAATAGAGCCTGTATCAAATCCTACTGTCGAATTATGATCCTTATACTGGTTTGAGGTAGTTCAACCAGCTTTCAATACTTTGAGGAGCCCACAGATGGTCCTCGGTCACAGTGAAATAGCCTTCCTTACTCATGTCGTTGGCTGTGAAAGAATCCCTACGACCTGAGACCTTCAAACTCACAGAACTTGTTTAAAATTAGGTAATAAAAGCATTAAGGAAGTAAAATTAGAAGATTTTTTCTTTGATTTTTGTCTGAATACATATTTTTCGAATAATGAGAAGCAAAAGATTGAATCTAATCATGTATCAAAAATAAAAAGAAAACATTTCTGAAGTTATAAGTCATTCTTCGAATTTCAGTACCTTCCTACTCTTGTCAGCTAATGTTGAATGAGCTTTGCGAGTTTGAAGATCTGTGGTCAATGTGGAAATTCTCCTAAAGCCAACTACATGGGCACCGAAGGCCATTTTACTATGGTGGAGAACCCTTCGCAGACCCGTCTGAGGCTTAAAAGCTGGTTGAACTACCTCAAACCAGTATAATGATCATAATTCGACAGTAGGATTTGATACAGGCTCCATTTGGACTGCTTCGATTTACTTTTTCATCATTCCCATACAATTTCATTGATTTTACTAGCGTGCACCCACAAATAGTGTACTCCCAGCTCGCTGTACCTGTCTAATATATGTTTTCCAGCATGCTGAATCACATTTCTGTGGTATCATACCAGATTCTGACAAAGAAAACTCAATTCGATAAAGAAGTACCAAGTATTATATCACCTGTGGAATATTCATCTATCGCTGGGTATTAACTATGAAGCGTGGCTTGCCATGAGAACGGAGACCTAATGGATGGAATGGAACATCGACGGTTTCATTTTTTGGGCCAAGGAAACACCCCTTCCAGATTGAGCAGAATCTACAGTGATCCAGAACTCTCCTTGTTGGACCAGTTTTCATTCTTCAGTTCAACCCTGTGGAATTGTGGATAATGCAGCTTGGGCACAATACAAAACAATTGTCTACTCACCCTCAAAAATTTGCGGAGTTTCAGCATCACTCACTACTGACCGCAACCAATGAGTGAGCTGGTCCACTGAAAATGCGGAAATGATGTCCATTTATTCCTTTTTTTCCAGTTTAATTATCCTAGAGCTGAAAATACACAAAAAAATAGCTTCTGAGGATATGAATCAATTTTGAAGAATGTTTCAGCTATCAAAGCACTGCAAACTGCAGATGTATATTCTTCATTGGTCATATACAAATATTTCATTCGAGACAGTAATGACGAGGATTGTGTGTAGGACAGTCGTAAATGAGTTTCAATTAGTTTTGATATAAAATGCAATACACGCGGCCACTAAAATCAAAAGCTAACCAAAGCTCGCATATTCTATCTACTGAATCAAAGTCAGGCGTGTGGTATGCAGGAGTCATACACGATAATGCAGTAAACTCGTGGTAATATTATTATCATTTTTCATGATAGACCAGTCATGAGAACCCAATAACACGTAAAGTACGAGTAAATATCGTATCAATCTAAACAATGTGATTCAATGTGATTCGACATAATCTAACCTATCAACAGTATACCGTGAAAAAGATCGAGTAAAGTTGATGTTTGTGCAGGTCACACCTGATATTGGAATTCTAAAGTATTTCATGAATGTATGTATGTATGTACGTACTTACCAGTTGATATTAAACACCTTCCCTCTTCAGATTCTCATATACGACGCCGCGTCCCACGATCAAAATGAACGTAGGTATGCAAAACGCAAGTCACTACAGGACCACAATTTACGCAGCGCCCCTAGCGGAAGAATAGTCACTGATGAAATAGTGAACTGGGGCACTGGTTCTGCAGTGGTAAAATCACTGACGAGAGGGAGTTAACTGAATGATCAGTGAATTAGGTATAAAACCACTGATTCAGCAGTGAAAACCTGAATCACTGATTCAATCAGTGAAATTTTCACTGATTCAAATTTAGAGAGCACCCTCTGACATCCAGCTTCGGTAACGGTAGGTTTGTCGGATGACAGGAGGACGGTGAAGTGCTTCACGCACGTCCCTGTACTCTGTCTATCCGCTGGGGAGCCAAGGTGACCCTCAGTACCGGTACGATTCGCCTTCTCTGACGCTTTCTTGGCGAATCAAAGACTGCACTTCGTGCGGTATTCTCAGAAACTCGTCATTTCTTCCCGTGGTTTCCCACGGTGGTAGATCTTCCATCGTTTTACATAAATTAAATTACAAAAATGAAAATATTAGTTAAGCCTAAAGTTTTCCCTAACTGTCTGCCAATTTCCTAGAGCTGAACCGACTAGACGTCTCGCATTATCCGACCTTGTGACGGCATTACTAAATGCAACGTCACACTGGGTATGATGAAAAAATTGATTGGTTATTGGATGGCTGGAACTTTAGGCACTAGGTTAAGCCAAAATTTAAAGCGTGAGATGAATAGGCGAATTGAGACTTTGAAAATACAAGTTCCTATTGAATTCCAAAGAAAACCGCGATCACTAAATTATTATTTAAAATTCAAAGCATCTGAATTTCGTTTTATTTTATTATATTGTGGACCAATGATTTTAAAAAATGTACTTAATGACAGATTTTATAAGCATTTTTTACTTCTACATACTGCCTGCAGACTTTTGTGTTCCCCACACCTTGCACTGAGATACAGAGATGAAGCTGGATTGTATTTAAAGAGATTTTTCTCAGCTTCCAAATTCCTATATGGCCCTGAATCAGCGATAATCAACATGCACAATATTATTCATCTATCAGATGATGTATTGACCATGGACTGTGATTTGTCCAGGGTTACAGCATTTCCATTTGAAAGCTTTCTGGGCAAAATGAAAGGTTTCATTCGGACGCCAAACAAACCACTGTCACAATTGTGCAGAAGATTACACGAAGAAGAGGTACTTACTAAACAGAATCCCAGAAAACCAGAACAAATTAACATTTTGAAAACTGACCCACAAGATGATACAGCCATTGTTAGATTAAAATATAAAGAGTTCACGCTAACAAATAAATCACCAGACAATTTTGTTTCCGTACATGGAGAAATATTTGAGATAACAAAATTGATATTGATAGAAGGCAATATTAAAATGCAAGGACATATTTGGAAAAAGAAAAAGCCCATGTTTCTCTATCCATTCTCTTCTGGTGAGCTCAATATGTGGCAACCAGTTCATGACGCATCACTTCCGGCTAAAGAATTCTGTTTGAGTGATGTAACATGTAAAATGGTTAAATTGTCCATAAGCTTTCAAGAGGCAAGAAATGTTAGAGTGTTTGCGATACCACTTTTGCATTGTTGAAAATTGAAATAACTTGCACTATCATAGGCTGCGTTCGGTATCTACATCTCTGAGCAAATCAGAGCTCTTCTATCTTTTTTTTAACATGCGTTAACGATGTATATGGGCAATTCCACCTCAAATCGGCCGAGAAATGACCTCGTATTTTTTGAATCGACTTATACTTTTTTAACGTGTCATCTACGTCAAAAAAGTAGACCCGTATTTTTGCGTTGGTCCAAAAAGTTTTTTTTATGCCAGTTATGAATTATCGAATTTTGCTGTGAAAGTAGCGCGAGGGCGGCTTTGAGAATTAATATCTCGGGTCCCTTTCACCGTAGAGAGATGTTTAAAGGGGTATATACACCTTTAAATGGGTTGAATTTCTGAAAAACAATTTTCCTTTTTTTTTCAACTTGAAGACTCTGATAAAATTTTAAAAAATCATTATGTTTGGGAAGGGTTTGACCTTCATTATCCATATCTTACATCATGTATTACTTCCAGTCTAATAGTGGCTGCGCTGAAGACAGGAAAATACAAAATCACTCGGTTGCCGCAAAGATTCAGACCCAGCGTTGGACCGATCTTGGAATTTTTGGTTCTCAATTGTTCATAACACATGCCTCTATCAGATGAACATAGAACTTTTTGATATTGCAAGAATTACTTGAGTTATTGAATTTTTTCGATTTTTTTTCTGAATTTGAAAAAAAAAATTGCTTATTTTTCTAATATTTCAACTAAAAATGGGTTTGTCAAAAAGTTCTATGTTCATCTGATAAAGGCATGTCTTATGAACAATTGAGAACCAAAAATTCCAAGATCGGTCAAACGCTGGGTCTGATTCTTTGCGGCAACTGAGTGATTTTGTATTTTCCTGTCTTCAGCGCAGCCACTATTAAACTGGAAGTAATACATGATGTAAGATATGGATAATGAAGGTCAAACCCTCCCCAAACATGATGATTTTTTTAAATTTGATCAGAGTCTTCAAGTTGAAAAAAAAAGGAAAATTGTTTTTCAGAAATTCAACCCATTTAAAGGTGTATGTCCCCCTTAAGGCTGTCCGAGGGGGACCGCCATTTTTTCGATCGTTCGTAGCGCCGCTGCGCGTTGAGTTTGAGAATTAAACCCGACAGGACCCCGCTAAAATATGGGCGCAAATCAGAGGGCCCTAAATTTCACACCATTCGTTAAATATCAAGAATATATCTTAAATCTGAATTCTTTCGTGTCTGTAAACAATTTCACAGCCAATACATCACAAAACTGAAATTATTTATTCATATCTTAACATCGAGTTCATTTATAAACTGGGTACATAAAAATTGATAGTAGACGTGACACATTAAACATTAATTCAGTAATTCTATTTGAAATTATCGTTCAAACAATTCTAAATTTCCAAATAAACTTTCGATTGTTCCAATAATGTCAACATATATAAACTGAGTTGCACATTTTTTTATATAATTTGATGTTATTTGGCATGTTTGTGATTATAAAATGTCCAATGAGAAAACATTTACTACAATCCTTACTTTATGGTCTATTTGTATAGAAAAAATAATTCAACCGTCTGCGATAAAATTTCAGCACAGGGAACCTTCGCAGAAATACGTAGAAGATCTTCTGCGAAAGGTTCCCTGCGCATACAATTGCATTGCAGAAAATTGAAATTCATGCTCCAATACATATATACTTCCATAATCTAAAAATTGTAGAAAGCATTTCTCTAGTTTTTATTAATTTGCAAAAAATGAAATAGTTCTTGTAAAAATCTCAGTCGCAGACCCCCTTACGAAGATCAGTCGACTGAGTTCCTAGTTCGCCTATGATCATAGTCACCTCAATTGATTCTAATATTCAATACGCCTAATCATACGAATTAATTAATAAATAGTATAATTGCTTCAGGGTTGATCTCATAATCCTTCGTCAGCACAAAACAGGTCGTCTGGTATCGACAGGTATCTGTGTAAGAAAAATTTTTGAATTAGTTTTGGCAAAGTCAATTCGTATAGCTTTCCATGCGATCAATTCATATATTGGTGCATAGGTTTATTTTCAATTTCATAAAATTGACTCAGTTCCTCTCAATAAGACTGGTGCGATCATTGTAAAACAGCTTTTGCCATTGTTTTACAAATGCACGACTCCTTAAAAGTTCACTACACTTACTTAGCGGCACAAGCAATTTTGAATAATATGGAGATATCGTTGCTCTCTGTGGTTCTGCTCTGCTGTAGACTAACTTATTTGCAATCCCTCTCGTAGTCCGGTTGAGTCGTGGTATGATCAACCTTTTCTGTTTCTGTAACAAAAGCATAACTCATTAATTATTGGATATAGTTTGCTGCAGTTTGATCATATACTCTCATGAATAGTCCCATCGCCACATGCGTATACATACGTAATCGATGATCATAACTATGATGCTCTATTGGACAGCAGCTAGCACGCAACACTCGAAACAGATTTACTTGTGTCAGACATCTCAAATGTATCACCTGACAAAAAGTAAGCGTGTATCGATTGTACGCACTGTCGCCGTACAGGCGTATGACTTGCAAACGTATAACTGAAAAACTATACAAAATTATCATGCACAATGCTGTTAGTTCAAAACGTGCGAGGAGGTTGTAAGATGCCAGATAGCCACTAGAGCAGGGGTCGGCACACTCATTAGGCCAAGGAGCCAAAGCCGTAAATCCACTTAACCCATTCACCGGCACTGATCCTTTTAACGCCGTTTCTAGAAATTTGGCAGGTATGGGTAGGGATATGCAGGTATGAAAAGACTTGGACGGTCAGACGCAGTTTTTGCCGTCCCAAATAGACCGCACACCCCTTAGTTCCTTTTATTTCTCCTGAACGCTGCCCCTACCATCGAACTTTCAGGTAAGGACAACTGACCGTTCTCAGGTAGACCGAGGGGACTTACGGCCGTAGTAATTGACACTTAGAGCCAGGTTGGCGCATTGCGCCAAGCCTGCCGACCTCTGCACTAGAGAACCAGAATATCATGATCTATCAAAAAAAACTCTGATGCAATAATATACGATAACAGAAAAGGTGTAGGATGAATGTGCGTCAGTTGATAATTGTAATGCTCTAACCCTTCCTGAGAATACAGGGCGAACTATTCCTAGCAGAACAGTTATATCACAGGGTGACAGTGTCACGTTTGAATCGTGTCAAATGGATCACTATCTTGAAGAATATACATCAATGACATTTCTTATTAGTTTTGTATTTATTTCTGAGCGTGTTCGTGTGTGTAGGTTTACGTCTTATATTTTTATACTTTTGAATTATATGATCATGAAAAGTTTTAACTCAACTGACTTTTTTCATATTGTGAAGTCGTACGAGAACTTCAGTCAAACTCATAGTTTCAAGTTGTTTTATGACATGAGTGCTATTCCCTGCAATACGACTGTTGCTAGGTTAGTCCACCCTGTACTCTCAAGAGGATTAGAGCGGCTATGAGTTCGACGCTGCCTTTTTGCAATATAATACAAAAAAAAGACGACTCCACAATACTTTTTTTTATAGATTGACACATTCATCTCACTATTTGCCTAGTTATACATGCGTGACTCTATTCAGCCTTGTTTTGTGCATCGAGTATGTACTGTGGTTCTCTAAGTTTCATATTTCTTAAACTTCTACTATCGATAATTTCTGGGAGCATGCAAAAGAGATAGAATTTAGATAAGTAAGGCAACATTTTCGTTTGCCAAAAGATATCATCTCTAAAGACTTTGATTGTTTTCATACCTTCTGGCGTCCACAGGATAAAGTGACAGTATTCTTTTTGTGCGATATGCAGTTGACCTTGAACCTGGTAGAAGTAAGGATGATTTTTATTCATCCTGTCAAGGTCATCTTTGTCGTAGATCCTATGCACCTCTGCAAGCTTCTGTTCTATCGCTTGCTCCGGAGTGACGAATCTAGCTTTGTAAGGGCATTTGATTTCGATAATGCCGTCGTCGCCGGTTAATCCATCAGGAGACGCTGCCAAGTAGCCATGTTCTGAATCGATGAAGAGGTCACACTCTGAAACCTGCAACTTCTCGGTTTCTTCGAATTTCTTACGCGCTTTTGGCTCGCTCTCCTTGCCGTACTGCAGAGCAGGCAGAGACAGTTCTTGCGGATACACAATAGCTTTGACGTTGTTCGCCGAAAGAGTATTTGGCCTGATGCGGCAAACCTTGCCAAAATTTGAAGCTGTGAGCAGCTTTCTACGTAGAGATTTCCATTCTCAGCAATCACTTTGACCTCTCGTACGCGTTTCGATGAGGTCTCGTTCTGCCTGCTGCTCGGCCAGTTTCTGAAAGTGCAACTCTAATTGCAGTTTATATTCGACCTCGTCAAGATCTGGCTTGTTGCAATTTTGACCATAGTCCTGGTTCGAGTTGGACTTCACGCCAGAGGACCCCGCAGACGAACATGTTGGTCTAGGTTGATTCTTCTTGGTCTTGGCTATCGTCAGCCGTTTGAGGTTACGTTCTTTTCTTTTTTTTTGCAACGCATGGACCATTGCAGTTGGCGCCTTACCCATTGCAGCACTCAACTTCTGATGGGACTCCTGTGAGTTGAATTGCACAACGGAGCCAGCAACTCGGGCGTTGTACGAGTTTCTTTTACCGAAGTGAACACGTTTGCCGCCAATGAATTTGCTGACGATAGCATTATAGTTTTCAACGGTGTTGCTTGTGACGTTGAACAACAGGCTCTCGGCTCTCCAACTAAGTTGGGTGATGGCATCGCAGATTTTGTCGTATAGATCCAACTCGATCAATATTGGCAGTGCATTTTCTTCTTGATCTTTTGGAGTACCATCACAGAAGTAGCCCAGTTCGGCGCACTTCTTGTGTTCGCCAAACACATGACTTGGAATATTGACCAAATCTCTTGTGAGGCGTACTACTTTTTCCGATTGCGAAACTTCTTCGGCCATGCGGTATTGACTTGCTTTCACTACAGCTGTCCGTATCCTCAGGGTACTGCCTTCGATAACCTTTCTCCATTGTCCAATCGTTTTTTTTTGATTTGGACATCTCTTTGATTTTGTTTTTCGAATCTGGCTTCAGTTTTGTTTTTGCCACGTCCTTAATTTTTGTGAGGAGGTTTCGCAACAGGTGGTTCGTACACTCAACCTTCTTCACGTAGGTATCGTCGTACGGGTTGCAATCAAGAATCTTCTTGTACACGCTGCTATCACCATCTGCTATCAGTGACGAGAAGACTAAGCCGTGCATTTCGATACTTTTGAGGAATCCTTCAGCAATGGCACTACTCTCCATGCTTGAAGAACTCGGATTGCTTCCCCAGTTTTTAAAGCAAGTATGTACTCTTGGGGGTTCGTTTGTTTTTTCTGCGATCGAACAAATTGTGCAGTATTTATTGCGTACTGCAGCGAACAAAACCTTGTTCGTATGGAAGCCCACGATGATGCCTACGCCAGACGCTGAGTCATATTTGCCAGATCTATATGACCTTTTCATCCAACTTCCGTCTGCTATTGCTGGAATGTGTGGTATTCCATTCTTAACATCACCACGTTCTATCGCAAGCCTTTTTTCTTCTTCGCCAGCCAATCTCATTTCCTCCTCAGCCGCCTTCTCGAATGCGGAGGCAATTTTATCATGGTACTGTTGGTACGTGCCATGTGACATAAACGGAATATTCATCGCATTGAACATTTCTTCCGATTGTGAATATCCAAGGCCTACAGAGACTGCTCCGGCTACTGCACTTTCATTGATCGAAAGGATATCAGATTTCTGAGGTTCAGACATGATGAATTCTTTCTTATCACACGCCTTGCACTGAAATGAGAATTTTGATAGCAGTCCGATACGTTCAGTGGAGATCAAGTGCACTTGATCTAATGTGCAGCGAAGAAGTTGAATTATGATCTGCGAATCGCTGTTGTAACTCGGCAAACATATATCCAACATCAACGACATGCCGAGTTCCAAGAGGCTCGGACTCCTGCGTCTGCTCCTTGCGTTCGCGCTCAACGATCAAAGGTGGAAGACTTTCATCAGAACTGGCAGGCTCCGGTAATGCTTCATCATCGTCGGGAAGATCTGATGCATCAGACGCTTCGTCCATGTCAGATCCATTCTCCGACGATTCGATTTCGAGGTCATCCATGAAATCTACAGCTATTTGTTCAGCGATGTTGGTGGGTGTTGGCTGCTGTTCCACTGCTACTGAAGCTTCTGGTGCTGAACGACCTGAAACGTTTTCTGCAGTGGGCACATCAACATCATTGAAATCGGATGTTGCTGCGCCCACGTGGTCCGTCACGCACATGCCCGTTGGTGTCAGCTGGACTTCACATTCACCCACGGCCTCTGGTGCATCTTGTATCATCGACCTGCGCTGGCGAAACTTTTTTTCCGACTTGGTGGTTTTGCGGACAGCCAATATCGACCATGTCCTTTTACGACACGGTTTACCATTCCCGAATAATTTTTGCACCAAGGATTTATAACGTTTGCACTCTATACTTCCAAAAATTCGACAAAACTAAATTACACGCTGGTGCTTGTACTGTGAATTACGATGTGACAACTACTAAAAATGCGTTTTCCGTTTTTTTTTGTTTATTTTGTTTATTTATTTATTTTTTTTAAACCATTGGCTTATCCCTATAAAGGGCCGTAGTCTATGCGTTTTCCGTAAAAATTGCCGCGACTCACGATGCTGGGATTACCACAGTTCGTGCCGAGTTCAAACACGTGCAACGATAGAAGAATGCGACGATTCTGCAAAGTGATTCGAAATAACTCGCAGTGCCGCCAACTGGTTTTCTCACGGAGAGCCGAGTGATCTTACCCTAGGCTCCTATTGGTCGAACGCACGCCGAATAAACTGAGTTGGCAGCCCTGTGAACTAGAACATCACGTGTCGTCGCCGCAGAATGGAAAGTGAGTATTCCTTTGCCTATATATATTTCATTTGTCTTATACGGTGGCCTCGATATGTATTGTTGTTATGGAGCTCTATGAGTAGAATGTCGTGGATACGATGTCATATCATCACAATTTGAATACAACTTCGCGACCGTTTTACACCAGGTCTTCAGATCCCGACCTAACCTATAAATTTCCATGATTTCACCAGTGATCGCGAGTATTGTTCGAAATTTGTCGTTTCAGTATACACAAAGTGACAATACAATTTCCATCAAATTCATGGATAAAATCAACGTTAATTTAAGTCAGCCAGCCTGCACTATACTCTTTAAATCTGAATCAGCGAAAACTACTGACAATCAGCGAATAGTCGCTGGTTTACAGCTATAAGTCTACCACTGATTCAATCAGTGATTCAATCAGTGGTAGACTTATAGCTGTGTACCAGCTGATTCAATCAGTGATTCAATCAGTGGTAGACTTATAGCTGTAAACCAGCTGATTCAATCAGTGATTCAATCAGTGGTAGACTTATAGCTGTAAACCAGCTGATTCAATCAGTGATTCAATCAGTGGTAGACTTATAGCTGTAAACCAGCTGATTCAATCAGTGATTCAATCAGTGGTAGACTTATAGCTGTAAACCAGCTGATTCAATCAGTGATTCAATCAGTGGTAGACTTATAGCTGTGAACCAGCTGATTCAATCAGTGATTCAATCAGTGGTAGACTTATAGCTGTAAACCAGCGACTATTCGCTGATTGTCAGTAGTTTTCGCTGATTCAGATTTAGAGAGTATATTAGTGCCACACGAAGGAGTTGGCGCAGTGTTAATTATTATTGAATTTTATTCTTTTAGACAATAACATCGTTAACGGGGTTGAGGGGGAGGCGGCGGCGGATGAAGAGGAAAGATGGGTGGTGGGCGGCGAGGCGGACAGGCAGGGTTATGAGCCACCGCCTGGTGGAAATGTATGTGATCTCCAAGCCTTAATTATTTGTATACATGCAGTTCTATACATATTTTCAGTCATGACTTCTGTGATTATTTACAGGAGAACCTATTAATTGCGCTGATGGCCGAGGTCGCTGTCCTGCGAGCTGCAGTTGCAGGTCAGCTGCCGCAGCAAGGCCAGCTACAGCGTCGCGGCCAGCAGCAACAGCGGGGCCAGCAGCAGCGGGGCCAGCAGCAGCGGGGCCAGCAGCAGCAGCAGGGCCAGCAGCAGCAGCAAGGCCAGGACGGAAATCGGCGTCGCAACCGCCGACGTCGTGGCGGTGGAGCACCCATCATCTACCAATACTTCCGCTGAATTGGTAGATGATGCGTCTTGTACATATATATGTGTATATGTATATATATATGGGGTATTCCAGGAATTTTCGAACGGTCCCGAACCCTCACCCCCTCTGATTTCGAAATGATTTCTTCTGATCGTAGCCCTAGATCTTCGGAAAGTTTGTGAATTTTTTCAGATTTTTACCAACATCCGTTTCGTAGTTGCGAATTTGACGAAATTGTTCATTTTCACAATATTGTGTTTTTCAGTCAATTTTAGTTCGATAACGAACAATCGTACGAAAAATCTAATGGCATATCATGTCACGGGATTCGATCGTACTTCAAAGTGGTAATAATTATTGATTTTTCGGAAGCCTGGAACTATCGATTTTTTCAATAATAAAGCTTATATTTTGATTTTCGAGAAAAGTCCATCTTTTATTTTCCTGAAATTTTTACACAAAATTCTGCATAGAAAACGTCAACTTTTGATACCTGGTTCACGATAGGCCGAGCATGGGTTTTGAAGTTACAGCGATTTCAATATCTTGAAACGTCCAATATAATAAGGTCTGAGTTCGAAAACTTTGGAAAGTGCTTGCATTTTCGGTTATAAGGGTTTTCGGCTCTCAGGAACTCAAATCTGAAGGCATTTTTGAGCTGCGAGGCCGGGGTTTCGAGAAAACAGCAAAATTTTCCCTTTTTTGCGACTCTCGAAAATGGCTATCGATAAGTGGAAAGTGACTTAACCATCGTGTAGAGCGGAAGATTTGTCATCTGTCATTTCCCGGCCACGCATATTTTCGACAGATGCGAATCTAGATGAGAACCGCTTGATTCGTCTGTAGCGCCGCTAGTGGCCTCTGAGGGAATCTCGTGCTGATGAAGATATCGATAGCTGTTTTTCTTTTTTTTAGCTGAATTTATCGATGTCTAGCCCTTTAAAATCAATGTCGATAAAACAGCGAGTCGAAATCTTTATCGGGGCGAGATACCCTCCGAGGCCACTAGCGGCGCTACAGACGAATCAAGTGGTGCTCATCTAGATTCGCATTTGTCGAAAATATGCGTGGCCTTGAACCGGTCAACATTCAACACGTTTAGTGTACATTACATGAGACCCACAAGTGATACATAAAATTGAAAGCATCTTCAGGGATCCAGAAATATAACATAGTTACATACATGGGACATAATATTTCTGCAAATATGACATGTGTCGTATATATAACATCAGACCCATGGATGATACGTAACAGAGATGGCAACACCAGGGAACAGAGTCACATAACATAATAACATCTATGATACGTGTAATATCTTTAGTTCTGCAATTAAAACATCGCAAAATAGGATATACATATCTGCTGGCGATAATTTCTGAAACGTATGTAAGTGACTAACATGATAGTACGCATCAATCGAGGCATAAACGCTTCAGAGCTGTTAGATAGCGAGATCGAAAATATAGAGAAATCTGGCAGTATTCACTACACGATACTGTGGTGTAGTGACGAGAGCGTGCGACTACTAATCCAAGCGAGTCCGAGCGATCATGGTTCGAGCCCGGGTTGGGTCAAAATAATGATGTCGTCTTGAATGAACTAAAAATGCGTTTTAATCTATCTGTGGTTGATTATAAATTGTTACTATGTCATATATACACCATAGATGATGGAAATTAGTAATCATAACGGCTTTTTATTTAGCTTTTCCAGTGTGATAGTTAATTGTATCAGATGCATCTCCAATATGTATCTGATACATCTTCCAACATGTCTTTGACATATCATTGATATGTCTATGATATATCGGTGAGCCGTCGCTGATATGTATCACCAGCACATATCTAATACATTGATGATACATCCAATGTTGCTGACATCGTGCTGTACCAGTAACATACTTTCTTATGAGTTTGATACATAACGTGTAACATTCGTTACATAATATATACGTATTTGATACATATTTTGGTTTGCTGGGTCATTTAGCCATTAATTTCATAATTCGAAACATCCAAAATAATTTATTAATAATTTCTTCATATAATATTGTCTCTCAGCGTGGAATGCTTCCCAACATGCTTCTATAGGTATGCTAAATTTTATGAGTTCCCCTACAAGAGAAATACAGTAAGCTAGAAAATACGAAAACAATCTTACGATTCTTCTCTACCAAACATAATTAGAACTAGAAACGTATTTCCGAGTATCATTAGGTGTAGTCAGAATGATTTATTATTCATCATCACCTTATATCATGTTGGTTTTATACATTTTGAACTGACAGCTAATTATGCCTACGATTCGAGTATACCTACTACTATTGGTGCCTATCCCAAATTTTTGGTCTGATCTTCTGTGCTTACCATCAAAAAAAGACCCTACAGCGACTAAAAACTTCAACATTTTGATTCATTTGAAATTATTTATACTCAATTATTGGGGATTGTTGATCGGTGGACTGACAAGTTCTTAGCCTATCAATAATGGCTTTTTTGATTCAGCTACCTTTATGTTCCCCTCATATCTGTCATCGAAGTTAATTTGAGAAAATGGGAAGAAGCTTTAGAAAGAAATTTCATCTCTTCAGCGCTCAAGCTTTCCATTGCATCTGGGAGTACTGAATACCCATACGTTTGACCATGTGGTTCACACCTTGACTTGATATTTCATGAAACTCACATTCGATGGTGCTCCCAATAGTATTATGAGATTTTAGGAGTTTGTGAGGAAAAAATAAAACAATTCGTTGACTTTATTTATAAAATCTGCTGCCCATAAACTAAAAAAAAATCGGAGGGACTGGAATATTTCTCACAAAGCGGGAAAAGGCCTCTCGAGTACTTTTCTGGCAAAAACGAATAATCGATTTTTTAGTGATTTCGGAGCTAACAATTACTGTCAAATGAATGCGAATCTGTAGGACATTCACGTAGCGCACTGTTTCAAGCCGCCATAGTATGCGTTTTGTATAAGATGGAAATGTGTGTGATTGTGTGAGTGAAACAGACGGGGCTCTCGGAAATGTTCATTCGGCGATGGGTCCTGACAGCTTGGGTTGACTTGAGTCGACGAGTCAATAGCGGCGCCATCTATTGACTAGAAATTTTCGCACGCTGAATTCTCCGAATGTGGATAGCTTTACAACCGAGGATGGTGATTGAACTATTTCTGCTAGAATATTGTTGTGGGTGAAATATCGCTCAGTACACGTCGAGTGCAAGAAATCATTATATCGCCAAAATTTGATATCACTCGTCTCACGCGGCGGCCATGTTTACTGTGTCAGTGTGTGTATCCGTGTGCCAGCTGTCACGAGGAAATTATATTAATGTTTAATCAGGACGTCAGGCTTATTCGTGGCTAACCTGCACTATTTCACCCAGAACAATTCCAATCAAGGAATATTTCGTACACATCAGATTCTTGAAATCATTCTTTATTCCCGAGAATTTAGCGTGCGAAATTTACTCGTAGGTGCGTACATGTGTATGTGCCGTTACCCCCACCATACCACTCGCTCGGACAGCCTTAAAAACGCGTCTTGAAGGCGATGAAAGACACTTTTCGATAAAATTTTTCAACTTTTCGAAAAATATGGTTTTGTTATTTTTATGAGCAATCAAAATGTTTATCGATTTTTTTCGCAATCTAAAGCCATTTTTAAAATTCTAAAAAAAATATGATTGCATTCCTTATTCAATTCTGAAGATGACCATTTTTTACAAAAGATGGAGCTATTTTTCTAAGTATTTTTTTTACAATTATTTGTCCGGCGTTGCGTGAGGTTGGCGCGCCACGCGCCTCTCGACTACCGCGTCGCGTCGTACGGGGCTCGGCAAATGGCGTGGCGCGCGGCTTTCCATATTTTATTCTTTCCATTTCCAATGCGATATTTGAACGGATTTTGAACGAAATTTGCAATTGCGACAAACATTTGACGAATATTTTCATTAGTATGGACAACTGATGAATTCCAAGAATCTCATAAGCGGCCCTAGGTATAGTTCTTAGTGATCAGGCTTACAGCCCTCGTAAGTAGACTGGTCATACTTGGTGCACTCGGTCATACTTGTATGCACTCGGTCACTGGCTTTGCATAGGTACGTGCATGCCTCAGTGGCGTCATTCGGAGAACCAGGCATTGGTTTGGGAAAATAATATAACAAAAGGTGTTTTGAGAAATTTCAAATTACCACTAGGTAAAAGCTGATGCGATTGGCTCGGGAAGGGTTTCACATTCGGATATATAACCGTGGATTTTCATAGGTAAGCTCAGTCAAAAATCGTCTGCATATTGAGTAATAACTCATTTGCATTAAGAAATCGAAGTTATACCAGCAAATCTCTGTACAAATTAGTATACAGAAATAGTTCGTTTTTCTGGAAGAAAATTGAATATTTGTGAGTTTGAAATAGAAATGTCTGAATCCGACTTGTACAAGTGTTTTAATCCTTTCAAATTGGAGAACCATCGAGTGCGGGATAAAGATAAGCTTCGAAGGGTCACAGAATTCCAGCTAACTATGCTCAACCAAGATAGAATATTGGACAACCTATTCATTTGTAATAACTGTCTAATTAGAATTACAAAAATGGATAAAAACGATAATGTGGTTCCATCAACATCTACACATCAAGCCACTACACAACGTAAGGACGAGTCTTCCACATCAGAGAGTAACAATATCCTGGAAACATCAGCTTCGACGCTTGCAGATGTTCCAAATTTGCCAAACGATATCTTTACTGAGGAATCTTCGTCCGTGTCAAGTCCGAAGTTTGAAGCAGCGGTAGAAACATTGAATCAAGCTCTCATTTCGCTGGGAGAATCGCCAATAAAGAAACGAAGATTATCTCAACAATCATATCCTGCTGAGAAGTTTGAAAAAATCAATAAGATTATTGGTGAGAAAATTTTCTCTGTAAATGTTACGAAGCCAACAACAGACGACGACAAGAAGAGGGCCGTTTTCGAGAAACTGAAGCAAGCATTTCGTGCAACGAATGACAAGAATTTGAAAATCAGAATCTTGACTGCTGTGGCAGATTGGTCAACTATGGAAATCCAAGCTCACTTTGACGCATCTAAACACATGATTACTGTCGCAAGAAAAGTGAAAGAAGAAAAGGGGATCTTGTCATGTGCGAATTCGAAAATGGGCAAGCAATTGGATGATGGGTTGATCCGAGAAATCGTCGATTTTTATGAGTCAGACGAAATAAGTCGTATAATGGCAGGGAAAAAGGACTACGTCACCGTGGTTGAGAATGGCGAGAAAATCCAAAAGCAGAAACGATCGGTATTATGCAATCTCAAGGAAGCATACCGGGAATTCAGGAAAAAATTTCCAGATAAAAAACATAGTAGCTTCAGTAAATTTGCGGAATTAAGACCCAAGAATTGTATTCTGGCTGGAGCAGCAGGCACATACACCGTTTGCATTTGCATGGTACATCAAAATGTGAAATTGATGGTAGAAGGTGCAAAAATACCAAAAATATCCAGAACGATGCCGGATCGTTTAGAAACATACCACGATTGCTTGAAGCAAATGATTTGCAATCCTCCAACTGACGATTGTCACTTGAATAAGTGCGGAAAATGTCCAGGGGCAATTAATCTTATCGATTCATTGCAGTCGGCATTTGATGAAGAAATGATAGAGATGGTGAAATACAAGCATTGGGTGACTGTGGATCGAGCAACGCTAGAAACTATTGAAGCTCCTGTACAAGATTTCTTACAAAAACTATCATCTGCTTTGCAAAATTTGTTACCGCATGCTTTTATTGCTGAGAAACAATCAGGCTTTTTGGAAACGGTGAAAGAAAATTTGACGAACGAGGAGTGTATCGTCACTGGGGATTTCGCCGAAAACTACTCATTCGTATTTCAAGATGCAATTCAAGGAGTACATTGGAACAACGACCAAGCAACTATACACCCATTCGTGATCTATTATAAAGAAGATTCAATATTAAGGGGGTATCTACACCTTTGAATTTTGGAGAAATTGTTTTTTTTTTTATAATTTATTTGGAATGCTAGTGACCTACTCTACCTGCAAATAAATCGGCGTCAGAATATCTAGAGGATTTGAAAAGTTACAGCCATGACCGTGCCAAATTGCGAAAAAGCGCCACCGCGTGGCGCGCGAAACCTCATATCGGTCCCATAATTATTGTACAACACCGCCAACACTACTGTCTTACTTTTATCACGTTTTTATATATTTCGATTTTGTGATCTTTCGATTCTTCGTAATTATCGTTTTTTACACATATTTAATTTTCAATATTCTTCTGAATTGTGATCATTGACAGAACACATGGCTGCGATTTACATTTTTTCGAGGTTAGGTGTCCATTTGTTTATAAATATTGTCGTGCTTTCATTACGAATTCAAACCAATCGTAATTTGCGTTATTGAATAAACACAGTGTATATGTATCTGAGATGAGACTTCGGACTCGAAAGAAGATGATCCATCGAAAAGTGCGTTTGAAATCGATACCAGGAGACTATACATTAGGATTTCTAGAAAGATGAGTATTTCTATGACATATTAATTGCGAGAGTCCAATAAATATTATAAGAAAAAAGGTATGATTGATAAAAGATGAAAGAATTTTCGGAATATTGACAAAAATTGTGCTAGCATTTTCTGAATTCAAAAATATTGAAGGTAAAAAATTTTTAAGAATTTTTATGTTTTGAAAAATTTTGATCAGTTTATTTTCTAAAGCAATTCATTATTTTTCTAACAGCCTCATCGGACACCTAACGGACACTGTTGTTGTACAGAACAGGTCAAAACTCACTGCAAACCTCCGCCTGGCACATGTGTCTAGACCCGACTCGACTCATAACACATCGATACGAGGGCAGCTGCAGATCCAGCATATTAATCATAAGGAAAATCTTAAAACTTGATTTCCCGTAACTACATTTTCTTCTCTGGGAAAAGTAGGAAATAAAAAAAAAATTTAAATAAAAAAGTTTAAAAGTTGATTTCTGGAGAATGAATATTTTGACCGGTTGTCGTAAAGAATCAGCAGCACCGTTGGATCAATTCTGAAATTTTTGGTCTTCAATTATTCACAAGACTTTCCTCTATGGTATGAACGTAGGATTTTTTGATAAACCCATTTTTGATTGAGATACTGGCAAAAAAGTAAGAAGAATGTAGGAGTTGCAAAAACAAAAATTAACAAAATTGAATAACTCAAGTAATTTTTGCAATATAAAAAATCCCTACGTTCATACCATAGAGGCATCTTCTATGAACAATCGAGGACCAAACATTTTCAGATTAATCCAACGGTGGTTCTGGTTCTTTACGACAACCGAGTCAGTTTGTATTTTTTTCTCTTTAGCGTAGCCACCATCAGACTGAAAGTAATACATGATGTAAAATATGCGTAATGAGGGTTGAACCCTCCTTAGACATCATGATTTTTTTGGATTTTGTCAGAGTCCTCAAGTCGCAGAAAACGATTAATTTCTTTTTGGAAATTTCAACTCCTCCAAAGGTGTACATACCCCCTTAAAACACAAAAGCTTTGCTGCGATTTCGGACTGCTTAAAGCATGACACTGTTGCTGTAAATTTGTTTCAAGGAAAAGTTATTGAGGTCATCAAAAATACGTTAAAAGATGTCAAGAAACTCATTTATTTTACCGATGGTGCTACAGCTCAATATAAGAATAAAAAGAATTTCATCAATCTCTCTCACCATTACAATGACTACGGCCTCTACGCAGAATGGCATTTCTTTGCAACATCCCACGGGAAAGGACCATGCGATGGTATTGGTGGAACGATCAAAAGATTAGCAGCAAGAGCTAGTCTCCAAAAACCAGATCAGATCATGAAGACTCCGAAAGATTTATTTCAGTGGGCAAAAACAAACGTTCCTAGTGTAGAATGCCTGTATTTCGATAAAAGACAGTACAGCGCTCACGAGAATACCTTAAGGTCACGTTTCGAGTCTGCTAAGCCCATACCGGGTACCAGAAAATTTCACTCATTTGTACCAATTAATAAAAAACAGATCGGAGTGAAGGAGTTTTCGACTTCAGCGAAATATTCTCTAGTTTATGTATTAAAATAAAGTATTATTATCAATTCCAAATATAAACGACCTAATTATTACCCCTTATTCTAAACACACATGCTTTAGAGGCTAGATTTGTGCCTATCACGAAATATTCAATCTGGAAATGTGGAAAGCCGCGCACCACGCCATTTGCCGAGCCCCGTACGACGCGACGCGGTAGTCGAGAGGCGCGTGGCGCGCCCACCTCACGCAACGCCGGACAAATAATTGTAAAAAAAATACTTAGAAAAATAGCTCCATCTTTTGTAAAAAATGGTCATCTTCAGAATTGATTAAGCAATGCAATCATATTTTTTTTAGAATTTTAAAAATGGCTTTAGATTGCGAAAAAAATCGATAAACATTTCGATTGCTCATAAAAATAACAAAACCATATTTTTCAAAAAGTTAAAAAATTTCATCGAAAAGTGTCTTTCATCGCCTTCAAAACGCGTTTTTAAACATCTCTCTACGGTGAAAGGGACCCGAGATATTAATTCTCGAAGCCGCCCTCGCGCTACTTTCACAGCAAAATTCGATAATTCATAACTGGTGTAAAAAAAACTTTTTGGACCAACGAAAAAATACGGGTCTACTTTTTTGACGTAGATTACACGTAATAGTATATTGTGTACCAAGGGCGTAAAGCGGGCTTTTTTAGACCGAGTGTGGAGTTTGCAGTACTAGTCGCAGTCGAGGGTGCACGAGTCGAAGACTAGTGCATCCGCGAGCCGAAGACGAGTACTGCAACCACACGAGGTCAAAAAGCCCGCTTAGCCCTTGGTACACACCATATTTTTTGTAACGCATGTATTGATTTCTGCGGCACTAAGGTGTCCTTTTTTTGGTATATATATGATTTGGTAGATATATGTATATGGGGTATTCCAGGAATTTTCGAACGGTCCTGAACCCTCACCCCCTCCGATTACGAAATGATTTCTTCTGATCGTAGCCCTAGATCTTTGGAAAGTTTGTGAATTTTTTCAGATTTTTGCGAACATCCGTTTAGTAGTTGCGAATTTTACGAAATTGTTCATTTCGACAATCTTGTGTTTTTCAATCAATTTTAGTTCGATAACGAACAAACGTACGAAAAATCTAATGGCATATAATGTGACGGGATTCAGTCGTACTTCGAAGCGGTAATAATCATTGATTTTTCGGAAGCCTGGAACTATCGATTTTTTCAATAATAAAGCTTATATTTTGATTTTCGAGAAAAGTCCATATTTTTTTTTCCTGAAATTTTTACAGGAAACTCTGCATAGAAAACGTCAACTTTTGATACCTGGTTCACGATGGGCCGAGCATGGGTTTTGAAGTTACAGCGATTTCAATATCTTGAAACGTCCAATATAATAAGGTCTGAATTCGAAAACTTTGGAAAGTGCTTGCATTTTCGGTTACGAGGGTTTTCGGCTCTCAGAAACTCAAATCTGAAGTCATTTTTGAGCTGCGAGGCCGGGGTTTCGAGAAAACAGCAAAATTTTCCCTTTTTTGCGACTCTCGAAAACGGCTATCGATAAGTGGAAAGTGACTTAACCATCGTGTAGAGCGGAAAATTTGTCATTGAATTATGCGGCTGTCTGCTACGACGCACTGCTCGCCTTCACCGAAAGTGTCTAGGGAATTTTGGTGAAACGATGAAATTTTCTCTTGATTTGTCAATCCAAATTCGTGTTCCATATGAGAACATCATTCGATGACAAATCTTCCGCTCTATACGATGGTTAAGTCACTTTCCACTTATCGATAGCCATTTTCGAGAGTCGCAAAAAAGGGAAAATTTTGCTGTTTTCTCGAAACCCCGGCCTCGCAGCTCAAAAATGACTTCAGATTTGAGTTCCTGAGAGCCGAAAACCCTTATAACCGAAAATGCAAGCACTTTCCAAAGTTTTCGAACTCAGACCTTATTATATTGGACGTTTCAAGATATTGAAATCGCTGTAACTTCAAAACCCATGCTCGGCCTATCGTGAACCAGGTATCAAAAGTTGACGTTTTCTATGCAGAATTTTGTGTAAAAATGTCAGGAAAATAAAAGATGGACTTTTCTCGAAAATCAAAATATAGGCTTTATTATTGAAAAAATCGATAGTTCCAGGCTTCCGAAAAATCAATAATTATTACCACTTTGAAGTACGCTCGAATCCCGTGACATGATATGCCATTAGAGTTTTCGTACGATTGGTCGTTATCGAACTAAAATTGACTGAAAAACACAATATTGTGAAAATGAACAATTTCGTCAAATTCGCAACTACGAAACGGATGTTGGTAAAAATCTGAAAAAATTCACAAACTTTCCGAAGATCTAGGGCTACGATCAGAAGAAATCATTTCGAAATCAGAGGGGGTGAGGGTTCGGGACCGTTCGAAAATTCCTGGAATACCCCATATATATTTATACATTATCATCTACATATATACATATATATGTGTATATGTATATACATATATATATATATATATATATATATATATATATATATATATATTGTAACATACTAGCTGAATGAAGTGAATTAATCAAACTCAAATTGACAAGAAAAATTATCAGGCAGGCCGGGAATCGAACCCGGATCACTGGAAGCCTAACCGGGGACTTAATCCACTAGACCACCTAGCCGCCCAACGAATGTTACCTTTTAACTTCTCTTGTCACTCTGCGCTTGTTTACTTTTCTTGTGTTGTGTGATATTTACATAGATTCATAACTCTCGGCTGCAACACATATATCTATATATTAATGAAAAACTCCACAGCATGAGCGAATGTCCCATGTACTGTGTAGAAATGAAACATGGTCCATTTATTATTCAGTAATTATAATATAATTACGCTACAGAAGGTAGCCCCTTTACGCCAGGTAAATTGATTAAAGTGAATTAATCAAACTCAAATTGACACGAAAAATTATCAGGCAGGCCGGGAATCGAACCCGGATCTCTGGAAGCCTAACCGGGGACTTAATCCACTAGACCACCTAGCCGCCCAACGAATGTTACCTTTTAACTTCTCTTGTCACTCTGCGCTTGTTTACTTTTCTTGTGTTGTGTGAATAATGAATAATAAATGGACCATGTTTCATTTCTACACAGTACATGGGACATTCGAGAGTTATGAATCTATGTAGCTGAATAAATGCGAAAATAGTTCAGCGGAAATAATGAGAACGAAGGAGTAGAGGATTATACTAATCCTCTACGCTCGACCATATGGTGACGTCACACGAGAAGGTGGGGATAGCGACTATATAAGAAGCGCCGACATCGAGCACAGCAGCGTTAGTCGGTAGAGCACCACAGCGACTCAATAGTAAAATCATTGTCTAGCATTAGGACGTCTAGTCCTGATGACTAATATAACTTCATTTCAAAAATAACTTCATGCGGAGTAGATAAAGCATCACTTCGACATAAATCACACAAAATCGATGAGAATAGAACGGGAGATATTAGAGAATGAATTCATCTGATAAATGTAATAGCGTCTAGCAATTATATTTAATATAAATTCAAGAATAGAGTCAAACAAGCATAGATCACAACATATTGCCGAACAAACGAAAGCGTTAGGATTAGGGATAGAGTAGACAAGATTTGTAAACTAGAATTAAATGCATTCTCTTATCATTTAAACACATGCTGGCTCTTTAACCGACATTTCAGCTCTGACTCCTATCCTAAATCATTTCCTTCCCTAAAAAGCCAACAGGGACCAGCTTTGTATCGTATCCAAGTGCGTACGGCGTTGGGATTAATTTCTCCGCGTCCGAGGGCCAAGGAGATCGATTCCGAGTCTGAGACACGGTCTTGGAATCTCACGATTCCCGGATCCTAGAAATATAGCTTTTGCAGTAGGAAAAGTAGGCTTGGATTAATTTCCCGGCTCTACTAGTTAGAAGATATCTCGGCTTTGGTTTTATACCCGAGTCCGATCGTTGACGGCTTTGATAGTTAATTCTATCCGAGTCCGAGTTTGAGTTAAATTCACAAGGTTAGATAGGTGGCTTTTGGTGGAGTACCCATCCTTTTCCCTGCCTTTCGACCTCAAAGAAAAGCCCAATTTTATAAATACTCTTCTTGGTAAAGAACTCACACTAACTGCGGGTATCTCTACAGCTTTCGAGCCTGAGACACCCACGAAAAGTTACATTTGGCGCCCAACGTGGGGCTTTTCTTAGTAAAATCGTTTGGAAAAAGCATGAAAAATTAAAAATCGACAACATAAAATCACTTAAATTAACATAAAATCACTAAAATTAACGTAAAATCCATCAATTAAAGTAAAATCAAGTAAAATCTAGAGTCAAGTTCAAAGTTCCAAAAATAGACCGACAAAAGATCTGTGCTTCAGGCTTGGAATTGTTTTTTGGTCGGAGTCGGGGCTGAAATGTCCAGCGAAGAACCAGGTAAATCAAAACAGTCCAGTGTCGTCAATTTAGGGAATCGCGAACGAGATTCAGGTTTTGCAGGCGATAGGTCTAGTTTTTTGTCTTCCACAATGAGTACGGAAACGAGCGCAGGTTCGGCAGATCCGATGGCGAGAATATTAGCTTCTTTGGAAAATGTAGAAAAGAAAATGGATAGTAGATTCGAATCAATGGACCAAACAATGTTAAGATTCCAAGCAGAAAATGTAGAAGAAAGAGCTAAATATGAGTCAAAGATAGATAATAAACTAGAAACTAACGTTATAGAAAATAATGCAAAATTCGAACAAATAAATACCAACCTTAGAAACGTTGTTGATAGGTTAGATAAAGAAAGTACCGAATGGAAAGATAAACTAGAAATATGTGAAAATATTCTCAGAGGAGAACAGGTAGGCACGTACGAGGTTCTGAAAAATAAAATAACAGAAAGCCACAAAATAAATCAAGAAATGCTATCAGAGCTTAGTCATAAACACGATTGTCTAAAAATAGGTATAGAATCAGATTTGAGACGTATTAGACGGCAGCGTGTAGGTCAAGACACTACAAACGACAACACAAATATAATAACAAAACAGTTAAAATTACCGACGTATGCGGGTAAATCATGGGAAAAACCGATGAATTACATTAAAGAATTAGATGAATATTTCACATTTTTAGGGATTAGCGACGACCTTGGACTTAAGCTTATTGGTCAAAGTTTGACGAATGAAGCAAAAGACTGGTGGGTTGCGCGCCGCGGTGTGATAGATTCGTGGGAAGAGTTTAAAAAACGTTTCTTAGCAAAATATTGGGGTGAGGAAACTCAGCGCGAGATCCGAAGAGATTTAGAGTTTGGGTATTTCGTACCTGAGGGTAAAGTAGGATGGTCAGAATATGCCAGCAGGAAATTTGCATCAGCAAGCGGTTTGGTTCCTGCAATGACAGAAAACGAAATCGTTAGCAATTTGATACGTCATTTCGACGAACACGTAGTAGAAGCAGCGAAATGTAGATGCATAAGAGACATAGACAATTTGCTTACCTTTTTAGATCAGATGCAATCCGGAGGACGTTCAAACATTCCGAAATCAAATCTCCACACTCAAAGTGTCAACAGATTTTCAAACACTGCTCGCCATGTTGACGAGCGACCGAAACAAAACACATGGCGAAATGGCCAGTCACAGCAAAACAATAATATTAGGTCGAACGCTCAACGCGAGGATACAAACACGAACGATTCGCATGAAAATAAAGTCAAGCCTAATTTGCAAGATAGTAACCGTCGTCCAAATTGGACAAGTCCTCGGCAGATAAATGCGATCGTAGAAGAAACATGCGAGAGCGATAAAATCGAAACAGAAGAATTGGTTCCGGAAAACCAAATGGCGCTGTAATCGTAAGTCCGCCAAAAGACGAGACACAGCGCGAAATTGAAATAAATGCAGCGGAAATAATAAAAACCGATACGTTCGAAAATCCTACCGAATTTTTATTAAACGATGAGGATGTGAACGAAAAGGAAATTATATACTGTCCAACGATAGAGCTTTATTTAGAAAATATAAAAACAATAGCGCTTATAGACACAGGAAGCCAGATAACCGGCATATCGGAAAATTGGTATAAAGAAAATATAGACAAATTCAAATCATGTGAAAAACGACCAGTGGTAAATTATCAAATCGTAGGAGCCACCGGAGGCAAACCTGTAAAAATAAAAGTGCAAATATTCGTTAAAATCAAACTAGGAAATTTTACAGATCAAATTCCATTTATAATAATCCCGAATCTCCGAAGACAAATAATTATCGGAATAGATACATTAGGAAAATGGAAAGCGCATTTAAATCTAAAAACAAATATCTTATCAATAAACACTGAGGTCAAAACGGAAAACATCATATTAAACACGTCAAAAAAATAATTACCTTCAAATAAGGAAAAGTTGGAAATAGCAACATTAAATTCTCAATTTGAGAGTCAACAAACTGATTGCGAGGAATATGAGTTGACCGATGATGAGATCAGAGACAAACTCTCGGAATGCAAATGGTTGGAAAACGAGCACCAAAGAAACTTTATAGATTTATTAAAGAAATTTGGGGGTGTTTTCAGCAAGATTCCTGGGAGGGTGTCAGTTTACGAACATAAAATACAGATTTATGAAGATAGACCGTTTGTACGTAGGTCGTACCCAGTACCAATTATGCAACGCGAAAAAGTTAGAAAAGAAATAGATAAAATGTTGATTCACGGAATTATTGAAAGATCGTGAGCTCCATATATTTAGCCCCTCATCTACCCCGATTGAATTAATTTTTTTTTTAATCGATTGCAGGTCGTTCGTAGGTGATTGATATTCTATCCGCGACGTTTGATAGTCAATAGTTTATCTATAAAATAGAAAACAAATTCGTCTAGGGAATTAATTTAAGTTGGCCCCTCACTAATCGTAAATGGTTATCAAATATAATTGTTATCACACGCGATCGTTTGTAGGTCGTTTGTAGGTGCTGAATATCGCATTCCCGACGTTAAATAACCAAAGGATCATTCGCAAATCAATTTAAAATTATAAATTATAGAGTAGTCCTAAGGAATTTCCCTAGGATAGTTTTCCCCAGATAACTACTGAACAGAAATCGTGACCTTATTTGTTGTTTCGAACTGAAATCTCATTCTCCTAACATGCAATCGTTTGTAGGTCTTTCGTGAGTGTTTGATAACGCATCCCCGCAGTTTGATAGTCAATAATATGTTGATACGGAATCAAATATCATCGGTTCCCGAGAACTTGTCCAGTTCTAGGGAATTTGATCAACCCTAGCTCCTCAATAACTGCATATACCATTCGAATTTGACTTTTCTCACCTGCAATCGATTGTAGGTCGCTCGTAGGTGTTTGATAAGGCATCCCCGCGGTTTGATAGTCAATAATATATTGATGCGGAATCAAAAATCATCGGTTCCCGGGAACTTGTCCAATCCTAGGGAATCCTAGGGAATATTATCAACTCTAGCTCCTCAATAACTGCGTATCCTATTTGAATCTGACTTTTCGTACGTGCAATCGTTTGTAGGTCGTTCGTAGGTGTTTGATAACGCATCCTCGACGTTTGATAGTCAATAATATGTTGATACGGAATCAAGTATCATCGGTTCCCGAGAATTTGTCCAGTTCTAGGGAATTTGATCAACCCTAGCTCCTCAATAACTGCATATACCATTCGAATTTGATTTTTCTCACCTGCAATCGATTGTAGGTCGTTCGTAGGTGTTTGATAAGGCATCCCCGCGGTTTGATAGTCAATAATATATTGATGCGGAATCAAAAATCATCGGTTCCCGGGAACTTGTCCAATCCTAGGGAATCCTAGGGAATATTATCAACTCTAGCTCCTCAATAACTGCGTATCCTATTTGAATCTGACTTTTCGTACGTGCAATCGTTTGTAGGTCGTTCGTAGGTGTTTGATAACGCATCCTCGACGTTTGATAGTCAATAATATATTGATGCGGGATCAAAAATCATCGGTTCCCGGGAACTTGTCCAGTTCTAGGGAATTTGATCCACCCTAGCTCCTCAATAACTGCATATACCATTTGAATCTGACTTTTCGTACGTGCAATTGTTTGTAGGTCGTTCGTAGGTGTTTGATAACGCATCCTCGACGTTTGATAGTCAATAATATATTGATGCGGACTCAAAAATCATCGGTTCCCGGGAACTTGTCCAGTTTTAGGAAATTCGATCCACCCTAGCTCCTCAATAACTGCATATGCCGTTCGAATTTGACTTTTCTCACCTGCAATCGATTGTAGGTCGTTCGTAGGTGTTTGATAAGGCATCCCCGCGGTTTGATAGTCAATAATATATTGATGCGGAATCAAAAATCATCGGTTCCCAGGAACTTGTCCATTCCTAGACCTATGTAAAGTTAGCCGGTAACTTGATTATTTTTCAATCTTTTATATACCAAACGATTGCTCCTTAATTGCTCTTGATTGCTCCGCTAATTTCGTTTATTGCTCCAGTCTAGTTTTTGAGAAAAAATGAAAAAACGAAATTCGGATCTTCTATGTTAAAATGCCGGCTAAATTCAAATATAGGTTTCGACTAAACGGATGGAGATACGACGTTCTACATGGAACTAAAAAATTGCTCCCCTGATTCTCTCAATTGCTCCACCCTTTCTTTTAACTGCTCTCTCTCAGTTTTTAAGAAAAATAGATAATAAGGTACGAGTTCGTCCAACATAACCTCGCTATCATATGACAGGTTATCTCGAACTACACTGGAGCATCGATTGAGTTGACAATAAATGCCGAGAAGAATATGAATCAATCGCTCCTCGTCTGCTCTTAATTGCTCCACCCTTTCTTTCAACTGCTCTCTTAGTTTCCGAAAATTGAAATAATCAACGCGACCTAGACGATGCATAACCCGTTTTCAGTGTAGTTCGAAATCACCTGTCATATGATAGCGAGGTTATGTTGGCCGAACTCGTACCTTATTATTTAATTTACTTAAAAATTGAAAGCAGACGAGGAGCAATTGATTCATGATTTTTTCAATATTTATAGTCAACTTGATCGATGTCTCAGTGTAACTCGAAATTCGCTATTATATGATAGAGAGGTTATGTTGGACGAACTCGTACCTCATTATCTATTTTTCTCAAAAACTAAGAGAGAGCAGTTAAAAGAAAGGGTGGAGCAATTGAGAGAATCAGGGGAGCAATTTTTTAGTTCCATGTAGAACGTCGTATCTCCATCCGTTTAGTCGAAACCTATATTTGAATTTAGCCGGCATTTTAACATAGAAGATCCGAATTTCGTTTTTTCATTTTTTCTCAAAAACTAGACTGGAGCAATAAACGAAATTAGCGGAGCAATCAAGAGCAATTAAGGAGCAATCGTTTGGTATATAAAAGATTGAAAAATAATCAAGTTACCGGCTAACTTTACATAGGTCTAGGATTGGACAAGTTCCCGGGAACCGATGATTTTTGATTCCGCATCAATATATTATTGACTATCAAACCGCGGGGATGCCTTATCAAACCCCTACGAACGACCTACAATCGATTGCAGGTGAGAAAAGTCAAATTCGAATGGCATATGCAGTTATTGAGGAGCTAGGGTGGATCAAATTCCCTAAAACTGGACAAGTTCCCGGGAACCGATGATTTTTGATTCCGCATCAATATATTATTGACTATCAAACGTCGAGGATGCGTTATCAAACACCTACGAACGACCTACAAACGATTGCACGTACGAAAAGTCAGATTCAAATAGGATACGCAGTTATTGAGGAGCTAGAGTTGATAATATTCCCTAGGATTCCCTAGGATTGGACAAGTTCCCGGGAACCGATGATTTTTGATTCCGCATCAATATATTATTGACTATCAAACCGCGGGGATGCCTTATCAAACACCTACGAGCGACCTACAATCGATTGCAGGTGAGAAAAGTCAAATTCGAATGGTATATGCAGTTATTGAGGAGCTAGGGTTGATCAAATTCCCTAGAACTGGACAAGTTCTCGGGAACCGATGATATTTGATTCCGTATCAACATATTATTGACTATCAAACTGCGGGGATGCGTTATCAAACACTCACGAAAGACCTACAAACGATTGCATGTTAGGAGAATGAGATTTCAGTTCGAAACAACAAATAAGGTCACGATTTCTGTTCAGTAGTTATCTGGGGAAAACTATCCTAGGGAAATTCCTTAGGACTACTCTATAATTTATAATTTTAAATTGATTTGCGAATGATCCTTTGGTTATTTAACGTCGGGAATGCGATATTCAGCACCTACAAACGACCTACAAACGATCGCGTGTGATAACAATTATATTTGATAACCATTTACGATTAGTGAGGGGCCAACTTAAATTAATTCCCTAGACGAATTTGTTTTCTATTTTATAGATAAACTATTGACTATCAAACGTCGCGGATAGAATATCAATCACCTACGAACGACCTGCAATCGATTAAAAAAAAAATTAATTCAATCGGGGTAGATGAGGGGCTAAATATATGGAGCTAAGATCGTGTAGCGAATACATAAATCCGATTGTGGTAGTCGCGAAGAAAAATGGAGATATACGGTTAGTACTTGATGCTCGTTTTATCAACAAATTGATAATACCGGATAGAGACTGTGCTCAATCTACTGAGGCACTCTTTCAAAAATGTGGAAACGCAAAATTGATGTCAAGTTTAGATTTAACCGCAAGTTTTTGGCAAGTACCTTTGCAAGTAGAATCAAGAAAATACACAGCTTTCATGTTTGAAGGTAAAACATATCAATTTAAAGTAACTCCATACGGGTTGAACACTAGTCTAGCTAGTTTAGTTCGGACATTAGACATTATACTACAAGAAGTAGCACATTTTACTATAAATTTCGTTGATGATATACTATGCACATCAGGATCGGTCGAAGACCATTTAAAACATTTAGAGCAACTTTTCGATACTTTCCAAAAACATAACTTAACACTTAATTTCCAAAAGTCCAAATTCTTTAGAAAAGAAGTTGAATTTTTGGGACACAAGATAACAGAAGACGGTATAAAACCCCAATCTGATAAAATCATGGCTATAAAAAACTTTCCTACACCTAAAAATGTAAAACAATTGAAAGGATTTCTAGGACTAGCGAACTATTATAACAAATTTACAAAAGACTATTCTGAACTAACATATCCACTTTTAAAGTTACTACGAAAAGAAGTAAAATGGAATCGGACGGAAGAAATCAACAATAGCTTCATCAAAATAAAAGAATTATTTTGCGAAACAATGATTGTTCACCATCCTGATCCAAAAGCTAAGTATTATTTAGAATGTGATGCAAGCAATTATGCAATTGGGGGTATGTTATACCAGATAGATAAAAATAATGAACAAAAAATCGTAGGTTTTGCGAGTAGAACGCTTAAGGGGGCTGAACTAGGATATTTCACTACGGAAAAAGAATTGCTAGCAATAGTTTATTCACTTGAAAAGATCAGGACGTTCATTATAGGCGCGGAACTAATTATTCGAAGTGACCATAAAGCACTTACATTCGTTTTAACTTGTAGGTTAACTAGCTCAAGGTTGACCAGATGGGTGTTGTACATACAAAACTATGATTTTAAAATAGAATACATAAAAGGCAAGGATAATGTCATAGCTGATATACTCAGTAGATTCCCACCGGAACAGAATCAGGAAGAAAGCGCAGTGAATCCAGTCGAAGTAGTCGCGAAACTAGCAAAAAGGGTCAGCGGTGATCTGATGAAAAAACTCCGTTCTTTGGCGAAGTTACAAAAGGCGGATCTCCGGATTGCTGATCTGATAGAGAAGGGAATAACGAACAATAGATTAAAATACGAATATAAAGATGACATATTGTATCATAAAGAAGTAGGGGGCAAATTGAAAGTATATTTACCAGAATCAATCGTTAAAACACTAATCCTTGAATGCCATGAAATTTATGGACATGTAGGATCAGCAAAATGTTATCAGTTGTTACGAGAAGGATTTTACTATCCTAAATTTGGTAAGATAATACGGAAGGAACTAGCTCGCTGCATTCTATGTCAAAAATGTAAGGTGACAAATTGTTACAGTTACTCAAATATGCAAAATATCATATCTGCTGGCGTAGGAGACTTAATCTCTATAGATTTTTTTGGTCCACTACCTACAAGCCGTGGAAACTACAGGTGGTTGTTAGTCGTGATTGATGCATTTAGTAAGTACGTGAAATTGTACCCACTAAGAATCGCCAACGCGCAATCCACCATTCGCAGCATATTCGACAAATACATACCAGAATTAGGGAAACCTAAAAGGATACAATTTGATCATGGTACACAATTTACCTCAGTAAAATGGTTAGATAAGTTAAAAGACGAAAATGTAACGCCGATATTCTCCTCTATACGACACCCACAGGGTAACATAGTAGAAAGAGTAAATCGAGAAATCGGTAGGTTTTTTAGAACATTCATCACTGACAAACATACCGATTGGATAAAATGGTTAGGCGTCATAGAATCATGCATGAATGAAGTATATCATGACACAACCGGTTTTGCACCGTGTGAACTACAAAAACAGGAAAAACCTAAAAGATTTTGGGGGGATTACATATTTGAAAATAAATACGACTTGCCATATGAGTAAAAACTCAGGCTAGCGAAAGAAAATATAAAAGAGAGAGGAAAATATCGTGCGGATCGTTATAATGCAACACACAAAATGTCTAGTTTTGAAATAAATGATCTAGTGTTTGTGCGTGCGTTAAATGTATCAGATTCACAAAACAAAAAAATGGCTAAGTTTTTTGCAATTTATGAAGGGCCGTATAGAATAAAAGGCCAAGTCGGTGAAGCTACGTTTGTTCTAGAGAATCCGATAAATCTCAAAGAGCGTGGACGATTCCACGTAAATATGTTTAAGCATTATATTAGCTAAACGTTTGAGTAGAAGAAACTAGGAAAATAAATGTAAGAAGTGACTAGAGACAATGGACTTAATCCGAGCTGTCAATCTATTTGGGCGTGATCGATATATTCAAAATACGACAATTGTAAGATGCGACTATATAAAGCGACATGCTAGATCAGCTAATCCAGTAAATTCAGACAACATGACGTCGTATGGTTACATTAGCGTACAAGAGAAAGAGGTGCAAACTTACCGTGAAGATGAAGATGTGCCGATTGAAGATACGGATCGATTAATCTATCCCTCAGGATTTTTCGTCAGCGGTGGAGGTAGATCTCGCCCTGGTAGAGACACGATGACACCGAAACCTGGAAGATGCCTAGGAATAAAAAGAAAGTTTAAGAAACAAAATTTCGACAATAACAACAATAAAATTGATCAAATGTTAATTGATAGCCACGACTTACCTTTGGAAAAGGTTGAAGAGATCAAGGAAGATCTTTTGCGCGAACTAGATAATTTAACGCAAAAGAAGAAGTGCAAGTCATTACCGATTATCATTGAAGATGTCATACTCGAGGACTTTCAACGGATACGCTGGAATGGAGATGACATCAGGGATGAACGGAAGGACGTGGACCTAAGCCTGAGATGGCGATAGAAGGATTTAGGGATCACCGAGAAAACCAAGGAGGAGAAATTAGAGTATAAACGGAAAATGCATCTCTGGATAGACTCACTGAGGCCACCACCTCCTCCAAAACCGAAAACTGAGGAAGTGCCGGTGATAAAAAAGCAGCACGCACCACCAACACTACCGAAGGTGCTAAGGACTCAGAGCGTCGCCGTTGCAGGACCGTCGCGACCACAACTGGCACCATTTATACCGCCAGAAATACCGGATTATGTCATTAAAAAGGATCCGAGTGATCCACTAGGCCTCAAACAACTATAAGAACACTCACGAATATAACACAGTAAATCAAAATTTAAAACCACCGATCATGTCACCAATAAAACAAAACTTCAGGAAAATCAACCGGTCCGCTCGAGGATCAAACGCTAACTAAAATTCATCAAGCGAAGCTCCTTTATAAAAGGGACGGAAAAGCGTCAAAGATGCAGAAGTTCACTTGATGAAAGGGGGCAATGTAACATACTAGCTGAATAAATGCGATAATAGTTCAGCTGAAATAATGAGAACGAAGGAGTAGAGGATTATACTAATCCTCTACGCTCGACCATATGGTGACGTCACACGAGAAGGTGGGGATAGCGACTATATAAGAAGCGCCGACATCGAGCACAGCAGCGTTAGTCGGTAGAGCACCACAGCGACTCAATAGTAAAATCATTGTCTAGCATTAGGACGTCTAGTCCTGATGACTAATATAACTTCATTTCAAAAATAACTTCATGCGGAGTAGATAAAGCATCACTTCGACATAAATCACACAAAATCGATGAGAATAGAATGGGAGATATTAGAGAATAAATTCATCTGATAAATGTAATAGCGTCTAGCAATTATATTTAATATAAATTCAAGAATAGAGTCAAACAAGCATAGATCACAACATATTGCCGAACAAACGAAAGTGTTAGGATTAAGGATAGAGTAGACAGGATTTGTAAACTAGAATTAAATGCATTTTCTTATCATTTAAACACATGCTGGCTCTTTAACCGACATTTCAGCTCTGACTCCTATCCTAAATCATTTCCTTCCCTAAAAAGCCAACAGGGACCAGCTTTGTATCGTATCCAAGTGCGTACGGCGTTGGGATTAATTTCTCCGCGTCCGAGGGCCAAGGAGATCGATTCCGAGTCTGAGACACGGTCTTGGAATCTCACGATTCCCGGATCCTAGAAATATAGCTTTTGCAGTAGGAAAAGTAGGCTTGGATTAATTTCCCGGCTCTACTAGTTAGGAGATATCTCGGCTTTGGTTTTATACCCGAGTCCGATCGTTGACGGCTTTGATAGTTAATTCTATCCAAGTCCGAGTTTGATTTAAATTCACAAGGTTAGATAGGTAGCTTTTGGTGGAGTACCCATCCTTTTCCCTGCCTTTCGACCTGAAAGAAAAGCCCAATTTTATAAATACTCTTCTTGGTAAAGAACTCACACTAACTGCGGGTATCTCTACAGCTTTCGAGCCTGAGACACCCACGAAAAGTTACAATATATATATATGTTCATGAAATGGTGTTTGCGAGGACGATGAAAAGTTGGATTTTTTTCGGTGTACGTAAGCTAGTATGAGCCATATGAACACAAGGCCATGGAAAAATTTCAATTTCCCCTTGGTAGATACGATATACACCATGGGTCCGTTTTTTACCTAAAGGTGTTTATGAGGACTGTCCCCGTAATTGGGACTTTATATCCGTCTTCGGCCGTCAAATAGTGTTTATGAGTACCGTCCCCACAACAACCAGTGCATGATTGAACTTTTTTCCTTAACTGGGAGCACGATGAAAAGTTGGAGATTTTTCGGTATACGTAAGCTAGGATGAGCCATATGAACACAAGGCCATGAGAAAAATTGAATTTTTTCCTGGCGAGAACAATATACACCATGGGTCCTTTTTTTATCAGAAGGTATTTCTGAGGACGTCCCCGTAATTCCGAATTTGTATCCGTTTTCGACCGTTGAATAGTGTTTATGAGTCCCGTCCCCACAACAACCAGTGCATAACTGAACATCTTCTCTTGACTTGACCTCAATACCCAGAGACCAACAGCAAACTTAACAGTTGGCTGGAATTATCGTGGAAATAGGAGGAAAATGCAGTCGAATGAAATTATATCAGTCAGTGGACGATGGATGAGAAGCGGTGGAAATTCATTTTTCTAGTATCTCAGGTTAGAATGAATCGCGAAAGTTCATCACGATACCGATGATACAGCTGATCAGGATGGTGTTTATTCTTGTCAGAGATACTGAGGGAAGTGATTTCTTCTGATTCACAATGAGTGAGGAACGAAATGAAGTTCTCGATACTGAGTTGTATTTATGGGGACAGTCTCCGTAAACACCGTTTAATACCTGAAAATAGGTATACAATTGTGATTTCGGGAAGCGAACGGTCCTTGTAACCACATTTTAATAAGATAAGATTCCTTTTTGTCGATAGAAACAAAAAATAGAAAAAAAATGGATACAAAGAAAATTATGAAAAAATTTACAAAAAAATAATAATTAATAAGAAGGTTACAACTGATTATAATTATTGATATTCCAAAAAATAATTCGTTTTTACTCTCTCTCGTAAAATTTATCATTTGTGGGTTACGACATTTGACACTTAGGCCATCGATATATGAACAACGACACTGAGCTGCCGATGAAAAGCAATCTGAACAGTCAGAAAAATTATATGGAGAGACGCTTCAATTTGATTATATCGGTAAGTGAAACATCGATGCCAAGCCGTGGAGATTCATTTTGCTGGTATCTCGGGTCAGAATGAATCGCGATACCAGAAAAACGATTCTGATGATACGGGTGATGAGTATAGTGTTTATTCTCATCAGAGGTACTGAGAGAAGTAATCCTCTGATTTACAGTAAATCAAGAAAGGATATATAGTTTTCGATACAGGGTGTGACTTATGGGGACGGTCCCCGTAAACACCGTTAAACACCTGAAAACGGGTGTACAATTGTAATTTCGCATTTTGATAGAATACGACACGTGAAGTATATATACCACACGGCAAACTGTTCTCCAGCTATCGAAGTGAGACTCGACCCAAGCTAACATATATGAAAACCGCCACTTAGCTGCCGATGAAAAGCAAGCTGAACAGTCAGCTATGATTAGTCAAAAAATTATATAGAAAGGCGCTTCAATTGAATCATATCAGTGAGTCAAAAATGGATGCCAAGCCGTGGAGGATCGTTTTTCCGGTATCTCGAGTGAGAATAAATCGCGAAGGTTCATCACGATACTGATTATACTCATGATTATGGTGATCCGTAAAGTGTTTATTCTTATCAGACAAACTGAGAAAAGTGATCCTTTGACTTACAATGAGTTGAGGAAGGAATATAGTTTTCGATACAGGGTGGTACCTATGGGCACGGTCCCCGTACACACCGTTAAACACCAGAAAACGGGTGTACAATTGTAATTTCGGGGACCGGACGGTCCTTGTAACCACCTTTTGATAAAATACGACACGTGAAGTATATATACCACACGGCAAACTGTTCTCCAGCTATCGAAGTAAGACTCGACCCAAGCTAACATTTATGAAGACCGACACTTGGCTGCCGATGAAAAGCAAGCTAAACAGTCAGCTATGGTCGATTAAAAAATTATATGAAAAGGCGCTCCAATTGAATCATATAAGTGGGTCGAGAATTGGTGTTCAGCCGTGGAGAATTGTTTTTCTAGTATCTCGGGTCAGAATGAATCGCGAAAGTTCATCACGATTCTAATGATACGGGTGATCAGTATGGTGTTCTTTCTCATCAGAAATACTGAGAGAAGTAATCCTCTGATTTACAGTAAGTCGAGAAAGAAATATAGTTTTCGATACAGGGTGTTACTAATGGAGACGGTCCCCGTAAACACCGTTTAACACCTGAAAACGGGTGTACAATTGTAATTTCGGGGACCGAACGGTCCTTGTGACCACCTTTTGATAAAATACGACACGCGGTGTATGTATACCACACGGCAAACTGTTCTTCAGCTATCGAAGTAAGACCCGACCCAAGCTAACATATATGGAGACCGACACTTAGCTGCCGATGAAAGGAAAGCTAAACAGTCAGCTATAGTCAATTAAAAAATCATCCGAAAAGACGCTCCAATTTAATCACATAAGTTGGTCAAGAATTCGATGTTCCGCCGTGGAGAATCGTTTTTCTAGTATCTCGGGTCAGAATGAATCGCGAAATTTCATCACGATAGTGATCATACAGGTGATCAGGAGAGAGTTTATTTACATCAGAGATACTGAGAGAAGTAATCCTCTGATTTACAGTAAGTCGAGAAAGAAATATAGTTCTCGATACAGGGTGTTACTGATGGGGACGGTCCCCGTAAACACCGTTTAACACCTGAAAACAGGTATACAATTGTAATTTCGGGGACCGGACGGTCCTTGTAACCACCTTTTGATCAAATACGACACGTGGTGTATATATACCACACGGCCAGCGCTGGCGACTTTTGCGTGGATGGTGTGGAGCACTCCACACCCTGAATGCCTACCGTGTGGATATCCCACACCCTAAAGCCTCGTTTCAAAATTTAAATTTTTGGATGGATTTTGAAAATGTTTTGATAAAAACAAGTATCCAAAATGGTCCGAAAGCAAGCATATTATATTTTCCTATAATCAACACTAACAAGCCCCGATTGAGTCGTCTCCCCCCCCCCCCCCCCCCCCATCGACTGAGCTACTCCACACCCTGAAATTTCGTAAGTCGCCGGCCTTGCACACGGCAAACTGTTCTCCAGCTATCGAAGTAAGACCTGACGCGAGCTAACTTATATGAAGACCGACATTCGGCTGCCGATAAAAAGCAAGCTAAACAGTCAGCTATGGTCAATTGAAAAATTATATGAAAAGGCGTTCCAATTTAATCATGTAAGTTGGTCGAGAATTGACGTTCAGCAGTGGAGAATCGTTTTTGCTAGTATCTCGGGTCAGAATAAATCGCGAAAGTTCATCACGATACTAATGCTACGGGTGATCAGTATAGTGTTCATTCTTATCACAGATACTGAGAGAAGTAATCCTCATTCCCCTGATTTACAGTCAGTCGAGAAAGGAATATAGTTTTCGATACAGGGTGTTACTTATGGGGACGATCCTCGTAAACACCGTTAAACACCTGGAAACGGGTGTACCATTGTAATTTCGGGGACCGGACGTTCCTTGTAACCACCTTTTGATAAATTGCGACGCGTGGTGTATACGTGGCATTCTGGTGTATATGTGACCTGGTCCTGACCCTCGACCGCTCAGATCTGGTCCACGATTTTTTGTATCATTCTTCTGACTTCAAATAGCAATCAGAATTTTACGCATATTTTTCAAATTAAATTTGAGCGCATCATGAATTTTCAAAGTATTTTCTTCAACACCTCGATGGCCGTGGTCGAAAAATCTGAAAAGATTCTTAAAAATTTTGTGTCAGATATGAACATTTTTGTACCAACATTTATCATGTTTGGGTTTTGGCTTCAACCTGTTTTTTCAGCTTTCTAATCTGATATAACGTTAATAATCCAGAAAAAAAATAAATAAAATGTTCAAAAAATCTTAAAAAAATTTCCAGAAATCCTTGGCTGTCGTTAGAAATATTCAAGCAGCAGTCCACGGTGTATTGATCTCCGCTCCTATTTTTTCGAACTTTTTCGTCGTAAAGAATTGAAAAAATAGGTTCAAGCGAAAGTCCAGACAATACGAATTTTGGTTTAAAAATTTTCATTCTCGACACATAATTTTTGAGAATTTTTTTCAGATTTTTCGAACACGGCCATCGAGGTGTTGAAAAAAAAACTTCGAAAATTCATGACGCACTCAAATTTGTTTTTAAAAATCTGAAAAAAAATCTGATTGCTATCTAGAGTCAGAAGAATGATACACAAAATCGCGGACCAGATCTAAGAGGTCGAGGGTCAGGACCAGGTTAATTTGGCATGGAATACCCCATATATACCACACGGCAAACTATTCTCCGGCTCTCGAAGTAAGACCTGATACAAGTTAACACACCGTGACATTCTGTGGATGCGGCTCAGCAGAGATACCAACCCAAAACTCGTTAGCAGTTTAATAACTCACTAGATTTTCCTAATCGATTATTTTTGGTACGCGATTAATCGACTGACTCAATTATTTTTCTTCACGATCGTTTTTTTTTTTTTTTCAAAGTACTGTCAACAACGTACAGTAATGTTCATTAATGGGTTCCCAGTGACTAACTGTTTTTTTCGGACTTTTTCGGATACCAGCAATAAAATAATATTATATTACTTTTATAAGGGGTCATAATTATTATTATTATAATTTCGGCTATCAGCACATCAAATACGACTAGAATGGAGTCTCGTTTCCGAAAAAGTCCGAAAAAAACAGTTAGCCACTAGGAACCCATTAATGAACATTACTGTTCATTAATGGCTTCGCGGTGGCTAACTGTTTTTTCGGACTTTTTCGGATACAATCAATAAAATAATATTACATTATTTTTATAAGGTGTCATAATTATTATTATTATAATTTCGACTATCGGCACATGAAATACGACTAGAATGGAGTCTCGTTTCCGAAAAAGTCCAAAAAAAAAAAAAAAACAGTTAGCTACCGCGAAGCCATTAATGAACATTACTGTACTGTGATATGCTTTCATAAAATCGGCAGAGATATTATGTGGAAGATAGTTTTGTTTTTTATATTTACCGCTAATCAGCGATTCCAGGGGGGCCATAAAAAGACTCCTTTCGCAGCTATCGCAGCATCTCCACGAGCAATTCTCATCTTTCGACGCTGAATTCTGCCTTCACGACTCGCGTTGTGAGGTAGAACTTCGGCGATACGAATGCGCCCCACGTCCTTGACTTCACAGTACGAATCAGCATTTCGTCCGACTTTGATACCTAAGACATCCATGACTTGGAGATAAGATTTAGCGGGTGGGCTTCAAAGTCACGAATGACTTAGGTCCCGAATGACCCTAAGTTCCGAATTTTCGAAGTCGCGACCGTTCATTGTTGGTCTCTCCTTTGCAGATGCAGAAATCTTGAAGGTCATCATTCGCATAGCAAAAGCGGACCTAATATTCACTTCGTATGCGGTTGCAATATGTGGGCAAGGGGGAACACTTCGGGGCTCATGGAAAAGACCCTCTATTTTCAGTTTGAACCCGAGACCACGAGTAGATGTTTTCGAGATTTTGGTTGTTTGTGCAAAAATATACGATTCAATAACAAAATAATTCCAAATCTTTCTCACCGTGAGAACGTCTGTAACTATTTAAATTTTCTGCGACCCACCACTCTTGGGGTTTTTATGGAAATTTCAGTGAATTACGTTTTAATTATAATTTTCTAATGATCGCAGCGAATATTATTACTCTTCGTTGGCACATAAACGTTGGTCTGCATATATTAGGTTGGGTAAGGTTCTATTTCGATAGCCGAAGAACAGTCCGCCGTGTAGTATATATGGGGCATTCGGCGCCATCTCAACCTGGGTCTGACCCTCGACCCATTCGGTTTGATCCGTAATTTTTCATATGGTTGTTCTAGCTTTCGAGCGCATGCTGATTTTTTTTCAGTTTTTTATTATCAAATTTGTTCAAATCAAAATATAAAATCACTTTAAAAAATCACATGAAAGGACACTTTTTAGAAATCTGAAAAAATTCTCGAAAGTCCTGCATTCGATCCCAAGAATTTTGGCGTGGGTACCAGAGTGGGCAAACGTTCGCTTCTATCCGTAATCCGCGATTTCTTGAGAAAAAAAAATGCGAAATTCAGTTCACGGCAGGTAGTTGAAAAATTCTTGAAAAATTCTGAAAAATCAGGAGTTACCTACATATAAAAATGTTCAAGCAATTATTGCTCACAGTGAACTGACATTGACGTTTATTCTTTATTTGTTATTTTTTTCCGGAAAATTGCGAATTACAGATCGACGCCTCAACGTAGAACTATGATATCTCAAATTGTGGTAGAAAAACATGATATCTCAAATTGTGGTAGGAAAACATGATATCTCAAATTGTGGTAGAAAAACATGATATCTCGAGTTGAAGTCGAAAACTATGCTATCTCGCTAGCACAATTTTATTTTTTGATTTTAGGTTGGTAATAGCTCGAGATGATAGTATGTATTTCTGTTCAAACCCTTTACATGTGAAATTGGTGGAGGGTGGGTATTGCTTATGAGACTTATTCTGCAAAAATGAGGAAATATTTGAACAAGTCCATACACAAAAAATATATTTATTGAAACTATTTTAACACGTTGCCATTGCTACTGATAATAATAATAGTCACTGTAACGTAATAAGGTAACTCTCATGACATATTCGTCAAGCTTAGTTTTTACAGAACTAATTAAACTCAACCGATAAGGTCGTCATAGAAGGACCTGCAACGTTCTGGGATAAGTCCTTTTTCACAGAGAGCTAACAGGTCCTTTTTCTTATTTGCGTCCAACTGAATTTTTTCTCCATATACAGCTGTGAGAACGTGATTTTGACAATCGTCTTTTTCGCATGTTACGGAACGTGCTTGTGGTTGCTCATCGTAATTATACTTAAATTCAACCATTTCACTGCCAGGATTAAATGTTATCTCTCGCAATTGAGATATTTTGATGATCTTCCAATTATGTTTCGCTGCAAGAGCTGAAAACGCAAAGATTTCAGTTTGCTGAACCTCGTATACCGTGTAAATTTTTGGCCAAATCCGTCCCGTTTGACGTGGACTGACTCATATGAAGAAAAAATTCAGTTGGACGCAAATAAGAAAAAGGACCTGTTAGCTCTCTGTGAAAAAGGACTTATCCCAGAACGTTGCAGGTCCTTCTATGACGACCTTATCGGTTGAGTTTAATTAGTTCTGTAAAAACTAAGCTTGACGGATATGTCATGAGAGTTACCTTATTACGTTACAGTGACTATTATTATTATCAGTAGCAATGGCAACGTGTTAAAATAGTTTGAATAAATATATTTTTTGTGTATGGACTTGTTCAAATATTTCCTCATTTTTGCAGAATAAGTCTCATAAGCAATACCCACCCTCCACCAATTTCACATGTAAAGGGTTTGAACAGAAATTATATACTATCATCTCGAGCTATTACCAACCTAAAATCAAAAAATAAAATTGTGCTAGCGAGATAGCATAGTTTTCGACTTCAACTCGAGATATCATGTTTTTCTACCACAATTTGAGATATCATGTTTTCCTACCACAATTTGATATATCATGTTTTTCTACCACAATTTGAGATATCATAGTTCTACGTTGAGGCGTCGATCTGTAATTCGCAATTTTCCGGAAAAAAATAACAAATAAAGAATAAACGTCAATGTCAGTTCACTGTGAGCAATAATTGCTTGAACATTTTTATATGTAGGTAACTCCTGATTTTTCAGAATTTTTCAAGAATTTTTCAACTACCTGCCGTGAACTGAATTTCGCATTTTTTTTTCTCAAGAAATCGCGGATTACGGATAGAAGCGAACGTTTGCCCACTCTGGTACCCACGCCAAAATTCTTGGGATCGAATGCAGGACTTTCGAGAATTTTTTCAGATTTCTAAAAAGTGTCCTTTCATGTGATTTTTTAAAGTGATTTTATATTTTGATTTGAACAAATTTGATAATAAAAAACTGAAAAAAAATCAGCATGCGCTCGAAAGCTAGAACAACCATATGAAAAATTACGGATCAAACCGAATGGGTCGAGGGTCAGACCCAGGTTGAGATGGCGCCGAATGCCCCATATATACTACACGGCGGACTGTTCTTCGGCTATCGAAATAGAACCTTACCCAACCTAATATATGCAGACCAACGTTTATGTGCCAACGAAGAGTAATAATATTCGCTGCGATCATTAGAAAATTATAATTAAAACGTAATTCACTGAAATTTCCATAAAAACCCCAAGAGTGGTGGGTCGCAGAAAATTTAAATAGTTACAGACGTTCTCACGGTGAGAAAGATTTGGAATTATTTTGTTATTGAATCGTATATTTTTGCACAAACAACCAAAATCTCGAAAACATCTACTCGTGGTCTCGGGTTCAAACTGAAAATAGAGGGTCTTTTCCATGAGCCCCGAAGTGTTCCCCCTTGCCCACATATTGCAACCGCATACGAAGTGAATATTAGGTCCGCTTTTGCTATGCGAATGATGACCTTCAAGATTTCTGCATCTGCAAAGGAGAGACCAACAATGAACGGTCGCGACTTCGAAAATTCGGAACTTAGGGTCATTCGGGACCTAAGTCATTCGTGACTTTGAAGCCCACCCGCTAAATCTTATCTCCAAGTCATGGATGTCTTAGGTATCAAAGTCGGACGAAATGCTGATTCGTACTGTGAAGTCAAGGACGTGGGGTGCATTCGTATCGCCGAAGTTCTACCTCACAACGCGAGTCGTGAAGGCAGAATTCAGCGTCGAAAGATGAGAATTGCTCGTGGAGATGCTGCGATAGCTGCGAAAGGAGTCTTTTTATGGCCCCCCTGGAATCGCTGATTAGCGGTAAATATAAAAAACAAAACTATCTTCCACATAATATCTCTGCCGATTTTATGAAAGCATATCACAGTACAGTAATGTTCATTAATGGCTTCGCGGTAGCTAACTGTTTTTTTTTTTTTTTTGGACTTTTTCGGAAACGAGACTCCATTCTAGTCGTATTTCATGTGCCGATAGTCGAAATTATAATAATAATAATTATGACACCTTATAAAAATAATGTAATATTATTTTATTGATTGTATCCGAAAAAGTCCGAAAAAACAGTTAGCCACCGCGAAGCCATTAATGAACAGTAATGTTCATTAATGGGTTCCTAGTGGCTAACTGTTTTTTTCGGACTTTTTCGGAAACGAGACTCCATTCTAGTCGTATTTGATGTGCTGATAGCCGAAATTATAATAATAATAATTATGACCCCTTATAAAAGTAATATAATATTATTTTATTGCTGGTATCCGAAAAAGTCCGAAAAAAACAGTTAGTCACTGGGAACCCATTAATGAACATTACTGTACGTTGTTGACAGTACTTTGAAAAAAAAAAAAAAACGATCGTGAAGAAAAATAATTGAGTCAGTCGATTAATCGCGTACCAAAAATAATCGATTAGGAAAATCTAGTGAGTTATTAAACTGCTAACGAGTTTTGGGTTGGTATCTCTGCTGAGCCGCATCCACAGAATGTCACGGTGTGTTAACTTGTATCAGGTCTTACTTCGAGAGCCGGAGAATAGTTTGCCGTGTGGTATATATGGGGTATTCCATGCCAAATTAACCTGGTCCTGACCCTCGACCTCTTAGATCTGGTCCGCGATTTTGTGTATCATTCTTCTGACTCTAGATAGCAATCAGATTTTTTTTCAGATTTTTCAAAACAAATTTGAGTGCGTCATGAATTTTCGAAGTTTTTTTTTCAACACCTCGATGGCCGTGTTCGAAAAATCTGAAAAAAATTCTCAAAAATTATGTGTCGAGAATGAAAATTTTTAAACCAAAATTCGTATTGTCTGGACTTTCGCTTGAACCTATTTTTTCAATTCTTTACGACGAAAAAGTTCGAAAAAATAGGAGCGGAGATCAATACACCGTGGACTGCTGCTTGAATATTTCTAACGACAGCCAAGGATTTCTGGAAATTTTTTTAAGATTTTTTGAACATTTTATTTATTTTTTTTCTGGATTATTAACGTTATATCAGATTAGAAAGCTGAAAAAACAGGTTGAAGCCAAAACCCAAACATGATAAATGTTGGTACAAAAATGTTCATATCTGACACAAAATTTTTAAGAATCTTTTCAGATTTTTCGACCACGGCCATCGAGGTGTTGAAGAAAATACTTTGAAAATTCATGATGCGCTCAAATTTAATTTGAAAAATATGCGTAAAATTCTGATTGCTATTTAAAGTCAGAAGAATGATACAAAAAATCGTGGACCAGATCTGAGCGGTCGAGGGTCAGGACCAGGTCACATATACACCAGAATGCCACGTATACACCACGCGTCGCAATTTATCAAAAGGTGGTTACAAGGAACGTCCGGTCCCCGAAATTACAATGGTACACCCGTTTCCAGGTGTTTAACGGTGTTTACGAGGATCGTCCCCATAAGTAACACCCTGTATCGAAAACTATATTTCTTTCTCGACTTACTGTAAATCAGAGGATTACTTCTCTCAGTATTTCTGATGAGAAAGAACACCATACTGATCACCCGTATCATTAGAATCGTGATGAACTTTCGCGATTCATTCTGACCCGAGATACTAGAAAAACAATTCTCCACGGCTGAACACCAATTCTCGACCCACTTATATGATTCAATTGGAGCGCCTTTTCATATAATTTTTTAATCGACCATAGCTGACTGTTTAGCTTGCTTTTCATCAGCAGCCAAGTGTCGGTCTTCATAAATGTTAGCTCGGGACGAGTCTTACTTCGATAGCTGGAGAACAGTTTGCCGTGTGGTATATATACTTCACGTGTCGTATTTTATCAAAAGGTGGTTACAAGGACCGTCCGGTCCCCGAAATTACAATTGTACACCCGTTTTCTGGTGTTTAACGGTGTGTACGGGGACCGTGCCCATAGGTACCACCCTGTATCGAAAACTATATTCCTTCCTCAACTCATTGTAAGTCAAAGGATCACTTTTCTCAGTTTGTCTGATAAGAATAAACACTTTACGGATCACCATAATCATGAGTATAATCAGTATCGTGATGAACCTTCGCGATTTATTCTCACTCGAGATACCGGAAAAACGATTCTCCACGGCTTGGCATCCATTTTTGACTCACTGATATGATTCAATTGAAGCGCCTTTCTATATAATTTTTTGACTAATCATAGCTGACTGTTCAGCTTGCTTTTCATCGGCAGCTAAGTGGCGGTTTTCATATATGTTAGCTTGGGTCGAGTCTCACTTCGATAGCTGGAGAACAGTTTGCCGTGTGGTATATATACTTCACGTGTCGTATTCTATCAAAATGCGAAATTACAATTGTACACCCGTTTTCAGGTGTTTAACGGTGTTTACGGGGACCGTCCCCATAAGTCACACCCTGTATCGAAAACTATATATCCTTTCTTGATTTACTGTAAATCAGAGGATTACTTCTCTCAGTACCTCTGATGAGAATAAACACTATACTCATCACCCGTATCATCAGAATCGTTTTTCTGGTATCGCGATTCATTCTGACCCGAGATACCAGCAAAATGAATCTCCACGGCTTGGCATCGATGTTTCACTTACCGATATAATCAAATTGAAGCGTCTCTCCATATAATTTTTCTGACTGTTCAGATTGCTTTTCATCGGCAGCTCAGTGTCGTTGTTCATATATCGATGGCCTAAGTGTCAAATGTCGTAACCCACAAATGATAAATTTTACGAGAGAGAGTAAAAACGAATTATTTTTTGGAATATCAATAATTATAATCAGTTGTAATCTTCTTATTAATTATTATTTTTTTGTAAATTTTTTCATAATTTTCTTTGTATCCATTTTTTTTCTATTTTTTGTTTCTATCGACAAAAAGGAATCTTATCTTATTAAAATGTGGTTACAAGGACCGTTCGCTTCCCGAAATCACAATTGTATACCTATTTTCAGGTATTAAACGGTGTTCACGGAGACTGTCCCCATAAATACAACTCAGTATCGAGAACTTCATTTCGTTCCTCACTCATTGTGAATCAGAAGAAATCACTTTCCTCAGTATCTCTGACAAGAATAAACACCATCCTGATCAGCTGTATCATCGGTATCGTGATGAACTTTCGCGATTCATTCTAACCTGAGATACTAGAAAAATGAATTTCCACCGCTTCTCATCCATCGTCCACTGACTGATATAATTTCATTCAACTGCATTTTCCTCCTATTTCCACGATAATTCCAGCCAACTGTTAAGTTTGCTGTTGGTCTCTGGGTATTGAGGTCAAGTCAAGAGAAGATGTTTAGTTATGCACTGGTTGTTGTGGGGACGGTACTCATAAACACTATTCAACGGTCGAAAACGGATACAAATTCGGAATTACGGGGACGTCCTCAGAAATACCTTCTGATAAAAAAAGGACCCATGGTGTATATTGTTCTCGCCAGGAAAAAATTCAATTTTTCTCATGGCCTTGTGTTCATATGGCTCATCCTAGCTTACGTATACCGAAAAATCTCCAACTTTTCATCGTGCTCCCAGTTAAGGAAAAAAGTTCAATCATGCACTGGTTGTTGTGGGGACGGTACTCATAAACACTATTTGACGGCCGAAGACGGATATAAAGTCCCAATTACGGGGACAGTCCTCATAAACACCTTTAGGTAAAAAACGGACCCATGGTGTATATCGTATCTACCAAGGGGAAATTGAAATTTTTCCATGGCCTTGTGTTCATATGGCTCATACTAGCATACGTACACCGAAAAAAATCCAACTTTTCATCGTCCTCGCAAACACCATTTCATGAACATATATATATGGGGAATTCCACGTGAACTCGACCAACTTTTTTCCCTCACTATTTTTGATTCGCTTCATGATTTTTTATTCGATTCTACGATCTCGAAAAAGCACTTCTGAATTTTTTCAGATTTTTTCCTCCAATCGTTAATTTTCAATGATTATTCAAACCCATTTTGCAATAGGCATTTTTTAAAAATCTCAAAAAATTCTCAAAAATATATTTTTTTATTTCGATCATTTCGATTCCCCTCCCATGAAGGGATCGTTATTCCTTCTATTTTTCGGCATATTTAACATTTTGATAAAACGAAACACCATGTTCCAACGTTTCGAAAATTCTTGAAAAATTACAGAAAATTCTGTGTTCAATTCTAAATGTTTTCGCGTGAGACCCACGATGAATATACGCGTTTTCGTCTATGCGGGTCACTCGTGGTTCACTCGATTCAGCTCGACAGAAATATTTGCATTGCCGTAGATCAGGCCGTAGATGCAAATATCTGTGTCGATCTGAATCGAGTGAACCACGAGTGACCCGCATATACGAATACTCACGTATATTATACTAAAGATATAGTAATAATTATTACTACATCGTTATTATACTCCTTACCTCTTCTCCGTGATTACCACCAATCGACAAGTCTGAAATTTGCAGCAGGAGCCGAACGCGGGCTGCGTTCATACGAGTACGAATGATCGAGAGCAGTATGACTTGAACTTGGATAGGGATTGTTGATCGGCGAATGTTTTTCAGTTTACGTAGGTAACGTAGGTAGCAGTTCATTGAAACGAAGTACATGTACGTAGTTTAGTCCGGTTTCGAAAAAATTCAACTTTATTCAGCACGCAATTGATTCGAAGCCGTCGGTTTGCGGAGTGTCAGTTTGCGGAGTAATATAATTAAAGTAATTATGGAAAAATGCTGGGGTAGCCGCTGCTGCAACCCATTGAACTTGGAGCAACACAAAATCTCAACAAGCCTTCGTCGAGCTTCTACAGCAGTGCGGGAAAAATGGAATTTACCGAGTCAAAGTCGATTATGTGTGAGTTGTCGAAAGAAATTGGCAAAAAAAGACCCTTCTGTAGATAATGAGAATTCACCTCCAATCGAAATGATTATTGACGATATTGTTGTTCCTGACCCTGAGAAAAACAGGGATAACATCGTGCAGCATTGTAGTCCAGAAGATGCTGATCAGAATCTTGTTGAAAGTGGTAATAAGAATACTATGACCTCGGTAAAAGATTTAAGGATGTTTACCACGGCATACACTATTCATATACCAGCTGAACTGTAGTCAAATGACAGAATTTGCAATTTTCAAACGAATTAAAAGTGTACCTCTAAAATCAACTGTAGCGAATAAAAAATGAAATAAGAACTCTCAACAGTTTCAAAAATTATAGAAGTCAGACTAAATATCTAAAAATATCACTCTTTTTGAAAAATCCATTTTCCGTAAAAGTTCCATAAAGTGATGATGGTTTTATTCCATCACGACAATAATACATAGAAATTCGATCATACTCTTCATCTTCCTATATGCGCGCGTATTTATGACAATATCTTGAAATCATGACTGCGTGAGTAACTGCGTATAATAAAATTTGGGATTCAGGTACACTAATTTAAAGTTTAAATGCGCTGTAAGTATTCTTTCGTTTGCTATACCGGCTTTCATTATTTGACTTTCACGAAAAGATTTTACAATTTCGTCTCCTCTCTTGGTTACGATATTTTTAGTGTGAACATCCTTAAATTTTACGCATATAGCTTGATCGCTTTCAAATGGATTTTCGTTCTTTGATTCAAGCGAGCTCAACATACTCCAGTCAACTTACGAATTCTCAGAGCCGGTTGTCTGATTTAAGTATTGGAACACGATTACCCATTATCAACGAGGGTTTGTTATTACTCGATTCATCTCCGATTCCCCGCAAAAAATTGAAGATTGAGCAGTGGATTGATAAAAAAGTGGAAAAAGTCGCTGCCAATTTAAAAACGGCACTAGGCGCTAGTAACGAACCAGATTTTGATACTCAACGCGACGCGCGAGATTTACATCACATAATTAATAATTTGAAAGAAAAGTACCACAACGCGGAAACGAGTACCTCCGAAAAAGTACAGCTCTTGACAATATTACCATTGCATTGGAATACTAAGAAAGTTTCTCGAATTATGGATGCATCAAAGTACATGGTGAAAAAAGCAAAGAAACTTTGCGAGGAGAGGGGAATATTGTCGATGCCTACTGCGAAATTAGGTAATGTCAACTGAACTTATTCATTTTTTGTCACAATGGTGCCCGAAATAATTATCTTTGGTAGTTTTCGTAACTTCTATCAATGGAAAGCGTTCTATTCGGTCAGGAAATTGCATAAAATAGAGTACTTGTTCGTCGACGAAAGTGATAAATGCTTAGATCGAGATTTATTGTTTGAATATAAACTAAAAATTGCCTCAATTGATACTCATTGATATATTTGTCATTATTTTTTTATTGATATCTAGGACACAAAATTCCGGAAGAGACCCGATCAGCAGTTATTGCGTGTTATAACGATGATCGCGTAAGTGTAAACTTGCCTGGAAAAAAAGATTATGTCTCCGCACGGAACGCTAATAACGAAAAGGTTCACGTTCAAAAACGATTAATTCTTTCTAACTTGAAAGAATTATTCGAGTTCTTCCGATCGCAACACCCAGAGGTGAAGATAGGATTTTCTTCATTCGCGGCAATGCGACCGAAACATTGCGTTCTGGCAGGTTCCAGTGGTACACATACCGTATGTGTTTGCTCCATTCACCAGAATATGAAACTTATGATTATTGGTAATCTATTTTAAAATGATTCACGTCGAAATTTCATAAACTTCCAGAATCACTACAGTGACAGACGGATAATTTTACTAGGAACAACTTCTTTTTAGGTTCAAATTTGAAAGTTCTGACTAAAGATTCCGTGCTTCACTTGGAGAATTATAAAGATTGTCTGGATTCAGTGATCTGCGAGAGTCCTTCACAAGATTGCTATTTCGGAAGCTGTGTCAATTGCCCAGGAACCGAAGTTCTCCATGCCTACCTTAGCGAAGTGCTGGATGAAAATGACATCGAACGCGTGACATATAAAAATTGGGTATCTAGGCCACGTACTACTCTTGAAACGATCATCCGAAGTTCTTCGGAATTCGTTGATGGATTTTGCGAGAGTGTGACAAACCTTTTACCTCATGCATTTGTAGCTAAGTAGCAAGGCAATTATATGAAACAGAAAATGGATAGTTTAGAAAATGGCGAATTTTTGGTCGTGTGTGACTTTTCGGAAAACTACGCATTTGTTGTACAAAATGCTGCTCCTGGGTTCCACTGGAACAACAACCAAGCTACGGTATATCCTGTTGTTATCTATTTCAGAATGGGTGACAAGGTCAGTCACAAAAGCCTGGTAGTTTTGTCAGATTGTATGGCGCACTATTCGATCGCGGTTTATGTTTACAGCAAAATCATAATCGACTTTATTAGGTCGATAAACGATAATCCATCGAAAATTTATTATTTTTCGGATGGAGCGCCGCAGCAGTTTAAAAATTTGAGAAACTTCGTAAATTTGTACTACCACAAATCTGATCATGGCATTACAGCGGAATGGCATTTTTTTGGAACGGCCCATGGTAAAGGGCCAAGTGACGGGTTGGGCGGAACTGTGAAAAGAATGGCATCTATAGCTAGCCTACAACTTCCACCCGATCAGCAAATCACTACTCCAAAAGAACTTTTCGCGTGGGCCTCACAACCAAATAAATTGCCGAATATTACAATAAGATATTCATCTCAAAGCGAATATGATAATGCGAAGGATTTTCTTACAGAGGGCCGTTTCAAAAATGACAAACGAATACCTGGAACTCAGAAATTGCATTGTATAATCCCCGAAGAAAATGGTTTCGTTTGTGTAAAGTCTGTGTCATCTTCTGACAGAAGCCAGTCATTCAAAATTCTGAAAAAATAAATTGTTCAGACAATAGTCACCTCGTGCTACACCTGTTCTCTTGCCCGCGTACTACGTAAACTATTGATGATTCAGCGTCTTTGTATTTTGTGAATTATTTAATAAATAGACTACAAATAAAGGAATAATATTTATAAATACATGATTATTGCGTTTTGTATCCTATTTCTGCTGTCAGTGAAATAAAACGTTATGATCGTTAGAAAATCGACAATATTTGAGAATTGGTCTTCGGAGTTCAACACTATATCGGCATTGATTTGAGGGAGTGAAACCTATTTTTTATACCGTAGGAATAATAATAATACTCTTTGCGGGGGGCTTGAAAAATATTTTTTTTTCGTCCATCATCGTGGGTCTCACGCAAAAACATTTAGAATTGAACACAGAATTTTCTGTAATTTTTCAAGAATTTTCGAAACGTTGGAACATTGGTGTTTCGTTTTATCAAAATGTTAAAAGTGCCGAAAAATAGAAGGAATAACGATCCCTTCATGGGAGGGGTATCAAAATGATCGAAATAAAAAAAAATATTTTTGAGAATTTTTTGAGATTTTTAAAAAATGCCTTTTGCAAAATGGGTTTGAATAATCATTGAAAATTAACGATTGGAGGAAAAAATCTGAAAAAATTCAGCAGTGCTTTTTCGAGATCGTAGAATCGAATAAAAAATCATGAAGCGAATCAAAAATAGTGAGGGAAAAAAGTTGGTCGAGTTCACGTGGAATTCCCCATATGTATGTATATATGTATATATGTTGTAACGTATCCTTAGCATAGGCCAGTAGGCTATACACCTATACGTCCACATGTCATTGTATAGAGCAGCGTCGTAGCGCGCAAGCGAACACACACATATCAGAATATCAGGTATGACCACACCGCAAGTATAAAAGGCGACCGTCTCACGGCTCGTGAGCGGATTCGTGCCATAGCGGCCTACCGTCTCATCTATTCACTTAGTTTCTAAATTCATAACCTCAAATTTCAAGCTTACAAGAGCCAAAGCGGCCACGTTGTCTTATTAAATTCAAAAATTTCGGATAGTTGCTAAAAACAGCAACTATACCATTAAATTCAAAAAGAAAAACATTGTAGTTCTAACCAAAGCGGAATTTCTATAAAATCATTAAATTCAATTAAAAGAAAAAGCATTCCAATCACATAAAGTTCGGCACATGGTGTCAGCGCGCGTAGAGATAAGTTAGGTTAGGAAAAATAGATATTCACTAGAAGATCATATATCATGATACTATATTATGTTCAGCATTCTCTTTAGTTATATATTTTTTTTTATTATTTTTGTAAAATAGAAAATTCTTTTGCATCACTATATTTTGTTAAAATAAAATAGCAAATGATCTTATGATCATTTAAAAATTATCAGGAATCTGACTTTTGTTCTATTTTCTTATTGACTGATTTTGTTTATTAATTTCTTTATCTTTCAGTTAACTTAGAGTCATTGATAGCTAGATATCAGTATCGGTGCGTTGATCTCATCCAGCATGGTAGTTCTATAGCATCTACCCCAGTCTGGTGAGTGATACATATCCCAGATCTGATCAAAACGGTATCGGTGAGTCAAATTCAACAGCACGATAGCTCTATAGCACCTATCGCTGTCTGGCGAATTTGACATATCCCAGATCCGTAGGAAGGCAGCTCTGGTAGTGAAAAATCTATCCGAGTCTGTATTAGGGTAATTTAAGGGTTTTTTCAACTTTTCCCAACTTTTCCCAGGGGAGCTCCAAATTTCATAACCCGTGACAAAGTACTCACGCGAACTAGCATAATTTCACCAGCCTTCTGCTGGTGAAACATATGCAATAAGTTACAATGTATATATATATGTATATATGTATATATGTACATATATATTGGACCAAATCATTTTGGGGTCATATTTTTTAATTTGCCCTGCCACCCCTCAAAATGTGAGTGTAGGAGGTCAGTATTAGTACCTTTAAATATGACCACGGTGCGATTTTTTTTGGCGTGACCCATTGCAAAAGTATTTTTCCCATTCGATTAACATGGGAACATCGCTCTTTTTCAATTCAACCTGATGTAGAAGCTTCAAAAATTGCTGGATTCTTGCGAGGTTTTGTGAAATATATCAAGTAGATGTCAATGAACGAGTAGCAAAAAAAAATTATTTTTTTTATCGAATGCCGGTGAGCGAGAATAGCGACGAAGGTTCAAAGTAGTTTTATTTTCAACAATGAATGCTTCAAATGATTAGGAAAAATCTGAGAAAATCCGTGAATGGTTGAAAAAGAAAAAAAAATTTCATAATTTTCAAAATTTTGACATTTTTGAAAATTTTGAAAATTATCAAAATTTTGAAATTTATGAAAATTTTTTTTTTTCTCTTTCAACCATTCACGAATTTCCTCAGATTTTTCACAATCATTTGAAGCATTCATTGTTGAAAATAAAATCACTTCGAACCTTCCTCACTATTCTCGTTCACCGGCATTCGATAGAAAAATAATTTTTTTTTTGCTACTCGTTCATTGACATCTACTTGATATATTCCACAAAACTTTGCAAGAATCCAGCAATTTTTCAAGCTTCTATATCAGGTTGAATTGAAAAAGAGCGATGTTCCCACGTTAATCAAATGGGAAAAATACTTTTGCAATGGGTCACGCCAAAAAAAATCGCACCGTGGTCATATTTATAGGTACTAATACTGACCTCATACACTCACATTTTGAGGGGTGCGAGGGCGAATTGAAAAATATGACACCAAAATGATTTGGTCTAATATATATGTATATATATATATATATATATATACATTAAGCGGTACAAAAAGGATTCTTTCTGTACCGCTCTTTTCAAATGGTCAATAAACGGCTACTTTAGGCCCTATTTTTAGGTCGGAAAAACGCAGAAATCGTGCATGTCTTACAAAAAAAAAGTTTAAGTCGATTCAAAAAAATACGAAGTCAAAAAACACCCAAAATTGGCCGATTTGAGGTGGCCATATACCGAACGCAGCTATAGTCGACTTGATTTTTATGAAATAGAGTTTTCTACTTCTTTTACTGATCGTAAACACATAATTTGGATGCAAAAATTAATCTAATAATGATAATAATAATAATAATAATAATATTAGAAATTTCTCTGGAACGTAACTCAGCACTTATTTTTGTATTCATTGATTAATTCTATCAACGATAAGAATGAATTTGATTTGAAAATAGAAATAACTAGCCTGGCATGAGTGAGACAGGGGTACTCCATCAATATAAACTTATTGTATGATAATTTGTAACATTGCATGTTACGACAGGCTCCTCACCCCTTAAACGACCTTAGCGGAGTGGATGAAAATGAGAGAATGAGTAGATAGACCCCGAGGTCCGATAGAAATTCCGAGAGGCGACCGTGACCGACTAAAGACTGTTGAGCCTATTATTTATTCTTTTGTTTTGTTTGACGACTTTTCTCTAACATGTGGGAGACGAGGCCCAGCCGACGGCTAAAAACTAAGACAGAGACACGCCACGACCAACGAGTGACGCCAAAAACCGACTATTGGGATCCTAATCGACGAACGCCACCTAACAGCTCCGGAGGATAGCGATGGCCACGCTACCTCCTGCTATTAATCTGAAGGACACGGGGGAGTGCCAAGGGCATTCTACAACGGGGGATATCGGTGGTGGAAGAGATTCCCGCCACCAAGAAGAGCCTGCAACCCGTGAGCCTCCGACGTAGCGAGCTAAAATCATCGTGGCGAACTTTGAATTACGCGCGAGGCGACCACCGGTCGCCATGTTGCATGGATCCTTCGGTCGATACAAAAATCGATATTTGGCCGTAACACGAGGGCGCTGATTACCGGCGCCATACGGTCTAGTCACTCTGCGTCAGACTAGCGTCAGTAACACTTGGGTGGTTTTGTTCTTTCTTTTGCTATCGTGGCGTTGAGAGCCGTTTTGTGAGAGATTCTGTATTGCGTTCGAGCCTCGTGGGCTTCTTTAAGTTATTTTCTGAGTAGTGGGTAGAGTGAGTGAGGTTCCTCGAGGACTAGCGTTACCCCGTGGTAGTCCAAGATGAATGTGGAGCGGGAGACACTTCTTTTCCTGGCGTGGCTGGAAGACGGTAAGCGCTAGCCATTCTCACCCATGCTAATTCGAATTCGGCAACGGCCGTCAGCCATATTGCCTTTGAGCAGCCACGAGGCTAATTAATATTTTTGGAATCGAATTAAACCGATCTCCGAAGGGTAGGCCGTCACCAGTGTCCCCGTGTATTAGAGAATATCGTTCGAGTCAATATTTGATAGAGAAATATCGAGTATTGTATGGTTTATTAAGTTCGGGTGTGCTACCTGTCGCACACGAGTGCGACAGAGATAGTCCTAGTCAGTCACTGTCGCTCTCTCTTCCTCCTGTAGGGAGAGACACAGCTAGTTAGTGTTTAGATTCCGAGTCTTTGTTTTTCGGGTTCGAGTCAATAAAGAATTCTAATTAAATAATTATCGCGTTATTCGCAGAGTTAGGTTAAGTTAGTTTTAGTAAGCTCTTGTAAATATTACTTCTTTAATCAATTTCTTATTTTCTATTCTTTATTATGAGCCGAAGGCTTACCCATTGTAAATACTAGCCTGTTAATTAGTTGTAAGTTCTACTCGTGGAGTTTATTTAGCGTTCCCGTTGGGATATTGTCCCACGAGGACCTAGTTTGTCGAGTTATTTAACATTTTGCATGATTTTCCTTGTTATTGCTCTCCCACGTGGAAGCTAGTAGTTTATTAGAAATTGTAAAGCTCGTCAAACGTGGCCGGGTCACTTTTACACGACCTGTGGCCGTTCGTTATACGAGGGAATTTATTCCCGATTGTTAAAATTATTATTTCTATTTTTCTATTTTGTTGAATAAATTCTATTTTTTTTCTATTGTCAAATTCAAACGCTCGAGTCGTTATTTAACGTCCCGCTAATCCTTCAATTAATCCTGACCCCTCTCCGCGGTACTGTAGCTAGCCGACGCTTTACGTACCCGTAGGTTATATTTTGTTTATATTTTTGAACGTGGCGGTTATCCGCCTGGCGCCCAGCATATTTTTCAGGTAATTAACTTTGGCCAATTGTCGAGTGGACGGTTCTCGGAGGCTAGCATCCGGTCTAGTTCGAGGGCTAAATAAAATCCACGTCACAAATTATATAAAATAATATTTTTGAAAATGACGTTTGTTTGATTCACATATTGTGAGAGATATAACCTGTAAAATAAAAGTATCCGTATAATATCAGAGAATTAGGGATGCGGGTTTCTCGACGCCCACACGCGGCTATAATTCTATTGCGCTATTGATCACGATTAAGGATATATTTTGTCTAGACCGGGCAGGGCAATTCCCTTTCAAGTGCAACTTGAATTCTTAATAAGTTTATTGTCTGGACAGGGATTCACAGGGCCCTTCCGTGAAGGCCTGGAATCTAAAAATTGTCACGTCAGACGTGAATGGGCCATGAAAGGGCATTTCCCGCTAGACAGATTCCAGACCGACGGGACTTGCCACTTGAGGGCCTTGCAATTATTCAAGGCAGCCTGGAAAAATTTCTACCCGGGATAACGTCGAAGCGTACAGTAAACTACCCTTCAGTAAACGGAAGTATCTCCTAGCTGTTATATTATTATGATTATTACCGCCATTGAAATTATTCATAATATCTAGCAATGCAGGATCATTCACTGTGTCATATATCAAGAGACTCGGTAGAGTCTCGCGCCAAGTACATTAAGAAAAATTTTTTCCAAGCGCGAGACCCACCGATCTATATACCCGAGAGGCAACGACCCTAACCTATACCGCGAATTAGTATCTTCGTTTTCTTTCACCTCACAACATACACGAATTGAAACTGATTCAATCTAGGATGTGGGCATGAAAAGCTTTCATTTGAGCGCTAGATCGATTAAATCGGTGTCCGGAGTGCTGAGATATAATTAACTTCAGATTCTGATACCCCGTTTCCTCGTCCAATGTTCCTCTTTAGTGTTCTTCAGACCAAGATTTAGCCAATTCAAACCATTCCCATAAAATCACTGGACGGGAAACCACACAAAAGTTGTATAGAGTGGCGTCAGTACGAGAGTCACAACATAGTTAGCGCCAGTATCGCAGACAAAAACCGTCTGATACACTAGCAGAAGCGTGTTGTCATTTTATGATTTCAAATCCAAATGAAGGAAATAAGAGAAAGTACGAGCAATGCTTAATACACAATTTGAACGTACATAAACTAGTGAATACCCACCAAAAGCCCCTCGGGTGCGAAAACCTCACGCTAAGTACATTAATGTGATAGTCACCAACAAAAATGTTTCGATAGGTAAATCTTCAACCCTACGATCTCGAGCTTTTGAGGTTATGCGAATCGACTGACGTGTGAAATTCATGGTGATAAATAAAATAACAATTATAAACGTACAAGACTGTCAGATGACTATTAACTAGAGCTGTGCGGGTACCCGATTTAGTCGGGTACCCGAGTCGGTTAGTGGCGTCGTGCAAATATCGGTCGGGTATTGTTGTTCCCGAGATGAAGTCGGGTACCCGAGTCGAAGTCGGGTACCCGGTTCAACTCGGGTAAAGTCGGGCTTTCGGGTACCCGAGTCAAGACCGGGTTTTTCGGAATTTGCCACTGTCATATGGCTGTAACTTTTCAAATCCTCTAGATATTATGACGCCGATTTATTTGCAGGTAGAGTAGGTCACTAGCATTCCGAATGAATTATAAAACAAACAATTTTTTCGAAATTCAAAGGTGTAGATAACCTCTTAAACCGGGTACCCGAAAACCCGAGTTAAACCGGGTACCCGAAAACCCAAATTTACCCGAGTTAAACCGGGTACCCGGTCTTGACTCGGGTACCCGAAAACCCGGGTACCCACCCGGGTTTCGCCCTCGGGTACCCGAACCGACCCAACCCGACAAAATAGACTACCCGCACACCTCTATAACTGTCTATTACCTCTAAATTTTATTCACCTATACATTGTAGATTCGGCTTATTTTCATTTATGAATGCAATTATCGGAAGAAACGGTTTTTTCGGTTCAATTATTTAGCAAGTTATCGCCTGAAGAAGTCTGACAAGAGAAAATCGAGAGAAAATGTCGAAGTTGAAAAATATGTGGATAGCATGATTTGATATAGGATATGGCAAGGAGCCAGACCAATAAAGCCGAGTTCAAGCGTTGGATTGCAACGAATTCCACTTCAAGCTCCATGTTAAGCTCATCTCCGAAAGCTCGTCTGCTCAGACTCTAATTGTGAGTCAACGTTATGCGTAGGATTCCGACGAGTTTTGTAATTTATCTCCGTATCATCTAGTCAAAACGAGACTGTCAGTCAACGTTGTGTATTGGACTTCGATGGGCTTTATTCTACACTTTACATCAACGTAGTGCCTTGACCTTCGGTGCAGATAATTTTTTAATTCTTGTCTTACAAACAGCTTAGATTTTCCGTTCAGAACTATCTCAAAGTCTGTATAAATATCTATGATTACATGTAAATCAATAGTACAAACTATATATTCATAATATCATGGGCTAAGGACCAGAAGGGCGTATTCCACAAAAAACTGCGGATGCTGCCATAAGGGCGTATCTAAAAATTTAACACGTGAGCCCCATAAGAGGAGTATCCTGCCAGAAGCCAACACCGAAAAAATATGTATGTGACGTATATTTTCAAATATATTTAAAATATACTTGAAAATATATCTAAAATATACGCGACATATAAAAAGTTTATATAAAAAACATATGAAATTTCGCCAAATCATACATGGGGAAATCCACGGAACCTTTGATTTTTTTGAAAAGTGTAAATTGATTTTTTATTTTGAAGCACACTTTTTGAACCTTTTTAGGCATGTTTCTTGTAGACTATAAGTGGAGAATATACTTGCGTTACTCATTTTCATTGATCCCTCAACAAGTTACGGTCAAAAAATCGAAAAACCGTTTTTTTTTGACGAAAAAGATTCATTTATTTTAATTTCATCGTTAACGCTTATAATATGGTTTCTCATTAATCTTAACTTCATCGTTATAACCAAGGTTATAACTTGTAACATGGTTTTTTATTTATTTATTCATTGAAAAAAAAAAAAAAATTATTTTTTTTCTAATTTTTTTTTTAAATTTTCGCCTTTTTTTACTTACTTACCATACAAATACGCGTTTGTATTGATAAAATCCAAAAAATCGCACATTTCAATTCCATTTTCAACATTTCACAAAAAAGATCGAATATTCATTGATCAAATAAAACTTGAGAATATTAGAAGTACCGAAAGCTTGATGTGAGGATTTTCGTAGTAGATTTCTACAATGAAGGTTCACGAATAACAGGACGTTTTGACTAGTGAGGAATAATATTGGGGCTGTGCCAACGAAAAAACATGATTTTAAACGATAGTTACGCGGGTTCACGTTCAAATACTTCGACTTCTAGCTTCATCATTTTTGATGGCACATTAATTCTGGAACTACACTTTATTCCGTTTTTTATAAAGCTATCTGGACGTAAAATAAAAATTTCAACTTTTGGATTCCTCAAAAAGTTATGAAGGAAAAAGTAAAAAAAATGTTAACGACCAAAAAATGGAGTGTCGCTACTTTAAGTGCGAATCGTGGTGAAACGTTAAACGGCACACTTATATAACATCAATTCCTTCAAAACTCCTAATTAGAAGAAAATTCTACTCAATTTTCAAATCGATCCATAAGCCCGTCAAAAAGTTGGGGGTGAAAGACGAAAAAAAGAATTCAGAGTATTCAACGCCGGATTTCGGCCTAGGCCCGCGAAGCCCGGGCTTAGGGGCGCCAGGGTAGGTAGGGCGCGACGTCATGATTTTTTTTTTTTTTTTCATGCTCAATGAAAGAATGAAGTGGAACCGAGAAAAAATTTAGTGCTATATGAGTCAGTCCACGTCAAGCGGGACTGATTTGGCCAAAAATATTCCTCGATTTTTCTGATTTTCTTGTAATTTTTTTACATATTTTCTGAGTGAAATGAATGAATAAAACATTTTTATTTTTTTTTTAACTCGAAGGGCTTAGAAGATACAAGGGGTTGAATTTTCGAAAAAAACACCAAAAATCGGAATCGCGCTCTTCTTTGAACGTTAATATCTCCGCTTCCCTTTGTCGTACAGACATCGTCAAGAACTCATTTTGAAGCTCTTGAATACTAATATTTTTATAGTTTCAAGTCGAGTAATCAGCATGAAATGGAATAAATAATTCGGTAAATTATTGGATTCGATGAATTTGATCGTAATATGCCCCCGTATATTCTTTACATGTAAAGCGAACAAGCCTCGGTCTCGGCGCGCCCGCGTAGACAGCCGCGCGCGATGTCCCGCGCGGGTCAATTGCTTTTTAAATATAGTTTCCATCGGAGTTCCATTTTGAAAATTACAGATTTTGTAGAAAATTAATCAAGGAACACGCTCATATTTTTTTTCAGAATACCAAAACCTGGTGAATAATAATAATTCTGCACGTCATATTATATATATATACTCAATTACAGGGACTGCACAAGAGAATATTTTGAACTGTCTATAAAATTTTGTGATTTTCAGGTTTTGGCTCATCAAATGACGGGAATACATCTTGCAAATTTTTTGATAATGCCATCATTTCTTCGAAAATAACCGGAATTGATGAATCGATTATTAAAAGATTTTCGGTCATTTTATGCGCAATAAATACGTCACGAAACTTGGAGGCTCGTAAATTTGGGGCATACACTACAGCAACCGCAAAAGTCATCGATGAGAATTACGGTTGGTGGCCTATGTCACCAACTGTTCATAAGGTTTTGATTCACGGAGAGGAAATCATCCACCATGCAATTTTGCCTTTAGGTTCGTATGATTCGCCGAATCACATCTCCATTGGGAAATGCAAGTACATATGTCAATAATATTTCAATTTTACAGGTCAGCTTTCGGAAGAAGCCCAAGAGCACCGCAACAAAGATTTTAAAAATTTCAGGACACAGTTTGCGAGACAGCACTCACGAATTGCGAATTTGACCGATATCTTTAATAGATTCCTTCTAACTTCGGATCCGCTAATAACCAGCTTACAAGACAAGCCCAAGAAAGGAACTAAGCCTCGTGAATTGCCGATTGAAGTTTTGCAATTACTCAAAGAGACGGATGGAGACACCAATTGCAATGAAGACAACAGTGAGGTTGAAGATGAAATGATATGAACTAATTTGCATAATTAAAAGATTATAAAACTATTTAATATATTTAATTAACCTGAATTTGTACAAAAAAAAATTATAAAAAAAAAAAAATTAATAAATTATAAAAACATTTATCGGAAGTGAAAGATTGTACTTCGACCTTTAATTTCTGTCGACAAAAAAATTTATTAGTATGTATAGTTTTGAAGTTATGGGCCGATTTCAATTATGCGCGCTGCTTGGGTAGATTCCGACCACCGTGCGTCGGTCGACCCGGAATTGGCGCGCGCCGCCAACTTCAATGATTTTTTACTCGAAAACCAAAAATAACACGTCCTCAAAATTAATTCACAGGCTGTAGTATAGTACAAAGTATATGTCAGTATTTTTTTTAAATTTTTCGATCGTGTCACTGTGTGTTTTAAAAATCTTTGAAAACTTAATTGTTAAATAAACAATGGATAAACAAACTTTTTTCGAAGTACATATTTTTTTATACATTCTATGAATCTTTCCGCGTAAACTGAAAATAAAAAATTGAGTCTAGTGTCATTTTTGGCGGAGTTATGAATTTTTGAAAAAAACCTTGCTCGAATTTGTTTATGCAAATAACTCAACGAATTTTGCACTAATTGAAAAATCCTTTGGCACAAAAATCTAACTCCCCAAGGACAATCGACATGCAAAATTAAAAAAATATCCGAGAGGTGACTGATCCGGTTCACGTGGAATGGCCCATATACTGACGACGAGTGGCACCCATACAGTATGACAGATATCTGTATACCACAGCGTAGATATTCCAATGCTGCATTGCAATTCTCGATGCTATAAATATTGTAAATAAAGGAATACTCGGAATAGGAATTTTGGAATTTCGGAAGGTCACTTTTACAATGTAGTATAATGATATGAATTATAATCCGCATGTATCACAGAATTATCTTCGCAAATAAGACTGTTCTGTAAAATGTGATACAAATCGTATTCGGTTTATAATTCAATCATTCTCCATTGTAAAATCTTCACGAGGAAATTTCTCAAACACAACACGCTTAATAGTCGTAACAATTTATTTATGCATTGTGACGTTGCAGATCAGCTGCCGTCACCAGAGTTCCGAAATACTATCTTTTTATTAGCTATATCGCGAGAGAGAGTTTTTCCGCCGTCTAGACCCTCGGGATACAAGTGCCACACCTAGAATAAGCAATAGAGCCAGACTAATTTGAAGTGTTTTTCTGTTAATGTACCGCGAGAGAGAGAGAGAAAGAAGATAAAGAAGACGACGATCCTGAACTTCCGCTACCAGAACTTCCGACGCTAGAACTGGTGTTGGGGCCGTTCGAAGTTCCAAATCTTCAAAGCTCCGAACGGTCAAATTTCGCAATTCTAATGCAACGAACTCACAGTTTTCAGAAAGGGTATTTCACCGAAAGTTTATGTAACCGAATTAAAAATTTCCGAATCGCTGCACACCGAAGGTTTAAAATTCCGTAAGGTCAAGACGCCGAAAGCTCAATATCCGAAAGGCCAAAACTTCGAAACTATTGAAAATCAAGCCGTCGCGCGTCGTTTAATCAACACGTTAAGAACGAGTTCGATCTTTCAGATTTTCAAACTTTCGGAGTTTTGGACTTTCGGAACATCGGACAGTCGGAGCCTTGAGCTATCTGCATTTCGACCATTCGAAATTCCAATTTTTCGAACCTCAATCTTTCTGGAAATTTCGAAATCGTTTAGAACAAATTCGGAATTTTGACCGTTCGGAGCTTTAAAAATTCGGAACTCTGAAACGGCCCCCTGGTGTTAAAGAGACGGCCACGCAGTACGCAATCCAGTACTCGTACTAGAATAGTACCGAATCAACCGGAGGGAAGACTGTGGACTAGGGTGTTTCATTTTGTGAGGAAAAAAATAAAATGTAAAATTTTTGCCAACTTTGCTTACGCCCCGAGTCTCAGTGATGTAAAAGATACAAATTCAAAATTTCAAAAAGATTGGTTAATATTTAGAGGTTGCACAGTTTGATCAGTTTTATAAAAGTAGGCAAAAAATACGATTTTTCAATTTTAATCACTTTTATTGGGAAAACTAGAAATCACAAAATTGAAATAATAATAAAACTAGACACTAAGATTATTAGGTAGTATGATAGGCAAAACATGTGTTATATTAGTCAACTTTGAACGATGCAATCCCTTCTTTTGTTCGCTTGGTGACGACTTTTCTGTGGTGCTCGACTACTCTCAACAAGAATTGTTTTTGTTGTTCGTCCCTGACCGATTCGTTAAACTTTTTTATCAGAGCAATTCCTCTTTCTGCGGTATCGTTGACCACCTTAAGAGCGTTCACATGGCTTTTTAGAGAATCACTGCAGTATTCTGCCACGTCGTGGATCCCGAACAATTCAAAGAACGTCTTTGTTTTATTAGTAACGAAATGGTTCAAGTCTTTTCCTTCAAAAACTAGGCTTTTGCCCTCTAATCGTTTCATTTCCTTTTTCTTTGAAGGTTTGGTTTCTAAATTTTTAGTCATATTTTCCTTTTCGGCCCGAGTAATACGTTCGTCCAAAAAAGCCAATCCTACGTTTGTTTCTGACAGATACCAAAGGTGTCTCTTCGCAACTGTGAGAGCACTTTTTTTTACGTCAGCATCTGAGTAAGTGCTCAGAAGCTGTAGCATATCCAAATCATTCTTTGGAGCCCATCGACTGACAATTGCCTCCTGCCAAAAGCGAACGTATATAAGGCTGACAAAATGTGCAACCCGTTTCATTCCTTCTAATTCTCGTTGAGGAATATTCAACTGTTTAGTGAAAAGGGCAATTTTAAGTGCATATATTGCCTTGGCCATCCACCTTGCTTGATGCAGAGCTCCTGGGATCCTGAAACTGAAGTCGGTTGTAGACCAACCTCCTAGGTACAGGAGTGAGAGTTGTAATAGCTCTTTGTAGTCTTCTCTCGGATGACTTCCGTCTTTTAAGACATTTCGGATGTAGATAATCATTTTCACTCGTTGTTCTTCTAGAAAGTCTTGAACAGGATTTTCTTCATCCCGCATTGTCGTAAAAGACTTCTTATCAAGTGAAGCCCACAGACTTTGAAACTTCCGAAAAATCTGGATGTCAGGACCACTTGATGGTATGCGACAACACTTCTCAAACACTCCTTTCAATATTAGTTCATGGGTGTGATGACGGCAAGCCAACCACAACAATGTTCGTCCGAATTCCCTTTCAATTCTGGTACATGCCCCTTGGATCAGTCCTGTATTAGATGATGTAGTATCCAAAGACATACCAATGGTATTGTCATGTAGCCCAAGTCGATCCACTTCCCGAATAACTACTTCAGCCATGTGCTCACCAGTGCCTTTTAGGGCAACAGGTACGCCAAGCAAATGCTCAAAATCTTTGCCAGTCACTAAAACTGCAACTCTATCTTCCAAAGTTTCTACACTTCCATGGGCAACTGAGGGTAACAGTTTACTATCCCAATGCAAGACCAAATGAGGAGGATTTTTAAAGAGTGACTCTTCGATTTTTCTTGCCATTTTACTTCTATTCAAGGCTCTTTGCAGTTGCTATAAATGAAGTACTTGCTTGTCGAATAGAGAGCTGTTCTCGATCCCAAGTAGACGTAAGTGTCTGGTCAAGAGGTTTCAATCTAGGATTTGAACGTAATTTTTTCGTTACTGGAGGCGAAAACTCGGCCTCTTCATCAGTAGGTTCTACTGATGACGATGAAGATGAGTCTTCCAGTATAGCTGTCTTATTGGTATCAGCGATAGCTTTGTAATGTTTATTCTTATATGAATCAATTTTGTCTAATTTTGTACACTTGTTTCTTATTTTCGAGGCGAAAACCTTGTCTACTCCACTCATTGACGAACTCATGCGATCTTCTCTTTGTGACCTAAGAAATTCTTTATCTTCTTGTGATACGCTAGTCATGTCCATCACATTTTGCCGGGAAATGTCAAATAACTCGACGAGATCACCTTTCCAAATCTGCCGTTTCATATTTGCTTTATCCGTGTTTCTCGATTTCTCTTTACCCAGATTTTGGTATTCTTTGTACAGCTTCTGTATACCAGCGCGGATATTCTCTTCCGTCTTAACACAGATATTTGCTTTCCTCCACACTTCCTGTAGTTTAGTACTGGTAGTTTTAGCGGCATCCGAAAGTGTTTCTTTCATTTCCTTGTGATGGTAAATAAAAACTAAAAGTACTTGTTCTTTTGAAGGGAGCCGAGCTCCTAAAAACTCACCACTAGGCACTTTGCCTAGCAGCCAAATTCCTCTTTTGGTTCCCATTTTAAAGTTTAATTACCTGCAAAATATGAAATTAATACACATTACGCGGAGAAAAAAAAAACACCACTGGTTACGACGTTCGACACGACTCACTACTGTCAGAACACGACTGAGTCATGTGCTACACAGCACTCACTACTGTCAGAACACGACTGAGTCGTGTGCTACACAGCACTCACTACTGTCAGAACACGACTGAGTCGTGTGCTACACAGCACTCACTACTGTCGAAGCACAGTAAACCTGTTTTGTTGTCAACACACTACTGACTACTATACAAAGTAGTAACCAGTGGCGTTGTTTTTTCTCCGTGTAGTACAAAGCATTTTAGTATTAGAAATTTCACTAGTTTAAGATGAAAGTGATCAAACTGTGCAACCCCTAAATATTATCCAATCTTCTTGAAATTTGGCGTGTATACCGTTTACATCACTGGAACTCGGAGCGTAAGCAAAGTCATATGAAAATCACATGTTTGGAAAAATGAAACACCCTACTGTGGACCTTCCCAATGAACACAGTCAATTGATAAAACGTATGAAAATCGTGCAGAGAATACGTTCAATGCCGTGTTTCGAACGTCTTGTATCTACGTATTTTATCGTGCAAAATGTCTGCCCTGATTTCGGGTTTCCCAACGTTTTCGGATAACGTATCCTGATGGTAATTGATATTTAGACAGTGAACGATTGGTGTCAACCTATTTTAAACGTATTCTACGTTAGTATTTTGGACAAAAAATATTCTTTTCACCAAAAGTTGATTTTTTTTCGAGCGGTAGAGAACGCAGTTAATATTTCCTGGATGTTAGAAATCATCTCTCCAAAGACTAGTTTTTTTTTTTCTTCAATCCATGTGGGTCACCCATCCAGATACTGGCCGCAGTCGATGGTGCTTAACTTCGTTGATCCGCTGGCGTCCGGTGTTCACCTAGAGCTAATCGGCGCCTGTCACATCACTTAACACTTTTTGACTCGATAGGTAAACTTCGATTTGTGAGAATTCACATCAATAGTATGTACTTGAAAAAAAATAAATGATAGCAAAATTTCACGGTCACTTCGAAGATTTCTGATGATTAAATAATATATCATAATTTTATTCGATTGCATAGAAACATTATTTTTCCGGTAAATTCCGTAAAAGGGTTAGAAATGCTGCAGTCAGCAGAAAAGCTTATACTTATGGAAGACTTTATATATATGTTATATTTATCACATGAAAGTTTCGGACATTGCACATATTTCGCGTACGCATATAGTCATCTTGTTTCTTTCATATTATTATAAAAAAAATTTCAATCGGCCGCATGGAAATTTCAGATGTGGGGAACCTTTGGTAAAACTTTTCCTGCGCAGCGCTGCGAAGTCAGAAGAATGAATTTTTCAATATTCAGGAATGAACGTTGCACTTGAGTTACTGGTGATCGTATGAAAATGTCTATTATACATGTATTTGAAATACGAATATCATTAACAAATTAAATATACGTCTACAGCACATCATTACCATATTCGAATTACACGTATTTAACCAAACCTTGTATATACGTTCATAAAACTAATGATATAGCCCTGTTCATCGGTGGATAGGAATCATAATGAACGTTGAACTTGAGTTGTTAGTAATCGTATGATAAATGTGTACGATACATTTAAAACACTAGGATTATAAACAGATTTGATAAACGTTCATAGCACGCAATTTATATATTCGTATTATACACGCATTCAATTAAACGTTGAACATTTAATTTTCTATAACGTTTAATATATCAATTCTCGATCAATCGCATGAACTAATACGAAATACGTTGATTTTGTGGCAAATGAACGTACTTCAAACGTACGTATAATGAAATACGGATATTAACTGCGAAAACAAACGATTAAAATCGATCTGAAATACGGTGTATGTAAGACGGTAATATTTTACACCTATACCGTAATTCAACGATCTCAACGTACCATATACGGGATTTCAACTAGTGTGTGTTCATTGGGTTATCTTCGCAAATCTGAGCTAACCGAAGCTTTAAGGCCGTCGTTCCGGCAATGTATTAGTTTGTTGAGTATCGCTGTAATTTGTTTAGATTTCTGTGAAAACGACACTAACGTGTCTGGCGCCCAACAATATCTTAGATTTTTATTAATTAGTAATTTTATCGAAGGAACGCCGTAGGGTGCGGAGTGTGCTCTGAAACTCCGTTACAGCATATGAAGATATTATCAATCATAATTTATGAGCTTAATTACTACTTTGTTTTTACTTATGAAGAAAATGAACCACTTTCAAATCCATTTCTCACTTATATCAAAATAGTTCGTGATCGTCAGACGCGCTTGAAATCTTGCAACTAACCCTTACCATATCAGCGATCTATATAACTATCTGAATTATCCCTGCAGTAATGAACATAGTACAATGTAAAATTTGTTAAATATTTTTTACGGTGAATCAAACTTTTTCAAACAAAGAATTCAAAAAGTATATATGAGGAGGATATACTATGTCATTCAAGTATGCAATTTGAAAAAAAAGTCATAAAAAATAAAGGTGAAAAGGTACACTAAATTATATAAATTGATTGAGAAGGGTTAATTCATACAGAAGTAAAACCAATGATCCGTTTGGAATTCAAATAGCAAAAGTCTTGTCATTTTTTGCATCGATTAAAGAATAGCATATCAATATATCATTACGATTAGTATTTATATTATACTATAGATGCGAAAAAGCAGAAATGCCCTGCCTGAAAAAAAAACAGTGTTCACATAAATAGCTCGTACTCGGAAAGAATTTTATAGTAAATACTACCATTAAAGTATCGTAAACACACACTGACCGATTTCAATGATAGCGGAAACTATTAACATGATTGAATGTACAATATGTATAAAAAGCTTCACCATTCTTATGATAATCATCTCTTATGGTAATATGAGATTGTAATTCTTATTTTAACGAATTATAATTATAAACATCTGTTATCATATATTCAACTATCCAAACTTGGTTTTATTTATTAAAATGTTATTATTTCAGTTAATTATCAACTCTCATAGAATTTATCATCAAAATAATAACCTTTAAGAGCTTTATTCATAAATTCTACGATCAGAAATACAAATCATTACCATCATAGCTAATCTTATTAGTTTTCTTTTAGTGAGGTGTCCAACCATAGCCTAAAAGTGCGATCTATTTCTTCTTTTATGTTTATTGCGTAGTGTTTTGTATGTCTGATAGCTTTGACTAAGCCCGATGGTAAACGTTACCATCCAGATAAAAAAATCGTACAATCGCTTCATTGTAGAAATTTCTATCCAATGATTGTAGTACATAACTATAACCAATAGCTGATTATATTCATAAACTTCACTTATACAAATTCAATTACCATTGCAGTCTTTGAACTATTCCAGATCGAGCCGCATGCGTCTTCGTATTCCTTGAAATCTTCATTGAATAATCCTAGAGAAAAAGTAGGACAAGCAAGCAGTAAAATTATCCCCCAGAGCCTATAGGTATTTATTTCTTGATACTTTCACAAAACTATTAATGCGTTCGCTTCGCCAGCAGAAGAACAACTGATGTGCAGTGCTTGGCGAGGGCAGGAAGGCGGGTACGGGGTAGGTAGACAAGCTACCTGCGAAAAAGGGTCTGGAAATTTCCTCGAAAGAGTATAACGACAATTCTTATACTAGGAAAATAATATTCATAGTCAGACTCGGTTAAAATAAAATATCCGTCGTGTAAATTTTTAGTCGTATCCGATTGTAGAAATTGGCGTCAACATCGTCTTCACGTTCATACAGTATAAGAATGAGTCACAGACAGTCTTGGAATTGGTAGAAGATTCTTCAAATTATTTTGTATAATACCCAAGATAGTAAAAATAAATTTTCGTTGCTGCAAATAATCTTTATAATATGTTGCACATATTACTCTACCGGGATTCTTATTTAATGCTATACAACGATAATATTAATATTGGAATATATTTTGAGCAGGGTCTGCTATACTTTCAACAAAATTGAATATAGACATTACAAATTTTACATAGCGATGTCTTATTGATGCCGATGCGTATACTCAAAATCATATAAGGATTTCAAGAGACATTATAGCAATATTCGCTTTACTCGGTCAACCACAACCTGTTACACTTATGACAAGATTCAGTAAGCACATCGTTCTGACCCTTATACTCACGGGAAATCCCACTAGTACGATACAAAATATAGTAGATTTTAGTATATCCTTCTCTCAGTGTGTACTCTCTAAAATGTGTGGAGTGAAAATTCACTCCAATAGAGTGAAAACTCACTCCAAGCGTTACTGAAAACAGCGCAAATCCAAGTAGAGCGAAATTTCACTCTTATTGAAGAGTGAATAATCGCTCAGTCTTAAAGAGTGAAAAGAATCACTCTTTTAAAGTGAAATTTTCACTCTTTTAGAGTGACACCTTCACTCTTTTAGAGTGACATTTTCACTATTTTGGAGCATGATTTTTCATAACCTCACTTTAAGAACACAATTACGAGCTTGAATAACTGTTATAATACGGCATGGCACATGATAAATAATTACACACAGCAAATGAAGGCATGATTAATCATTTTCGTTATGATAACTACTTACCTACTTTGGCCGAAATAGTATAAAAATGTGTTCACGAATATGTTGACGCCACGCTGGTCAAGTGTTTGACGCGGCGGGAAAAGCCTCGATAGGGGCTGCGCGTACAATTTGCCGCCGATGCGCGGCGGTAATTCGCGATTTCGCTCTTGCCCAGAGTGACGGTTGGAGCGAAAAATTAATCACTCCATACATTAGAGTCGAAATATTCACTCTTTGCGAAAAAGTGTGTATTTTCACTCTATAGGAGTGGATAATTACTCCAAGTAGAGTTAATCACTTGGTCACTCCATGCTTGGAGTGAATTAATCACTCCAAAAATTTCAGAGAGTAGATCAGTGGTTCTTAACCTTTTAGCGGTGAGAGACCATCTGACTGAATTTTTGTCTTGCCATGAACCACCAACTGTTTGGCGGTAATATAAATTATTATAAGGTTGTTCTATAGAACAGTGATTTTATAGACCAGTGAAATTTTAGAACATATAGGATGACTCCGCGGACCACTGCGGGTGCTCTCAGGGACCACCAGTGGTCCGCGGACCACGGGTTAGGAACCACTGTTGTAGATAGAACAACAGGAGAGTATTGATAACACCAAGACTTCAGTTCAGATGCTTTCCATGATTTATACTTGCATAGTTCTCTTGGTTAACGATGGACAAAGTTTGGGGCTCGTACTTTCAGAATTTTTTGATCAATTACGTCCATAACTGGTCGAAGAGAAAAAGGACAATCACTAAGAGATTGATCTACCCATAAATAAATAAGTTTCTTTGTGACTCCTTCATACAAAGCATGCATAGAATCAATCCCTGTACCAGTTACGTGATTGGGCATTAATTTGTTCAGAATACTGGGACCTTCAACTCCTTGAAGAACATGTAACCGCTTAGGAACTTTTGGGTTATTCTTATTCTCTACTGCTTGTTTTGCAAAATTGAACGTTTCGTCCAGAGTTCGATGATTTCAAATTGAATCATACTGATAGACCCGTAGGAATTTTTTGGATGGAAGCTTCGTTCTCTCTGTCTTAATTTTACATAATGAACAGCCATAATTTCCATTAAACTGTTGGAAATTCAAAAAAGTATACTTTGCAGGTAAATCGCATGTACCACATAACAATATGGCTTTTATGAAAATTTCTTGATTATTATTCATCAAATATAGGTTAGTTCCATTGAACAAAATTTTCAATTCTGGTTCAAGAGCTGCGAGAAATAAATGAAGTATATGTTTATCATTTCCGAAACTTAACCCAGCGAGAATAGTATTTTCTCTACGAATCCTCTTGTCATATGGCAACTCATTTATCCGTAGATAGAATGGCCATACTGAGATTTGCGAGCTTTTAAATACCGGTACACCCTCAGTATTCCATGTGTAAGATAATGAACCTATATCCGAGGAATATTCCTGGTGTTCGCGGTATACGAGACCATCAGATATGTCTCTCAAAATATTCTGATAATTCTCATTGTCTGTTTCTGAAAAATAAAATTATAGTTTTCTGCTCTATCCAAAATCAGCCGAGTTTGTGCTGTGATAGATAAAGTTACAAAATATCGAGCTTTTGCTTCTTTTTCAGAAGCAGGACAAATGTCAATCTGTTTTCTTACAGAAGAGCCACACGTTGGACAAAACTGCTGCTTTTGCGTAATTACCTTGCTTAAAATTTTTTTTATAATAATATAGGTTCAATTTTTGTAAGTTTTGTTGAAGACAATGCATACTTATCGCTTCAAACATATCGTCAACACAGGAGTCGGAAAGGTTATGTTTTAAGACTAAGCCCATCCCTGCGCGAAATGTCGGATAGGTTCCGGATAGATGTCGAAACTAGTGATGCCCGTTACAGTATCGATATTCCGAATATCGATTTTTTTCGTGCTAAATATCGATATTTTGTATCGATATCTGATAACCCGATATATGCAAATATCGATACTGCAGGTATGAATATCGATATTTTTCGACAAGTGCTGCCACCGCCGTCCAGCGGCCACGCCAAAAAAGGAAAAAACTGAAATTGAACTATATTCGCGGCACTTTCACAGCAATTGGTGGCAAAGTGTTATACACGCACGTCGCACCGAGTGTTTAGGTTCATCTTGTTTATGTACCTGCTATATTCTTTAGTGATTACCTCATTACGGTTCATGTGGCTACTGGCGATTATAATAATTATGTGATTAATTATTATACGACTTGAAGATTCGTCTCGATCCCGTATCTGAGGTAAGAGTAACCTAACCCTAATGTAAGCTAATCTCAATTACTGTTTCACTTGATGCAATATTTGCTTACGTTAGTATTTACATTTCACAGGTTAAACTTTCTCATCAGGTGAATGATATTGATGTATGCATGTTGATGTATGCTGGATAATTTTCACAGCATTGTCTGGTAAAACCAAATTTACAATACCATCAGGCTCCCTACTAATCCATCGATGTCCATTGTCCATATCCTAGAAAAGTATGCAAACATAATTCGGACGATCCTATTCTTCAAATATATTTATTTTTCATCCATCTCAAACTTTTTCTGCATTTAAAAAAATAGTGATTAATATGTCTAAATTGCTGTTTGAGTGAAGTAGGTTCAAAATCTTCACTTGCTGTTTCAGTGGCACCCAAAAGCTCTGTTTGGAAATATTTTATAAAAACTACTACAGGAGCTCAGTGTAAAGTTTGCCAACAAGGCGTGAAGACAAGCGGTAACACGACCAATCTACGATCCCACCTTAAGGGGGGGGGGTAAGGTATTTAATTTTTGTTTTTTAATTTTTTTTTTATTTGCTTAAATAAATATATAACTATTCAAGAATGTTGTGTTCAAATTTCAAGTCGATCGGAGCAAAATTGACAAAGTTATGAGCATCTAAGCTACCCTACTCTGCTCCGCCTATTTGCAGATTCTTTGGTACCGGACTGGCAGCTGCCGCGCTCACCGGCCGAGCTATTATATTGTACCTCTAACCTTAAATTGTGTCCTTCGTGGAAGCGTCTTTTCAGGTAGTAGTGTGTATTTTTCAAGCATAGAATATACTTCAGTCGATCATTGTACGCATAAAAGAATTATTCAGTTTTTTCTCCAATCTTCTGGTTACTAAAACTTCAAACCGTTCTCCTGAAAACTTGCCCTTTTTAAAGTCGGTGAACACGATAACTCAAAAAGTATTGAACCGATCGTCTTCAAATTTGGCACAGTACTTCTTCATATAATTCACCAGGTAACGCTGGGAGCTTTTTTCGTTTTTTTTATTATTGTTGATTTTACAATAACAAATAGGTCGATTTTTTCGACGAAAATCGGACTTTTGACTTCAAAGTGCCGCCAAATTGTCAAAAATCGAAAAATCAAAAAATCGCCCCAGCGTTACTTCGAAAAACATGTCCTTTAACTAACGCACTTTGGTTTTTTGATTTCAGATGATTCTACACCGAGTTATGGTGTTCACCGCGAAACACCTTTTTTTCGAGGCGCCTCGGGAGATTCACTGTCACTCGCTCAATTTTCAATATTTTGCAATGAAAATTTAGGGGAATATTGTTCAAAAGTTGCATTGTTATATGGTATTTGACTGAATGAACTAACACTATCTGTATCGCCAAAAAAAAATGTTAAAAACATGCCTTTTTTTCACCGAATTAACCTTACCCCCCCCCCCCCCCCCCTTAATCGCTTACACCCTAAGCTTGGGATGTGTTCTACTTTTTCTGACAGCAGGCCTGCGGAATCTCTCAAAAGAACACAACCGGTATTTTATTCATTTATTTGTTGTTATTTTTCAATATGTGACTCGTGTGCACTACTCTATCTGTTATTGAATCTGCTAATAGCATCAACTTGAAGATGACGATAGTGAGTTTGAATACTTGGATGAATCCATTCAATCTCCAGCTTTATCAACGACATCAATCACATCTAATGCTTCCACCTCATCATCTGTTATTAGAACTGTAAACAAAGCAAAGCAGCCTCGACTAGATACAGCCTTTGCAAAACAAAGTTCGTTCCTTGGTATGTAATTATACATTTCCAAACTTTATAGACTATCATAAATACAGAATTCTGATTGAACATTCGTTTATTATACGTGATTTCAGATGGTGGATCAAAAGCCGCTGACATCACAAACAAGCTTTTATTTATGATAGCAAAAGACAATTTGCCTTTCCAAGTAGTACAAAAAGAAGGGTTTCAAACGTTAATGAAGGCAGTGGTTCCATTATACAAAATCCCAAGTAGGCAGACTGTGACGATTCTTATGGAAGGAAAATATGAGTTTCTCTCCAACTTGGTCAAAAACCAACTGTCAACTGTACACCATCTATCTCTCACCACCGATATTTGGACGGATCCCTTAAATACTAAAAGCTCTTTGGGCTTAACGGTACATTTTCTAGTCAGTGAAAGTCACAGATCTGTCACTATTGGTGTAACCGAATTAACCGAAAGACATACTGCTGAGAACTTGGAAAAATGGTTACTCGATATAGTAGAATCTTGGGAAATAAAAAAACAAGGTATTGTGTTATTTGTATCTGACAATGCAGCGAATATAACGAAAGCTATCGTAGATGGGTTCGGTGCTGATAAGCATCTACCGTGCTTTGCACATACGTTGAACTTAGTCCCTTCAAAGATTATCGAAAATGACGAAGCTGTGAGTTCTGTGTGCAAAAAAATAAAAACCATTGTTACCTACTTCAAGAAGTCTGTAGTAGCAGCAGACCAACTGCGAGCTCATTCTGATTTGAAACTTATTCAATCGGTAGAGACACGGTGGAATTCAATACACGCAATGCTTAATAGGTTCATAGAGTTATCAGATGAAATAGGTTCAATACTTTTACAATCTCCTACGGCTCCAGCAATGCTAAGTGCATTGGAGTTACAAACTGTAAAGGAATTCATTCAGTTGCTAAAACCTTTTGAAGACGCGACCAAAATAGTTTGTGGCGAATTTTTTCTTACTGGCAGTAAAGTCATACCGATAGTTAGTACTGTAAGCGAAGAGTTACGAATGTGTGAGCCTAATACTGAAATTGGACCTCACATGAAACAAGTTCTGACAGAACAATTTAATATGAGGTTTAAAAAAGATGAACAAGTTTCTAATTTGGCGATCGCAACAATCCTGGACCCCAGGTTCAAGAAAATTCATTTTTCAGATAAAGTAGCCTGCTCTTACGCAGTCAATAAAATTACAAGAATTATTAACAGTGCAGTTACCAATAACGTAGCTCATGAAATTGAAGCCACTGATGGTAGATCCGCGGAACAAGTAGATGATTTCTGGTCTTACCACCACGGTCTGGTAAATTTGTCGAATTCGCAAAAGTCGGTCAGTCACAACGAAAATGAAATGCCCCAAGACTTCCAGTATTATCTGAACCAATCACTCATAAAAATGGATGACAGTCCAATTACGTACTGGAATCTTGCGAGTCATTCACCTTTGAGTGATCTGGCTAAACGATGTTCAGTAACAATTGCCACTTGTGTTCCGTCTGAAAGATTATTTTCAAAAGCAGGTCGAATTATGAACGAAGCCAGAAATCGTTTAACTGGAGAGCACCTCCAACAATTATTGTTTTTGGGCTCTCTACCGGTCGAAAATTGGCATCTTGACTAACACCTTTTTTTCGTACTACCCGTTAAGTTACCTGTACAACTTGTGATAAAAATAAATACATTTTTCACCATTTTTAATAATTTTTGTATTATTCATATCGATATTCACGATATCGATATTTCAGTCCCGATATTTTACCAGTATCGATACTCTGACTATCGATACGTATCGATACCAAATATCGATTTATTCGGCCAATATCGGCATCACTAGTCGAAACCTGTCCGTTCTTGTCCGGAATTATACGTGGCTTTTGATTCCCTATTTCTACCGGCCCTGTACGCCATCGATCCGACATGGCTAGAATGGCTTTCAGCAGATTCGTATCCAGCCGAATCCGGAACGAATGCGATATGCAAATTGTAGCCGCCTCCGATCTTATCCGGAATTATATGTGGCTTTTGATTTCCGTTTTCTTCCGGCCCTGTACGCCATGGATCCGCCATGGCTAAAATGCCATATAGAAATCTATGCGTGACGGCACTGCAATTTTTAGAAAAATATTGGCTCGTCTCTTATACGGTCTGATACGGAGTGCAGTTTTTTTTTTTTTTTCTCCAAAGGATCAGTGCTTTGGGGTGAGCAACATATATTGACAACATACATACTAATAACACATAACCATTACAGGAATGAGGCAACGCTTATAAATGATATTTTCAGTGCCGGCTTCAGACAGTAAGCAACTGAGGCGGCCGCCTCAGGGCACCGCTCTGAAGGGGCGCCAAAACAGAGAGAAATTTTTGTTTTTTCATGAGAACTCAAATCGATACTATGGGCAACTTCATTGATGAATAGTCGAACTAAAGTAATCTTCCAAATCCTAATCAGTAAACTCAAGGAAGCCTGAAAAATCGCAAACTCCTCATCGTGAGTAAATACGAAATTATGCGCGAGTTGTGTACATCGAACATGTTAAATTGCAATGGCAATTGCTTACCATAATTTTTCCCCAAATTTTCAGCCATTGATGGACCTTCTATTGTTACTCCTCTCCGAGATCATCACTTGGGCTATTTTCCACTGCCGTGACCATAATTTTGGGAATTTCTCCAAAACTCAAAAAGCATTGCACTTAGAGAGCTTTTAACCCGAAATAATTTCTTTGTAGAAACTTTACGAAAATGATTCACTATTAAAGTTGCAAGTTATATCGAATTGGATTACCACAGGCGTTTTTTTGTCTTGCTAAAGTCATTTCGAGTTGTTTTGGATTCAGCTCAGTTATCTGGCATTGGTTATGCTGTTTTGCAAAGGTTTGTTTAAAGCGGTTCGTATGCCGTTGTGTGACATACAATTTTCGATTTGTAACGAATGGTGAAAAATTTCGCGGCGGGGGGGGGGGGGGGGGGGGGGCGCCAGAAACCCCCATTGCCTCAGGGCGCAGTAATGTCTGAAGCTGGCACTGGATATTTTCGACCTCTATATATACTCACCAACTCCTGTAAGTGGTACTCGCGAGAATATCGAAAGCATTGGTCGCCGCCTTACGGAAAAATATTGAAGTAATGTACATTACACGAAAACCGGATGGATACGGACAGAGCCCCGATTCCAGCTTAGAATTTTTTAAGTTGGAAACCGGGGCTCTGTCCGTATCTATCCGGTTTCGGTCCCGCAAATCATAACGTGATTATTCACATCAAATTTTCCAAGTTATAACTGCGGCTTCTATTCGTACCTATCCGGTTTCGATCCCGCTACACGGAAAGAAATGAATGGCGTTTATCACTATGCCAGTATGGGCGTGAAGGCCATACTGTATGGTATCGACGATTTTCATTGATTTTAATAGTTTGGTCAACAGACTTTTATTCATAACTTTTTTGTATATTCACCACAAATTATGAGCAAGGTGTCATTTGGTTCGGAAAGGCATCAAGATACTGTTCGAAAGAGTCCCAGAGAGGGAAGACAAAAATTGCAAAAGTTATAAACAATTTAGTAAAAAAATAGAGGAGGAGTTCGGTTTTTTGCGAATATCTCAAAAACTATTTGAGATATTCGAAATCGCAAAAAAGATCCTAAAAGAGTAGAAAATTTCCTATGAAAACGCCCCACCTCCCCAAACTCTACAACCAATATTTATAATTTTAATTGTCCGGTGAAAAAAGGACTAAAAACGCGCGCGCGGCCGCCGCATAACCCATTTTTGGTCCTTTTTTTATCGCACAATTAAAATTATAAATATTGGTTGTAGAGTTTGGGGAGGTAGGGCATTTTTATAGGAAATTTTCTACTCTTTTAGGATCTTTTTTGCGATTTCGAATATGTCAAATAGTTTTTAAGATATTCGCAAAAAACCGAACTCCCCCTCTTTTTATTCACTAAATTGTTTATAACTTTTGCAATTTTTGTCTTCCCTTTCTGGGACCCTTACGAACAGTTTCTGAATGCCTTTTCGAACCAAATGACACATTGCTCATAATTTTTGGTGAATATACAAAAAAGTTATGAATAAAAGTCTGTTGACCAAACTATTAAAATCAATGAAAATCGTCGATACCATACAGTATGGCCTTCACGCCCATACTGGCATAGTGATAAACGCCATTCATTTCTTTTCGTGTATTCATACTGTGATTATTCACATCAAATTTTCTAAGTTGGAGTTGCGGCTCCTGTCCGTACCTATCCGGTTTTTATCCCGCTATTCATAACGTGATTATTCACATCAAATTTTCTAAGTTGGGATTCCGGCTTCTGTCCGTACCTATCCGGTTTCGATCCCGCGATTCATAACGTGATTATCAATACAACTAATATATATTAGCTGTATTTGAGGGGACCAGTACAGCTTGGTTTAAGATATTTCAAGTACTCCAGAATCACTTTATTTGTCAACCAAAGTTTATTTAACATCAAAAAAAATATTTCTTTAAAAAACTGTGTCGTAAGGTTTCAGGTACACCGTTGATCCAATCCGACGTTTCGACGTCTCAAGTTCTTCAGACAGCAGTTCCACATATTATGAACGCGAGGATCTGAAAAGAAAAAAACATGTGGAAACTTACAGTCAATTATCCAAAATTGCCGAAATTTGAGCCACTAATTTGCAAATAACTTGGCCAAAACAGACACATTCAAAAATTCCCTCGTTCATATGATGAGGATTTGTCGCTCGAACAAAATGAGCCCTCAAAGACTCCAATCGAACCAACGATGCTCCTAAAACCTTACGACACAGCTCTAAAAACAAAGTTTTGAGATAAACGCGTTTGAAGTTTTTGCAGAAAGATTGGTAATTACTTATCTGGAGGCTCATACATCAAAAAGTTTGCTATAGAAAAGTGAGGTGAACAGTTTTTTTTTCAAATTTTTTTTTTTCGTAAATTTTTTTTTTCAATAATTTTTTTTTTCTGCAAACAATTTTCTCGGAATTTGTTTTTTCTTGCTATAGCAATCAACCGCTGTTTTTTTGTTGGGGAAGATCTTCGGCCTGTCTTTTCAGGGGCAGTGTATTCTTCTAGAGTATTGCCATCTTGCCTTCTCATATTAAATTTAATAAATTCTTCCCATTATATTCGAAAATCTGTGAACAAAAAGAAGAAAAACTTCAACCACCCACGAGTCAGCAGGAGCCTAGTGTGAATAATAGGTATTACTATTTGGATTGGATACTCACTTCTAGGTTATAGTACACTTTTCGAAGCACAACAACCGTACAACGATAACACGCTAAATATTCAGTAATTGGTGATTATCAAGTATTGAAAAGTACTGTTTTTATACGCTGGGAACTACTGTTTCTATTAATTTTTCTCAATTCCGAGACACTGAAAATCCCGGGAACGCTAACGTAACCTCGACAAATATTGAACAATTAAAGGCGATCATACACCATGTGATCAATTTCGGAATCAAGCACCAGCGCCACTTGCGCCAGATCGCGATAACCAAATCGCGAACTTTTGGCGGTAACGTCAAATCCTTGAAGATTTCGTCGAAGTCAATTTTTTCACAGATGCGGAAGACATTGAGGTAACATAAACTGCAGAAAACGAAAACCCGATTATTTCGAAAATTCAAGCTGTACTGGTCCCCTTAATGTGATAATGTAATGTGATTAATGTAATAATTAGCTGTAAAATTTGATGTGAATAATCACGTTATGAATCGCGGGATCGAAACCGGATAGGTACGGACAGAAGCTCCAATACCGATTTGAGTGACAGATACTTTCCGAATGAAGCCAGATAGATAACCGAGCCTTCGGATGTTCGTTTCGACGAATTAAGGACACAAACGAATAGGATCCGGACAGGACTTTCGTGACCGATGGAATACGGATAGAAAAACGGGTAATACGTCTATCCTGAATCCTATCCGATAATCTGTCCGGTTCGATCGTTTCCTGTCGGTCATTTTAAGCAGGGGTTTCTGCGCACAGAGTCCCGGAATGAACCCGGACGGCGCCGTTCTGTAGATATGAACGGTAGGTCGCCGGACGAGACCCTGCAGCGCCGGATCATAGATTTTGCTGGCCACAGGCAAATGCGGCGAAATTAGCCCCCCCCCCCCCCCCCCCTCTGACAATATACTACCTGAATATGAACTTGGTCTATTACACAAAGGAATTTGTAATTATGTATTTTTATTCAAAACAGACAAAAATACAATAAAGGCATGATACCTACATCTGCAGTCACATGAAATTAGAACGGATCAGGAAAATATTTTAATCAGTTTTAACTTTGTTTATGCGACCCGTTGTTTGAAAGTTCACTTTTTGAGCATTCGATTCAGGCTGCAGAGTGACCAATTAAACATAACCATAGTCAGGTTAATTCTGACTACGGTCACACATCACAAAACAAAATATCTGAAAATATCAAATGTCTGAGTCAAAATGTTTTGATACCACTGATCAGTATTTGATATAGAAAAATGCAATAGTACCAGTAATTCTGGAAACTAAAGTAAGTATAACACTTTAAACGTGCGATTCTCTAAAAAGTGAACCTTCAAACAACGGATCGCATCAAATATTGTATGTATCAAGTCCGAGAAGTGTTAAATCCGGTATGGGTAATTTCCAAAATCCGCCTCTGAGTATGTCGTGTCACAGGAAAACTCGTGTGACACAGCACACTCGATCGGCTCATATTAGAAATGACCCATACCGAATAGTGACACTTTTCGGACTCGATACCTAAATAGCTATTGCATGAAGATATCTTAGACAGCAGCTTTCCTTGCCTTTTGATCAGCAAATTTGGTTATTACGCCGTCACAGTCTATTCGGCAAAAAACTTCATGTTCTATACACTGTAACAGCGATTCCTGCGGGCTCGGGTGTTACCCGCAGGAACTACGATCCGTTATCAAATTAACACCAACGCTTTACCTCCTCCGACTAGCTCTAGGATGTAGTTGTTGGGCGCCAGACTCCGGGCTCAGAGTCGTCTCTCTCTCTCTCTCTCGCTCCAGCTAGCCTGTCGGTAGAGGGATAATTCGTGGGGGCGAGAAATAAGAACACTTAACACAATACGAAATAGATTTGAAAGAATAATTTATTAGTTAAAAAGAAAAAAAGAAAAAGATAACAATATTTTGTGCAGCCTGTTATCTGGCTTCAGCTTGTCTCACCGCTACTTTATGTTTTAAATACGAAATGAATGGAAGACTAAATACAATGGAAACTACAATAAATTAGAAGACTAAATTCAATAATTCAAAAGTGACTCTACTCCTAATTAAATATAACAATTATAATAAAGGTGAAAAGAAAAGGTATGTTGACGCTTATCGCAGGTAGTGGACTCTCTCTCTCTCTATCCCTCCTCTCTCAACCGGCTGGAGGTACGGCTGTCTAGTCGATTTCGAAGCAGACGCTTCTAGTCTCTGACTGACAGCTGATCTCTCAACAGCGGGGAGGGGAAGGGAATCGGAACTCTGTCCTCGGCCACTAGAGTTCTCTGACTCGCTGCAGACGATCTGCGACGCGTGACGTCAGAGCACTCCGGGCAATATGGCGTCGACTCTCGTTTAGCGAATTCTGCGCAGCGGCGGTGCTAGCCGGCTCGCAGGCGCGCAGAATCGACAGCCACGGAGAACAACAACAGATTCGAACCTGTCGGTTCTCAACCGTTGTCTCGGCACTCCCTGGACTCGGTACCAGGGTGCGGAGACTGTTCTCGGGGATTCCGGACTATTATCGGGACTCTCACGGGACTCTAGCTCTAGGGTTTGGGGAACGGGTCTTGGCTAAACTTAAGGGGATATATATTGGATAGATCCCACCTGATCTTGCACGTTTCCTCGGCCTCGTGTCGGCTCGTAGTCCGGGGATAGGCGAGGGTCGTGTAATATAAAATCGGCGATAATCCAGTCCAAAATCCAGAAATCAAGGTCCAAAAGAAATAGCCGGGGTCACAATAACTGGGTATTTCACGGTCAAAACTCCACTAAAATGAATACTCTATGAAAACTCTCTCTCTCTCTTTTTGACTCTACGGCAGAGGGCTACACGTGGTCGCACGTTAGCGCAAAACCGGAATGAGCTAGACATGTCTCGGTACCTTATCTTCCTATCTTCGCCGTTCGTCCTTTTAGCGCTGGCCGTTGCCGGTCAGCCGCGTGCGGCGATCCGTACTTAACATGGCCACGCTAGGACGAAGGCGGTAAGAATTTGAATTCGGTACTCCTGACTCTAGGCTCGGGACTCAATTACGTTGGTTTGGTTGGTTAGGAGGAGGTCACAACGTTTGCCACGTTACAACACATTAGTGCAAAGGCATTTAATTTGTCTTGTGACATTCTGCTGCGCAAATAGTTCTTGACCCTTTTAAGAACTGAGCAACTACGTTCCCCGGTGGCGTTGCTTGAGGGTAAGGTCAGGTATATTCTTAATATAATCTCTACATTTGGAAACGTAGATATCAACCCAACCTGGTTGATTATAAATTTGTACATATCTCCAAGTGATTTGCTGCCATTTTTATGAGCTAATATCAAAAATTGATAGACCTCCTCATCAAAATTATCAGTTCTGATATCATTTCTGTAAAATATTTTCAAGTCTTTAGTAACGCGGGAAACATTTGCAATTGTTAAGCCATTTATATCTAAAAAGAATACTTCGAATCTGTCGTTAATTAAAAGGTAAGCTCTTGCTCTATTAGTCAATTCGCAGATGAGCTTTTCGCAAATGGGGTAAAAAACAGTTGCTAGGAACCGGCTCTTCCCAGTCAGAACAACTTCTGATGTTGCCGATTCGTCAAAAGCCTTTTTTCTATATTTCATTCCATTTTCCCCGAGTTCGTCACGGTAATTTTTGGCCTTCGATGTCTTGAGCGCTTCTTGTTCCATTTCGTCGAAGTTTAATCTGATTCCCTTGAAAAACTCAACAAGAGTTTCGAACAAGGTTGCTGCAATCTTCAGGAATATATTCGGATCTTGTAGAGGCTTACTCGTGGCATTTAATCTATTCAATATTTTGTCCCAAATCACTGTCAAAAGCGCGAATTCTAATCTGTCTAGTTCTACCCCTAATTTTTTGGCTTCGATTTGCGCAATAGGCTTTTGTGAAATATCCTGGCTGAGTTCGACTAAAGTTTCTTGTATTTCAGAATGACCAATTTTTAATGCCCTTACAGCGTCAGCTCTGGCTGACCATCTAGTTTGTGACATTTTCTTAACCGTCAAGTGAGAAGATTGTGTTTTTTTTAAATTAGTCTCTAATACGTTCCATCTATGTGTTGATGCTGATAAAAAGACATAGATGTTCTCGATAAGATCGAAATATTTTATCACATCCAGATTGCACTCTGCGGCGGCATTACCAACCAAGTTTGGAGAATGGCTGGAGCAGGGTATAAAATCGGCGGTACTACTGTGCGATTTGATTTTCGCCTGCAAACCATTGTATTTGCCAGACATGTTGGCCGCATTATCGTAGCTTTGACCCCGGCAATTACTAATGTCAATTCCCATTTCTGTAAGTACCTTCACCAACGTTGTCTCTAAACTCTGACCAGTATGCGAAACAATCGGGACAAAAGCAAAGAATCTCTCTATTGGATCACCACTTGGTAGCATGTAACGCATAACTATTGTCAGCTGATCTACGTGACTGACATCTGGAGTACTATCAACAATGATCGAAAAATACTTCGATCTTTTGACTTCGGCAATTAATTCATCTTTCAGACAATTATGCATAATTGCAATAAACTCATCACATGTCGTCGATGATAAATAACTGACAGACCCTTTACCTTTATTGGCATGAGTTGCCAAATATTTCGCCAAAAGCGGATCGAACTCGCTGAGAAATTCTAACGAGCCTAAATAATTTCCACTCCCAGCAGAAAAAACGGTCTCATTGCTGCCTCTGAAAGCTAACCCTTGCTTTGATAAGAATTTTATTGTCGCTGCTATTCGCTTCAAAATTTCTCTCCAATATTTTTTTTCACCCTCCAACTGTTTTTCTAAATTCGAATCAATGCGGCCTACCACTGAGGACCTTGATACCATTGCGCCTTGTGCTAACGTACGCTCCTTCGAATTCTCGTGCTCTGTCAATGTTTTATGTATATTTTTCCAGTTTTTACACCCTTCTGTTAAAGGTCTCTTCCTGTTCGAAAATAATCTACACACATAGCAATAGACACATCCTGAAGTTGAACTGTACACTAACCACTCTCTCTTGACTGTTTTACCGTTTTCTTTGCGAAGGTAAAATGCCTTATCGGTTAGTGATCGCGTGACTAATTTATTCCCCTCAAGTTGAGTTATTTTGGAAGAGTCTAATGTACCATATATAGATAACGGCTTGTCAACTAAGAACTGATGTTGCATTGCACTTGTGATCAGTTTTGGCCAAAGAGCGATATCAGCAGGAACACTAGGGCATATATCGGCTGATTCTTCGTGTTCTTCCTGTTGAACTTGCAAATCGGGTACTGTTTCAGCTACTATATAATTATTGCTGCCGTCATTTTCTTCGTGTGTTTTTGGTTCGGTATTATTGCTTATAGGCTCCTCTCTCGAATACGCAGTTGGTTCCCGTGTACTCGGTATGTCTGCCGCATTTGTTTTATCCGGACGAACTGCATCCCGGTGATTGCTCCGCTTTTTAAAAAATACACTCAATGCATTCTGTTGTTTCTTCCGATCTTCTTCTCTCTCTTTCATTTTTCTCCGCTTCTGAGCTCCCGACGGCTGTTTAGAATTCATTCTTCTGACTTAAGACCTGTTTGTGGAAAGAACATTTACGAGATATGCCTAGATTTTTTAAATTATCCGTCGTCGCAAGAATGATTCACGAACTGACCTATCTGCTGTTCTCCACCATATACACTTTACGTTCTAGTATCACACTAAAAATACACCAATAGCTGGATATACGCTTATAACATACAAAGTATCCAACAATGAAAATAAACGCTCCACCACCCATTGGAATGGATGTAGGGGGAGCGTGGGGCAAAATGGACCGGCGGGGCAAAATGAACCGCGGCGCAAAATGGACCGCTGAAAAAAGAAAAAAAAACGATTGACGATGAAAAAACTGGAGTATGAATATGAACTTTTTTTCCCCAGGGGGTCCATTTTGCCCCGCGGTTCATTTTGCCCCGCTAGTCCATTTTGCCCCTTTCTCCCCTATATTATACTCACCGAAGATATTTTCGCTTGCGAGAAATGAATTTCTGATATTTATTTATTACTCAGGACTCTCTGAATCAGAGCATTAGAAAATTTGGAAAATTTCAAATTTCAGTTGGGGCGCGATCAGGGCCCCGCGAATCGCCGGCCCACAGCATTTGCCTAGTTTGCTTCTATTATAATCCGGCACTGAGACCCTAACAGGACCGGGTAGAGTTCGCTATTTCGAGGCACAGAGTCCCGGATCAAACCCGGACAGAGGGGCATGAAATACAGTTACGTTCACTCGTCGGACAAGGCCCGAATGAGACCGGATAAGACACCATATGCACAGGCCAACGATTACGTGTTGAATACGGACAGGGTCATATAAAAGACGCTATCGGTTTTTCTAGCAGACTCGAGCCAGATAGGATCGGATACATACACGTACGAGACGAAAAATGGTTTCGAGTCAAATCCCGACAGACCCAGATTAGACCCAGACAGAATTTCGTACCCGGATCAAATTCCCATAGAGGCAGATAATATTCCGTCCGGATTATATCCGAGTTCTTATCCGATTCACTATCCGGTTCTATCGGATCCTGTCCGACATTTCGCGCAGGGATCATAACCATCATACTCTCCGCAACTGTCTGCGGTGAACCTTCATAAACAGGGCGTCCATAAGATTCATCATCGTAATCAAAATTATCCCTATTATTATTATTGTTGTTATTATTATTAATATTATTATTATTGTTCCTAATGTCGTATTCTATTATTTCTTCGTTTTCGCCTTCGTCTCTGTCTTCGTCCTCATCCCTGCCCCTCGTATTCGTCGCTTTCTTCGCCTTCTTCTTCCTGTTCCACTGTTTCTTGGAATTCATCTTCGTCTTCTTCTACTGTTTCTTCATGTTCTTCACTTAGAATTTCGTCAATGTGTTCGTCGTCTTCTTCTGCTGTTTCTTCATCTTCTATTCCCACAGTTTCTTCGTCTTGGTCTCCTTGTCTCACTATTTCTTCGGTTTCCTGACTGTACATTTCTTCATCCCATTGTCTCCCTATTTCTACGTCTTTCTGTCTCATTGTCTCTTCGTCTTAGTTTTCGTCTTTATCATTTGAAAAAGAAATTACTTCAAAGCCATCATTTTCTCTTGATGTAGACGGAATTGCTGTATCATTTAAAGAACTAAAAAAGGAATGTTTTAAACGATTACATGAAATAGGCATGGTTTATTTTACTAACTATAATTTTTGTAGAGTGTGACCCCCGCAAATCCAATTCTATTCATTTAGAGGTATTCTGATGTAATTATGACGTATTTGAAGCTTGAGCTTAAAAAAAAATCTAGATTCTTAAGATGTAATCGATGTAATAAACTGTACTATACTCAATAAACTTACCTGTTTTTTTTATTTATACATTCTCTTGATGTTCTTTCGATTCCATTATGTGTACTGTAACGCAGTTTTCTAACTTGGAGAGGAAAAACCACAGATCTGGTTACAATTCGGCACTTTTCCGTGTTAATTACTTAATTACCAAAGTGTTGGGCGCCAGACGCTACTGCGTCGTTTCGATACGATAACACAACTTACTAAAACCAGAAAAACTTACGGAAATGCGTCGAGCGACAACTCGACTAGCTCAGATAACAAAGCCTTAGATAGAGGGGCAGGGTACACCACGTAAAACAATATTAATTCTTTGAAATAGTTGAGATCACATCAATCAATAATTTATTAATTAAATTAGATAATTCAGACGAATGATACAGAATTGGCGATAGTATTAATCATTTGTTACGATAGTTTTCCTAACTGTTCAGGACAGAATTTACTCGTTTATGATACAATTAAATCAGAGGAATGTGTCAGAGCTGACTCGATATAAAACGAATAAATTAGACTCCAGACTTGGTATCACAGAGCGATACTTCGTACCCAAATGCAAATTATATCATAACACATCCTGAGATTAACGCACTAGAGTTTTGAGATATTATAAAAGAAAAATCGATAACAAACGATACAGATCCCTACTAATTAATTAGCCACGCTTGGCCATACAATTTACGATACTCCGAAATCTACTGCTAAATAGAGACCACGCGGTCATTCGAGAGACGCGAATTACAGGTTCAACGTTAACAAATTAAATTAGAACGATAGAGATTGTTCTTTAACCAAATTCTGACAGTTTATATTGATCGAAACGATACTAAATCATCCAAAATTAACTATAACTTACTAGATTTCACATACGAATAATAATTCATCCAAAACGGATTATATCCTACTAAACTATAACAAATTAGCGATAACAGACTAAACTATACGCGAGGTCTAAGCCTTCGCGGCTATCTTCGCTCAGGGTACTCCAGGAAAAGGTATTTTTCTACAGTATTTCATGCACAATATTATTCTAACATACTAAATCAAAAATATAAGCCATACGAGAAGCGATAAGCAATAAATTATAGCCAAAAAGCAATGAAAGATCTATGTAACTCAGCCAGACTCGAGGTTGTTCGATAATTTAAGAGATAGACTACGACAGACGAGCTGCTTAGCTCAAAAGACAAAGACGAGCCTCGTGGCTCAATAACCAAATTAATAACCAAAACTTTATTACGAACGACCTCGTGCCTTCACAAAAGAATTAAGACCTTACCTTAATCAAGTTGATCAACGTAACACAAAACTCACTATTTAACTCGATAACACGATAGAATTGTTTTTGAGAACTCGATACGATACGATGAATGCTGGAGATGCGTAGCGCAGACTAGAGCGAAGAAGTAGGCTGTGTAACAGGTGTACCGGCCTTATATAGTCGGTGTTTTCTTCCACTAGTTCATCCTTTAGGCTGAGCGTACTCACGTGACATATCGATGATCTAATTGGTCGGTGAGCGACAGATTTTGACGAACGTAATTTTGGCGAAGTCTACCTCACCCCTGCCGCTGCTAATACCGCTCCTATTCCCGCCTTCCTTTTGAATCTCCGGGCGCTGGACTCACATGGAGCCTCGCTCGCCCGGCCACCCGATATTTCTTCTAGGGCCTTACACCATTGGTCGATCCACCAGAAAGTTAGTGGTAGCTTCGTGTCTCGGCATACAAGGGCTTCACCCACGAAAAGATTCGATAGGTCGGAACGCTGATCCGGGGGTTGTCATGACCAACCACGGCCGCGATAACAGATTCGGAGACAGTTTGACGATAGTAGCCGCACTGACCGATACTCATCAGGTGGGAGGCTGTGAGGATGCACCTGCACATGACCCTGTACACCACCCTCGTACCGGAAATGCATTTTCTTGTAGGCGGTAGCTCTTCGGATGACGGGAGGATTTCGTTGTGCTTCTCGCACATCCCTGTACGCCGCCAATACGGAGTTGGAGGTGGTAGATCTTTCCACTTGAAAGGAGGCGCTGACCTTGGGGTTTTCTGGACCAACCATGGTTTGCACGCCGACAGAATCGTCTTTGACGATATTGGGGGCTTCTTACGTTCGGTAGAATCGCTTTTCCTTCGGTAGTTCCCACGACGACAGACGTCTCGTGGAGTATCGGGCTCGAGATTACATAGTTTACAAAAAATAAAATAGTGTTAATTAGACCTAATCATTTTTCCCTAAGTTTTCTCTTTTCCTGGAGACCCTGTCTACGCCACGCATCGTTGCATTTTCGAGAGAATCGCCTTGTGGCGGGGAAATTACAAATACCACGTCACAGTACATGATGATTCTTCTTCGGCTGATAATTTTATACGTTTAATGAATTTATTTTTTCCACTTCGACTTAACTCATCAAATCGTTTTCTCATTTTGATTGAATCAGTAATTATTTGAGAATCCAATCAAATCAATCGGAAAAATAATGCAGATCGCCGGCCTGCAATAAACAGACGAAAAATCTGGAGTATGCCGAGTTGGCTGTGACTTTTGTTAATTTTCACCGAAATGCTCTCTGTATGTAGTGGTATCAGGTATGTATACAATAATATCTTCAAGCGCTATATCTTTTGTTTAAAAAGTCGACGGTGAACAGCCAACTGTCAAATATTTATTTATCATTCATTTAAGATGTCGAAGAAATTTTTTCTAGTTTACTGGACAAAATCAAAAAATATACAAACTTTGGAATCTAATAAAATTCCAGCTGCATCCAGATACGAAGGGGCGACGGTGAAATTGAAATTTCAAGAAAATAAAAATAAAGCAAAATATCTTGACGCTAAGGTTATCGAAATGAGTAGTAAGTTTTATCCAAATTTATTTTCAATTATTATTTTGAGTTAAATACAACGTAATTAATACTATAACGACGATACGCCTTTATGGCATTAGGGACGCGATATACCTTCACATGGGTGACGTCATAAACTACACCCAGAAAAAAAGTTCCATGATTCATACCGGGAATCACCGACTTGACATGAGTCGGGATGAATCAAGTCTGGAGTCGATACAAATCAAGTCGCTGATTATACTTTTAATAATTTCAATAATTTTTACCTTCAAATTTATCTTCAATAATTTTATGCTATTTTTTAAAATTATATTTATCCAAATGCTTTTTTCCAGATTTAATAAATGACAAAACTGAGACACAAATTCCTTCAACGACGTTCAATATAGCCATCAACAAAGCATGTTCAAATAGAACGCCAAATTTCACCAAAACTTGTGTCACCATTGAGGAGAAAAAAGAATACGAAGACGTGGAATATGTCGAAAATTCCGACAATTTGGACACAGACTTTTTAAATTTGTCAAACCATCAAGACCTACCACGATCTTTATCTTCATTACCGCGCTGAGATCATTCAAGAACATCATCACCAGTGACGGTTGAAGACCAAGAAAAAGCTGACGAACTTCTGGTGAAAGACATTGAAATCATGCCAAATGAAGATCAAACTACTGTGGGAGTGAAATCTTCATCAGTAGAGATACCTTTTAATAACGATACAGTAGAGCAATCAACAATCACACCAATATGCTCCGAATCATTTCATTTCATAGTTGAGCGTCAATCAACAGTTACGTCAGCGATCACTCCTGCTCACTCAAAGTCACACGTTCAGAACCAATCGACTATTACACCTGGCAACTCAAATTCATACCCTCAGCATCAATCAACAGTTGCATCAACCATCATCCCTGCTTACTTCAATTCATATGGTCAGAATCAGTACCAACCAACAGCCACACCAATGCCGAACAGTCATCCCAGTTTTTACAATCAACCTCAAAATGCTACCGGACTCAACTAACCACATTATGGTGGACCTCAATGGTACTCAAATCAACAGAACTATTTTTCGAGTAACCAAAATGCGAACCAAAATGAATATTATCGCCATCCACAAAGTTTCAACTGCAATTATCAATAGTATATTGTGCACCAAGGGAAGAAAGTGAGATTTACACCGAGGGAGCGAAAACTTCCTCCCGTGATGCACACGATATTTTTTTTCACACACGGACGGAAGGCCGATTTCCTACCCGCAGAGAGGCACGACCACGCACCATCGCGAACGCGCAATTTTAAGTGGGACAAGAAAGTCATACTATTTTGCTTTTTATTATTTCACTTTCTTCTTCGCAACGAACAAAGAAACGATCATGAATGACGCGCTTTTTTTCTATCATTTTGTTTCGTCCGATGGCGCTGTTACCGAAAACATACGCAGCGGACTGGGAGGAAAATTCATGACTCACGGCCTTCCCTCCCATGGGAGGCAAAACTCCCTTGGTCGGTAAAACTGGAGTTCCCTACCTCTCAGCGGGTAAGGAAATCGGCCTTCCCGGCCATGTGGGAAAAAAAATCAATAACTTCTAGCAAAAGATTATTTGTACCTGTTTGAATTTATCATTTTCTTCAGATAAATATTTCTTTGTTCCTTTTCACTTTTATTCCGTACAAATAATCATTTTCAAAAAATAACTATTTTACTTTGTGAAAAATCAATATTTTACGAATTTTGTTTTTTTTCGTTTCGTTTCCTTCTCATTGTTCCAAAATGATTTTTTTTTTCGTGATAAGTAATAAAATACTTCATATAGATTGATAAAATTTGATTTTTATGTTTAGTTTCATGTATTTAATATAATAAATAATATATATTACCATATTATCCTTAAAAGAGCTTCAATATATATGTATTTTCAAGGGTGAAGTAAAATTACTCTGTCAAAATCGGAGTTACTTTAAATTGCATGTGTTATTATCATTGTTATCATCATCATTATATTTTTTAAATCTGTTTTTGATCTAAATGCGATTAAAAACCACTTAAAAATTATTGAGAAAGAAAGTCTGTTTTTAATCTGGAAGCAATCAAAAACAGTCTAATAATTATGCCAAAAAAAGTCTGATTTTGATCTGAAGACGATTATAAACAGATTAAATACGATATCAAGAAAGGTCTTGAATTGGTCTGGATAGGGAATAGTACGGACAAAAACCGATCAAATTCACATGTAAACTAGATAGACATTATATTTCATGGCCTCGTTCCGATATTACAAGGTGTAGTACCCCTTAGTAGAATAGGGCAGCTTTGGGGCGTCACAACGAACCCCCCTCCCCCGCGCCCCTTGGCGCCAGACTTCCCCCTCAAGGTGGTCTGGCCTCCCTCTCTCAAGGTCGATTCGGCTCCCCCTCGGGGTTGACCGTTGACGAGGGGGTGTCTATGTCCCCCCTGTCCCCTCGTTATTTCCGACCCCTTTGCCCCCTTCGCTGTATTTTCATGAGGACTACAAACGCGCGCGCGCCGCCGCATAACCCATTTTCAGTATTTTTTTCACCGCACAATTATAATTATAAATATTGGTTGTAGAGTTTGGGGAGCTGGGACTTTTTTGTAGGAAATTTTCTGCTTTTTTAGGATCTTTTCTGCGATTTTAAATATCTTGAATAGTTTTTGAGATATTCGCACAAAACCGAACTCCCCCTCTTTTTTTTCACTAAATTGTTTATAATCTTTACAATTTTTTTCGGCCCTTTTTGGGACCCTTTTGAAAAGTTTTTAAATGCCTTTCCGAACCAAATGACACCTTCCTCATAATTTTTGGTGATTATACAAATAAACTTTTGAATAAAAGTCTGTTGACCAAACTATTAAAATGAATGAAAATCGTCGATACGATACAGTATGGCCTTCACGCCCATGCTGTTATAGTGATATACGCGATGAATTTCTCTCCGTGTAGCGCCACTTAACGTTATTTCTTGTAGCGACTGAAAATCAGTTCACTTGCCTTCGAATTTAGAATTGATGTGTTTCTCGTCTGGTATTGTGTGTGATTGTGATTGTGATTGTACTTAGACTTAGTGTTAGAAGAAGAAGAATTGAAGTATGTCGAAACGATCATATCCTAGTGGCGCAGAAAAACGAAAAAAAGCTGCACATCAAAAGGACATAATTGAAAAGTTACCAAAATCAACATCATTTTTCACACCAGGAGCTTTTGTGAATAGCGATCAAATCAATCTTCCACAAGCGTCACACCGACAACAAATTGAGGGAGCTTCAGAACTTATATGTTCTAAGCTGATTTGTTTCAAGTCAGGAAAACCAATCCAAGAATTATATTATGCAGAAAGCGATCGTCTCGATGGCAAAAATACATCGACTTCACCGACAAATGCTTTAGCTGAGCAACACCCGTCTTCAGTCCCGGAAAACATTTCACATGATGCTGGAGATTATTTTCATGAAATTTTTACGGAAAAGATACGCGAATTTTGGATTCGCAAAGGGCCGGCAGTTTTTCAAAATAAAGATTTTGATTTCTCCGAAGCTACCAGAACTTATAAAGAAGCAGATGGTAGATCAACAACTAGGAATTTCAATAAAACACTATTTCTGTAATATCCGGGCAGGAGGGGAAATAAGACACTAGGAGCTCTACTTTAATATGTGTTTATTATTCGGCATCTCCCCGAGGACTGGCTCGTAGGCCGGTGTCCGAGGATGTGTGTTTACATACTCATACACGTACCTCGTATACATACTTATATACTATGTTCCTATCCTACACCTTCTCCCCCGCGAAAAGGAAAAAAAAAAAGAAACAAAACAAAACAGAGGAAAGAAAAAAAAAAATAATAATAATAATGACTTATTCTATGCTTCGCTCTTTATGCGTGAGTGAGAAGGTTGCACTTATTCTATTTATTTTTATTTGCGATGCGCTCTGATCTTCGTATCTTATCTTTTACTTTGCTGCCGGTTGGTTTTGGCGCGCGGGGTCTCAGTTGTATTTCATTTCTATCGTTCGGTTCGTTTTCTAGCAAGTCTTGGTTGCACTCCAAGATTTGGTTGATATGACGTTTCCATACCTGCCCTTCTACATCCACAATGTATGTGATGCCCGGTATTGAAACGTCTGTAATTATCGCTGGGGTCCATTTCGGTTTCCCCTCTCGAAAGTCGCGCACCATTACCTTTTGGCCTATTTCTAATGTCGCTGTCCTAGGGCCGCCATAATGTTTTTTTTGTGCTTCCTGCGCTTTTACGACGGTACTGCTAACGGGATTTGGGCGCAACAACGAGAAACGGCTTCTCGGCTCTCTTCCTAACAACAGTTTCGCGGGACTAGTTCCCGTAGTTTTGTGTGGTGTTATCCTGTAATCGGCTAGGAATAAATCTAATGCTGATGCACTATCGGTTCCGTCCGACATGATGTTAGCCATGCGTGATTTGAACGTTTCTACGAATCGTTCGGCTGCCCCGTTTGTCGCCGGGAAATGAGGTGGCGTGAAGCTTTGTCGGATTCCCAATTTTGCGCAGAAATCTTTGAATTTTTGATTAATGAATGCACCCCCATTGTCTGTTACCAGATGATGGGGGTAACCAAATGTACTGAAGAGTTTTTTAAAGATGGTGATAATGGTTTCTGCTGAGATGTGGGTCACGTGGAAAGCCTCAGGCCACTTCGAATAGGCGTCCACTACAATGAAATACATTTTGTTTTTTAGTGGCCCTAAAAAATCCGCATGTAATCTGTGCCACGGCGCAGGTGGCCAGATCCAAGGTGTCAAGGCTGTTTTTGGCGGAGAATTTTTGTTCTGCAGGCATGGCAAGCATCCCTTGGTGAGCTTTTCTATGTCTTGATCGATCGTGGGCCACCATACGAACGATCGTGCTATTTGTTTCATCGACACGATTCCTGCATGACTAGCGTGTAGCTCTCGTAATACTAACGTATGCAATATTACTGGTATAATGACTCTATGTCCCCACAATAGGCAAGATTGTTCGCGAGATATTTCATTTCTCCTATGGTAAAATGGTAGCAGCTCGGCTTCTTTTGGCGCTGTGTCGGGCCACCCGTCTTGCAGGAATCGTGTTACTTTTGATAATGTTACATCTTTTTTTGTTTGTACCTGAACTTTCTTCCAGTCTAATGATGCGAATTGTGACTCTTGTATTGCCTTTAGTGAGCTATTCTCTATTTTTGGGCACGGTTGGGGTATCGTTTCAAGATCGAGCGCGTCTTCGATCGGGGCTCTAGATAAAAAGTCTGCAGAGTTTCTCTTGCTCGGTATGTGTTTTATATTGAATCTAAATGCTTTCAGAAATATCGCCCAGTGTTGTAGCCTTTTCGCGGCCATTTTCGGAATCGATGCTTCCGGTTTAAATATATGGGAAAGTACTTGGTTGTCAGTCCTGAGTTCGAATTTTTGCGCGAACACATACGTGTAGTATTTTGTGAGCCCGAAAATGATGGCTAAACCTTCTTTATCTAGTTGGTGATATTTCTGTTGTGTTGTGTCCAGTTTTTTGCTAGCGAATGCGATCGGGCGTTCGAGCCCGTCCTCACATACATGTGAAAGGATCGCTCCCAGTCCTACCGGTGACGCATCACAAGTAAGAATGAGCGGCCATTCTGGGTGATAGTGTATTAAAACTGGCGCTGTGCTGAGTCGGTTTTTAATTTGTTTGAACGCCTCCTCGCATTCTGGCGTCCAATCCGTGTTTTCTTTTTTTAATAATTCGTATAGCGGCGCTAAATCGGTTGCCATATCTTTTAGGAAGGTCGAGTAATAGTTTATTTTCCCTAGGAATGACTGTAATGTCGTTAATGAGTGTGGTCTGGGCGCGTCTATTAGTGCTTTTACTCTATTCGGTGAGGTACGGACTCCCTTTGCATCTACTTCATAGCCGAAAACGGTTATTGATTCTTTAAACCACTGACATTTTTGAAAGTTTAATTTTAACCCCTCCTCTTGAAAACATTTCAGAATTGCATCCAGAATGGTCAGTAGTTCCTCTTTGTCTTTGGCTACAATTAAAATATTGTCAATGAAAATAATTATTTGTCGCGCTTGTTCGGCGGGCAATTTCGATAATTTTTGATTCATCCTTCTTTGGAATGATCCCGGGCCTGTGCTAACGCCGTACGGCAAGTAGTTGTACGCAAATAGCCCTTTGTTTGTTGAGATCGTCACCAGTAGCTTCGATTCTGGGGTTAGGGGCGCTTGTAAATATGCCTCGCGAAGATCCAATTCCGCGTAGACAGTTCCTTTCCGAAGTACATTTAGTATTTGCGGCCACGTCGGCAATGGGTAGTGATCTACTTCAAGGTATGGGTTAAGAGTTATCGAATAGTCCCCGCATAACCGAACCGTACCGTCTTTCTTTAGTACTGGTACTACTGGCGTTCCCCATTCGCAAAACTCGACTGGGAAGATTCGCTTTCCCCGCAATAGTCTATCGATTTCTTCGTCTACCTTCTGTTCAAGCGCGACAGGCACTGACCTGGGGGGACAGAACTTAGGTTTCGCATTCGCCTTTAAAATTAATTCGACGGTGCCGTGTGCAAACGTCCCCCAGCCCGGTGAGAAGACGTTCGGGTATTTTTCTCGTAAGGTTTTTACGTAACGCGGTTCGCTCGCGATAGATTGGATTTTTGAATTCGGCTCTGTTCTCGGCGGCCACAATCCAAAAGCCTTTAACCAACCGCGGCCCGCTACTGGTTTTCCTTTTTTTACTACGGTCATCTCTAGGTTCGTACGTTCTATTTGTTCGTATGAAACATTTAGCGGTTTCATTTTGCCAACTGATTCAATGATGGAGCCGTCATAATTTTGCAAGGTGCTTTTAATTTCTTTGAGCTTATAATTTGGAAAGAATTTACAGAACATGGACCACGGTATCACCGTTATGTCGGCTCCGGTGTCCATTTCAAGTATAATATTCGAGTTATTTACCTTAAACGTCATGTAATGCGGCTCCACCCTTTTTGAATCAACTGACTTTATTTCTACTTGCGTAACAATAGACATCACATCGTATTCTTCGTTATCTTCTTCGTCCTCGATATCGATGAGCTGGAGGCCTTCCATCTGGTTGAACACCGATGCGTCCTCGTCCGATGTTCCATCCTCCTCCAGTTTGTTTACTTGTGTTCGTGCTTGTGTCTTCGTCTTATTACACATCCTGAAGATGTGACCTTGGGCTCCACAGTCACTACAGAATTTCTTATTTAACCTGCATTCCTTTCGTATGTGGCCGTCTCTTCCGCAGCAAAGACACTGGATACTGCCTCTCTGCGAATGTAGATTGGACCGGCCCTCATAGTTCCGGTTTCTTGGTGTGAATTTCGGGCGATACCGTTCCTGGTTTTTGGAAATAGCTTTGATTTCCCCGGTGTGTGTTGCTGTGCCGCTTATTGACGGTTGTGTCTCTTGCGTGTTCAGCTTGCGCTCCCGAGTTAAGATTTCGGCCACTTCAATCGCCTTAGCTGCTTTTATTACTTGTGCTAGATCGTCTTCTGGAGATTTGGCTAGCTCAAAACACATCGTAGTTGATTTTACACCCTCACACAACTGCTCGCGGATACGATCGTCATTGTCTGGAAATTCACACTTTCGCGATAATGCTCTCAAAGCCGTCACGTACGCTTGGATGTCTTCATCGGGAAGTTGTTTACGTTGCTTGAATTCCAGCCGTGCCGTATATTTTGATTTTGGTTGAAAGTGTCCTTCTAGTTTATCGCACAACGTTTCGAACGTAAACTTTGTACCGTCCGCTGGGGATTCCGGGGCGCATAGAGTACAAAGTGTTTCAAAAACTTCATTGGACAACTTTGTAATTAGTACCTTTACTTTATGACTCGGATCTGTGATGTTATTTAGATCTAATAGGCACTTCAGTTGGGTCGCGTAAGCTGTCCAGTTCTGTCCCGGTTTGAAAGATTCTAACGGTGTTAGATGTAGCGCCATGGCTGATTTGAGGCTACTCACATTAGACGCGTCTGCGTGCTCAGAACCGTGTTCTTCTTCTTGTTCTGTCTCTTCGATACCGTATTTTTGCTTTGTAAGGTTTGATATATTCTTTCGTAATTGGTCGATATTAGTTTATTCTGAGTATTTAATATGATAGTGATCGCACACTTTAATTAGTTGCTGTTTCGTTAGTCTATATATCCAGCTTCTCTGTCCCTGATTAATTAACAGGTCTATTTCGTCCCACTCCATTCATACTTTAACCCGAACTTGTTTTTAATTCAATTTCTCTTTGTTTAAATCGCACAACACGTGGATCCCATCCTCGTCGCCACTGTAATATCCGGGCAGGAGGGGAAATAAGACACTAGGAGCTCTACTTTAATATGTGTTTATTATTCGGCATCTCCCCGAGGACTGGCTCGTAGGCCGGTGTCCGAGGATGTGTGTTTACATACTCATACACGTACCTCGTATACATACTTATATACTATGTTCCTATCCTACAATTTCATCGTCAATTGAAGAACGATGAAAGCGTTGATAGAAAATGGTTGTTATATTCGCCTTCGAAGAAATCTCTATTTTGTTTTTCATGTTGTTTATTTAAATCTTCCAATACAAGCTTCTGTTCACCGTGTGGATGCAATGATTGAAAACATATTAATCAGATTATTTTGGAGCACGAAAATAGCTCAGCACATAGACAATCTATGATGACTTATCTGGCACGAAGTAAAATTGTTGGTAGAGTAAATACAGACTTGCTATCTGGAAATAAAAGACAAGTGGATTATTGGAGAAGTGTACTTGAAAGGATTGTCGCCGTTGTAAAATTTTTAGCATCGAGAGGACTTCCGTTTCGCGGTGACAACGAAACTCTTGGATCTCCCAACAATGGAAATTATTTGGGATGTACGGAGTTATTAAGTGAATTTGATCCATTCCTCGCAGCTCACTTAAAAATTTTTGGAAATCCTGGGAAAGGCCACATTTCTTATTTATCAGCAAATATTTGTAACGAGTTTATTGACGTAAAGGAAAAACAGGTCCTAATAAAAATTATAAGTGAAGTTAAATCAGCAAAATATTTTTCGATCAGCGTTGATAGTACACCTGACCTATCTCATATTGACCAGTTGACTTTTATAATTCGATACGTAAAAAACAGTGTTCCCATTGAAAGGTTTTTGAAATTTATACCTATTAAGGAGCGCAAATCTGAATATTTAGCAGAAACAGTATTGACATTTTTGGAAAATCATGATATTCCCATAAAGGATTGTAGAGGACAAAGCTACGATAATGCATCAAATATGTTGGGAAAATATTCTGGTTTGCAAGCGAAAATCAAGGAGAAATGTGAATTTGCTACTTTTGTACCATGCGCGGGACGTTCTCTTAACTTGGTAGGTCTTCATGCTGCTGGGTGTGTACAATAAGCAACAAGTTTTTTTCAAATGGTTCAGAAATTGTACAACTTTCTTTCGAGTTCTACCCATCGGTGGAATACATTGACAGAATATTTAGGTTCAAAAAAAGTTCTCAAAAGTCTTTCTGAAACCAGATGGTCTGCACGAGCTGATGTAGTAAGTGCCTTGAATCGAGATCATGAACAAATTCTAGAAGCCTTGACGTCTATCGCTGAAGATACTGGGCAACCACGAGAAACTAGAAACGAAGCCGTTAGTTTGTCCAGAAAAATGGAAAATCTGGAATTTATTACTCTAACAGAAATATGGAGTACTATATTAGAAAGGATAAATAAAACAAGTAACAACCTTCAGAAAGAAACCATAACAATAGACGTTGCAACAAATTAGTTGACTTACAACTTCTGTACAACTAAATGGCAAAAAAAAATTCGAAGTAGAAACTTTTCTTCCTATAATTGATACTCTGACCCTGCATCTAAAACGGCGATTGAATTCATACAAGAAAATCAGTCAACTGTTTGGTCTTTTATCTCGCTTGAAAACTTTGAATTCTGAAGAGTTGAGAGATAGTTGCAAAGAATTTGCTAAAATTTATCACCATGACATTAGCGCAAAAGAGTTAGAGATGGAATGTCTGCATTTAACGGAATATTTAAAAGGTATTCAGACCCGTGAAAATGAAGAGACTATCAGTATTTCAGAAGTATATCATTTTTTGAAAGAAGACAAAATCGAAGATACGTTTCCGAATGTAGAAATAGCAATGAGAATCTTTTTATGCATGATGGTAACTAACTGCAGTGGGAAACGCTCCTTCTCAAGATTGAAAAGGATAAAAAACGAGCTCAGAAGTACAATGCTGCAAGATAGATTGAACAGTTTGTCGCTGATGTCCATATAAAGTGATGTACTTGAAAAGATCGACTTTGAAGAAGTGATTTCTGATTTTGCAAATCAGAAATCCAGAAAAGTACCGCTTGTATCGGTATAGATTTTTTGAGTATGGACTATAGTCGCATTAGTTTGTAACTTTTCAAATAAAAAAATAACAATTATAATAAGAATATTCTTTATTCCTGTTGATAACCCAAATTTCTGTTAAGGGGGCCCCATGTATCCTAAAGTGCCACGGGCTCCCACTAGGTTGAAGACGGCCCTGGGGGTCGTCTCTGACTGAAAATTTGAATACGCTACCCCCTTCTTACAACTATAAGGATGGGAGGAACGGGTACAAGATTACAAGATGCAATGACACGGCAATGTTCACATAAATACTATTTTTATTCAATTCTCAAGGAAGGCTGAGCAGGTAGCATCGTCTTGACTTTTTCCGCGATGAACTCTGCGAATAGTTTTTTACACGTATTGACATCATCTTTCAATTTCTTTAGCATTCGTATCCGTTTTTGTACACAGGGGAGTAGCGATTTCAGGCCGTCAAAGGTGGTCTTTTGCATCACGATTGAAGGTTCATAGAGTTTTTGGCGCTTAGCGGATGGTTGATCGTCCTCGTGGTCACCGACTGGTGTGTCATCGTTATTAGCGCTTGATGAGATATCTGCGTTGGCTGCTGGTACGTCAAATCGAATTGCTCCTGCCCCGTGAGCTGACGTGAATGTTAGTTTTCATTCACCAAGGTCGAGGGTATCGAAATACCACTGGGCGTCAGCGTACATATCGAAAGCAAAGTAGTCCGAGATGATGTCCGTTGAGTCGGTCAGCGCGATCCACGAATCGAGTTTCAGGCAAATACCGCCGGAAGAATTATTCACTAGCCGAATCAATAGCTCGTACTCGCTGTCCCCTCGCAATCCAAGACCGACGTTGATTTTCTTGGTGAACAAGTGGTTTAATCCGTATGTAGTAGACAGAAGTAGGTGTTCTTCTGTCTGTTTCAACGACTGAGAGTGTGTTTTGAAAATTTCACGTGGCTTGCTCGCCGGCAAACCAGTCTTGGGTGTAGCCATTGTGCGATGTTGTTTCTTGCACTGATGACGAAGAACTGATCTGGTTTTGCGGTTACCGTGCTTTAATATACGTATAAATTGTCATAAAATGATTCTCACGGCTACCCCTACCATTGTATGATAGGGGCTGAAAAGACAGCTGATCAGTCGTGACCAGGTTGGGGGACGACTGGTCTTCGCCCCCTCGTCCAGCAGGTAGCAGAGGTGACGCAATCTGTAACGGTCACCAGCGCGGCGTTAATTACCTACCGTTGGCCCCTAATTCCCGAGACGACCCCCTAGACCGACGCTAAGAGGTCGAGTCAAAATGGTCAAAATATACGGTATGCGGATTACGACAAGTAAGGTGGTTCGCGAAAAGTCGCTTCACAGCTGGCCTGCTCGAATGCATTAGGATTCTCGCGTGAGAATCGTTAAAAATCTTACGGCACCCCCCGCGTGAGAATAACGTCGTTTTTATCGTGAGAGGTGCATATGGTAGCGGGGTGAGGGGGTGCTACGTGGTATATCTAGGCTAGTGTTCTGCAATTTTCCTCATTCTTTCAAAGCCATTGATCAAGTCTAAACGCTTTGTCATTCTTGCTGTATCTTTTTCTCTCTCTCTCTCTCTCTCTCTCGACCCGCCCTACTTGTTCGATTTTTACATTTTTTCAAATCCCAACGCAATGTCCGATATTTTGAGTGTGTACCGTGCCGCAGTGCTGATGGCCGGGTTTTACGCTGACTAGAAGGATTCGTCAATTGGCCTGGAATGTGATATGCGATGGAGACGATCGCTTGCTCGTATGTCAGCCGGTGATTTGCTACGTCAGCTGCGATGTTTCATCGGAGCATGTAGCGAGAGGTCCATCGGTTCGATGCACGCGGCCGGCGTTTTTAAAAAATCGAGTGAGTGTCTCCGAACTGCGGCCGAGACAGTGTTGAGACGGAGGACCGAACATTTTGCCGTGGTGGTGCCGTTGATAGCGGAATATAACGAACACCGAGGTAAGTCAATATTTCACTTCATACGGCCCCAATGTAGTGATACGGTGCAAAGTGAATTAATTCTGAGGAAATTTAATTTCCTATGTCTGTCAGAAATGTTAAACATGCTGGAGGATTCCGAAGAGACGGAGGGGATGTTGTGCGAGATCCTGGGCAGTTTCGAGGATGCGAAAATGCCAGGGGAACAGCCGTCGCTAGTCGATCGCCGAGACTCTGAGGTATCTGTACAGCTCGTTACGGTCGAAACCGCCACAACAAGAAGGGACGTGCTCTCTCGGGCCGGACCCTCGAGCAATTTTCGGATCCCTTCAGCCGAGATAAAGGAACCGGTTGCGTCGACATCCCGCGATTGTCCCGACGGTGAGTTACAACAGAAACAAGAAACCCATTTATTTGACCGATATACGCCCGCCGCCGAGTAGACGCGTCGCTTTTCCGATGTAGATAATTACACAGTGGCTTTTCATATGCGAACAGCATCAGTTACCGCTAGTGTGTACGAGCCACTGTCCCAGGCTTCGACCGTAAAGTTACAAAGACCGAATCGGGCGGGGATGACCACCGTTTCAGGTATTGTTCGGCGTATCACCTCGGTATATCATGCCTCCTTGCAAGCGCGTACCGTGCCACATACATATCATTGCGTACATTTCCTTTTCCCATCTACAAGCAGAACAACCCACAGCTCTTCAAGTAGCCACGAAAGAAGTGGCTGAGGATAACCCGAGAAAGAGGAGGAGGTGGAGGATGAGGGCGAAGATGAGGACGAGGTCGAAGACGAGGACGAGGTCGAAGACGAGGACGAGAACGAGGACGAGGACGAGGACGAGGACGAGGATGAGGATCGGCTTGAGGATGCGGAAAACGCCAGTATTTCCACGGCAGACCCTGAGGCTCTTTCTCAATCATTCAGCCCAGGCTCGTCCTTCGACAGTGGAATATTTTCATTGTGCAACACCTCGGCCGCAGGGGGGTAATACTTTTCATAAACGGGGCGGGCGTGTGTTTGACAGTTCATTCCGTAATCATAAATAATCTAGTATTAATTGCTATTCCTAACGTTATGTCTGATGTTTTACACTGTTCGCTGTACAAGTATCTGTATTCTCATTATTGACCTATAGGACCGGTTTACCGGTGCTAAATAAATGGATAATCAAATTGAAAAATCTCATTTTCTGTGGACTACCGCACACCAGGACTACCGATGAACGTCGAGGAGGGTTGTGCCTCCGGTTCACAGACCGGAGGCCGTCAACGGCTCACGCGCGTAAACGAAGGAGCCAGTAGCTCTGGGTTACTGAGCGCTGGGGCGATGGCCATCGATTCTGACGATTCCGATTATGACGATGACAGCGACGACTACGACGCGACGCCTGACGAACAAGGAAAAAACACCGACCAGCTCGACGGACCGACCGGTCGCGAAGTGGGCGATAAGAAACAGCGTGAAAGCGTGGCGAGAGACGAGGTTGAGCCAGAGCCGCCAGATCCTGGAAATCGCTTTAGTATTCTCGGTGAAACTTTGAGACATATCAGGCGGTTTGATATTAACGGGCGCGAACTGAACGTTAAAATAAATATTCCTGATGCCAGCGCGAATCCTTTAGAGTGGTTGAAGGGAGCGTTCAAAGACTTGCACACATACGTAACTGCAACATGTCATGGGGATGATTATATAGGTTTTATTTTTCACGCGGAAAGTTCCAATGAGGGGTCCGCATGGTTGTCTTTTCGGCCTGTCCGCGATTCTCACTACAGTGATCCGTGGAAGCTGGTTTCCAGCATGACGCAGAGTGCAGCCGAGTTTGAAATCGACAAGGTCTTCACTGTCACGGTTCATATAGTCAAGGTCCCATCCGGTCGTGGCAGGGCCTTACCGATGACATACGCCGGTATCATGAAAAAGTCGATTGTTCGAATCGTGAATACCGACGAGCTTTGTTTACCGCGAGCGTTGGTGGTGGCGGAGGCGCACGCCGAGAGGGGTTCGAACCGTAGCAGGACACTGCACGAGCGGTACGAAACGATACGTTACCATGGTTCGTCTCTGCAGCGGGTGGAAGCACGGCAACTCGTAGAGCGAGCTGGAGTAGAAATCCCCGAAACGGGTTGTGGGATGTTAGAAATTAGCAGATTCCAAGATTTCTTGGCTGCCAAGGGATTGGCGATCGTGATTTACGAACTGGGAAAATTAGGTACCGGGGACGCAGTTTTCTACAACGGCACGACCAGTGTTACAGACAGGCAACTGAGTGTTACCAGTCGGCTGAATATTTTGTATAACCGTGCCGAACGGCATTTCGACACCATAACAAGCTTGACAGGGGCATCGGCGGGTAGGTTTTTCTGCGAGGGCTGCAACAAAAAATTCAATAAAGGCAACGATCATCGCTGCTCGCATCGATGTCCGCAGTGTGTACACCGCAGTGTGACAGCCGGGTAGCTAAATTGGAATGCCCCGAGTATAGGCGTGAGTTTCGGGGTAACGCGTGTCTCGATAGGCATCGTAAGGAGGGTTCATTCAGCACGCGTCAGACTGTTTGCCTCACGCTCCGCTCATGCGTGAATTGCTCCCGACTCGTCAACCTGAATACCAGTCCACACTCGTGCGAGACCCGCTTCTGCCGGACGTGTAATCGTAGCCGGCCGCACAACCATTTTTGTTTCATGGCACCCTTGAAAACGGAGGTTCGTTCGAGCGATTGCATTTTCATATTTTACAATTTGGAGACGCAGCAGAGTCAGACGATCCGCGGAGACCCCACGACGAACGTACACGTGCCTAACCTTTGCGTGGCGCAGCAGGTGTGTACTCGTTGCATCGGCCAAACCGATATCAGACAAGGCTGTAACTTCTGCGGCCTTGTGTGTGGGTTCGTTTTCAGGAGGGACCCTGTGAGAGAGCTGGTCGAGTTTGCAACACGATCGCTCCAGGGTTTCAGTCGCGTCATTTGCATCGCCCACAATTCGAAAGTGTTCGATTGCCAGTTTATTCTGCGCTAGATAGTCGAGCGGGATGTCGAGCCTCCGACGGTAATATTGAACGGTAGTAAAATTACTATGCTCGAGACGGGTCGTACGTGCTTCTTAGATTCTCTGTCGTACATGCCGATGCCCCTATCCGCTCTCCCAAAAGCCTTTGGACTGCCGGATAGTGCTGTGAAAGGAGTATTCCCGCATTTTTTCAATACCCCTGAAAATATCGGTTACGTGGGACCACTCCCCGCTGCGCGATTCTACGCTCCGGACAGCATGAGCAGTTCCGCGCGAGTGGCATTCTACGACTGGTACAACGACGCTGTGGCGAAAAATTACACGTTCAATTTTGACCTGGAACTAGTGGCGTACTGTAAATCAGATGTAGATATTCTTCGGCGTGCTTGCATCGCGTTCCGGGCGATATTTCTAGAGTGCGGCGGTGTATGCCCTTTCACAGAAAGTACCACAATAGCATCGGCTTGCTCAGCTGTGTTCCACAAAAAATTCTTACAACCGGAGAACATAGGGATCTCACCCCCCGGGGGTTACAGGCTAGCCGACCGGCAGTCCCAAAAGGCTGTAAAGTGGCTCGTTTGGATGGAGCGGCAGCTAGGACGGACCGTATTGCACGCCGGACACTGTCGAGAATATCGTATACCTGAAACAGGGCGCCAGGTGGACGGTTATTACGTCGACCGTGACGGGACGAGGCACGTGTTGGAATTTCACGGCTGTTTCTTTCACGGGTGTCGCCGCTGTTTCCGTATCAACCGTGATCGGCGGCTAGTAAACGGTATCACACTTGACGCGCGCGCCCAGGAAACACTCGCCAAGACCTCGCGGATGAAACAGTTGGGGTACAGCGTGACGGAAATTTGGGAATGCGCGTTTGACCGGGAGTTGCCGAAAATAAGGATATGCGGCAATATTTATCGCAGCACCATTTAACCGCCAGCACGGCCGGTAGCGAGGCTTTGAATCCGCGAGATGCGTTCTACGGTGGACGTACGTACGGTGGACGTAACACGTCGCGTTACTGTCAAATCGCCGCTGATGCGGTGGAGCAGATCCGTTACGTGGACGTCTGTTCCCTGTACCCGTGGGTTTGCAAGAACGGGCGATTCCCGGTTGGTCATCCGACCGTTTACGTAGATGACGAGTGCAAGTTGCTGACGGGGCCGACTGGCAAGGACATCTCGCGTGTCGAGGGTTTGATCAAGTGTCGCATCTTACCACCGCGAAATCTGTATCACCCTGTGTTACCTCTGCGTATGCACGACAAGCTTATGTTTGCGTTGTGCTATTCCTGTTGCCTGAATTTCGAGCAGAACGAGTGCCCTCACGAGGATAGCAAGGACAGGCAGTTTGAGGGTACCTGGATATCGGCCGAGTTGAAAAAGGCCGTAGAAATGGGATACGAAATCTTGAGCGTGCAAGAGATCTGGCACTGCAAGGTTACCTCCTTCGACCCCGTCACTCGTCGAGGCGGCCTATTCGCAGCCTACATCGACACATTTCTGAAAATAAAGCAGGAGGCGAGCGGTTGGCCCGCAGAATGTGTCGATGACGTAACGCGGGCACGCTACCTCGCCGAGTACGAACGAGTCGAAGGTATACGCCTGGATGAAGCCAAAATTGAGAAGAATCCCGGGCTGCGGTCTGTTTCAAAGCTGTGTCTAAACTCGTTTTAGGGCAAGTTTGGGCAACGTGAAAATCTGACGAAAACAAGCACCGTCAAAAGCCGCCAGCAACTGCTCGAGTTGATGACCGATCCCGAGATTGAGCTGCAGCATCTGCTGACGGTCAACGAGAACGTGTTGTACGTCAGGTGGGCATACGCGCGCCACAGTGTCGGTCCCTCGCCACTCGCCAACGTGGTAATAGCCGCCTACACCACGGCTCAGGCACGCTTAAAGCTTTACTCGTACCTAGAAAGGCTCGACCGCCGCGTTCTCTATTACGACACCGATTCGGTCATTTACACACGTGACATTACCCGCCCGAAAGATTACGAGCCGCCAACTGGTAACTTTTTGGGAGACTTGACGGACGAACTGACTACTTACGGCGACGGAAGTTACATCCGAACCTTTGTCTCGGGTGGTCCGAAATTTTACGCGTTCATCGTACGTCGCGCGCACGGAGAGAAAAATTAAGATATAGCTCCTCGCGCCATCTGGAATAAGAGCTTGTTATTTTAACGAGCTGCGAAGTCTAGCGAACGCAAGGCATACATCTCGCATCCCCTCTGATTACCTCTTGGTAACGTACTGTGGAGAAAAATCCCGGCGTTTACGTGTTTGCTTCATAAGCCGCAAGATGTTCTAGCAACACCTCTGTTTTTGTTTCTCGGTTCCACACCACGAGGCAAATACATAGAGCCCAAGGAATTGGCCGTTAGAGCTCTTGAGGTTATATTATGAAGCGAAATTTTGGACCAATCAGACACAAGAGCCTTAACGCCGGATTCCTTAAGACAAGAGGAAAAGCGTCGTCGTGTATTTGAAGTCCATATCTCATGCTTCTTCTGCTATGGAACCATGGAACTGAAGTGATAAACTGACAAAGGCCGTGCTTTGCCTTCTTATACCTCTAGAAGAATTTAATACTCGGTATACGAGTATTGAAATCAAAAGATGGCGTGCTAAGAAGGCTCGGTATTTTAACGAGTAGAAATAGCATGATTTTTCTCTTCGTGCGGACGGTGAAGAGGTTGAAGTGTGCAAAGTCAAGGGAATTACTTTAAATTACATAGTCGGTAGTCGCGTCAATTTCGAATCCATTCGCCGGATGGTAGTTGAGGGGGTGAATCCGAACGAAGTGAAGTACCGTGCGATTCGCAGAACTGCGATGCGCACAACTGCGATGCGCGAAGTGGTAACGCGCACTGAAAGAAAACCTGCAGACCGGTATTTCTCAAAAGACGTTGTTTGCCAGGCAACTTTGATACGATTCCCTACGGCTACCGCGCAAAGGCTATATAGCTCGAGCCGCGGACCATGAGCAGAACGGTGCCACGCTCTGCCCCGCTTTCACTCTCTTTCTCTCACTCCTCCGCTCAACCGAGCGGTGTACGGACAGACAGACAGGCAGACAGATCTGTGAAAGATCGGTGGACATGCCGAAAGCCAGCAGGGCACAAACTACGAGTCAACGACGACAAAATATCTGCTGGGACGCGTCGTCAAGGCTGTTGAACAGGTGAGTGAATTGGGAGTTAATTTCTGATTAACAAATTTCAAATATCTCGTTCGGCATGTATACGAGAAGATTTAAAAAAAAAACGAGCCTTTACCCACAGCGTGGCGCGCTGACAATCAGCTCATTGCACAGCGCGCGCGTGCATTTAAACGAGCTTGACATGCACGCACCCCTGCGCGCGGTAGTCTGCTCGTCCAACGGACGTCGCGCGCGCGCTGATATCAGCTGGTAATCAGCGCGGCGGGCCCGCGCCACCACCGCCGCCGCCGGGATGAGCTCATGAAGAGAGAGAGAGTAGCCCCGTGTTTCGATTCCCATCGCACATTTAGATTTCATTTTTCCGAATTTTTGCAGAACGCGTGGAAGAAATTAACCGCAGCGCAGCATCTACGATAAGGGACACACGTTGGGAGCATCCGTTCTCAGCCATCGTAGCCGGACCATCGGGCTGTGGCAAGTCAAACTTTGTGAAAATTTTCCTGCGTCACAGCGAGAACATGTGCGAGACTAAATTCAGTCGAGTCATCTGGTACTTTGACGAGTGGCAACCACTTCACGAGTCGGGTAACGGGATAGAGTACCGCGAGGGTCTGCCGCAACACAGCGATTACGACGCTGACAATTCGCCCAAGTTGTTTGTGATTGACGATCTTATGCGCGAGGCGTCTAACAACGTGGTCGTCGACCTATTTACCAAAGTCTGTCATCACAAGAATCTCAGTATCTTCTACATTACTCAGAATCTCTTTCATCAGGGACACGGTCAGCGAGATATCTCTCTCAACGCGAACTATATAGTTTTCTTCATAAACCCCCGGGATCGCGGACAAATTCAACATCTCGCGCGACAAGTCTATCCGGAGGATCCGCAGTTCCTTCAAGAGGCATATCACGACGCCACCGCTGTCCCGCACGGTTATTTACTGCTCGATCTGAAGCAATCGACCCCGGAAAATTGTCGTTTCCGAACCAGCATATTTCCCTCGGATGAGAAACAGTACGTCTACGTTCCTCGGAAGGATATAAAGAGCGGCAACGCCCACATACTACCAGTCGTTCAGCTGTAATGCTGCGAGGATCCCGCACCGCTGACCGTCACGGCGGTTCCGCCAACTTTTGCAAGACGAATACCATCGCTTTACACGCGCCGCACAAATTGAACCCCGCGCAGAGGAAAGCATTGCTGCGTACGGCCGACAACTCATTGATAAAGAATATTTGCGAGTGTGCACTGAACACCTTGGAGGGTAACGTGGCGTTGTCCCGCGCGCAGAAGGCACGTCTCGTCCGTCACAAGCAGACCCTTCGGCGTTTGGCTGGTAATCGCGGCGGCTGGAAGACCAAAAAACAAATACTCGTTCAGCGGGGAAACGGATTTTTAACTCTACTGTTTGGACCGATACTCCAAACTCTTGCCTCTAGCCTATTTTCGACACGATAAACGGACATGGAGCGAGCTAAGAAGATGGTTTTAATTCCGATGGAAACGATTGAGAGATTCCAACGGCATGTCGGCGATGGCGTGGGTACAACCGTATCGCCAACGATTAAGTCTGATTCCGCTGTTGGCACTGATCCCGTATCCGGGCTCTATGGGGAGATGAACAATATCTTGAAACACCCGACAAAGGATGACGCGGAAAAGTGGAAACTTTATCAACAGGCTCTGCAGCGTTATCTGTTCTTTGCAAACGAGTCGCGAAAACCATTGCGAGTGGAGTTTACGAGAAGGGCGACAATGCGGACGGAAAAATCGCTAACAAAGAACAGTTCAAAACTGACGTCAAGACCGCCGGAACAGGCGACGAAGAAAAAGGAAAGGCGACCCAGGCGAGGAAAATAATTTCGGCCGTACCTGCCAAGTTCAACGCAAAAGCCAAACTCCTAATGGGCATGCTGAGCGAGGCTTCGTCACGGTTGATGTGGAACAACGATGGGGCAATCTCGCTCGGCGGGGTACCTGTACCAGGTACGAATATCGTTGACCTGGTGAACCACACCATGCGCAACAGAAAAACCTTTAACCCGGTTGGCAGAGTACCGTTTGCGTGATTTCTTCATGCGCTTAACGTTCCGCGGGAATACGTGGGAAACGATAATTTTTGGAAAGATATACGAGCCTTCGACAATGAAAGTATTGCGGATATCTCAAGCTCGAGGATCGCATCATCTTCAACGAGGAACGAGCTCGACCTCACCCCCAGTGGACTTCCGAGCCTGAGACGGGCAAGACGATTAGCGGACCACGGCGGGGCCACCGGTGCAGAGAACAAGACTTACGACACCGAAGAGGAAACACCTGTATCGTTCGATCGTCGGGGGGATATAATACTTTCACGCGATCGTTCCAGTGCCGAGAAACGTGCAAAAATCGGCGCCGGGAAACCCCGGCGGAGGACTCTCCGTCTGAAAAAATAATGGAAATACTGGAGAAAACGTATTACGATGCCTCTCATCCCGCCGGGTACGCAGGGGCTCGAAGACTCGAACGGGCCGCACACGGCAACACGAGGCGCGAATCGGTCAGAAAATGGCTGGCTGCCCAAGAGGCCTATACACTGCACAAGCCTGTGCGAAGAAGATTTCCACGCGCAAGATACAACGTTTCCAACATCGATGACGTGTGGAAGGCCGATCTGGCTGACCTGAGCTCTGTGAAAAAACACAACAACTGTTACCGATATCTGTTGGTTGTCATCGACGTCTTGAGCAAGTACGCGTGGGTGGTCCCACTGAAACGCAAGACTGTTGCAGCCGTGGCCGAGTGAATTCTACACGTGTTGAGTACAACGCCGCGTAGACCCGTTTTGCTGCAGACTGACAAGGGTAAGGAGTTTGTCGGAAGCGCCTTTCAGAAGATACTCAACGACAACGAAATAAGGTATCGAACCACCCGCAACCCTGACATAAAAGCAGCTATCGTCGAACGGTTCAATCGCACGCTCAAGGAACGACTATGGCGTTACTTTACGGACAAGAAGACGCGCCGCTACGTTGATGTCCTACCTCAGGTTGTACAAGCTTACAACGCAGCTATTCACTCGAGCATAGGAATGGCTCCATCGGAGGTGACGCTTCGCAACGCAGCGGATGCGCGCGCCCACATGCAGAGACGCTACCCACCCCGTTCTGCGGGTAAGCCGAGATTCCGCAGGGAATACCAAGGGTACGTTCGAGAAAGGTGTTGCAATTCGAATACCAAGCTATTGGACACCTCATATCCGGTATAGCAGGGCAATGACTCTATCGTTCAGCGAAATACAAGAATGCGCTAAACGTGGTATAGCAGGGCAACGACTCGATCGTATGGCGAAATACATAGCAATATGCAGACGCAGCATCAAAAGAGTCGTTAAAAGGCAGGCAGGCGACGCGCCCGTCGTCAGAACATCGCGACCAGGAGCAAGACACATTATATAGAGATTGGTTCGAAATTAGTAAAGCCTTTGTAAAACTTCATATATTAAATAAACTTGAATTAGTTTGTACGACTGAGTTCCAACTCTTAATTCGACAACGAACCTTCAAATAAATTGTAGTTGTATGAAAGATCTCAGGATCCCGATTACAACAAAGGCTACGTGGCAAACTGGAGCCAAGAACTCTTCAAGATTCGTCGCGTACTAGCGCGCGCGCCGATCGTCTACGTGTTGGAGGATCTCACTGGTAAGGAGATCGACTGTGCGTTCTACGAGCCTGAACTTCAGCGGGTGGAGGGAAAACACGCGGCATAAAATCGGACAAAATCACGCGACTCAAGGAGCGAGGTTTCAGTAAGGGTGCGTTTGCCATACGATTCACACTTGCCGAAACGAACGGACGTCATGACGGACGATCAGTTTTATATTACTCTACCGAGCAATAGTTCGATGCGATTTTTTCCGGAAAATCGTACCTGCTGGTACATAACTGAATTACCGCGGTCAATCGAGTTGACCGGTGTCTGGGAGGTTGGACTTGCCGAGATTCATTATCCGCTTACCATCGCGGCAAACGAGGCCTCATGGGAAAAATATCTAACGGTGATGACCGAGATACGACCAAGGGTGTACGAGGCGACGAAGGTAAAACCTCGAGCGGAGATACAGCCAAAGATACCCTCCTGCCTGATGTTCGTATACTGTGACCTCGTGGAACCTTGGATAGTCGGGGACGTTTACGCCCCCCTGTTGCGAGTTGTCCAAGCATGCGGAGAAGAGCATTCCGTTTACGGGGAATCCGAGATGAGAGTTCTCTCACCGCCACACTATCTGCCTCTGATGCTTACAAGTTTCCGCACGATTGAAATCAATATCAGAACGCATACCGGTGAACCTATGCCATTCGAGTACGGGACGTTGACGACCACACACTGCACTTCCGACGTATTCAGCAATAACACGATCTGGCTCTTCGCGACAAAAGAGGAAGAAGAAGAGGAAAAGGAGATTAACAATCAGGCACAAATTCAGATGGCTCATTATATCGACCATTACGAAACGCAGCTTGGCGGCGGCGGTATGGAAATCTTCTACCGCGGCGCGGCGCATCAGCGGGGCCACGGCATCGGTAGTTTTTTTGGAGGTTTGTTTCGTAGAGTATTACCGCTGCTAACCAGAGGGGCTCGAGCTGTTGGAAAAGAGGTTTTACGCAACGGCGCCAACCTATTATCGGACATGCGGAATCATAAACCGTTCAAACAGGCGTTCAAGACACGGGTGAAGGAATTGGGTAGTAATTTACAACAAAAAGCCGAGAAAAAAGTTGATGCACTCATGAAGCGCAGGTACAGAGCGTCAGTTAACGCATGCCCGTCTGAAACGACTCGTCGCCGGACACCCGTCTACCCGTGCTAACAAGAAAAAGAAGAAGAAGAAGACAACCACCAAAACCAGGCGTGGGGCAGCTGACAAAAGTGGAAAGCGACCAAAAAAGCGGGCAATTATCGATATTTTTGGACCCCGTTAATCTCTCCCCAACAAGCAATGGCGTTTTTACACGCGCACTCGGGGGAGTGTATGAAACCTGAGCTGGATCTTTTCACCTTACCACCGACGCAAACATCTATTGAGGGCGGTCAGTGGGTTCACTACAAGCCCGTATCATCATTAACCGATGATTCGCCCATCGAATTTCTCGTACCCGGGCACGGCGACGAGTACATTGACCTGGCGCACACAATGCTCAGCGTACGAGTACAATTTCGACGAATTACCGAACCTAATGACGCGGATCAAGCGCGACCGTGGCCATGCCCCGTGAACAATCTGCTTCACTCCATGTTCAGTCAGGTTGATGTATTCTTCAATCAAAAATTAGTCTCACCGACCAACAACTCGTATGTTTATCGCTCCTACATAGAGACACTACTGAATTACGCACCACGTGCGAAGGAATCACATCTTACTGCCGGCTTGTGGAGTGATTACGGTAAATCGGCATCGGACAACCACACGGGGGACGTTGACGAGGAAGGTGTGGATGGCGGATATGCCGCACGCAAAGCTATAATGAACAACGGACGTGTTGTGGATCTGATCGGTCATCTTCACTGCGACGTCTTCAACCAAGAAAAGTTTCTACTCAACGGTGTAGAGCTGCGACTACCACTCGTGAGATCGCGGGACAGTTTTTGCATAATGGAGCCGGAGCCCTTGCATAGTCTTCACATCGTCGAAACTTCGTTGTTGGCGCGGTGCGTGAAGATCAGTCCTGGAATTCTATTGGCCCACGCGCGGACCCTCACTCAAGGTAGTGCAAAGTACCCTGTGACCAGAGTAGAGGTGAAATCCTTTACCATTCACGGAGGCGTACAGGCAGAGACGCTGGACAACGTTATACTTGGACAATTGCCGAAACGCGTGATACTAGGCTGCGTCAGCAACAAGGCCTTCAACGGAGACAGAAAACTGAATCCGTTCAATTTCCAAAACTTCCTCATGAACTATTTGTCACTGTACGTCGATGGGGTACAGATCCCTTCAAAACCTTTACAACCGAAGTTCAAGAAAGACGGAGTGACGAGTAACCTATACATTGAGGCGTATCATCATTGAGGCGCCAAAGGCGCCCGCACTACGCACTCCCGTGAACTCGCAAGCGCTGATCCTTCAACTGCCACGATTGTGTAGTTGCGAATGATTATTCTCCACCAGCAAATAAGCAACAATTTAGTACATTATGCTACTAGGGAGGAAAGTGCGTGGTTTTTGCTGAGTGCGAGGCTCAGCACGAGCACGAGGTGAAAAGTCGCTCCTCCCGTGTGGCATATATCACTTCTTACCCGACTAGATAAAATGTCCATATTGCATCCATCAGTCAGACACAGCAATTCAATCAATCACACTTAGAATCGGTCAAACTTAGAGTTTTTTCTGCCTTTAAAATTTACTTTTTCGACCACAAAATTCACTTTTTCTTCCCTCTGGTCAGAAATTGATTGCTTTCTGCCCGCGTTGCAGGGATGGAGTATAGTCATTTTATCGTAGTCAGGTGAGAAATATTTTTGCACTCAAGTGAGGCCGAACTGTTACGAAGATGGGCTTTAGGTATTGAAATTGATCCTACCCACTACATGTATATGCTCGTGCACTTGCACATACGCCTGCATCGTGAGCAGGATTGTATGATATAGTATAGGTACACCAGAGCAATCGCAAGTACGTAGCTCTTGGAATGATGCTTCTATATCCTCACACGACACTCCGACTTCACGACGTAGACTTGAGTTTGATTTTGAGTTTCTTTATTTTTTTTTAACAAATTGCTGAGAGATCGCAGTTGTACGTTCGGTGCTTGGCTTTTTTCTTGATTTCACGACAGAGACTGGCGAACCGTTTTACTTATAGAGCAATTGTGATTTTCGTCTGAGTACTTGGCGGCTTTTTTTACATCTTTGGATGTTTTTCGTGGGATTTCACTTCTTTTTGCAAGTACCAGAACTGAGAAAGATTGCTCATTCAATTTCAGCAGGGTTATACGTTATTATAGTTTGATTACCACAAGAAATACATTCGGAATTTGGACAAGGGAAAAAACTTTCGCGAAAGACAAACACATTCACTTCAATTGTCAACTGTGACAAACATAAATAATTCATTAGGTAGAACTTAACTTTGTCTTATACAGTATCAGGTTGAAGTTCGTAATGTTATTTCAACAAAATATTCGCCAAACAATTTTCAAATTCAAGGCTCGAATTTCAAATGGATCAAGAACGGTGTATAATTCCTCAAATTGTGTGAAACACGTTATTCTAGCATATTTTGCAATTCTAACAACATTTTAATCACGAAATATTGCATTGTTTCAACGAATATTCTGTTATGTAAACGTTACGAACTTCAACCTTAGTATACAGTTTCAACTTAAATTAAGTACTTAATCAGTAATTTTTCAGCGATAGTTTGGAAGACAGTGTTGCCTGACGCAGTAACAGGCTCATATGTGTTCTGCAACGTTGATTGTTCGCAGCTTGCATGCTTGTCTACTGCGATTCAATTCAGGTCACTGTGCGAATCATACAAATCAATGAACGATCAATCATCTGAATGTTACAGCAATTACTTAAATATATCACATGTTGCCGTGGTGAAGGTGAGCTGAGAAATATCGACTCGTATAGCATTCCTTCTGATATGTGATATCCAGATTGATTCTTTTGCTTATACTTTGCAACCAAAGGAAGCTTCGACACTTATTAGAAGAGTGTCTGATTTTGAATTCCTGTCATTTCACTAATAATCCAATGGATAGCATATTCCAAGGTATTAAACAATTTAACTAGATTTGTAAAGATATTAAATGCACACTCGCCTTTGGCTCGTGTTGCCAACTAACACTGGTCATAAAAAGTTTTACCGCACTCGCATCATAGTATACCATTACTTCACTCAGTATGATAATGGATGTTTTACGCACGCTCCATTTTCACACATTATCAAGTAAAATTCTATATAATACTTGACGGAAATACTTTTTCTGACCTTGTGTGATTGCATCACTCGCCTTCGGCTCGTGCTGCAATCTCACACTCGTCAAAAAAAGTTACACTACTCTTGTATAGTATTGTACTATTTTCAACTCAGTGTGTGATACTCGATTTCTTATGCCTGTTGGTAGTATGCGATATGCCCGATTCACACTTTCATATGTAAAAATAATTAACTTCTCTTCGTTTGAAAATAATAATTTCTAAAATATTTTTATTCTCTTCAACCTTCTCAATTTTGTGTCAAGTTGTGTTGACATATACATATTTACTGATTGAATAATAGCGTTGCCAATATTTCAAATCAACATTACATGTTATTTATAAATAAAATAAAATTTATGCAGAACATTATATAATTCTATCAAAATTGAATGAGCCTTGCTTATCTGATAAAGATAATAACTTGTATCTCGAATTTGCGTTTCCATTGATAGACTACGAAAAGGGATATTTTAAAGTGGACGAAAAAGATTTTTGTTTATCTTTGATTTCCTCATTTCTTAGTTTCAAAGACTAATAGAATTTTATGCTATTGAAAATCATTTTTGAAAGTATTTTGTTTTTAATGGGGGGGCTTTGCCCCCCCAACCCCCCAGCGGGGGCTTCGTCCCCTGCACCCCTAGCAGGGGCTTTGCCCCTTGCATCCCCAGCAGGGGCTTTGCTTCTTGCATCCCCAGCGGGGGCTTTGCCCCCTGCACCCCTAGCAGGGGCATCGCCCCTTGCATCCCCAGCGGGGGCTTCGCCCCCTGCACCCTGACCAGGCGCTCTGCTCTTGGCATGCGCGCTGAAAGTTATCGTCGTCAGTATGTTAACGCCAAGAGATCCAGAATTGCATCGCAAGTGATGGTAGGAAACATACAAATCAATAAACAAATAACGAGTCATGAATTTGGTGGAAATAAAGAAGTTAAGGCTGGTCTTTTCATCTATTATATGTAAAATCTAGTAGAAATCAATGTACGTACATACCGTTTGATGTAAGTTATCATAACCTTCTTTTCACTTGCTTCGTTTTGAAGTGAAATAATATTTTGCCAGGTTCGTCGGTTTATTCTTTATCTATATTTGAATCTAGCTTAGAGGATCTGTTCCGTGCAATGACAACAGGCCATCATGCAGATTTATTAAATAATACCGGTCATCGGCGTGAAACCACGGACGTCGCACTATTTCACTGTGATTATTGTTCACTGATTCACTGCATCACTGATTAACTGATATAAAACCATTAGCATGACCGACAACACCTTATATAATTATATAACATAAATATATAACCATATAATATGATTATATATGAATTATGAATAATCTAACTGTCAATAGCGCGATCCGAAAGCTGTCCGACGGCCATTTTGATTTCGTCGATCCTCTGTAGCTCACTTAGTAACTTCATTACCACATATCGACCGAGTGCGGATTCAGATTCATGCCAAAATCAATAGGGAGCGAGATTTCAATGGCTTGTACCCACGTTTCAAATTTCAAGTCGATCCGTTTCACCGTTCGTTCAGAAACGTGAAGACAGTTTAGAAACATACCACGATTGCTTGAAGCAAATGATTTGCAATCCTCCAACTGACGATTGTCACTTGAATGAGTGCGGAAAATGTCCAGGGGCAATTAATCTTATCGATTCATTGCAGTCGGCATTTGATGAATAAATGATAGAGATGGTGAAATACAAGCATTGGGTGACTGTGGATCGAGCAACGCTAGAAACTATTGAAGCTCCTGTACAAGATTTCTTACAAAAACTATCATCTGCTTTGCAAAATTTGTTACCGCATGCTTTTATTGCTGAGAAACAATCAGGCTTTTTGGAAACGGTGAAAGAAAATTTGACGAACGAGGAGTGTATCGTCACTGGGGATTTCGCCGAAAACTACTCATTTGTATTTCAAGATGCAATTCAAGGAGTACATTGGAACAACGACCAAGCAACTATACACCCACTCGTGATCTATTATAAAGAAGATTCAATATTAAAACACAAAAGCTTTGCTGCGATTTCGGACTGCTTAAAGCATGACACTGTTGCTGTAAATTTGTTTCAAGGAAAAGTTATTGAGGTCATCAAAAATACGTTAAAAGATGTCAAGAAACTCATTTATTTTACCGATGGTGCTACAGCTCAATATAAGAATAAAAAGAATTTCATCAATCTCTCTCACCATTACAATGACTACGGCCTCTACGCAGAATGGCATTTCTTTGCAACATCTCACGGGAAAGGACCATGCGATGATATTGGTGGAACGATCAAAAGATTAGCAGCAGGAGCTAGTCTCCAAACACCAGATCAGATCATAAAAACTCTGAAAGATTTATTTCAGTGGGCAAAAACAAACGTTCCTAGTGTAAAATGCCTGTATTTCGATAAAATACAGTACAGCGCTCACGAGAATATCTTAAGGTCACGTTTTGAGTCTGCTAAAAGCCGCGCGCCACGCCATTTGCTGAGCCCCGTACGACGCGACGCGGTAGTCGAGAGGCACGTGGCGCGCCAACCTCACGCAACGCCGGACAAATAATTGTGAAAAAAATACTCAGAAAAATAGCTCCATCTTTTGTAAAAAATGGTCATCTTCAGAATTGAATAAGGAATGCAATCATATTTTTTTTAGAATTTTAAAAATGGCTTTAGATTGCGAAAAAAATCGATAAACATTTTGATTGCTCATAAAAATAACAAAACCATATTTTTCGAAAAGTTGAAAAATTTTATCGGAAAGTGTCTTTCATCGCCTTCAAAACGCGTTTTTAAACATCTCTCTACGGTGGAAGGGACCCGAGATATTAATTCTCAAAGCCGCCCTCGCGCTACTTTCACAGCAAAATTCGATAATTCATAACTGGCGTAAAAAAAACTTTTTGGACCAACGAAAAAATACGGGTCTACTTTTTTGACGTAGATGACACGTAAAAAAAGTTTAAGTCGATTCAAAAAATACGAGGTCATTTCTCGGCCGATTTGAGGTGGAATTGCCCATATCAGAGACATAACTATGTTACATTACTCCGATCTCTAGATGTGCTCTTACAGTTATGTATCAGTTATGTATTGGTCTGCTGGGCTCTAGCTATCAAATTAGAGGACACGGGGGAGTGCCAAGGGCATTCTACAACGTGTGATATCGGTGATGAAAGAGATTCCCGCCACCCAGAGGAGCCTGCAACCCGTGAGCCTCCGAAGTAGCGAGCTAAAATCACCGTGGCGAACTTTGAATTCCGCGCGTGGCGACCACAGGTCGCCATCCCTGTTGAGAACATCCAATACAGCCCCATACACAACAATAAAATCTGTAACGGCCTATATGCAATCTATCTGGAAGAGAAAATTTCCAGATAGATTTAAATTTTGAATCTATTGGAATCTATATGTGTTGAGGAATGAATAAATGAGTAGGGCGTTGAACACTTATAAAGTTAGATTTATTTAATATTAAGTCAATACAGTTAAATTTAGTATTTGTGTGCTAGGTATGAGAGTGCGAACGAGTGGGTGAGATTGAACTGTGAATATGTTTGAGCTGTCTGTCTGAATGTCTTTGCTTTATGATTTTATTGATCACTTGAGTGGTCTGATGATTGTACTAATCACATGAGCGGTTATGAGATGAGTTGTGAGTTATATGAGATATCTTGAAACACCGGTATGAAAGCACGTGTTGACAGTAACTTGCAGAACTAGTAATGGCTGCCGGCCGAGCCGGCGTTACGGTGAGTCTTCATCGGACGCGCCTGGGTTTGGCGCGTACGCGTTGAGCGACAAGTCGCTGCCGCTTAGTCTCATCGGCTAACTCTTTGAGAACACTGTTTCTCAAACATTTCCGCCCGCCATCAGCAACCGTGTTGATGATGAATGATGAGCGTTATCTTGAGGTTACCGGTAGGAGGGCGAGCTTGGAGATCGGCCGAGTGAGCGTAGTGGTAGCGGTCTTGAGAGATACCACTCGTGTGAGCCCATCCTGCCCTGGGAGTAGTTTGAGCACTCTGGCCATAGGCCACTTTCCTGGTGGTAGGCGCTCATCTGTGAGCAGAACGAGAGAGCCCACCTGGATGTCGTTTTGAGGGTGATGCCACTTTGAGATGGCTTGCAATCTTTGCAGGTATTGAGTAGCCCACGTGTGCCAGAACTGCTGCACTCGTTGCTGGATAAACTGCCACCGAGACAGCCGATTGGTGGAGACGTCTAGTAGCGTAGGTTCCGGGATTGCAGTCATTGCAGTTCCAACAAGGAAATGACCTGGTGTGAGCGCTGAGACGTCGTCTGGATCGTCGCTGAGAGGTTCGAGTGGTCGTGAGTTAAGGATCGCTTCTATTTGTGCGAGGAGGGTGGCGGTCTCCTCGTAGGTGAGCGATGTGTCTCCGACCGTTCTTCTGAGGTGATACTTAAGGGACTTTACTACAGCTTCCCACTTGCCGCCCATGTGTGGGGCTGCAGGTGGGTTGAAATGCCATTGAGTTTGTTCTTGAGCTAGTAGTAGTGAGATTTTCCGGTGTTCTGTCGAACTTCTAGCAAAGCATTGCTTGAGCTGCGCATCAGCGCCCAAGAAATTGGTTCCACAGTCTGAGTAGAGTGCCGTGGGGATTCCTCTTCTTGAGATGAAGCGTTTGTAAGTTGCGATGAAGCCCTCAGCTGTATAGTCTGACACCACCTCCAAGTGAGTAGCCGAGGTTGTGAGACAGACGAACACGCAGATCCAGCCCTTATACGTTTTTGAGCCGCGGCCTTTCCAAGTTTTGAGCGTGAGCGGTCCAGCATAGTCAATGCCAGTGTGAGAAAAGGGGCGTGATGGTGTGACTCGCGCCAGAGGTAGTTGGCCCATCAATTGCTGGGCACGGATCCCTCTTTGACGAGCACACACCACGCACTTGAGTACGTGTGACTTGACTGGAGCTCGGCCTCCGATGATCCAGTAGAGTTGTCTGATGAATGCTAGAGTCGCCTGAGTGCCTCCGTGCATCGTCTGTTTGTGAGCGTGAGCGATGATGAGTTCTGAGAGTCTAGACGTGCGAGGGAGGATTGCTGGATGTCTGGTGTTGTATGAGAGTTCAGCGTTGTTTAAACGCCCACCCACTCTGAGCACACCCTCATCATCGATAAATGCGGTGAGTTTGCAGAGTGGATTTGCGAGTGGCAGCTGCTTCTGTCTTCTTAGTAACGTCAGTTCGTCTCCGAAGTAGACTGATTGGGTTGCCTTAACCCAAAAGAGTCTTGCGTTTTCTACGTCAGTTGAAGTAATGACAGCAGCTGGTGATGAGTCAAGCTTTCGTGCTAGCCTCTTGGTGAATTTATCACAGAGCGAGGTGATTCTGAATAGCTTGGTGAGTGATGAGAATCTGTGGATGAGGTCCCATTCGAGATCCTCGGGTGAGTGTGTTGCATGCAGTGAGACACCGGCACGAGCTTCTTGTGCGCACAAGCTGGTGAGTGCCGGGTCTGGTTGAGCTGGCCATGAGTCTTCGGGTTGAGTCATCCATGGCGGTCCCGTCCACCACAGTGGATGGTGTTCGAGCTGATCTGTGGTTATACCACGCGATGCACAGTCAGCTGGATTTGAGATGCCTGGGATGTGCCTCCAGTGAGCTCTTTCGGTGAGTTCTTGGATTTTAGTCACTCGATTTCTGACATAATCCTTCCACCTAGAGGGATGAGCTTTGATCCATGAGAGGGTCACGTGAGAGTACGTCCACAAATGTATGTCCTTTATGTTCATGTTTAAAGTAGCGTGAACATGGTTTGTGAGCGTGGAGAGTAGCAGCGCTGCTGTGAGCTCTAACCGCGGGATGGTTAGGCGTTTGAGAGGTGCGACCTTCGTTTTTGAGCAAATGAGTGAAACGTTGGTGCCAGTGGACGGTGAGTGGACCACTAAATACACGACAGCTGCTATCGCGAGTTGCGATGCATCAGAGAATCCATGTAGCTCAACAGTTGCATCTGGGAGCGTGTTGAACCACCGTGGGATGGAGAGTCTGGCCAGACTTGTAAGATCCTGTCTGATGCTGAGCCAGTGTGAAATCAGTGGCTGCGGGAGTGAGTCGTCCCAGCTGAGTTTGTGCAACCAGAGCTCTTGCAAAAACATTTTTGCTCTGATCACGACGGGGGCTGCAAAGCCAAGAGGATCAAAGAGTTGTGCTACTTCTGACAGTATGAGGCGTTTTGAGAATCTGTTTGAGTGCGTTGATGAGATGGTCGAGAAGTTGAACGTATCTTGATGAGGCGACCATCGTATGCCAAGAATTTTGGTGTCACAGTCATCGAATGATATCGCTGATGAGTTGCACCGCTCCGATGACATGGCCTCCAAGAGCCGTTTCGACGTTGAGTGCCATTTGGCTAGCGGGAATCCGCCGGCATGGCAGAGTTGAGTGAGTTCGTGAGCCGTCTGAATGAGGTTTTCAACAGAGTCTGAGCCTCCGAAGATATCGTCGACGTATCTGCCATGAGTGATGGGCTCAACTGCGAGAGGGTACTTGTTGCCTTCATCCTTGGCAAGTTGAAGCAGCGTTCTCACAGCCAAGAATGGGGCTGCCTTTGTCCCATATGTGACGGTAGTGAGTCGATAGTGAGCTTCCGAGCCCTGCTCGTCCACCCAAAGAATCCGTTGGAGATCCCAGTCCTCAGGATGTATTTTGATCTGACGGTACATCTTTGTGATGTCTGTGGCGAAGAGATGTTTGTGTCGACGAATCCAAATGAGAAGGTCGAATATGTTGAGCATCAGGTTTGGACCCGTGTGCATCAGATCATTCAGGGAGCATCCGGTGGAGCTTGCGCTAGAGCCATTGAAAACCACTCTTAGCTTTGTTGATGTGCTTTCGGGCTTGAGAACTCCATGATGAGGTAAGTAATAATGTGACTGACTGCTCGGTGAGTTGTCGCTGAGCTTGATCATGTGCTGGCATTGTTCATACTCGCGCATGAACTGGGTGTAGAGCTGGCTGTATTGGCTATCTCTGCCGAGGCGCTTGAGAATTCGCTCAAGGCAGTGGTGAGCCGTTCGGTATGAGTCTCCTAGAGTCGTTGGTGAAGATTTGAGAGGTAGTCTGACGACGTACCTCCCTTCTCTATCCCGTGAGTGAGTAGCCTCAAAGTGTTGTTCGCATTCCTGCTCTTCTGGTGTGAGGTGAGTGTTGTTTACCGTCGGAGGTTCTTCCTGCAGCCAAAACCTGGTCAACAAATCTTGTAAGGGAGAATGAATTGATTGTGAGATGCCATGATTTGCCACCTTAGGTCTAGTAACAGGTACGTTGACTGGGCCAATGACTAGCCATCCAAATATTGATAGTTGAGCTATAGGAGCGGTTGGTGAGTGTCTGATTATATTGGGCTTTATGATCTGTCCATAGAAATCAGCTCCGATAATGATGTCTATTGGCCGAGGAATGAGAAACTCTGGGTCAGCAAGATTCAACCCTTTAAGATGTGGCCAATCCCGGTCATGAGTAGTCTCGCAGGTAGGCAGAACGGTTGTTACCGTTGGGAGAACATGAGCTTGTATGGTAACTGAGAGTGGTCTGTACCTTGAGTGTAGGGTGAGAGTAACCACACCCTTTGTTTGCGAGGTCTTCTTTCCACCAACTCCATAGATATCTAACCTTGAGTGCCTTCGTTTGAGATCCATCTGGTTAGTGAGGCTCTCTGAGATGAATGATATTTCGGAACCGGGGTCGATGAGTGTTCGAGCAGGGATTGATGAGGTCGTTGAGCGGACTGAGGTTGTTGCTGTTGCCAGCAAGGTGAGTTGGCTGAGTTCGTCGGATGATTTGGGTGATGAGTAGTCGTTTGTGCTGGCGGTTGAGCCATGGCTTCATGCCGAAGCCACTGGTGTGGTTGTTGCGTCTTGAGTTGTCTTGGTTGAGGTGGTGCCGAAGATTCGTGATAAATCCGCGCCATGCAACATCGTGTGGTGGGAACCATTACAGGTTTTGCAATGCCTCCTGTTGTTGCACTTCTTCACATTATGCCTGCCCAGGCAGTTGCAGCAGAGGCTTTTATCCTTGACGACCTGGACCCTTTGGTCTGTTGAGTAGCCTCGGTATTGAGGGCACATCACCACGAAGTGGTCTTGCCCGCAGCAGTCGCAGGGGTATGCTGTGCGATGCTGAGGTGTCTGGGATGCTTGTTGCGTCGCCTGAGCAGCCGGTTGAGTTGAGTGGGCTGGTTGCTGCTGGGTAGCATGGTTAGAGTTAGTGCGCTTAGGCACGGCACCCTTTCCTTGAGATGTCTGAGTCAGTGCTGAGTTGGATTCAATGCTCTCCAACGTTCGAGCACGAGCGAGAAGAAAGTCAGTGAGCTGGGTGAGTGTGGGAAACTCATTATCTGATAGAGAATTTTCCCATCGCTCGCGAGTGTCCGCATCAAGGAGTCCGGTGACGAGCGTTACCATAAGACAGTCGTTGTTGCTTTCGTCTGTGAAAGTCTTGAGAGCCTGAGTCGTCATGTTAATGAGATTGACCATCTTGGTGAGCGAGCTCGACTGCCTCTTCTGCATAGGCTTGAGTGCGAGAATTCTTTCGAGATGAGACTTCATGATCAGCCGTTTGTTTTCATATCTCGCGTTGAGCAGTAGCCATGCAGAGTCGTAGGCAGACGGGTTGGGAGTGAGGTTGACAATGATCTCTGAGGCATCGCCTCCTACCGCACCCTTGAGGTACTGGAACTTTTCCAGGTTACTTATGTCGGTGCGGTTGCCAATCACCGATAAGAACATTGCCTTGAAGTCGGGCCACTTGCAACCTTCACCCGAGAAGGTTGGTACTGACAGTTCTGGTAGGCGCGAGCGGATCCTTGGTGCTCCGTCAGCTGAGCTAGATGATTGAGTCGGCTGGTTGAGCTGGTCCTTGAGACGACCCAACAGTCGCTTGACCTTGAGCATCAGTTTAGATTCGCTGAGGCTCACTTTACGAGTGAAGTATGAGTGGTCGAGGTGAGCTGGCGGCCAGTGAGCCACCAGCCATGAATGTTCGTTTCTGAATGCGGAATGCAACTCCTCAAGTTGATCCAACATCATGTTGACTTCGGTCAAGGTGATGCTATCTGTTGGCTCGTTTAGCTGAGCGAGTAAATCTTCCATTGCGTCGGTGAGTTCGTTCTGAGCATGAACACGCAAGAACAGCTCACCGCTGAGCATGGTAGGCGATTGACTCCTTGTTTTCGCACCTTGGTTTTGAGAAGCTCCTGGTAACTGAAGCAGATCGGCAGTTGAACCCGTGCCTCTCGGTGGCGGTGGCTCGCTACCGGAGTCTTCTTGATCGCGCATGAGTGGCATCGGGCTGATGAGCAAAGAGACAGCTGTTTATAGAGTCTTACGCGAGCGCGAGTGAGACGGCACTACACTGAGTTTGTCACGAGCGCGAGTGAGACGGCACCACACAGCGGTTGACGCGAGCGCGAGTGAGACGGCACCACACTGAGTTTGTCACGAGCGCGAGTGAGACGGCACCACACTGAGTTTGTCACGAGCGCGAGTGAGACGGCACCACACAGCGGTTGACGCGAGCGCGAGTGAGACGGCACCACACTGAATTTAACTGGCAGACGTTACAAGTGTTCAATCCGGCTCGAAGGACCAAATGTTGAGGAATGAATAAATGAGTAGGGCGTTGAACACTTATAAAGTTAGATTTATTTAATATTAAGTCAATACAGTTAAATTTAGTATTTGTGTGCTAGGTATGAGAGTGCGAACGAGTGGGTGAGATTGAACTGTGAATATGTTTGAGCTGTCTGTCTGAATGTCTTTGCTTTATGATTTTATTGATCACTTGAGTGGTCTGATGATTGTACTAATCACATGAGCGGTTATGAGATGAGTTGTGAGTTATATGAGATATCTTGAAACACCGGTATGAAAGCACGTGTTGACAGTAACTTGCAAAACTAGTAATGGCTGCCGGCCGAGCCGGCGTTACGGTGAGTCTTCATCGGACGCGCCTGGGTTTGGCGCGTACGCGTTGAGCGACAAGTCGCTGCCGCTTAGTCTCATCGGCTAACTCTTTGAGAACACTGTTTCTCAAACAATATGCAAGTCCATTATAGCGGGTTTTCATAATTGGAATTAATGGGAATATAATGTTATTTGTATTTGTATGGATTCTATCTGCACCTTAGCTGTGGGTTTATATGTGTTTCTGTTGTAATTCTATATGGATATAAAAACCTATGTGGATTTCCGAATACGAAATAAAGAATGCTTTCAATGGTTTTAAATGAAATTTCCATAGTCGGAAAAAATAATGTATTTTATTTGTAACAGCCACTTTGAAAACATCGGAATTACGAAGCAATTACAGATAAGCTCGAAATGAATAATCTATCTGCAAACAACAATAACATGACTTTGTGATCTATGTAATTTTATGAGCAGCTACGGTTATAATAAAATAATCTGTTCATCGGAATACTTTTGGATTTGCAGCGACAAAATCACATTAGAAAACAACACTTCTAGCGGATTATCCAGCTTTGTGATAGAGGTAATTTTACAAGTTTTTATCTGTGAATAACTATTAGAAAATACTACAAAATTTAATGGAATCAAGCGGAATATCCACCATAACGTAAACTGCGTTAAAAGTTTCTGTATGGACTTCCGTCAGGAAAATTCTAGGGTATATTAGTAAGTTTATATCAGAGCATCCAGTTTCGAAATAGAAATAATTTTAATATGTTTCTATCTGTATTTTACATTTACGAGTGCCCTACAACCATGTGACATTTAACAGACTATCCATATTAAATTTTTATTCCAGGTCTAATGGAATTCATAAGGATATCCACAAGTGTATCTGTGGGCCTCTATAGGAGTATCCCGCTAAATAATACAAATAATTCAATGTATTTTTACTTGGAAATGACAATTAAAAGTACCTTAAAAATACATGAGGTCAAATGGACTATCCATTTTAAATTTTTATTCCAGGTCTAATGTTATGTATTCGGATATGCCCAGGTGTAGCTGTGGGCCTCTATAGCAATATCCACCTTTACATTACGATCACTTTTATATATTTATATTATCTGTTAACTGCATTTGACAGTATCTTAGAACTCAATTGAATTAAGCGGACTATCCAAAATAATTTTTTTTTTCTAAATTTCATAGTATCTTCATCAGGATATTGACATCAAATATCGGTAGTGCAGTAAATTTTAATTGAAGCGTTTAGCTCCATGATAAAAATAATTCAATGTTTCGCTCTGTTATTTACTGATAAATATAAAAAGTGTACTATTTAGAAAACTATTTGGAAAACAAAGTGAATTCACGCTAAGAAATTTTTTAAAAGACCTAAGTTGCGTTAGATCAATAAAGGAATTTGTGAGACGAAACAATTTTTTTAGTGCCAAAATATTTGACCTAGGTAATATTAATGAAAAAAAAAAATTAATAAAAAAAAATACAAGCAAATGACGAGTCTCCTTCAAATTCGGTGAAAAATATTTTGCAGTGATGTGATTTAGAAGTATGAATCGTATCTAGCGAGTGAATTATAAGTATATGCAGAGCGCTCCACATGAAAGGGGAAGAGGGCTTATCGGCCACAAAGAAGCAGAAGTTCGCCCGCCAAAACCGAAGCGGCAGCCACGCGGAATCAGTTAGTTGTTCGCTGAGCGTCGTACATACGGTGAATATTCGGTGAGACTACACGATCCCCTTCCTACGGGCAAACCAACACAGGCGCGCACTGGGTGCGTGAGGCTCCTTTATGACGGAATGAGGTGCCAGTAGCATTGCATCCCCTCCCGAACGAGCCTCACGCACGCGGTGAGCGCCTGTGTTGGTTTCGCCGTAGGAAGGGGATCGTGCAGTCTCACCGAATATTCTCGGTTATACTTGATGTGTCGTGAGTCGTGAGTGATTGTGTGTCGCATTTAATGTTCAAAGCAAATTCCGTGTCATTAAAGAAAGGATACGTGAACAAATTTACATTGCCAGAGTGTCGTAAAAAGACTGTAAGTACAATTATAATTAGAAAATATAATTCTATTTTCTTTTTTAACTTGATAACAATCAATTTTAAACATCCATTTTTATTTGCGTAAATGTCCCAGTGAATTTCAAGTCATATATTTTTTTTCATAACATCTGCTCTGAAACGTCAGCTTTCAGTGCCTGTTTAGCGAGTCGAAACAAGCTAATTTCATGCGAATGCCGCGAAAAGCTGTGACGTATGCTTCAATCGCGATTTCGGTATATTCCTATAACTAATTGAAAGAACTTTTTCGGATAAATTATCATATATTTATGATTCCATTTAGTCAACAATAATCAATTTTTAAAGTCTGTTACTATTTACGTATACGTCTTGAGTAATAAAAATTTGTCATTTTTTTAACTTCCCGCGAAGACAATCATAAATTTTCGAAAATTAGGAAGTTATTGTTTTCACCCCGGTTTTCGAAAATTAAGTTTTCATCAGATCTCGACGTTTTGAGGCCCTAGGAAACTTCGCTGACTATTCCCGCGGTGATGTCGCGTTACTAAAACCATAAGGGCGTATCTCAAAAAAAAAAAATTTTTTTCATTTTTTCAATACATTTCCTTATTTCTAACATTTCCAGGTTGATTGAAGAAATTTTTTTTTTCGATACGCCCTTTTGGCTCTGCAGAACCAAAAGGGCGTATGATTCGAGATACGCCCTTTTGGTTTTAGTAACGCGATGTCTGTATAAGTGTCTGTATCTGTGTCTGTGTGTGTGTGCCTGTGTGTGTGTGTGTGTGTGCCCGGGACAGAATTTTTCACATCTACGTAGATCTGCGTACATCTATTGCGCCATTTTCAAGATTTACCGAGATCTACGTAGATAGACGTAGATGGACGTTGATCTGCGTACATCACGAGTTCCTTATAACGTAGAATTTTTTTTTTTGATCAACGTAGATTTGCGTATATCTACGTATATGTCAAATAATAATATGTGCTTTATTTAGCGCCAAAATTTAGATGTACATAAATCTATTTCATTTTTTCCCGGGTCTGCTCGAAGAGTTCAATACATCGCAATAAACAAAATTCGTAGCGCTTTTAATTAGAAATGAGCGGGAAGTTGCAGGAAGGCCTGTACGACATCCAACTAATAGTCTCAAGAAGAAGAAGGAAGGGAGGCCTGTTGGGTCAACCGTTTCACAAGTTTTTTTACTCTGGAAATGGAAAATTTTTAGTCTTTTGCGCAGTTGAAATCGATACTTTCTCTTTTCTAAGATATTTCTAATAATTTATATAAAAAACCGTCACAGATTACAGGATGAAAGGGTAATCTATATGGAGTACCCGTTATAACATTAGAATCCATTAGTCTTCATCAAAAAATTTCTGACTCTCAGTTGCGTTATAAAAATTTCAATATTTAACGTTGAATTCTTTTTTATATTCCTCTTTGAATTTACTGATAAAATATTTATCTTAAAATCATGATAAAATTTATTTCCATATAATTCCTTTATACAACAACGTTTTCCATGAGTTTTGAAAAAAATCCTGTTAATGAACGACTCATAATGCGAAGCATCAGAGATGATACTCTATGTTCCGAAAAAAATTTTGCCTTTGTCTCGCAACTATTCAATTAATTACCCTTTCGGTAGTTTACCGAATGTAAATAATGAAAACACTATTTATAAATAATTTAATGGAGATCACTTCTGTCACCTCGAAATATTTAAAATGAGAACTTAGAAGTCAAATACACAAACACAAAAATAAAAAGTCATATATGGGCGATTCTCTGCAAGCGTGTATTTGTCTGTCCTTATAATTTTTTTTAGAAAAAAATTGATAATTCAGAAATTGAAAAATTTCAGAACGCAAGCTTAATAATATCCCTATTTGGAGCGCTCGTAGTTAAAATGAAATCAATTTTAGTTTTTTCTATGAAAATTTCTAAACCACCAAAAACACAGTCCCCTGGGCTGTCCGGCTGTCCCTTTTCCAGAATTGAGACTTTGTGATTTAATTTCAAGAAATTCACTTATAATATATAGTTTTGTGCATCATTTTCATGAAAACCATCAGTTAACTAACAGTCTTCTGAAATTAAAAAATAGCTCAAATCGATTTATCTCATTTAATTCAATACACCAAAATTTTTCCCAGCAGTACAAGAAGAGTCCACTGCCGAAAGTTGAAGACCAAAAATAAAATTTTCTAGTGTGCCTTTCTTAGGGGCCGTTCAGATATTACGTAACGCAAAATGCTACAGTGTAGTATAGGGAACGCTGTGCACGCACTATCCCAAAACGCGTTACGTAATACAGGGTGGCCACACACCTGAAAAACCTGGAAAACCTGGAAATGTCAGGGAATTTGAAAATGGTCATGGAAAACCTGGAATTGTCAGGGAATTTTCATTTTGGTCATGGAAAAAACTGAAAATATCAATTTAGTTAAATTCATACTATAGAAATCATTCTCCAAGGTGCCAAATTTACTTCTTTCCGTAGGCAAGAAAAAATAGTTCAAAAAAATAGTAATAAACTGAACGTTTAAGCATTCAACAGCCTAACAGGACGAGGAAACCGTCAGGGAAAAACTGCGTATTTGGTCCTGGAAAACCTGGAAATGTCATGGAATTTTTTCGCTTCAAATTTGTGGCCACCCTGGTAATCTGTGCACAGCCCCTTATGTTATTTTACATGTACAGACACGGAATTAGTCCCCGGCCATTTTCCTCAAAAACGCTATTATTTCGAAAAATAGGTATAAATTCGAATGGCTTTTTATCATTTATCATTTTACTGTTACTTTACTAGTCCCTAGTGATTTTTTTTTTTAACAAACAGAAAAATAATTTGATTGGACAAATTTGTCCAGGCTCAAAAGCTGCTCACTGAGAATCACCCATATAACTTTGATTAAGAGTTTTTTGTTTCTTAGGATATGCATGGATATGAAATAAAATGAGTGTTTTTATTTGTTATTAATTCTAATTCAACAACACCGAGTAAAATAGCCGAGAAGAAATAAAGTACATCTATGTTCATCTAAATTTTGGCGCTAAATGCAGCACACATTATTGTTTGAGATATACGTTGATATACGTATATCGACCTAGATAAAAAAAAAAATTCTACGTTATAAGGAGCTCGTGATGTACGCATATCAACGTCTATCTACGTACATCTACGTAGATCTCTGTAAATCTCAAAAATGGCGCGATAGATGTACGCAGATCTACGTTGATATGAAAAATTTTCTTCCAGGTAGTTAGATGATAATGAAGCCATAACGTCTTAACCACAACTACAACATTGTTTTCGGAATTCTATAAATAGCATATTTGGGTTCAGAAATGTTTGTTTAATGAAAATAATATTCTATCAAAAAACATTTTTCAAAAACGTTGGTTAAGACGTTATTCTTTATTGCCGTCCAGTTATTCTCGACAGGCGACCTGTGATTCCTGAAACTAATTTTGAAACATGAGTTTGGCGTACTTAATGGATTTTAATGCAACTTACAGTGTTTTATAAGGTACCTAAAACGTTTCACACTTGATTGATGGAAAGTTTTTTGATTGTTTCGATGTTTTGTCAATATTATACATTAACATTGCCATTTTATACTCACGTTCACTATTTTTTCCCATTCATATTTTTTGTAGAGCTTAAGAATATTATTTCACATAATTAAAACTTATATTTGTATTACAGGGTTTTTATTACACACTCATAAGTTGATTGTCATCTCGAAGAATCAGTCATGTTTGCTTACGTGAAATTTCGTCCACCGGACAATACCTTATCTACTGTTGAAACTTCTCAAATAGCCAAATTCAAAATTCCTTTTGAGAAGAACAAAAAGTACAAGGTCACTTGTGACAATAATGAGGTTAAAAAAGCTTTGATTGTTTATGCTAAAGGTGAGTCAATTTTTAATACAAAGTATACTTTTTATAAGGAGCATTTTTTTCCGCATTTTTTAGTACCCGTCAAAATCCCTTCGCGGTAAATTTCGAGATTTTTTTGATTATTTGTTTCAAAGATATTAAATTTGATTAAAAAAACGACCTTTTTGTGGTTTTAGGCGCATTACTTTTTTTCAAGCTATATCCAAATTTAAGCTTTGTTACTTTGGAGTATTGTTTTTTCACGTACTTTTCAGTAAAAATAAATACAAAGTGCATATTTTAATCTTGTTTAAAATTTTTCGGAACAAACTACTAATACCTATTTCACAACTTTCCAGATCGGTCCAGTCGTGGGTTCTCCGCGTCATCTATTATTTTTATTTTTAATTTTGAACACATCCAAAATTTTGTTTTCTACTTCAATCATTACAGATATCATTTCCTGTAACAATATTTCAATTTAATGATCATATTCAAGTAGTTTTTATCATTTTTCACACCAAACAGGCGTTCGAAATTGATAAACAGTTGTTTAGTTATATCCGCTTCCTTTTAACTTCACGGTATAAAGTACAGCAGTGAAGTGTTCTTTACTTTGCATGGACCTTTCAAAAACTTCATATATTTGATCATTATTCAAACGGGAAAACTTTTTCAGTAGCATATTCCCGCTATCCATTAAATAATTGAACGGAATTTTTTCGCTTGTGTGATTGATTTCACTGATTTGTATTGTAGATCCTATTTTTTTATCACATATCTGAATAATCTTTCTTAGGCGAAAATTTTATGGCAATATCGAGTAACTTCTTCTTTTCGATGACTTTTTATATAATGACGCAAATTAAAGAAGATTTCTGTAGCTGTAGTTTATTAAGTTTACTACTATAATGTATTAAAGATGTGGAAAATGTAAATCATCAGATGTATATTGAAATAATTTTTTGTTTCTTTGAAAACAAAAAGTCTAAGTAAAAAATAGTTTTTAATCAGTTTTTTCCGTGACTTGTTTTTCAGAAACTAGAGAAGAACTTCTCAAAACAATTGACAGTCAGCGTACCAAAGTTCCTCCACTTTCGCAACAAATATCTTGTACAGAAGATAGCGAGCTGGAAACAGTTATAAAAAGCGGTGTTAAAAAAACGAACACTGGCGATAGCTCTGTACAATCTACCCTTCAACTAAAATTAGCCTCAAAAGAAAAAGAATTAATGTTGCGATTAATTTCATTTTTTTACATTAGTTATTTCTTAATAAAAATATACAAATAAAGAATTTTCGAATGACGAATATATCTTTGAGCGCAGTATTTCATAAAATTATAAATTACGTTATACCCAGCAAACCAAAATATGTATCAAATACGTATATATTATGTAACGAATGTTACACGTTATGTATCAAACTCATAAGAAAGTATGTTACTGGTACAGCACGTTGTCAGCAACATTGGATGTATCATCAATGTATTAGATATGTGCTGGTGATACATATCAGCGACGGTTCATCGATATATCATAGACATATCAAAGATATGTCAAAGACATGTTGAAAGATGTATCAGATACATATTGGAGATGCATCTGATACAAATAACTATCACACTGGAAAAGCTAAATAAAAAGCCGTTATTATTACTAATTTCCATCATCTATGGTGTATATATGACCTGCTAACAATTTATAATCAACCACAGATAGATTAAAACGCATTTTTAGTTCATTCAAGACGACATCATTATTTTGACCTAACCCGGGCTCGAACCATGATCGCTCGGACTCGCTTGGATTAGTAGTCGCACGCTCTCGCCACTACACCACAGTATCGTGTAGTGAATACTGCCAGATTTCTCTATATTTTCGATCTCGCTATCTAACAGCTCTGAACCGTTTATGCTTCGATTGATGCGTACTATCATGTTAGTCACTTGCATACGTTTCAGAAATTATCGCCAGTAGATACGGATATCCTATTTTGCGATGTTTTAATTGCAGAACTAAAGATATTGCACGTATCATAGATGTTATTATGTTATGTGACTCTGTTCCCTGGTGTTGCCATCTCTGTTACGTATCATCCATGGGTCTGGTGTTATATACAGGGTGGTCCATTTTAATCGATGCAGGCGAATATCTCGAAAACTAACAGTTATAAAAGAAAAAGTTTCATACAAAACTTGAAGGGTTTCGAGGGGGAAAGATAATGCTGGTATGTGTTGACTTGTGGACTTCGCCAATTCCAAGATTTCGCAAGTAAATTCAGATTTTAGATAGGGAACACATGTTTTGGTTGAGGGCATCTGATAGCGCGATCAAAGACTCATTCAACCACGCAAGCAAAAAAAATTGGAAAAAAAAAATTTTGCATAAAAATTGCAAAAAAAATTTGGCGATTTTTTTTTTTTTTTTTTGCAAAAGATTGCTTTTCTGTCCCTAGCTTTCGAACACATTCATTGTTCATTACTCTAGCTCAAAATTTTTCTCACCAATTTTGGAATTGGAAAGATTGAATGTACCAGATTAGTGAAAAAAAAATCGTAGATCGATAACGCAAACAATTAACCGCATTAGTTCGTCCGACATAATTACACTGACAACATGTTCCAGCTCATGTCGGACTTAAGCCTCTACACCAACGTCAAGGTTGCGGCTGCATAGAGGTTTTAATTCATTCAATTTTTGAGTTTGAAACATTTTTTTTTAGATATTTTTCATCATTTTTTTTCATCATTTTTTTTCATCATTTTTTTTTTAATAATTTTTTGTTTCATGAATATTTTCAATTATACGTACGGTTTGATGATTTTTTGATTAAATTCTATGTTGATATTTGTATTTGTTTGTGTTTCAATCATCCCTAACTTTACCTTCGAATCTATTCAACATTCTTCATAATTTCGATTTAAAACATAAATTATGATGATATCAACAATTTCGTTTGTAGATAATCTCTCATTTTTTGGCTAGTGGGAGATGGTTCCCGCGGTTCTCAAACATTCAATTTGATAAACAAATAAGCAACGGTTTGATTACGAACACTTACGAAACATTTGGTGTTGCTTAGCAACGGTTTGTTTAGAAAAATTGAGCGTTCCCTAGCAACGGTTTGTTAAGCAATATTTAATGTCGCCTAGCAACGGTTTGTTGAGCCAAACTCAAGCAATATTCACAGAGTGAACTTTAATTGTTTATTGAATTGAGAGTCGGAATCTCGAAAACCATTTTCCACTCGCCAAAAAATGTCGGATTATCTACCGAATGACATAGTCGATATGATCATGATTTACGGTGCGAACGACGGAAACGCTACACGGAGAGAAAAGACGTGCAGTGAGTCCCCCGCGACGGAGAGAGATTGTCATTTTTGTAGTAGCGCCGCTATCCGTTCTTTCGGTGGAGCCACTACTCCTCAAAGAGTACTGACTGCCCCGCAGGCGGGTTTTCACCGTACCGACGGCGTGAGTCCTACTTTTTCGTGTAACGTCTGCAGCAGCCCCTCGCACTTTTGGGAGAGCTGCTGCCCCGAAAGCGTGCTGCTACTCCTCGAACTCGCGGTACAGCAGCGCCACTACCGTTCGTACGGTGACTGCACGTCTTTTCTCTCCGTGTAGAGCGGCAGCGCGCCGATACAGTGAAAAGTACCCAAATCGGCGACATCCTAATAGTACAACGATTGCTCGACTAGTAGCGCGAGCTCGTGCTGGCGAGTTAAAGCGGAAACGGTCTAAGAAAGAGTTGAATGATGATGACCTTACTATGTCGATAGCCGTATTAGGAGTGGTAGTCATGGATCCACATGTCAGCCAGCGGCAAATCAGTCGCGAATTAAATGTGCCAAAAACTAAAATTCAGCGTATTTTAAAGAAAAACCATTACCACCCGTATCATGTATCGCTACATCAGGAACTTTCTGATGCCGATAAGATACAACGTCTTGCATTTTGTAGGTGGGCACAGGCTCAAATAGCTCATGACCCTACTTTTTCGAACGTGTGATGTTCAGTGCCGAGGCGACATTTCAGAGTACAGGCGAATTGAATCGGCACAATTGCCATTATTATTCAGAAGTAAATCCCCACTGGGTCCGTCACGTGGATAATCAGCATCGCTGGAAACTTAATGTGTGTTGCGGCATCGTAGACGGTCATATCATAGGGCCATATTTTTTTGAAGAAAATGTTAACGGTGCGAACTATTTACATCTTTTGAGGGCCGAGCTACCACGAATGATAGGAGACATCGATCCAGACACAGTGCGGCGTATGTGGATACAGCAAGACGGTGCAGGGGCGCATTATGCGCGTATCGTTACAGATTTTCTAAACCAAAATTATGAAGAACGCTGGATCGGGCGAAATGGTCCCGTACGCTGGCCCGCAAGATCGCCAGATTTGACGTCCCCTGACTTCTTCCTATGGGGTTATCTTAAAGGAATAGTCTATGCGACGAAACCGACGACGACCAATGATTTGAAGGAACGTATTGTCCAAGCGTGCGAAGCAATCCCAGCTGAAGTGCTCCGAAAAACTACCGAGGCATTTCAGCGCAGACTTCAGTTGTGTATCAACGCAAATGGAGGAACTTTTGAGCAATAGCTAAATTAAGGATACAAAATCCCAAAGTTTCCAAGCAAAGAGCGTCATTTATAAACACAAACAAATACAAATATCAACATAGAATTTAATCAAAAAATAATCAAACCGTACGTATAATTGAAAATATTCATAAAACAAAAAATTATTAAAAAATTTAGTCTTCGCATCCTGCAAGAGTCAAGTATATTGAAAATGATAGACACTTTTCCTCACTTAGTTTATTTCGAATAGGGATTGGAATTCTAATAGGCTTGTAGGACTTATTAGCAAGAATCACATAGTACACTAAAAATAAAAACACATCTCAGAATATTCCCATTAGTACCGCGAAATTCGGCAAATAACCGAATACACCCGAATACTTTCGGGTATTACGTTACTCGTGCTATATCGCCCGCACAATCATTTTCAATATTCTTCGGCTTGAACCCGAATTCACCCGAATACTTCCGGAAATTTCGTAACGCTTGCAAAATCGTCCCTATAAACATTTTCAATGTTAAAAAAATGATGAAAAATATCTAGAAAAAAATGTTTCAAACTCAAAAATTAAATAAATTAAAACCTCTACGCAGCCGCAACCTTGACGTTGGTGTAGAGGCTTGAGTCCGACATGAGCTGGAACATGTTGTCAGTGTAATTATGTCGGACGAACTAATGCGGTTAATTGTTTGCGTTATCGATCTACGATTTTTTTTTCACTAATCTGGTACATTCAATCTTTCCAATTCCAAAATTGGTGAGAAAAATTTTGAGCTAGAGTGATGAACAATGAATGTGTTCGAAAGCTAGGGACAAAAAAGCAATCTATTGCAAAAAAAAAAAAAAAAAAATCGCGAAATTTTTTTTGCAATTTTTATGCAAAATTTTTTTTTTCAAATTTTTTTTGCTTACGTGGTTGAATGAGTCTTTGATCGCGCTATCAGATGCCCTTAACCAAAACATTTGTTCCCTATCTAAAATCCAAATTTACTTGCGAAATCTTGGAATTGGCGAAGTACACAAGTCAACACATATCAGCATTATTTTTCTCCCTCGAAACCCTTCAAGTTTTGTATGAAACTTTGTCTTTTATAACTGTTAGTTTTCGAGATGTTCGCCTGCATCGATTAAAATGGACCACCCTGTATACGACACATGTCATATTTGCAGAAATATTATGTCCCATGTATGTAACTATGTTATATTTCCGGATTCCTGAAGATGCTTTCAATTTTATGTATCACTTGTGGGTCTCATGTAATGTACATGATACATCACGGAATTGAAGTTATGTTATTTCTCCTCTACGTAACTTTGTTATATTACATTGTTACTTCGTGATGCCCTCAATATTACGTATCATTCATGCATCTTATGTTATGTAAATAATATGTTACATTCTAAAGATATGTCGCATATCAGAGACATAACTATGTTACATTACTCCGATCTCTAGATGTGCTCTTACAGTTATGTATCAGTTATGTATTGGTTTGCTGGGTAGTATATTATGCAACAAGTGGGTAAAAATTTCACGCACGAGTTTCATACGATATTTTTCGACACAGTGTGCGTAAAATGAAATTTTACGTATACTATATCGAAAAATACTATGTGATTGTGCAATTTGATACCGTAAAACATGAAAGTACTAGACTTTTTCGCAAGCTTCATAAGATTCATTGTTTACTAAAAATTAAATTCTATGTATGAGCTACTCCATGCCAAATCAAATACTTGAAAACCGTCTAGAATTTGTTTACTTTGAAATTTCCACTATTTATTGTATTCAACAAGATAATGAGCTCCATTGAACGTTTTTACATCTTTTTTTACTTAAGATGAATTATAATTTCTGAACAAAATTCTATTAGTTTTATGACAAGCCTGCCCCTCAGGACGCCATATTTAGACTCTGATCATTTGTTTAATTAAGTTTTATTCGATTATTCCGGCATTAGTAATAAAGAAATAGTATATTGTGCAACTCTTGCGGAGTTGGCTAATGCTTATACTAGAGCAAATGAGCACCCTCACTTCAGTCGTGCGCTCAACTTCGCTTTTGTGGGCAATCGACTACTTTTCGTGCTCGCTGCGCAATATACTATTGTTTTTGACAATATCTTCCGTACGTAACAAGTAATTGCGATTTAGATTGCGAAATGTAGCAGTTCTCTTTCAACTACCTGCAAAGAAAATCACAAATTTACGAAAATTGGGAAGCAATTGTGTCCACCCCGATTTTCCCGATCAGATCTCGACGTTTTGTGTGTGTGTGTGTGTGTGTGTGTATGTGTGTACCTCTCATAACTTTTGAACGGCTCGACCGGTTTGAACGCGAAACAATTTGAAAAAATGCTTTTTTTAAAATACTTTTGAAACGGCTTTACCACGTCGTTCGCCACCAATCGCGTTGAAATCGGTTAATTCGTTCGTGAGATATCGGTGTCGAAAAAAATTTGAAAGTGTTTTATGAACATAAGTCCGAAATTTTCGGCAAATCGTTTTAGTGTTTACAATCCTTTCACAAAACTTGAAGAACTGCGTCGATTGCCGCCAATCGCGTAAAAATTTGTTGATTCGATCGAAAGATATCGGATTTTAAAAATGTTGAATAAAATGTTTTATCAAATATCAACTGAACTTTTGAACTAAAAACATCGTAAAGAACAAAATTCGTCGCGGTTTTCGTTAAAAATTAGCGAGAAGTTGCAGGGATGGCTTGTTGGGTTAACCTAAAATAGATTAATAATTCGCAGTAATACAGATGAGTTTTCTAATTTTATTCAGATTCAATTAATATTCTTGGATCTACGCTCTTTCCCAGATATCTATACCTGAGCAAATCGAGTTAGATTCATTTATCATTCACATCTTATATTCCGTTGGATAAATATACATACATACATATAAATATATACATATAACTATATCTTTTGAATATTTTGATGACAAGGGGTATAGAAAGCAGAGACTTTCCTTATATATAACGAGTAGTTTGATGACACGTGGACAGTTTGATGACCAGTCACCAATAAGCCGCCGTATAAATCAAACAGTTTGATGACTGTTTACTTTAGACACCGCGCTGGGTCCCCACTAACCATACCACACACCAAAAAATACTAGCTAACAATCGGTGGTTATGGCAGGTCCGTGATTAGGCGCCCAAATAGCGGGCGTCATCATAATGACCGTACGGTGTAGGTATATATATATATAAATACAGTCGGCGCTCTCAGTAGGGCCGCTCTCGGGACTCTAGGGGAAGATAATTCCGGTCGGTGCGGTACCTCCTCCAAGCGCCGCTTAGAAATTCATTCCGACAGCTCTCAGTAGGGCCGCCGTCGTTTTCATTTTCTGAGCGGTTTATGCTGCGTTTTACCCATACGACTGATCAAATTTCTCCACGGCCCTACTGAGAGCGGCGAGTGTGAAATATAACCAGCATTGTGACAGGTCTAGAGTGGGGGTAACGTTCGAGGATGGATTAGGGGAAGTGGCCTTACTTGGAGCGGCCCTACTGAGAGCGCCGACTGTAATTTGAAGATCTGATTAGATCTGATTAAATTTCTTTGAATCTATATTTTTCTCGGAAGTCTACAACAAAATTACTCGAAACATTACACCTATAAATGTATTTTTGCATGGTAACTATACAAGTTATCGGTTATAGCTTTTATTCAGACGTTAACCACTGAATTAGTCGACTTTAAAATATCTTGTCAATCTAGAAAATATTCCCTAACTATTTTCGCACAATCAGTATCAAATTTGTTTACATTCAACTTTTCATATTACATCGAAGATCACTTCCTTCAATGTCTTTAATTTCCTGCGTAATTACTTTCAATTTTATGTGATTAACATTCATAATTATATTTTGTCACAGAAATCGAATTGCGTCGAATCGCAAAGAAGGGTAAACAAACAGTACTTACAACAATCGTCCCACCCAAAGCGTGTTTGCATAAGAACAAATCAGAGGTGGAACCTTTTGCAGCAGCAGTCTTCCGATCACTCTGTTTCTATGGCAACAAATAAGAATAATACCGAAAATTTTTCTGAAAATTTTAATGATTCAGAGTGTCTCATGGGTAATAATGAGTCGGTTTTAAGCACCGATGACCATAGAAATTCAAATCTTGAAAATGAGCATACTGAATTTCCTGAAGCAAGTGATTTAAATAATGCGAATACCATGAGTTCTGATAACTCTTTAGACAGCGACAATATTTCTTCTGATTTAAGCTATGATGATTTCTTAACTGAAGATACTGATTTTTCATCGGAAAGTGATTCTGACACTTCAGAAAATAATGATATTAATGGTTCATCTGATGATAATTCTCATAAATTTTACGATAACTCAAAAATATTTAATACTGACCATATGCAAGGTAGTTTTATGATGTTTCCTAAAGCTCAACTAACTATTGCTGATGTTTTACTAATGGTGACTGTTTACTCTATAAAAAAAAGATTAACTAAAAGAGATGAAAATGATTTAATCGAGCTTATAAAACTTTTGGCTGGTCCGGAATTCGCATCATGGAACCCTTCACAACATGCGCGAGATAAAGCATATAACCCCCCTAAATCCAAAATTAATACACACTTTTATTGTACAAATTGTGATGCCGTATTAACTTCTCATAATAACGGTAAAAAAATGAAAACAAAATCTATCGAATGCACAGATTGTGAAGTTAAATACAAACTAACAGCAGAAAGCCCGAACCAATTTATAATTATTGACTTCCAGTATCAGTTGGAAACTCTATTGCATGAGGAAGAAATTCAGAAAGATTTATTTCAAACCTTAACTGAAATCAGCAAAAATCAAAATGATGATGCGATAAACGACATCTATAGTTCTAAATTGTATAAAAACGTTCAAGACTCCTCACCACAAACATTAACATACAATCTTAATACTGATGGTGCACCGGCATTTAAAAGTTCTAATCGTAGTTTTTGGCCGATACAATTGCATTTAAATGAACTCTCACCAAAAATTCGTAAGCAAAATATAATTCTTGCTGGTATGTTGTTAACCTCAACAGAACCAAGTCCGAAATTAATGAAAATTTATATTGCTAAGTTCATTGACGACGCCAAAAAACTAATTGAAAATGGGTTAAATATCACCATAAGTAATTCAAGTGAACAGAAAAATTTTAAATTTCATTGTCTTCTCGTATGTGTAGATTCTGTTGCAAGGCCTGTTATACAATATCGATATCAATTTAATGGTTATTATGGGTGTAGTTGGTGTTATGCACATGGTGAATATTACAACTCAGCTATGCGTTATCCGATCACTGAAAATGACCCGGCTTTGAGCACACATAATGATCATGTTCGTGACGTTGAAAATGTTGAAGAAATGTCTCGTCATATTAATGGTGTGAAAGGACGTACAGAACTACTAAGATTAGAAAATATTGACTGTGTGTGGAGTTTACCCATAGACTACATGCATGGCATTTTGTTAAGTATTACTCGGCAGTTATGGTCCATATGGACGACGCCAAAAACTACGTACTACTTGACGGCAAAAAATCGTGAAGAAATTGATAACCGGTATCTTTGTATAAAACGACCACATGATAGGTTACATAGGCTAGTGAGATCGATGAAAACTATGGCAAAATGGAAAGCGTCAGAATGGGAGTCATGGTTATTGTTTGACAGTTTACCTTGTTTAATTGGAATTTTAAAGAAAGAATGTTTTGATTCGTATTGTTTATTTGTGTCCAGCATTTATAAACTATTATCTGGAAATATAAGTAAGAGAGATATATTGCAATGTGAATTAGATTTATTGCGATTTGTTGGCGAATGTCAACAATTTTATGGAAAAGAAGTAATGACATTTAATTTACATTCCATGCTTCATATCGGTGAATCTGTTCGACAAAGTGGGCCTCTTTCTTCTAGTAATACTTTTATTTTTGAAAACGGAGTATTCAATTATAAACTTGAAATAAATGCTGCTCATGGAGTTTCCCAACAAATTGTTACATCAACTTTAAAAACCAATCATATTCGCAATAACATTGAGAATGCCACAGAATCAACAGTATGTCGTAGCTACTGTAAAAATTTATTTCTCCCCCAGTATTTAACGAAATATTTACATACAAGTAATAATGCGATGCTTATTGGTAAAGCAGATGAACTAAATGAGAGGATTATTCATCTTATTCGTCAATCAAATATTGATATAATACATGGTGCCAGAGTCTATAATAGATGTCTCTTTAGAAAAACCGTTCTTCACAGTGCTAAATATACTCGACCAAAAAAAACTGATAATACTGTTATTCAACTGAAAACACATAAAATAATGCAAATACATCACTTTGTTGTTGTCAATAACATCTGTTATTTATATGGACATGAGCTTACAACGACTAGAGCAGAATTCTGTACAGAACGCCTGAATCATATTTTCGAAGTGGATAATATCCAAGGAGATGAGATTTTTGTAAATGCCGAATGTTTTGAAGCGAAACTAATATTTTATACTACTGGAATCAAAAGTTATGTTTCATTTCTACCAAATCATTTGGGAAATTAACAAGATGACTAAACACTGATTCACATTATGAATGTACCCAGATAACAAAATGTCCGCATGATGCCTGCATGGTGAGTGCACGACGTGCGGATTATCACGCACGTCGTGATGTCACTGTGGCGACATGTGCGTCCTCATATGCGTCGCATATGCGCCGCACGTCGTGTCGGCAGGCGTGTGTCGGCACACTGCCATCACGTACATGCGGAGGTCTAAAATAAATATTACCAATTGATAAATATCAATAAAAAAAATTGAAAAAATGAATGAATAAATGTTAATACTGCAGAAAGGTAATGAGGTAATGGGTCGCAATAAATTACAAAAAATCAATGCAATCGTTTTGGATTCAGTAAATATAATATATATTTTCTTCACGATATAGGAACGAACTTCAACATATTACAATATATATGCTATAATAATGATAAATATAATAAATTACTTTTGTTTTACTCTAATTATTTTTTATAGCATAGCTGTATGTCAATACCGCATTTGCAGCAAGTTTAAAAATATTATCTTCCACATTTTCCGGAAAGTATATCAAGCGATATATGTACGTATAAAAAGGTAACTGTTAGGCATTGAGCCTTGACTGTAAAATATCTTAAAAAATATTCTTAACTCTTTATATATATATTCAAACTGAAGTATATTCTTTTCATTAATCATTGGTAACAAATCATCTTGACAAACACAACAAACATTTTCAATATCTTATATTAGGTAAACTAAAACAGTCTTTTGCTTTCTTCTAAAACTATACAGCGATTGCCAATCCTTGTAATAAACATATAAAAAAGGTAACGTTGTTAGGCATCGAGCCATGATTAAAATCTCTTAAAATATTCTTAACTCTAGTCAGTTGGACTGAAATGATCTTTTCAGTGCGTTTGAACACAACAAATTCTCCAGAAACCAAAAATTTAGATCTTTTGAATCATATCGCACACCTACATCTAAACTAGGACAAGCATAATATTTTAAGTATAATTATATTAATTTTAATAAGAATAATGAATGATAATTATTATTAATAATAATATTATATAATTATATTTATTATGAATATTTATTATGAATAGTAATTAATTAATTAATTAATTAATTATAGGCATAATTGGAGCAAAACGTTTTTTCCCCATACCGAAAAATGTGATATTTTGACTTGTCCTAATTTAGATCTAGGTGTGCGATATGTAGCGATAAAGATATTGCAGCGAAACATTTCTACTTTTGACTAAAAAGTTTTATTGTGTGTCCATTGATCTGTCACTACCTGCGTCGTAATCTAAGGCTTCACCTTCGTGTTCGCTATTACCGAACCTATCTTCGGTCTCAAATTCTGCAACTTCCTGATCAGGAAGATAGATTTCCTCTTCAGATGGCAGATCATTTACACATCGATTATTCCTGCGTGGTTTTTTAACGACAGTATTTCTGTATCTTTGTTTTGCTGCTCGGAGCACCTCTATCATCTCGATTTTGAATTCAGACTCCGATTGTGGGCCCGGAAAGTTCTGGCACTTCTTGACTACACCTGCAATGAGAAGAACAGATATATTCATAGAACAAGGGAACCCCTTTCTTCTTCTACATTACTACGGTCAAGAAATATACTACTACGATATATTGAAATGAAAAAATAATTATTCGCTGTCGTCATTGTTATCGTAGTTATAATACATGAAGAGATGTATTTTGAAAACTTACGATGTAATAATGAGGCCAATTTAGACTTTGAAAAATTTTTGGTTTTTTTATCCCCGTACCACGTGAAGTCCGTGGCTAGTTTGTCAGTCATACTAGCCTTAAACGCAATACTGAGGGCTTCTCTTAATTTGCCTCCTCCGTATTTACAAAGGTCTGCGTACTGTAAAGTACAAAAGCGTAAGTTAATTTCTCCAATCATCTCTCTAAAAATTCGATCCTACAAAGTTTTAAATATGGAAAACTTGAAGAAACAACACAGGAAGTAGGTGGTGATTTTGAAGAAAAAATTATTCTGGTTTCTATAGTCTGTGACCAGCTTGAATTCGTACCAGGTTTCTCTGCTTAAGGTGATCATGTTCAAATGCAGCGAATTCTTCCATCGTCTGAAGAGGAAATTCTTCCGAGGCAGTAAATAACGGCTTCGCATGGGCAATGTCAGTCTCTTTTTTTATCGCTTTGATATCACGTCGAAGTTCTTCCAGTAAACCTTTTATATTTTTGTAATCATTCTTCACGGTCCTGTAACCGTTGAAATATTGTTTTTAAATGTTGTTTTTGTAGACAGCGTGTGGGAAGGGCGTTTTCCCATGCCTGTGGAGCGTGCGGAAAATGATTGATCCCTGAAGTGAACCGTGATGAGCCATAAATTTTCATTGTTTGCATTATCGCGAGAGTTAACATTCAGTCACAGCCAACTTGGCGCCATACGCTTCAGGTTTTTTGTCTGTTTATTGCAAGCTGACCATCCGATTTTTTATTTATCGAGCGTGCACAAACTTGGAAATACTTGGTTATTATGTTATGTTATGGCTTCTTCCCGCAGCTCGTGTCAAAAAATAGTATACGTAACGATGGTACTCGTTACGTAATGTACTAATTCGCTTAATTCTTTATGCATCCATTTATTTATTTAGATATTTATTTTATCTATAAAAAAAGGACGCATACCTAAGATGTTCCATCATATCCTGCAGAATCGTCTCCGTCACTACGACTTTATTTCCTGAAGGATTCTCTGTAGCATTCTCTAAGTCAAAATTATCTCCTGTGCCAGTCCGACGTTCTTCCTCCAATTCTGTGTGGTGATACTCAGTATCGATATTATGCGTCGCGTTTTCGCTCTCTCGATATCGTTGGCTGAAAATAACAATAAAAAACCAGATGAAAGACACCACTATGATTTTTAATTATTATTCATGTACAGTAACAACTTTCCTCGATGCAGCTCATAAAATGTCGAACTTACTTAAGATTGAGGTTACTTGATTTTTCTCCAGGAATCGGCTCATTTACTAATCTCCTTGTAGGACTATCCATGCTAAAGGTAGACGGTATAGGATGGCTTGAATTTGCAGATTCGCTGATGCCTTTTCGTATTTGAGGTTCAATATCTACAGCTGTTCGTTCTTTTACAGCTGGAAGCTCCTCGGAAGCAGAACTTGCAGCTAGTTTTCTGACTTTGATCATGTGCGATGGCATATTTTGTTGCATCCGAGAGGTTTTTTGAACAGGCACGTTTTTGGAGGAGGCGCTTTTAGATACTGGTTTCCTATGATTGTTATTGTTGTCGATATGCTGTTTTGAATTAGAAGTGAGACTGGCACTTGACTTCAGCAATGACGCTATTTCAGGATTTTTTGCCACAAGAGCCCGCAATTCTTCGAATCCTTTCTGGACCGAAGCATTCAATGCCTTCGGTTTTTTACGAGGAGCTTCGTCTGATGATGTGGGCAAGATTTTCTTCGGCACAATTACTGTTCTTCCCTTACTCGTATATTTGACTGTCTGTTTCGTCACTTTTCCACCCTTCGATACATCATTCTTTCTCCTATCAACGTCCTTCTTTTCTACTGGTGCCATAATTCTGAGTGGAAGTCAGAATGAAAGAAAGATTGTTTGAAATTTACAATATCTTTGGTGTCCGGAATTTTTCGGAAAAAAAGGGTCCGGAAACGAAAAGAGCGCTCAAGCGAAAACGCGCGGATAAGTATTTTTAATGCAATAATTGTACACAGACGTCCTTTTCGTTTCTGTGCCCTCAATTATGAAAACCTAACATAATACAGAGATCCTGAATTACAGGCAGTGACAGGAATAATTTTTGAGACATTAGAATGTTTATACATATATATCCAAACATTGTACCTAATTAAATTTTAAAAGTTTCAGCAGTATTCACAAAAATTTCGGAACACGAATACATATTATCAATTCTGAGGAAGTGAGACTGGTGTCAGAAGGGTGACGCAAATCCACTCATTTTCTATAACTCGTTCCTCTTGACCTTCTCTGCTGTTCCATTTTGGCATTCGATAACATTTTGCCTCAACACCATCAAGACGCACTGAGCTCAATTCGTTCGACAGATTAGTGCAATGATATACACCAGCAGATTGAGATGTTAGACCAACATCGTAGAGTTGCTGTATAACTCGGAAATATTTAACGATGAAAAAAAAGTTTTCAGCATCTCGGACAATGTTCTCGATGACACCTATTTCTTTCGTTTTTGAAATGAAACAACAGTCACGCAAGTTTAGCCCGAACGTAGTTTTACCAATGACCACTTTTTTGAATTGTGTACAGTCTTGCGGAATGTGTTCAAGCAGAGGTCCTCCAGCATGCCTTTGTGTCGGCTGGATTCGTACTTCGTTGTCGATGGGTGCATGATAAAAATCGTCCAGTTCAAATAATCTCTTGCAGTATTGTTGCAGCGGAAGGTGAGGTTTTCGTAAATGTTTGCGAAACTCAGGCATGTTATTTTCGTAGCTGTAGGCGCTGAAAGTTTCCAAAGGACCTAGAGTTCGAACATCGTCTACAACATGCAGTAGGCCGTGTACATTGTATGACATAAAAGGTTCTCCGTACAGTGTTTCACTCGTACGAACGTACATTTCTAAAGCTTGTTGACAGAAATCGTACATAACTGGGGATGTACCTTCAGATACAAGAAGACGCATTACACAATGTAGTAGCATGAAGTGCAGATAATATTCTTCAGGGAAAACATCCATTAGAACCGCTGGAGCAGTGTACAGCAATATTTGCCTAAATTCCACAGCTTTAAATTTGTTGTAATTGGATATTTCTCGAGGGCGTCGGCCGAATTCAGTGGGACAATATTTTGCCAGTTCAATCATCCTTAAATCGAGAACGTTCAGTTGTCTACCACTGAGTTTTTGACATTTATATTTGCCGTCAACGTTAGCTCGAAGTACCTTTTTAACGTTTCCGAGATGTGTTAAGTGCATGTTCTCAAATGGTACTTGAGTCACCAAACCCATCGGTAACATGGATAATGGGCTGTGTCCTCGATGATGGTCTTCATCAGTACAGTTGCGATATTCTTCGTCAGTACGGGGTCGATGCTGAGTACCTAGAAAAACCATTGTACCCCGATATCCTTGTAACTCACATCGATGACCTTCAACCGTGCATTTAGAGCACGCATTTGAAGAGTTATGTCCATAATGATTCAAAATCATTGCTCGAGCAGGAGCATCGGCAATAAAGTAGCGAATTTGTAGAGGTAACCTCCGACCTCTAATATCAACTCCACCATTTTCGATAACCTCGTTAATTTCTGTATTAAACGCATCGTAGAAATCGTGTGCATTCGACGGCTTATGCTGACCTTTGAAAACTCCCGCTATCATAGGCCTCTGATCTTCAATGTTAAAAATCCGAAATTGATGTGGCCAAAATTGCCATTTTCCATTATTGTCTAGCGCCCCTCCGTCAGTGCTGAAATCTATTATGAGGTTTTCCGGTAATTTGTTGTCTGGTATCCTTTCTAATTTTTTCAAAATGCCGTGTTTGAATCCGATATGTAAGTACTCCCCTCCTGCAACCTCCCGAACAAATCTACTGGCAACAAATGTGGAAGTATTGAGGACAGTTCTACTGTCCCTAGGTAGATGATGATGGTGAAAAGGATTTTCCCTCAAAGTTTTCAAAATTATGTTTCCCTGTTCGTGAGTCAACCCAGCACTCAGAAAAGCGTTTTTTAATTTCCGTCTGCTAAGCTGTGCAATATTTTCTTCAAAATGCTCATTATTATCTTCATCTGAACTGCTCTCATCTCTATTGTATACTTCTGCACCTTCATCATCTTCAATGAAATCGCCTTCATGATTCTCTTCGTCACTGTCTTCTTCTTGAGACGACACAGTTGCTCCATCCGAAGACTCTGTTTCCTGATTGTCCTCAAGATTATCGCAATCCTCTTGCAATTGTTCATTTTCTTCTTCATGAACGATATTCTCACGATTTTCGTGTAGAGGCTCGATATCCGATACTTCAGACGATGAACTACTCAGCTCATCATGATTTTCAAGTCTCAAATTCGTGCGAAGTAAATGAATTCGTCTCCTTTTGTGTCGATTGCTGAGTAGTTCGAACCTTTCTAATTTTGGTGGCATCTTTATGTCCTACTAGGTTGGAGTTCGACGTCTTCAAATCTGTGACGAAAAAATACCCCATTGTCCGATTTCACAATGAAAATTTAGATTCAGAAATAGACACTAAAAAGACCCTTCATGGAAATTTTCACTGTGGACCTCATAAACATTATTTGCACAAATTTATTTGCTTTCCGGTACCAATTATGAGGTTAGAGAAATTTCTGTGCCAGAACTTTCCTAACCTCCAAATAAAATTACTAATCCTAGAATCAATTCCTAAATAATCAAAGCATGAAAAATTAACTGCCAGGCGAATATAATTTGCGTTTGAAATGATAGTTTATGTTTATAATGATATGATACTCACCACGTATTTTTGTTCTGAACGCGGCTGCCTCGTGTGCTCGTGTCTGATAACTATACAAGTCCACTTCATGTAAACAACTGATAGCCTGTAGAACAAGCTATGCTTACACTTCACGTTCTGCCACGGGAAATACATATTGTTTTGTATTATATGGATACTGTTCTTCGAATATATGTATGTATAACGGAATCACCAAGTCGCAAACTGTGAACTGACACCTGGAACATGGCCGCGCTGGAACGTATTGTTGTACATATATATTATAGGTATATATACCTATATATATATTAGACTGGCCGTTAAAAAAAAAGTTTGCGCTCCACCCTGAAAAATATTAAGTTCGCCTTGAAAAAAAAAGATCCCCAAAGTTTCAATGCTCTATCTCATTGTTAAGGGGTGCCGGCAATTTTTTGTACTAATTTAATTTTTTTTTTGTTTTATTTTTGCTTCATCCAAAATAAGATTTTATTTGTACTCGGACTTTGATTTGTTTCGAATTATAAAAGTATTTTCAATCTCAGATTTATTTGTCTGCCGTTTGATTTTTTTGAATCGATACAAAATTCGAAAAAAATCAAGGTCCGAGAACAAATAAAATCTTATTGTGGATGAAGCAAGAAAAAACAAATAACAAAATTTTTTTTTTCAAATTTAAAAAAAAAAATTAAAAAAAAAATTAAAATAATACAAAAAATTGCGGGCACCCCTTAACAATGAAATAGAGCATTGAAACTTTGGGGATCTTTTTTTTTCAAGGTGAACTTAATATTTTTCAGGGTGGAGCGCAAACTTTTTTTTTAACGGCCAGTCTAATATATATATGTATACTGGTAACTGGGTGTCTTTCAATTAGTTATACAAACCTACATAGGGCGATTCTCCTTTGAAATAGAGAACGATTATTCGAAACAAAAAAACTGAAAGAAAAAAATCAAAACTTATAGTACCCATCTTTTTTTTTTGTTGCGAAAAATCGTTTTCTATTTTGAAGAGGGATCGCCCTATGTAGGTCTGTATGACTTATTGAAAGATACCCTGTACATCGTGATTCCCGCACAAGACTCCATCAGTTTGCACTCATGGTGGCGGCACGCTATGCGGCATATTGTGCGGTCCGAGTGTGCGCACCATGAGGGTTGATCTACGATCCTCATGTCGTGCGAGCAGCGTGACGGACTCGTGTCAACACATCGTGTGCGCACCATGAGGGTTGATCTACGATCCTCATGTCGTGCGAGCAGCGTGACGGACTCGTGTCAACACATCGTGTTCGCACGTCGTGCGGCTGTCATGAGCCCGCACGTTTTGTTATCTGGGTAAGATATATTTCAAATTAAAATTTTAGAGTATCAATCTTTTCATTAGCGGTTTAAGTATTTTCATGCGGATTTTTTCTTTGTTTTGATTGTAAAAAATATTGTAGAATTTAGGATTATTTGCATGATTGTTATCTGTGACATAATTGTTTTCATTCTGATGTAAATATTTGCAATAGAAAATAGTGATATTAGTTATAATCATGATCAAAAAATATAATAATTATTACTGTAAACAAATAACGTATAATACCTGCTTGTATTGAAAATATTATTAACATAAACATCAAATATTAAATCCTCAAGGTTCTAAAATTTGATCAATAAATAACTCCAAGTCTTTAGCAATAAAAAAGATATTTAGTATGCTTCAAATATATTCTCAATACTACAGCTATCAAAATTAAATTATAAGAAATTGTTGCATTTTTTCAGTGACTAGCATACACTTTCTGACCTATTAAAGTCTTATTCGCATAAAAGCTAATAAATAATCAATTTAACCTCTAAAATCTGTTTATGAACATTATATAAAGTTATTAATTCGTCTAATTAATGAATCGGTCTAATTCATGTATTTTTTATTATGCATGTTATGATATTTATTTATTTTCATAACAGGAAATGGATCAAGAACAATTAAAGAGAGAAACAAACAAAGAAAATAATTCTAACATTCAAAACGTCTTAAAACAACATAAAGTCGGTGAAGGTATTCCTACAACTTCTGCAAGTGTCGAGAATATTGGTCAAAGTGATGGAATTAAAAAGACTGCTAAGGTGAGCAACTTTCTATTTTTAATTCTTAATAACATAAAAGCCATATAGGCATCTTGAATATATAAAAATTGAATTTTATTGAGAGAGACCAAAAATACATTTACAGAAGAAATTTCATTTTAAATAGACTTGAGATACTTCGCAACCAGTAATTGCATTCCTTTGTTAGATTAAAACAAAAGAAATTATTAATAACTACTTGAAGGAAAGCTCCAAATTTATTGAAATTCTTGAGTTGTTTTTGAATCCATCGAATCTCTTCAATTTGCGAGCTCTAATTCGATATACATTGTTTCAAATCATTATTATTTTCAATCAAAAATTCAAAACTGATACAAAATTGGTTTTCAATGCATAAATCGGAGATACTTTTTGCAGTTGAATAATCTTTTAATTTTTAGTTATTTTGATCCTTTCAAACGATTGAAATACTAAAAATACTAAAAATTCAGCATTTGATGTGATTCAATTTTTTCAATTTTGGATGCAATGTAAATCGAATATAAGTCTATTGTATTCATATTTTTACTTATATACTCCTAGTGTACAGTTGTACGTTATTTTACTTTCATTTTAGACGAAAATTTTGAAAAATTCGACACTAGGCGAAAGATTCAAAGAGCAAATGAAGCTTATTAATAAGGAGACGTCAAGTGACGAAGATGGAAGCGATGACGAGTCAATCAAAATTTCTGGAAACGATTGTAATTCCTCTTCAAAACGTTCGAATTCGAAGCGATCAAAATTCGACAATGACCAGGCAGAAACAAAAAGTAAAAGAGTAAGTCGAATCAACATCAGTAAATAAGTTGTATTGCTTCACAACGTCGTTTCGAAAATACGTAGTTAGAATACGTTATAAACTGAGTATCGTCATTTTTTAAATATCGTCTATGCAGCTTTAAAGCTCAATAAAGCATTTTTCTCAGAGTTATAACATCATTATAATGAAAAACTTATTCAAATTAATCTTTTATTGCAACACTTAAACACTAATAATTATTTTATTACAGATTAAGGTCAGTCACGGTGACAGTGGAACGGAAAGTAATCAGATGGTGTGTATAATAATATAGCTATAAATATATATCAGGGTTATTGAAAATGAAATTTTCACAGATATGCTTAGCGAAAAACTTTTCTCATTTTTCGATGTATAACAGAAGAAGTTTTGATAAAACAATAACAAAAATAAAATTTTTCATAACTTCATAATTATACTTAAAATAACTTCATTAATTGTTAATAAATTTTAGGTTGTTCGTAATGTAGCTGTAGACTCAAGCAGTAAAGAAATGACCTCGGTTGACACAGGAGGTCATGTTAGCGTTGGTAACAAAGTCGACCAGATCATCGCTGATGAAGATAATTTTCCAATAGATACTCACCGTTCACGTACTCCGAAGCGGAAGAGACACCGCAAAGAAAAAGAGAAAGAATCAGTAAGTTGAAATCAAGTTTACGTGAAGACGTGAATCGATATACTAGTTCTATTTTTATTCTAGAACTATGAAGTCCTGCTAAAAATGTGTTCAAACATGAATGCAAACATCGATTAGATTAAAGAGCATGTTAGTGGACTTGAGTCATTTAATGTTGAGAAATTAACGGCGAATTCCGAAAATTGGAATCATGTGAAACGTAAGTTATAATTATTTGCAACATCATTCAGCCAGTCTTTGCTTCAATTTATTTGAATAATTTCTTAATGCAATCATTAAAAAATACGTATTTAAAAAGAACATCAGTAAGTGAATTTTTTATCTCTTAAAATTTCTCGATTTTAGAAATTTTATGATAAACAATTCAAAAAATCTGATTCTGTAGACCATGTTGAGAACTTTCTACATTTTAGAGCGTTAAATGCTCGGCACGTATGTTTTCAAAGATTAATTATTAAACTTGATAGTATAAAAGACCGGTCACATTTGATGAAAATTAGATTTTTTACCTTGAAAGTTTTCGAGGAATTTTACGATCCATGTGGTCAGTTGATAATAAATTTTTATTTTACGCAACGTATTGAAAATATAATTTTTCTTCATCAGGCAATCACAAATCTCTATGTATCGACTTATGAAGAAGAAAAAAATATATTTTCGAAACGTTACTTGAAATAAAAAATGATTATTAACTGACCACGGATCCTAAATTTCCTAGGAAATTTTCAAGGTCAAAAATTACATCAGGATTCGAATTATAATGTTAAATAAAATGAGATATTTTTAAATTGAATTTAAAACAGTAACTTTTGATTGATGTGCAAATTTCTGATTGCCTTTGCGAAAAATAACAAGAAGAAATAAAACACTTTCGATTGTGAATGTCTATTTGATGATTTAGTTAGATAATTGTGATTTAATTTGTTTCCGGCTTTCACTTTAACTCTCTAATAAAGGAAGTTATAAAATTGTAAATTTTAAATTATTTAACAAACAACTTTTGATTGAAAAATTTGTAGATGTTGAACAAACTCCATCAAGTACTGCGAATCTGACTATTGAGGATATCAATCGTCCTCCTGAGGTTGGATATGTACGCCTTGACACCCAGATGGTAATTTGAATTTTTTCACTATACAATCATCTCATTTATGTAATCATCTCTAATGTTTTTTACAATAATGTTTCAGATACATTTAGGTCAAAATGTGTGGTTACTAAAATAAACCTACGATGATGCAGTTTTCAATGCATCAAGTAATTCAATGTTTGTAAAAAATATTGCAATGGCAGTGTTTGGTGCTAAATATTTCGCGTGACTAATGCCATAAGGTCGTGAGCGCCAAAAATTTTTTTTTTGCGGATATGCCCAAAAGATGTAATATTGCATGAAAAAGATTTTGCCACCAAAAAAACGAATTTTTTTTTTTTGGCGATTACGACCTTTTGCCATTAGACACGCGATTTGAAAGAGCCTAGCGTCAAAGGGAAAAGCAGCAATAAGACAAAAAGCGTAGCAAGGCCAGCAATTGATGCCGCGAAAGCTCTAGCAATACGAGGTAATATGATCAATATAATTTATAGCATTGTATTTACGGTTAACTTTTTATAACTATTTGAAACTTTTGCTATCCTTGTTATAAATTATTGTAATCCTTATCTGGGATGAATTAAATGAGAGCCTTGAATTTCGTTGTGCATAATAAGTATATTTGACTGAAAGTAAATAAGCAATTTTGAAAGAATCATACTCTAATGAGTAAAATACATACATACATCAACATAATAGACGCCTATTTTTCAGATATTTTCGAGTATTATTTAAAAAATACCAAGCACTTAACGAGAGAAAAGTTGTTAGTGGAAAGAGACAGCTATGAAGATCATATTAGGGCAAAGATATCGGATTTATTACGAGTACCAAAAAAATCAAACAAAAAAGGTATAAAAATATATGTCCATTAGGGTGGTCCTTATTTGGGGCTTGGACGAATTTTTAATCAGACGCCCCCCAAATCGACTCCAAATAATTCGAAAACAATACCCTAATTTTTTCAGATTTTTATCTAAACCCTAACCCCTCCCTAAATGAGGGTGGATTTCCCCATTCGAAATACACGTGTTTCGGCCATATTCTCAGGACATATTTTATTCTAAAAGTGAAAACTTCTAGAAAAATCTGTAACTGCGAGATTTTGGTGTTCATTGGTGCTACCCAGCACACCAATACATAACTGATACATAACTGTAAGAGCACATCTAGAGATCGGAGTAATGTAACATAGTTATGTCTCTGATATGCGACATATCTTTAGAATGTAACATATTGTTTACATAACATAAGATGCATGAATAATACGTAATATTGAGGGAATCACGAAGTAACAATGTAATATAACAAAGTTACGTGAAGGAGAAATAACATAACTTCAATTCCGTGATGTATCATGTACATTACATGAGACCCACAAGTGATACATAAAATTGAAAGCATCTTCAGGGATCCGGAAATATAACATAGTTACATACATGGGACATAATATTTCTGCAAATATGACATGTGTCGTATACCGGGAGATTATGTGGAAATGAAAGGCTCCAAGCGCGCAGGCGCTGATTTATTCGAATATTTCGAGGGTCACCGATTTCAGACTCGCCACGAATATCCCTAGAGTCCGTCTGCTATTTGTTTCTGATTGTTGTCAAATACGAATGGCGGCAGACCGTTGCAGGAATAGGTTATGTTTGTGTGAATCTAGCAGACGACAGAACTAGGGATATTATTGAGAAGTGAGTGGAGTCCCTGGCGCTATTCTGCTGGCCGATGAGATTTAGGTGAATCAAAGTTCGCGCGCTTGGAGCCTTTCATTTTCACATAATCTCCCAGTATATAACATCAGACCCATGGATGATACGTAACAGAGATGGCAACACCAGGGAACAGAGTCACATAACATAATAACATCTATGATACGTGCAATATCTTTAGTTCTGCAATTAAAACATCGCAAAATAGGATATCCGTATCTACTGGCGATAATTTCTGAAACGTATGTAAGTGACTAACATGATAGTACGCATCAATCGAGGCATAAACGCTTCGGAGCTGTTAGATAGCGAGATCGAAAATATAGAGAAATCTGGCAGTATTCACTACACGATACTGTGGTGTAGTGGCGAGAGCGTGCGACTACTAATGCAAGCGAGTCCGAGCGATCATGGTTCGAGCCCGGGTTAGGTCAAAATAATGATGTCGTCTTGAATGAACTGAAAATGAGTTTTAATCTATCTGTGAGTAGTATAGCTATGTTAGTCAAGAACCATGAGAGTCAAGATCCACCCTGTAGAGGAGTCATGACCACGCCTTTACCTTTTTCTAGAAAGTTCCTTTTTCTAGAAAGTTCTAACCCGCGCCTTTATGGCCGATTTTTATGTGTCATTTTACGCAAATTTTTATGGGAGTAATTCTACCGGTAATCCCACTGGTTATGTCCGATTTTTATGTGAAAATCAATGTCACAATCAATAATCAGATTTTTACGCAAATCAATCATCCGATTTTTACGCAAATTTCTATGGGAGTAATCCTACCGGTAATCCTACCGGTTGTCTCCACAATCAATAATCAGATTTTTACGCGAATCGATCATCCGATTTTTACGCAAATTTCTATGGGAGTAATCCTACCGGTAATCCTACCGGTTATCTACAGTCCAGTATTTTCAGGAGTTCTTACCTACGCGTTCATGTCATTAGTGTGACAAGCAATCATCAGAATTTTTACGCTAATTCTTACTGGTATGTTCCTACCGGTTATTCACAGTATCTACAGTATAGTGAGCGAGTGAGTGCAAGTTCCCCACAGTGCAATGAAGATTGCTCAAAGTCGTACAATGTGAAAACCTGTTAGCCGCTTCACAGAAAAAAACCCATTGAATATAAATACACCACTACTCGTTGGATAAAACCGCATTCAGATATAAACGTTATAGCAAGTATTCTGAAAAAGTCTGCAATATTGGATTTATCACTTGAGATGGAAAATAAATTGACTGAGATGTTCCGACTTATCACTAGTTTTAGGAGTCCTGAGAAGGCTGACAGATGGATTCGGCATTACGATGTCACTATACGTCTGTTGAAAAAGGGGCTGAAAAAATCAAATCTATCATGTGGACTCAAACACAGTCTGGAGTCGCGAATTGGTCGATTGAAAAGTATTAAAGTTTTAGTGCAGCAACGGGTCAGGACGGGTCAAGGAATTGGAAACACCACATCGCGATTACGAAGCAGCCGAATATGCTGGCAGGATACTGAATCAGCATTCAAAGGAAGAATTCGGACGGGATTAGTGATAAATATACAGCACATCGATCCAAAACAATTTTTAGAAGATGCTAAATATCTGGTGATTATTCGTATTAAAAATGCACTACGAAAGCACACCTGTATCAAAGTAAATACAGCGCTCAACGGAGAATTTTTGTTAAAAGAGAAAAGTGAAATAAAATGCTTCAACACGGCAAATAGGCAGCTGCTTTTAGCAACAAATCCGGAGGAATGGTATTCCAACCACATTGTGACACCCACAATAACTCAGATGGAAGAATTTCAGAAAAGGGATAGTGGCTGGGTACTGAGTAGACTGATTAATTTAGAAGTCAATGTGAATAAATGTGAACCCCTGATTGGATCGAGTTTTGTTGAATTACCTCGTGCGGTTAAAGTTCGAAGAGCAGTGATAAATGTCCGTTCGCGGGACGATGCATGCTTTGCCTGGGCAATCGTTTCAGCTTTACATCCTGCAGCGAGTCATCCGGATCGACCAAGTTCGTATCCACATTTCTCGGGAATATTAAATTTGACTGGAATTTCATTTCCCATGACAATCAAACAAATACCAAAGTTTGAGAAAATGAATACAATGTCCGTGAATGTTTTTATTCTAAATATTAAACGTTATAGTGGAGACGTCGAAATCCAACCATTACATTTAACTAACGATAAAAAAATGGTGCACATTAATTTGCTCATGATCCAAAATAGTGAAGGCAAATCACACTTTTGCTGTATCAAACATCTCTCCAGATTGATATCAAAACAGATATCAAAACATAATGGTAAAAAATTCATATGTGACAGGTGTTTACATGTGTTTTATAGCGAGGTACGGTTAAGTAATCACAGCGTTGATTGCACTAAATTAAATGACTGTTCAATACAGCTTCCGGATGAAGAAACTAAGTGGTTGCGGTTCAAAAATCATATCCGGAAAGAGTTTGTGCCATTTATAGTGTATGCGGACTTTGAATGTCTACTTAATGAACTACCAACTGAAGGGTTGACTAATGGGGGGTCCCATGCATATCAAAAGCATGAAGCATTTAGTGTTGGATATCATTTTCATTGTTCATTCGATCCTTCACGATCAAGGTACGCATCATATCGAGGCGTCAACCCGTCAGAATGGTTTCTTAAGGAACTACAAACAATTGCAATTGACCTGGAAACAACCTATCAAACTCCCGTTGGAATGAATAAATTAACCCAAACAGAAAATCTGGAGTATAAGAACGCAACGATCTGCTACATCTGCGGGTGTCCACTTACTGGTACATGCGTACGCGTTCGCGATCATTGTCATTTTACTGGTAGATATAGAGGTCCCGCGCATATGGCATGTAATTTGAATTATCAAGACGATCGGATTATTCCAATCGTACTTCACAATATGACTGGTTACGATGCACATTTTATCATAACAGAACTCATGACAACGTTCGAAGGACAAGTAACAGCATTGGCGCTCAATAAAGAAAAGTACATTTCATTTACAAAAGAGGTTAAGGAGGGCAGTAGTTTCAAGTTGAGATCCATCGACTCATTTAAATTTTTGAATTCCAGCTTAGACGAACTTAGTTCATATTTGGGAATTGAAGAGTTGAAAATATTAAAAGAAAATTTCAATGACATTAGTTCAGCTAAATTCAAACTCCTTACGCGAAAAGGTGTGTTCCCCTATGATTACTTGAACTCACTTGATAGGCTAGATGATACTACTCTACCACTGCGCGAAGAATTTTACAACAGATTAACAGATACTGATATTTCAGAAGAGGCTCACTTACACGCTATTAATATTTGGGAATCATTCAACATAAAGACGTTGGGAGAATACAGCGATTTGTATTTAAAAACAGATGTTTTACTCTTGGCAGACGTATTTGAAAGTTTCAGAAAAAGTTGCATGAGGACGTATGAGTTGGATCCCGCATACTATTTCACTCTCCCGGGACTGACGTGGGATGCAATGCTCAAGTATACGAAAATTAGTTTAGAGTTGTTGACCGATATAGATATGTTATTATTTGTAGAACGAGGTATACGAGGTGGGCTGAGTCAGTGCTCGAATAGGTATGCATGCGCTAATAATAGATATATGAAGTGTTATGACGTTAATGCACCTCAAAAATATTTAATGTACTTTGATGTAAATAATTTATATGGTTGGGCAATGTCTCAACATCTGCCTACTAGTAAATTTGAATGGCTTGCAGATGTATCACAATTTGATGTGATGCTGATTTCCGATGACGCTTCAGTCGGATATATCCTGGAAGTTGATTTAGAATATCCTGAGGAATTGCATTATCACCATAAAGATTTACCATTCTGTCCCACTCATAGCAATGCTCCAAATACAAAGGATGTTAAGCTGCTTGCAACTTTGCATAATAAAACACGATATATCATTCACTACAGAAATCTTAAACAGTGTTTGAACCATGGTTTGAAATTATGTAAAATACATCGAATTTTACAGTTTGAACAGTCGGCTTGGCTAGGTTCATACATTGCTTCAAATACAAGTTTGCGCACACGTGCCAATAATAATTTTGAGAAGAATTTGTTCAAATTGATGAATAATGCAGTATTCGGTAAAACAATGGAAAATGTGCGAAATCATGTAGACATAAAATTGATCAGTGAGTGGGATGGGCGATATGGAGCAAAATCTTTGATCGCAAAACCAAATTTTCATCGACGAACAGTATTCTCTGAAAATTTCGTTGCAATAGAATTGCGGAGGTTGAAGGTGGAAATCTTCAAACCAATTTATGTGGGGATGTGTATATTGAATTTATCTCAAACCTGTCTATACGCGTTTCATCATGAATATATGAGACCTCAATTTCAAAATAAATGCAAGCTACTGTATACTGACACTGACAGTTTAATATATGAAATAAAATGTGATGATATTTATGAAATAATGAAGCGCGATATTGAAAGATTTGACACAAGTGATTATAGTCCAAGTAATTTGTATAATATTCCCCTTAGAAATGAAAAAGTCCCAGGACTAATGAGAGATGAAAATAATGGCGATATAATGACTGAGTTTGTCGGTTTGAGATCTAAAATGTATTCAATTAGAATTAATGAAAAGGAGGTTAAAAAGGCCAAGGGAATAAAAAATTGTGTTGTACAGAGGGGAATAACGTTCGCGGATTATCTGAATTGTCTAAATACAAACCTTGACTTAAACAAACAGCAGCAATTCATACGTTCAAAGTTGCATAAGGTGTATTCGATATGTGAGACAAAAATAGCCTTGAGCTCAAACGATACTAAACGTTATGTAATTCCCAATTCCACTGACACGTTGCCGTGGGGTCATTATAGTATAAGAAGTGAGTTGGAAAGTGATTCAGACAAGGTTGCAGCAGTTGATCGATTTTTGTTATTTATTGAATGTTAAAAATACATATGTCTTGCAATTATAAAGCATTGTTCTTATTTATCCATGAATTGTGTGATGAATCAAACCCTAACCATTTAACATATACCTGATTCCCCCTTTTGCGTAAGATTTTTTCCACCAGATGCACATCTGGATATTTAGCTATTTTTAATTTATGTTCATAAAATCCCCCTACAATAGGCTGTCTACGAGAATCTTCAAGCAAATACGTTACTGGATTCGTGACTTGCACTTTAATGATCTTGAATACTTCCGTAGACCAATTAGGTGTAAATCCTCGGGCAAACACAGTTTTGTATTTACTGATTCGTACAAAGTCACCAATTTTCAATTTGGCCGGACCAGCTATTTTTATGTTGCTGTATACGGTTGTCAGAAGTTTCTTGGCAATCGCTGGTGTAACTTTTTGCGGAGGCATCCCAATTGTTCTGTGCACACGTTTATTGTAGTCTGCAACCAATCGATGAAGCATATTCACCCATTCATACGAGCCATGAGCGGTGAAAGCCATCCACATTGAGTTTTTCAGGGTTCTGTTCCAACGTTCAACTACGGACGCTTTCATAACGCTGTACGTGGAATAGTGATGAATTCCATGTTTATTTAAGAGAGACTTGAATGATGTGTTGTAAAATTCCTTGCCATTATCAGTTTGAAGATTGGCAGGTTTTCGAAAGCCGGATATAATCGTAGCAAATGCCTCACACACATCTTTTGCGCTTTTACTTTTGAGTGGTGCAGCCCACGCATATTTAGATAGAACATCAATTACTGTGAGTATGTACTTGAATCCCTTGTTAATTCTTGCATAAGGTTGCATATCGACGAGATCTGCTTGCCATAAATCATCGTAACCGCGGGTGATCACCTTTCGACGCGGATAATTACGTCGCGCAGGTGCATGCAGCTCTTTCACTAACTGCAATTTTTCTTTACTCATTTTATTGATAAGATTTTATACGGTCAGTAAGTAGTTGAATTTGTGCTTTGAGTTCATTGTGTAGGAAGTCGACGTATTCCTTGTTCACACCATCAAAAGGCTGTCTAGGAGTCTGCACGTTGTGCAATAACCTTCTTTCAAAATCAAAGTCACTCATGAGGCCCGTCCGTTTAATAGTCGGTTTCCCATCAATATAATATCTTGTCTGCGCGTCCACTCTTTCAACGTATGATTTTGATGCTGCGTCTGTAAGGTAAATTGGATCACCCACGTTGGTTAGTCTTTTACCTGCTAAATCATAATGACCATCCACTGTGAAGTTTTTCCCATCAACATATGATTTATTTACAGCATCGAATCCATCTACAGGATTTCCAACATTTTTGACACGTTTGTTTCTGAGATTCCAAGTCTCATCGGACTCCGGCTTCAAGATATGTTGTTGAAGTGTGTCAACGTATATTTTGTTAACAGCGTCATCGTTAGCTAAAGGTGTACCTATTCGAACTATTCGAAGAGTTTTTGCATCGAACTGCTTCGGTGTTAGGTTGTCGTGTTGTGCGAGCCGCAGCGCGCTCGTTTTCACCGCATCTACGTATTGCTTGTTCACTGCATCACTCTCAGCCAGTGGTGCATGCAGCTGTTTAAGTCGCTTGTTTCTCAAATTATAATGCTCCCCACCAGCAGAAGTTAAAAAATTATTGTCAATGTATTCTTTTATCACTACGTCGGTCGACTCGATTGGGATAGCCACATTTGTTAACCTTTTACCACGGAAGTCAAGATTTCCATTCACTTGTAAAATATTCCTACCGCCATTATTACTGAAATCAAGATGTCTTCCGAATTTATCAACGGACATTTCTACACTGACAAACAATGAAGACGCTCTATCTATTTATGAATAATATCCGCCTCACGAAGCTCCTCTATGATTGACATTATTTCATTGTCGTGACCTGTGTGACCGGCAGTTCTAGAAGCAACTAGGAGCCTCAATCTCTCAACGAGTTCATTTGGGTTGTCACAATGGATGTAATCTACAGGATGATTTGTAACAACCATTCTGTGTGGAATCAAACCGCGTCCAGAGGTCTTAGCCAGAGCCGTATTCTTAAATAATTTTGCGATTATATGTTTCCACTTGTAACTTTTATTTCCATTAAGCTGACCGTGTGAAGTGTAACCACGCTTATGGGCATTGGTTGCATGCAATGTACTTTTATATTTTATGAGATCAATGTCATTGTAGTCTGCGTCATCTGGAATTCTTTTGAAAATTAGCTCTAATAATCCCGGAGTTCCTTTGTACCTCACATTATTGATTATAATATTGTCATTTTTGTCTACTTCGATAGGAGAATCACCAAGTAGCCGGGATCCGTCTGCAAAACGAACCCCATACGTAGTATCATATATATTTTTTGTGTCAAAAATTAATTCAGTAAAATATGTTTAGTCAATTCTCCAAAGTGTCGCTCAATATATTGAATAGCTCGATCCCGCCCCTCGGAGGTTTCCAAAATTGACCGCATAGTGGATTCAGGTGATGGATCCGGATGAGACTGAGCAATGGTTTCCAAGTTCGCGAAAACGGTGTCATTATTAGCTGGTGGAGAACCCATCGAAGCAGGTGCATTCTGCGGTGTAGCCGCACGAGTGACGATTGGGGTGCTCGACGGTTTCGAACGAATATTCCGCCTTTGCTGGAAATAATCCTCATCCTCATCGTCCAGATCAAGTCTTTGTTTCACTTGCAGTATTGGTTGCCGTTCAGACGATGTATTAATGTCCCTGCTCTCAGCTAACATTTTTAATGGGCCCACTATTGGGGCTAGGTTTTTTTCCACAGCATCAACAGCTTCTGCCTGATTAACTTTTAATGCCCGATATTTTTTCCGAATTGCTTTACTCGATCGCGCAATTGCTTTTTTAACTTTTTCATCACTAACTTTTGAGGAATTAGTTTTCATGCTCTCATCAAACGTTGCAGACTCATTCACTAATTCCGACATAGTTATGCTCAGCAAGTTCAAAGCTTACTGAAGGTCTTCGCTCACCAAACAACATAGTCATCGAACCCCCTGCGATAACGACCCCCCCGAAGGGGGCTATCCTTAACAATCGCAATAAACCCATATTGCTTTGACCAGCAGATTGCACATAGTTTTTGAAATTCGTCGTAAGTCATATCGTTGTTCACATGATCATCATAGACATGACGTAAATTCATACTATCTTGTTTGAATAGGAGGAGAACGTTCGCGTTGTCACGAATCAGGTGTTTGGGGACGCGTGCATATGTTTGACACAAGTAGAAACAGTCAACGTGTGCATGTCTTCCCATGGAAAAGTATTCTCGAACCACGTCTTGCTTGTCGCAGGCTACGTCATCAAATACGAATACTGAGTTGGGTAATGACTCGCTCGGAGGTATTACATCACAATTGTTCGAGAATGGGAAAAACCCAATTTCTTCAATATTTGATATCAGTTTTTCCAAATATCGATACTTGGGTTGTTCTAACGACTTTGAATAAATATAGATATTCTCAAAGCGAACTCCATTGCAACTCTCCAGCAGACTCACCACAACATTTGTCTTTCCACAATTAGAAGGTCCGCAAATTATGGACCTGATTGTATTGGGTAGCAGCGGACCGTGCCGCTTTGGAATGTCCACCTCTGTTTTGTTGTCAATATTTACGACCCGAATCGAATATGGCTGCTTGATAAAATGCATGATTCGCTTGTGATTGAAATACTGACATGGGATCAAGAGTATTTATAGATGACGCAAGTATTTTTTTGCCTTAGTTTTGAAATGCATGTGAACGTCGCCTCATCGTTAGATCAATTCTTCACGACTGAACACTTAAAATATGTTACTAAAGTTATATTGTTGAAATGTTGTGGAATAAACTTCCAATACACATAAACGAGTAATCCAGACGTCACCCAATATCACCTGTGTTTGAATGATTACAATAAAGACATTCATCACATTGATGGGCTCGCGCAGCAGACAAGGAATTGTAGTAGATGTCAAGAGCACGGTTGCGCGGACAAGGTCTATTGAATAGCGTTATCAACTAATTACCCTTTGAACTACACATACCCGGCTATCAGTACTGTGGTTCCGGTACACATCTGGCTAAGCGTCTGACTCGAGGTGACACGGGAATCAACCCGTTGGACAAGTTTTGTCGTGAGCATGATATAGCCTATTCACGAAGTAAAGACCTCCAGGCTCGCCATAACGCAGACCAAAAGCTAGCAGAACAGGCATCCCACCGGGTCACAGCAGGAGACGCTGCGTTGCTCGAACGAGCAGCTGCGTGGGCAGTATCGCGTGCAATGAAGGTTAAATTGAAAATGGGTGCGGGATTGAAGCGTGGTAGAGGGGAAAAAAATGCAGGTGGAAAATTGAAGAAAATTAAAAAAAAAAATGTTTCACAACGTCGGAGGACGAGGGCGAAACGAGTAAAACCCCGAATTTTACCTCCTGGTAAGCGTGGAGGATTTTTACCGTTCTTGGTTCCATTACTTGCAGGATTGTCGGCAGTAGGAAGTTTAGCGGGGGGAGCCGCAGGCATCGCAAAATCTGTGAATCAAGCATCTAACGCTCGCAAAATTTTATCTCAAACTGAGCGTCACAATCGTGCTATGGAGCAGGGTGGTCGCGGACTGTATCTGAATCCCTACAAAAAAGGTAGTGGGGTGGGAAAATGTAGAGGAAAAAAAAAAACTTCAAAAATGAGATAATCATTCTACCTAACGGTCCTACAACTAACATCGAGCTTCTCGCATTCGCAAAACGTATGCGCATTCCATATTTCAAAGGCGTGTTTATGCGATCTGAACTACGTAAAAATAAAAACCCCATCCAAACGAATGAGTGTGGGATTATTAACTTGGATGATTTGCAGGGGCCTGGTACGCATTGGGTGGCATACGTGAAACGTGGACATAAAATCAAGTATTATGATAGCTATGGAAATCTGCCGCCACCTAAGGAATTCATTGAATATTTTGGGAATAATGTGCAAATTGAATACAATCACGATCAGTATCAAAATTATAATTCTGCAATTTGCGGACAACTGTGCTTGCTATTTTTACGTGATAATACATAAATTACATTCACATTCAAAGTCCAGTATGCACGTGACTGCGCTATGTCACTGACGCTCACGCTTTCGGGGTCAACGTCTGTTCTTAGTGCAAATTATTTTCCACCGATTGTCCTATCCGATAATGCTCAATATGTATTGGGATTGGTAGATTTTGAAACTTTTAACTCAGTACCAAATGTTGATGGGGCAAATAATAAATTTTATTATGATGGGGGCAAAGAAATTATTATTCCCGACGGGTCTTACGAAATTGATGATTTGAATAGATATTTATCGACACAGCTAGTTGACGATTCAAAATCACCACCCCCCATTGTACTTCGTCCGAACAACAATACATTAAAATGTGAGTTAAAGTGCAAGTATGACATTGACTTTAGTGGGGAGAACAACCTCGGCTCTCTGCTGGGGTTTACAAAGCGACAGCTTGAAGCTAACGTCTGGCATGAATCTGATCTACCTGTCAACATTCTGAAAGTTAATATTATACGAGTTGAGTGTAACATCACGGCAGGTGCATATAGTAACGATCGTCCAGTACACACGATCCACGAATTCTCTGCAAATGTGCCACCTGGCTATAAAATCTCCGAGTCCCCTTACCACGTCATTTACTTACCCGTAAGCCCTCGTGTAATCGACAACATAACAGTTCGTGTTGTGGATCAAGACGGTAATCTCGTCAAATTTCGAGGAGAACAGATAACGATCCGTTTGCACGTAAAAGTGCAGTGATTTTTCATCATGTTGATATACGAGAACGTGCACAAATATGTGGCAACCATACCCCCATCGCTCAGTATTCAAAGTTTGGTCAAACGAACAACACCATACGCAGTACGTCAGTCGCTTACGGCTGATAACGTCAATTTTTTAGAATCCTTGGGATTTCATGTAAAAGATAGATATGGCAAATCTGCTAAACATTAATGCCCGACCAATATTTGATAACAGTGTAACTCGAGTTGAAGTTCATGCTCACGCTCCCTATGCAAGTACATCATATCAAAACAATGACGAGATACGAATTCCGATTCAACAGCAAGATTTGTATGTATTACCATGCGACAGTTTTTTATACATCGAGGGCACACTATTGAATTCTGTACCGGATGCGAATGGTGTCCATGCACCAGCAAAAAATGTGAAACTAATCAACAATGCAATGGCTTTTCTTTTCGATGAAATTAGGTATGAATTAAATGGAGTTGAAATTGATCGATGCAAAAATTTAGGAATCAGCACTAGTATAAAAAACTATTTATCATTGAATGTCAATGCTGGTAAAGCCCTGGAGGTTGCAAATTGGAATTTGTCGGGAAATTTAGTTGAATTGGATCGGGGGTATTTTAATTATTGCATACCACTGCGCATCCTGCTCGGGTTCTGTGAAGATTATAAAAGAATCATCACAAATGCACGTCATGAACTGGTTTTAATCCGTCCAAGAACAGATTCAAATGCTATATTTGTGGGAGAAACGGCTGCAGCCGTAAATCTAAAGCTAAATAAATTACAATGGCGTATGCCCCACATAAGTGTCGAAGATTTGCGAAAATTGGAGCTGTTACATCTTCTTGAGAGCGGCACATCGATTGAAATTAGTTTTCGTTCATGGGATTTGTATGAGTATCCAGTGCTTCAAGAAACTGCTCACCATACCTGGTCCGTGAAAACAGCCGTTCAACTTGCGAAACCTCGATACGTGATACTGGCGCTGCAGACAGGACGAAGAAATAAACTTACTCATGACCCCAGCGTATTTGACCATTGTGAATTAACAAACATTCGCCTATACCTTAACTCTGAGTCATATCCCTATGATAATTTGGATTTAGATTTCACGCGAAAAAGATACGCTTTGCTTTATAGTATGTATGCCAAATTCAAAGCATCGTATTACGGTGAGACTGGTAGCCCAGAACCATTGCTTGATTTAGATACATTCAAAACGCATGCTCCGATCGCGGTAATAGATTGTTCGCGTCAGAATGAATCTCTCAAAAGTGCATCTGTAGATATACGTCTCGAGTTTCAGTGTAACGTTAATGTCCCTCCAAATACAACCGCCTATTGTCTAATTATTCATGATAAAATTATTGAATACAGTTCACTGACAAATGTGATTCGAAAACTGATTTAAATAAACGTGGGGGTGGGATTGTGGGTCTATAAATGCTTGACAAATCAGATTATTTGCAGAAAGGTATGGATAGTCATGGGCCCCACATTTATCGATGTTCAGGGGTTTACGGGACCCAACGATACGTATATTGTGAAAGAAATTGCAGTTTTGAGAAACAATTTTAATTTGCAACATTTTATATTTCAACCTCCATATCCCTGGTCGGTTTTACCTAAAGATAACCAGATTCAAGCGCTTGAGAGTAAAATTTATCATGGATTCAGCTGGAATGACGGAAATATACCCTACTCGGGACTGCTGTATCTTGTACGCCCACATCTACAAGATTCTCCATCATTTTTAGTAATTAATAGGTCTGTTAAATTAATTTTAAAACGATTGTTCAATATTGATGCAGCATATTTAGCAGATAGAATAGAGTCTACTAAACAACAACCGCGGTGTAACAGTCATTCAGGTGACTGTGCGGTTGAAAATGTTTTGATAATGAATAACCGATGTTGGATGCAAAAATAAAAACTACATTCAATACAACATACCATTTATTTAAGATTTTACCCTAAATTCATATTTATCCCATCCAAGAGTGCGTTTAATACAAAATTTGTTGTAAAGAAGGAATAACTGTAAATGCTTGAAAGTTGAAATGCTAATAATGAAATCAAGCATTTGGAGAAATACGTACCACTGATTGGGATCCATTCTCCGCAGTTGAAAGTTCTTGGAAATGCCCTCTACATTATTTATTTGGAAAGAATTAAATACACCAAGCCGATAATGGTCATAACACCAATTTCCCACTGAATGCATTTATTTCTGTCAAGTATCTGAAGGAAGGGAGTAATCAGGCTTCAATTTTTCATCAAAATTACAAAAATTGGATTTATGATATCGAATAGTTTTACTCTCCAACAATAAGGCACTTTGTAAGCGCATGATTAAACGGTCGCGACGCGTGGTGCTCCAGATCGAATAATTTTTAACAGTTTGCGCTGAATTGCTATTATCCCTACTCGCATGTGTACACAATTCTGTAAAATGGGGCTACATAGTTTTACAGAATCCATATAACAATGAGATACTTTGTAAGTGTGTGATTAAACAACCATCGAACTAGCATTATCGTGGCGCGTGCTGCTCCAGATCGAATAATTTTTAACAGTTCGCGCTGAATTGCTATTATCCCTACTCGCATGTGCACACAATTCTGTAAAATGAGGTTACATAGTTTTACAGAATCTATATAACAATGAGATACTTTGTTAGTGTGTGATTAAACGGCCATCGAACTAGCATTATCGTGGCGCGTGCTGTTCTAGATCGAATAATTTTTATCAGTTTCTGCTGAATTGCTATTATTCCCACTTCGGATCTAATTTTTTCGTTGACTCTGCTCATGATGCAAATGAGCATTCAGAATTATATTTCGTCCTCGCTCTTATACATTACATGGTGTAGTATCCCTTCTGTCCGCTCTAGGCAGCACACGCTTTTAGAGTCCCATCTTAAAATTTGCACGTCTCCGTGCCCCCGCCACTCGGCGCCATCTTCACTTTTTCTCTCGTGTGTCGCTAGCGCAACACGTATACCAAGAGTCCGGTAATTGAAAAAGATTTTTTCGAGTAAAAAATGGGTAAATCAAAGAAGAGACGTCACGAAAGAGAAGAGGAGCTCGAAGAGCTTCGCAAAAAGGTGTCGAAACTTGAAAAAATGTTGGAAAAGGATCCAAAATCGGCCGAGCAAGATAACCTAGAAAACATGGCGGAGAATGGACAGGAACCTCGGGTCGAAAAAACCCAGACAACGGAGGAAGAAAGAAATTCGACATCAGCACAATCAGAACAGATTGTGTCGGATAGCGAAATCCAAGAAAGTGACGAAAAACAAACACAAGACAACGAATGGCTGGATATCGTAAGTAAAAAAAAAAAAAAAAAAAAAAAAAAAAAAAAAAAAAAATGACAAAAAATAAAAACAAATCAACCTATGCTTGGCCGTGTGGCAAGATAAAAGGCTTGGTTGTTCCATCTGTGCTTACACGAGTGGTAAGTCAAAGATGTGAATGGGGCTATCCGTGCTTGCGTGTATTGCAAGACAAGGATATGCAAAGTACTTTTGTGTTTGCTGTAGTGGTAAAACAAAAGTCTACTGCCAAGAATATTAAGTCAAAAATTAAGTCCTGATTCCTTGTTGTTTAGTTGGGAGACGACCCAACTGAGAATGAGGCATCGGAAACAAAAATGGACGCAGACTTACTCAAAAGATGGGAATTCTTTTGTAAGCAGGGCATGAAAAAAGAGGCTTTGGATTCTCTCATAACGAGATACAAAGGAGCAACAGAATTAGCGCCACCGAAGCTAAATGCCCAGATTTCTGTGACAATGAAAGACTTTGCCATTGTTAGAGACAAACATATGGTGGAGGTACAAAATATGGCTAGTGTAGCCATGTCAATCATTGGCTCAGTAATCACCATGATGTACGAAGGTGGTGAGGATGGTCTTGATTTTGGAAACATCTCAAGACCATTATCAGCCGCAGGTCGTATCCTGGCGGCACTCATGCATAAGCAAAATGTCACAAGGAAGGCCTTCATCGAGCCAGGCTTATTGAAAGAAGTCAGAACAATTCTAAAAGATACGAAAGTTGATGAGTTTTTGTATGGCAAGGAATTAACAGAGAAGCTTAAGGAAGCTAAAGCTATGAGTAAACTGGGAGAGACCTTGAAACCTCCCCAACCCAAGAACGCAGGCTATTCAAAGAAAAATTTAAACCCCAAAGCCCCATTTGTGAATCGTCCGGGCCAGATGGGGTCTTCATCTTTCACAGGACATCCGAAACGAAAGGTGTTTTTCAAAAACAAGCAACAATTCAGCAACCAGAAGGCTCAGGCACCGCCTCAAAAGCCGTACCAAGCACCTCAGAACAAGATGCAAGAAAAGAAAGAGTAGCGGATGTAAGTCATCCAGCGGGTAGATTAAGATATTTTTATAAAAACTGGAGAGAAATTACTGATGATAAATTCATTCTCAACTGCATAAAAGGTTATACAATACCTGTACAGGGTAACTATACTCAATTCAGTAAACAAAAAGAAGCTTCTTTTTCAAATAACGACAAGCAGTCGATTCAAGCCTGTGTAAATGAACTTTTGAAAAAGAAAGCTATTAAAACTTGCTCAGAAAGAAAGGATCAGATGGTATCATCCTTCTTTCTTATTAAGGGGGTATCTAAGTCTCGAGCTCCATAAAACGTCAACACTTTTCATAACGGTATAGCATTTAGGGACATGTACGGACACAAATATAAATGATACCGTTCCAAAGTGTACAATTTCAGCTTTAATTTGAAAATAAAACGGTCACTGTAGCATCAAAATTGTCGCCGTTGCAGCTACTGAAGTACTGGTCGGCGCAAAGCTGTGCTGAAATCTGCGACCACGATCCTGGCTGAACGGAGTATCCGAAAATTATGAACTTGGGATTGTTTTGTTGGTCAACGTCTCCTTCAGGCTCCTATGCGACAGATTTTTGATAGATCGAAATTTGACAAAATTATGAATATTTTTACTGAGAAAAGTCAATTTTCTTGATTTCAATTAACGTTTTTACCTGTATTTTGGAAATCAAACGACGGATCGAAAATCTGTCGCATAGAAGCCTGAAGGGGACCTTGACCAACAAAATAATCCCAAGCTTTTAATTTTCGGATACTCCGTTTAGCCAGGATCGTGGTCGGAAATTTCATCACAGCTTTGCGCCGACCAGTACTTCAGCAGCTGCAACGGCCACAATTTTGATGCTACAGTGACCATTTTTTTTTTAAATTGAAGCTGAAATTGTACATTTTGAAACGGTATCATTCATATTCGTGTCCGTACATGTCCCTCAATGCTATACCGTTATGAAAAGTTTTAACGTTTCATGGTGCTCGAGACTTAGATACCCCCTTAAGAAACCTAATGGGAAATTTAGATTTATCCTAAACTTAAAAAAGCTGAACCTTTTTATTAATAATCAACACTTTAAACTCGAAGATTTAAAGACAGCTGTTCAGCTCACGTTCCCAGATTTTTATCTGGGATCTATTGATTTGGAGGACGCTTACTACTTGATACCAATCCATCACAAGAGCAGAAAATACCTTAGATTCAGGTTCAATGGTACGCTATATGAATTTGTTTGTATGCCTTTCGGTTTATGTACAGCTCCATTCATTTTTACCAAAGTAATGAAGGTAGTAATGAAATACTTAAGAAGCTTGGGTTTGTCATCAGTGATTTATCTTGACGATATTCTATGCATCGAAAAGTCAGCAGACAGATGCTCCAATAATATCAAAGGAACCATCAATCTTTTAGAATGGCTAGGGTTTTTGATAAATTACCATAAATCAAGATTAGAACCATCAAAAAGGTGCAAATTTTTAGGCGTTATAATAGATACAGAAAGATATTTAATTGAATTACCAGGGGAAAAAACAGAAAATATTTATACCCTGGTAGATAGCTTCATAAAAAAGGAAAGCTGTAAGATTAGAGAGTTTGCAATGCTAATTGGAAAATTGATTTCATGCTGCCCAGCAGTTGAGTATGGATGGCTTTATACTAAGAAATTGGAGAAAGAAAAGATTTTTCGTTTAATAATCAATGATAACTGCTTCGAAAGCATCATGCCTTTAAAAGAAGACCTGAAAAAGGATTTATCTTGGTGGAAAGAGAATATAATGCACAGCGTACATTGCATTAAGAATTGTTCATACCAAATGACCATCTATACTGATGCCTCAAAAACTGGCTGGGGTGCATGTAACGATTACAATAAGCAAATTTATGGATTTTGGTCGAAGATCGAACAACAGAATCACATAAACTATTTAGAATTGTATACGGTAAAATTAGCGTTACAAGAATTAGCCACAGACCTCAATAATTGCCAAATTTTGATTAGAATAGACAACACAACTGCATTGTCATACATAAACAAAATGAGTGGAGTTAGATTCGATCATTATAATGAGATGGCACGCGAAATTTGGCAATGGGCGGAGAACAAGAAAATTATTCTGACAGCCTCTTATATTCCATCAAAGGAAAATGTTATTGCAGACAGTTTGTCAAGGAAAAGAAATGTGGACATTGAATGGGAACTAAATGAGAAGTATTTTCAGGAAATTGTGTCCGCCTTTGGACTTCCAGAAATTGACCTTTTTGCATGTCGGCTTAATGCAAAATGTTCAACGTTCGCATCTTGGAAGCCAGAGGACGAAGCCTCTTATGTTGATGCATTCACAATTTCCTGGTCCCAATTCTACTTCTACGCTTTTCCTCCATTCGCTTTAATATTAAAATCTCTTGCAAAAATAAAGCGCGAAAAAGCATACGGTATAATTGTTGTACCATTCTGGAAAAACCAACCGTGGTTTCCTTTATTTGAAAAGTTGAGAGTGGGAAGGCCACTAAAAATTGACGCTAATCCAGAATTATTGCTATCACCCTGTAGGTCTCAGATACACCCAAGGTCAGACCACTTAAAGTTGATTGTGAGCAGAGTGTCCGGAGATCACTACTAAAAAGAGAACTACCAGAGGAGGCTATGAGCATTATGCTAGCATCATTAAGTAAAGCTACACTTAAACAATATGGCTGTGCGTTGAAATCATGGAACGAATACTGTGATAGAAAGAGAATAGACTTTTTCGGCGTAACGCTAGAATCAGTTCTAGGCTTCCTTGCGGAAACATTTTTTAATGGAGCTTCCTATGGGACACTCAATTCATGCAGAAGTGCAGTGTCGCTGATCTCAAATAAAAAGATTGGTGAGCATCCAGACGTCACCAGATTCATGAAAGGAGTTTCAAAACTTAGGCCATCACGGCCTAAGTATTCAGTCACCTGGGATGTCTCCACGGTTCTCGATTACTTAAATAAGTTAGATATAAGCAACCTAGAAAGTTTAACATACAAAACAGTGATGCTTTTAGCATTATGCACGGCGCAAAGAGCGCAAACTCTTTCTAAGTTAAACAATAATAATATAAAGGAAAACACAGACGGACTAATGATAACCGTCGCGGATAGGTTGAAAACCTCTGGTCCTGGCAAATACCAGCCTTGTGTGAAATTGCCGAGATTTACTGATAAACCAAACCTATGCATTGTAACGGCTATACAATTATATTTAGATAGAACTAAATCCTTAAGAAAAGATTGTAGCCAACTATTCATATCTATAAGAAAACCTTATAAGGCTATTGGCTCCGCAACCCTTAGTAAGTGGGTCAAAAAAGTTTTAACTAATAGTGGTATTGATACAACCATGTTTACTGCACATTCGACGCGTCATGCCGCTACATCGGCAGCCTCAGAAAGAGGCATTGACTTCGACACAATACGCCTTACGGCGGGCTGGTCGGAGAAATCACAAATGTTCGCTAAATTTTATAAAAAACCTATTGTTCAGAATGTTTATGACCTTGCCAGGGCTATCCTAAAATAAAGAAAAGAAATTAATATGTTTGATGCTATACATCTCTAAACAACTACACCATGTAATGTATAAAAGCGAGGACGAAATATAATTGGGAATCAAACAAACTTACCTGTAAGTGAAGTTCGATTTAAATTATATGAAGTCCTCGCTCGATTACATTACATCCCACCCGGTAGAAGGAAAAAATGGAAAATTCTTTCCTCAATTCCCTCCCCAAGATATAATAATGAAATTAATCAGTAGCTATAGCAAATACTCTGAAAAAAGTGAAGATGGCGCCGAGTGGCGGGGGCACGGAGACGTGCAAATTTTAAGATGGGACTCTAAAAGCGTGTGCTGCCTAGAGCGGACAGAAGGGATACTACACCATGTAATGTAATCGAGCGAGGACTTCATATAATTTAAATCGAACTTCACTTACAGGTAAGTTTGTTTGATTCCCAATTAAACGCTTTCAGTATATCAACGTGAGCAGTCGCCACTGAAAGCTCAACTCCGTTTAAGCTGAACTCCATTTTAAATTATCATTATACACTTAGAATAAAAGTGGAAAAACATTATGTATTTCACATCCTTTATAATTCTGTGTCTCGTAAATTCAATAATTTCTGCTCCAACTGCGGAACGCGAATTGCTGAATAATGGGATAATCCATCAACTGGATGCAACTAACCTGCACTCAAACGCATCATTTAACTTTAAACAATTTTACCCACCTCCCGATTATATGCGAGGTTCGGAAAAATCTATACCCCATGGCCAATACACCAACGTAATGAATGTTTACAACGGGGGGATCAACCCAAATCAGATTTACACGGCAGCACCTGCAACAACACCGGCGCCAGCAACAACAACACCGGCGCCAACAACAACAGTTGAACGTAAGTTTACTCAAATTGATTTCTTTCTTTGTGATTAATGAGGTCGCGGTAAAATCGACTGGAGTGAATAGAATTTCTGCAATCATTCTGAAATAGGTACCTGTCTAATATCATTGTGATAATATAAATTGATAGGTTTTGAAATTTTCGTATTCCTGAAGATAAGTGGAATCAATATTTTGGTGCTCTCATCATAATTTCATGATATTATTGATTGTTTAAACAATCTTTTTCATGAAGTTTATATTAAAAAATTTATTTGCGGAGAGATAGGTACTTGTCTAATATCATAGTGATAATATAAATTGATAGGCTTTGAAATTTTCGTATTTCTGAAATAAGTGGAATTAATATTTTGGTGCTCTCTAACCATAGTTTCATGATTTTATTGATTGTTCAAACAATTCTTTTATGAAGTTGATATTGATTCAAAATTTATTTGCGGGCCGCTACAACACCCCTAGGAATCAATGTCATATAAAGTTCAGAGTTTATTCTTATCGCATATAATATTTTCAGCCCGTACCAGCACTGATCAGAGTACCTTCCGAGATTTTGCAGTTCAGTGGGAGCTTGAAGACGCCGAAGGTAAAGTGAGTCGAATCAGGCTCCGGGGTTTCCTTTCTTATACAAAATTTTAATACAGTAAGGAAACTCCCATATTATGAGTATAAAGTGTTGAACCAAATCAATTATGAATTTTTTGTTCATTGCAGATGAGTAATTCAACTACGAGTTCGCCCCCTAAACGCGATGGTGCACCTCAGTCGTGGTACCATATCGTTCGTGTTAATTTGGATAAACACACGTGTGAGTCGAACTCTAGCGTTACAATCATTATCCATTCGTAGTCTGTTAGTAGAATGGGTTATACATTCATAGTCTGTTAGTAAAATGGGTCATATTTGTAGTTTATTTAGTAGTCAAGGATTGATTTGTAAAATGTGTTTTATATTTGTGTAACATCGAATAAATCATACATTTATTGATAATTATTGATACTTATTATTGTATTTTATTAAGGTCTGCATGCCCAGACAGACTAATTCATTATCGATGACTGAATCCACATCAAAGTCCTCGCTATTCATTATGACGTTTCTCGCCTCCACTTCACTTAAAGCATCCTCCTCCATCGCTGCACCAAGTTTTTCAACAAATAACTTCGCACGATCTTTGATAGTTTGTTCTTGCATCACGAGTCTGCATATGGTGACATGAATACACGGTAGTATACTCTGCATCGTTCTGAACGACACCTCCATGATCGTAATATTCGCAGGTGAAAAATACACAGCATTCTTGTTATAGACTTTGCGACAATTCACAAATGAGTCTCCTCTCGCAGTTAACGGAATCGTGTATTCTATTCCCGAATTAGGTAAACTCCCATATTCGAACCATTCGCTAAGAATTTGCTGGCTGCTTAGAAAATTTTCCCAAATATTTTGAGTGAAAACCATTTTATTATTCCGCACCGTGTCCACCAGGGATATTACAATTTGACGTGATAAATCACCTTTGACCAGAAGTTCAACTTCTATACTTTTGGAAGAAGATTTATTCAAACGAAACTTCCGATTGAGGATTCCGAAAGATACTTCTTCTTCTTCTTCTTCACCGACTAGTTGGCCAAAATTTGTTCGCTGCTTCTTCGGATTGCATGGTACAGCCCTCTGGGAAGACTGAGGCCGCTTGCAACCTGGGCGACAGGAAATGAGAGTCTGCGCCTTCTCAAAAGGTTCTGGCTGTGCGCAGAGAACCCAATGTTGTTTTCCATCACACATTTCGGTGTGGTGTAGATCGGCATGCGTTGCAAAATTATTCGATGTTGACGCCATTGAAGCTGATGGTGACTATGGCTGCAGGAACTGATCGAACTGATGTAGTTTGTAAAACCATTGCAGTATTTATATTCACTCCGAGAATAATATTTTTTCCACATCAATTTGCTCAAGGATGACTTGGACTGATCCTCCCCATTGATTATTGCTATACAATGTAAGATTTATTTGTGCGTCCAATCAGTTGTGACAAGATTGAGAAGATATTCCCACACCTTGTATATTGCAACTCTGATATTGCAACTTTGTATGAAGACTGACGCATATATTCGAATTAAAATCAGCTTCCATTTACCTGTACTTTCAATCAGCTCACAACCCTGTATGGAGCTTATCACGTCAGTTAAGATTAATTATTATTGAAAAGTGGGCGCTCATGCATAGATCAAAACTGACGCTATGATCCCCGTTGGTTGGGTATAAAAGGCTCCGGATTTATATGCTCAATGACAGTCTTCAACTAATACTCCATGCGCACTGTTCGTAAGCGGCGAGAACTAAAACTGCGAATCGAACTGCTTTTGAAAAATATTGGTGAAGTAAAAACCTTGATTCAGGCGAAATCAGATCTTGATCATATTTTGAAAAGAATAAACACTATAAAATTAATATGAACAACGCCATGGACCTGACGAAAATCAACAAGGTGGGTCGATGTGATGAATACCTTCCCACCAAGAAGTTGGCAGATCTTGAGGTCAATAAACACTACCCCGTCACCGGCTTGCGGAAAGTACAAACAAGATTCGGTACAAGAATAACCCTTGATTTGGAAAACGCATTTTCGGCATTTCTACCTGCACGCATGTCAAAAGTGCTGATTGACGATGAGGACTTAGTCCAAAAAATGATACTGGCTGCCGATGAGAATCGCCTTCACATGCATAATCTTGGGGGACTATACAACCGAGTAGAATTCAACTATATGTAAATTTAATAAATATCTGAAATGTATCACGCTTACAAATAAATAATCATACATGAATTGTTCTCTCAAGCCTACCTTTATTTAACAATAATTCAGGGTCTATCAGTTCGTCGAATCTGATTTCTGATGAACGTGTAGAACTGTGCAGTTCAAAGACCTAATCAACCAGTTGAACTTGCAGTTCTACGACCTGTTCACCAGAAATTTCCTTCAGCGTCGATAGGGTGCGTGTTCATCACATTAATATAGTACTAGGGCTAAGATTCGTTTACGATAATTTGCGAACAGCTTAGTGGTGGGGAGAAGGTCTGGTATTCAAAGCCCTACGAAACTGGTTCATCTAGTTGCTTCTGGGTATGAATATGGTGCCATCTCAAAATCTGAGTTACTTGCAATCTGAATTCACAAGTGTGAGCATCAAATAGAACTCCAGAGGAGATTTATTGAAAATGATAAACATCATGAATTTATCTGGTACCACAGACCTATCTGATGCCAATGTGTTCAACGCTGGGCAGTTAGTCGAGGACTCCTCTACCCACAACTTCACCGATGCTGAGATATTTAAAATTGGTCAGTTGGGTCTATGCGGTGAACGTCTTCCCATCAAAAAATCAACTAGCGATGTGCATATCATCATCAGTTTGCGGAAGATGACAACATTATCGGGGCGCACAAGAATAGTAGCCGACATAATTGGGGGGGACGCTCCTTACGAAACCTTTACCGAAAATCTACCTCCACGTATAACTGCAAGGCTGCTGAGTGATGAGGCCTTATTCCAGAAATTGAAAACGGTTGCTGAAGACGGAGGCGTGTACTACCGCCATGTTTCTAAACGTTTTCGTTCAATTTTATTCACATTGCGAAGTATCCCCAACCTGCCTGTATAATTTGAAATAAATCTTCGAAATATAACATGAATTTGTTGTCATATGCCTTACAATATTTGAGAATCTACTCTTAGTTTGTAGGATAGCTTTGAAATTTGAAACGAGGTATATAACCTAGGTAATATCTCGACCTTGAGCAATGTGCACTATCTGCGTCGGATATCTTGTAATTGACTTGTTGATATAAAAAAATGTTTCCGGCGACGGTAACCAGTAGGAATTAACGTACGTCCACCGTCAAAATTCTGATGATCACCTGTCACACAAATATTCTCCAGGGGGATTGTCACGTGAGTAAGCTAAAGGCGCCAGTTAGAACTTTCGAATCTTCATTGCACTGTAGGGAACTTGCACTCACTCACTATACTGTAGATACTATACTGTGAAACTCTCAAAAATAAGGTAACGTCACTCACCATAGGTACTGGACTGTAATAACTGGTAGGGTTACTCCCATAGAAATTTGCGTAAAAATCTGATGATTGATTTGCGTAAAAATCTGATTATTGATTGTGGAGATAACCGGTAGGATTACCGGTAGGATTACTCCCATAGAAATTTGCGTAAAAATCGGATGATTGATTTGCGTAAAAAGCTGATTATTGATTGTGACATTGATTTTCACATAAAAATCGGACATAACCAGTGGGATTACCGGTAGAATTACTCCCATAAAAATTTGCGTAAAATGACACATAAAAATCGGCCATAAAGGCGCGGGTTAGAACTTTCTAGAAAACGGAACTTTCTAGAAAAAGGTAAAGGCGCGGTCATGACTCCTCTACAGGGTGGATCTTGACTCTCATGGTTCTTGACTAACATAGCTATACTACTTCTGTGGTTGATTATAAATTGTGACCATGTCATATATACACCATAGATGATGGAAATTAGTGATAATAACGGCTTTTTGTTTAGCTTTTCCAGTGTGATAGTTAATTTTATCAGATGCATCTCCAATATGTATCTGATACATCTTTCAACATGTCTTTGACATATCTTTGATATGTCTATGATATATCGGTGAGCCGTCGCTGATATGTATCACCAGCACATATCTAATACATTGATGATATATCCAATGTTGCTGACATCGTGCTGTACCAGTAACATACTTTCTTATGAGTTTGATACATAACGTGTAACATTCGTTACATAATATATACGTATTTGATACATATTTTGGTTTGCTGGGTGATACTCTTGGATTTCCAAAAAGCGAAAATAAAATGTACATTTTCATATCAATAGTGCTCTGTAACGAATAATCGTTGTTGCTGACGTTGTACTTGATAAATATGAACACACGCGAAACATTTTCGCCTTTTGGAAATCCAAGAGCATCATGCGCTCCGTGCACTTTTTCTGCGTCACTGATATCAATTTCACATCGATCGGATGTGTTTCAGCTGGGAAACGGGCTGCCAAAAATTCGAGGTGTATACCCAGTGAACACAGTTATGTTACAGAGATATCACGATTACGAAACTCCTGTTCCTTCGAACATGACAGTTACGTACCGTGTAACGTACATGTCACTTACACGGACTCTAAAATGTCCGCCACAAGCCAATGTTACAGTGATGTAACAGGTACAGACTTCCGATACAAACCGGATGCGTCCTGGATAGGTAATAGTGATGTCACGACAATACATAATTGTGACGTCGCGGTGACAGATTATTTATGTTACCCGCACAGCCCATTCACACGAAGCACATGGCGCGAAGTTACGTAACAGTTACAAATGCTGGCTACGTAGCAGTTGTGTGTAGCATTGACGTTACGGTTATATCACATCCGACATTCATGTAGGTCTTCGGTGCTGGAGCTCCTGCCACACATCGATGTCACAGTTACATACCATAATTGTTACATTATGGTATGTAATTTTCACATATTCCACCAATGATCAGCTAATAGTAATTCCTTGATACATACATACATTATAGGGTGGTTAAAAAAAGTCGTTATTTTTTTTTCATTACGTGAAAAATGTTGATACATATAGTGAGAAAGAATGTTCTGTCAATATGAGCTCTATAGATTATAATATTAGAAAGGAGCTCAAGTCATGTTTAGCTCAATTTCCCAATTGTACTTAAGGGGAGACTTCGGTGAAATTTCGATAAAAACGAGTTTTTCATTTTTCGAATTACTAAAATAAATCCAATCGAAAATTTCCTGCATCAAAATTTAGATTATGATAGTATGTGTATTGAAACAAAATTTCGATCCTCTGAGTTGGAAGTGTATGCGCAAGGAACCTTCCGCAGAAAATTTGTTGTGCACTGCTGCCAAAAACTTTTTGCACATACACTTATTCAACTCAGAGGATTGAAATTATTCTTCAATACACATTACTACTATAATCTAAATTTTGATGCGAACAATTTTTGATTGGATTTTTTTTCCCAATTAAGAAATGAAAAAATCGTTCTTACAAAAATTGCACTGAAGTCTTCCCTTAATAGTTATTATGGTTTTTCATATTTTCAATAAAGGAAATTATTGTGAAGTGTGTTGAAAGATATTTTTTCCAGAATATACAACAGAAGTGAAGAGAACAATTAATCATGGTAATAAACAACAAATAATAAATGACTTTTCTCTATACTTTCGTTATATATTTCGGAATAAATATCTTTCAACACATTTGAAAATAATTGTTTTCATTGAAAATGTGAAAAACCATATAATATTGAGTACAATTAGGAAAATACGCTGAAAATAGCTTGAGCTCCCTTTTAAAATTAATTTATAAAGCTTATATCTTGAGAATATTTTTCTTCTAGCATGTATTACCATTACTCACGTGATGGAAAACAAAAGAAATATATCTACTTTTTTCAAACCACTCTTACGCACACATATAATCAAGCACCTATGCAAAGATTACTCACCTTCTCAGTTTACTTGGGAAGAGCTGGTCAGTGTAATTATCGCATGTTTTATTTTTTCATCTATCTAAGTAAGAGGTGAGGAAGCCTGTGTATAAGATGTCAGTGGGTTGTCACTTAATTTTGATATGGTACGTAAAACAGACAAACGATGTAGGAAAAAATATTTATTTCGGACAAATTTAATCGAATCAATTATTATCCGAAGAGATTATATAATATGTCTATACTAATAATCTTAATGAGTCATTAGAGTTGTTCGTTTTACAAAAATCGGGCTGCACTGGGCTGCTTTGCAACCAATCACCTTGAAGCTTAGACTAGTACACCGTAGTATACTAGTCTAAGCTTCAAGGTGATTGGTTCAGTGCAGCCCAGTGCAGCCCGATTCTTGTAAAACGAACAAATCTATTCTAACGAAGTCTTCAAAAGTTTGTACTAATTTTATTGTACAAGTAACTAAGCTGTAAAATATAATTTGTACTTTTTACTCTGTCAACATATTTGCAATGACTGATCCATGCATAAGTGTTAACAGATTGGATTATGAGATAGATAGTAGATACCTTTGGACAGACCACTCATGGCAATAACGCATAAGTAATTAACGAATTATGTACTTAAAATACTTACAAAAAAAAAACTAACTGTGAACAATATGGATCATGATATACTAGATATCTTTGGCGATCACTAGTATGAGTAATAGTTAAAACCCTCATAAAAAACAAAAAAAAAAAAACTATGTACAGTCATGTTCATTAATGGCTTCGCGGTGGCTAAGTGTTTTTTTTTCGGACTGTTTCGGATACAATCAATAAAATAATATTATATTATTTTTATAAGGGGTCATGATTATTATTATTATAATTTCGACTATCGACACATGAAATACGACTAGAATGGAGTCTCGTTTCCGAGAGTCAAAGTCCAAAAAAAAAAAAACAGTTAGCCACCGCGAAGATATTAATGAACATTACTGTACGCTTTCTTTGTTTGATTCTAACCTATCGATTTATCTTTGGCAATAAAATTTTACTGCTCCTTATTTTTCTGCTCTCTCTTGAATCTTTGATTGGCTTGACGGAACCACTCACTGGCCAACTCTTCAAACTCTTTGTCCGTGTGAGGATGCTTCACTGCAACTGCATCTGTGACACAATAGTTTTATGTTATCGAGTGAGAAACTTTTTAAACAATTATGACCTGGGGGTTCGTCAGCAATACTACGATTAAGGGCCAGTTTCACAACACGATTTTAACCAGAGTTTAGCGTTAAACTTGAGTTAAATTTCAGCTCGACCAATCAGAACTGTCTTTTAGAAGACTTAACTCGAGTTTAACGCTAAACTCTGGTTAAAATCGTGTTGTGAAACTGGCCCTACACGGAGAAAAAAGTGTGGCGATAAGTACAAAACTTCAAATCGCTGTTACCACAATCCTATGTATAGCGATTGTTAGCTAATGATTCCTTACTATAGCTAAACGTACTGTATTAAGGACTATACGGATCGTGGTGAGCACTATACGGATCGTGATAATCGCGATACACCGCTCGCAGCGCCATCTCTTTCGGCCTGGATCGTGATAATCACGATCCGTTTCGTGATGAGCGCGATATTTTTTTCTCCGTGTAAGAGATTAAAAGTGTGCTGTTTTATATTTACCTTTGATAATTTTTGTGAGGTTTAACTTTGAAATTTGGAAATTCTTCCTTAGTCCTAACCAGGATGATTTGACAGCCACTTCGTTTGAAAAAACAGTTTTTAGTATTCGAATCAAGTTATCCTTTAGGCAATTTCCTCCAACTCGAATCAAAAGTTGCATCTGTAATCGCCAATAATTCAATAAGTATCATACAGACTGCTGGTTTCCCGGCATGTTATAAATGCAAACAGAGCTCACAGTTTGCCTGTTCACATGACCTATCAGTGTTATGATCGAGTTAGTTTTGCGAAGAGCATATTTTTTTATTCTAGCTACTTCATAAGCTACAAACTCTATCGCCAAACCGATCAACTTAGGTCAACGACTGTCGAAATACACAACTTTTAGCAAATATTATTCATAATTTGACATTGTAATAAAGCTGACTTATTTGGTAGAATATGAGTCCGCATCACGGGATTTTAATGTTTAACATGTAAAATAGATGTACTTTCATAATTGGGGCTTAGTTATATTGGTTTCAACATGCGTACTATAATTGAAAAAGGCAGATTTTTTACCTTCAAATTTATATTCAATTGATATCCGATTACTTTCTGGCAAAACAATCTTTTTTCAATTGCGATAGCATTCAACTTTAGGTGCATGTATTGTTTGTCAAATATTGTAAGGAACACTATGAAAAATTTCGCTAAGAGGTCTAAAACCGGAATACATATACCCTAATAGCCAAAATCGAATAGATAAGCTGTGGTACGGCATGTGAAACAGACAATAATATTTATAATTTGTTCGTACTTTTATATTGGGTATGGCAGTTGGATGAACTACATTATTACTATCACTACATTATTATTATCATACACTACATTATTATTATCAGAAGAGCGTAACCCACAAAAAATTGCGGATGCTGCCAGAAGGGCTCACGTGTTGAATTTTCAGATATACGCCTTTATGGCAGCAAATTCAACGAAGTCGGAAAAAGTGGATTACGCCTTTCTGGTCTTAGCCCTCGATATATATATATATTGTAACGAGGCAGATTTGTCAGCCTCGTAAATGAACCATCTCCTCTTCCTCAGACCGAAGTGACCACCTTAGTTAATAAACCGAATTCAAAGCGAGAAGTCCCAGCTCAAGTGCCCAAGGTCCATTGTAGTAATTATAAGTTCATGTACTAATACTTTTTCCCGTTCCCTATATCTTATATTCCCGTACCGTTCCTGCCGAAATCATCGAGGGAGATCATCCCTCAAGCTCATCCGGCCTGGCAGGCCACCCGGCCTTCGAGTGATTAACCGGGGGACAAACGAGTCATCGTATCCCGAGATATGCCTGGAAGAGCGCTGCAATAAGAATCTGTCACATGGAGTAGCCCCTATCCTTCCTCTACCTGTCCCGCACCGGCTTGGTCCACCGGTCCAATATGCAGAATTCCGCCTTCCAGGATATCGAAACAAATAGAACACGACGAGACATCTAACAACCCCCTGGCGAAAGCTTGAAGTGCCAAAAGGCCCTGTCAGGCCCGCGACACAACCCGGCTGCAGAAGTCAACACGCCCATTAATTTTATGCGCAATACCCCCCTCACCCCCCCAAATAGCATTTAGATAGAGACAGATCTAGACGCTTCACTTCTTGCTTGGATCTCGTATCGTAAAGTCTTTTGTGCCATTGAAAAATATAAAAAAAACTTACTGTTTCTATACAATAAAACCTAGAGCCAAAAATATTAATTTGTTCAACTCAGTTAGTGAGTGTTGAGCCTTGTGAAAGGTAAGATTCCAATCCTAGACGACTCTTCGATTGATTAGAGATTGATTAAAAAGAAATTCGTTTCTTCGTGCGTAGTTGGGTCAGGCCTCGAGGAGGGTGACGCCATTAACATATCATCGAATTGTCGTGCTTTAGTTTTGTCTAACAATTGATTATTGATTATATTATTGATTATTGTATCCCCCCTGATATATGTTGGGCCTTATCGATTGATTTTTCGAGAAAATACCGTCTATAATAGTCATAGCGTCAATAATTGTCGTATCGTCCCTGTTTCTCGTGTCGTTATTATTTGTCGTGTTTTTATTATTTATCGTATCGTCATTCTTCATCGTAATTTTTTATTATTTATCGTCTAAACCTCGTTTATCGTGTCTTCCTGATTTCTCGTATAATTATTAGTTATCGTACCGTCAACTATTTGTCTTAAATCGTGGGTTAAATATTTCCGTGTCTCTTTCCTTGAAAGTATTATCACTTGTTAATTTGAATTACCGATCCTTATTACTTGTTAAACTCTCAGAAAATATATCCCCGCGTGGAAAAATAAGTTCGTAGTCAAATACGACAAAAATCTCGACGGCTGGTCGAGCCACGGATCTCTGGAAAAATCGGTCTACAGGCTGTAGATTAGCTAATGTAAAATAATCCCCTTCCCGTAACCCCTTGTCGTTGAAAGTAGTCAGTAAACCCTTAATAAACCTTGAGCTGGTATAAGTATCATTACTTCGAGTTATAATTTGTATTAGATTCTCGCGTTCCCTTTGTGTTAATTTGTTGCGGCGTAGTTGCATGGCGTGCCTCGTGTAAAGTTGCCTTGGCCATCTTGGCACGAACTTGTTTGAATCTAGTCCCGACGCCTTGCACTTCCTATAGAGAGACGCCTCGCATGTACTATAGAAAATCCTGTAATACCGACTGGTCCCATTAGTTCTAAGAAGTCCCCAAATTATTGATTTTATAGATTCCCAATTCCCCTAGGTTACCGACCTATAATTTAGGAACTAATATTTTAGTGAAATTGATTCCTACCATACCATATTTGTTTTCTTCCTTTTATGTAAATTGTCCTACCTTATCTTCTTCTATACTACCTTATATTCTATATTGTTATCTGTCCTACTTTTCGTTTGTGACCTAGTCAGTCAGCTGTTCCAAATTATTTTTGTTTGAATTGTTTAACGTGTGTTAGTCCCGATCCAAGTGATCGGCTTTGATTGTTTAATTTGTTTTTATCTTTTGTTTAATTATTCTAATAATTTGTTGTTAATTACCGTCCCAAATAAAAGGTTTCTTTGCGATCTAAATCCATAAACCATAAAAAATTATATAAGTCTACCCTAAATTATTTCGCCCCCATGTTCCCCTCACGCTGAGCCAACCGTGTTGTATCGTTAGTGTTAGTTAATCCTTCTAGTTTATTTTCTGTTATCATAAGATATTTTATTTAATCCTTTTAGTTTATTTTCTTTTATTATAATATATTTTATTTAATTCGATTATTTCAATTACTATTATTTTATTTTATTTCCATTACTATTATTTTATTTTATTTCCATTATTATTATTATTACTTTATTTCCTTTATTATTATATTACCGTATCGTTCCGTTCCGTTAGTTTCTTTTTTTTGTATACCGCGGTACCCTTAGGTACCTGGCGCCCAACCTTTAGTAGACCCAAGGAAGGTGCCGAATCTTTGTAGATCGTATAACCCGACGGAGTAAAACCCCCACCGTCGGCTCTGCACGTCACAATATATATGAATAATAGTTACAAGATTAGATTTCAACCGAGGGTGCCCCTCGTGGTCTAGCAGATGTGTTTCAAAGGCGTCTATCTGATCCGATGTCTGAAATGGTAAAACGCTCAACTCAGGGGGATGGTTTGTGTTCTGAATCACAGATAATGGTATTCCGGTTTGTTGTTCCAATTTCTCTAAACGCTCATTGAACTTCTCCAGTTGAATTGTAACTTCAGCGAGACCTCTCAACACCTTCTCAGTGTTCTCTACAAAGGATATCATACGGTAAATAACGTATGAAATAAGAATTTGATTCCAATCACATACCTTCGATAAGCTTCCTCATAGATGAACTTGGCCCTGAAAAACAAAAGTAAAAGATATATCAGTAATCTGCTCATACTGCATCTTCTGCAACTGCTAATCGTGCAGCCTTCTACAGTATACCACGTGTCATCGGAAAGTTCAACTAAGACCACGCATACCTTGTGTTGACGGCATCGAAGTTATAGCTTTTGAAGTTTCTCCTGTAGAAAATATTAATTTTTTTAGTTGAGATTCATTATTTTGAATATTCTCATGCGTAACTACCTCTTACAAATAATGATAGTTAGTATCAATGAAAGAATCGATTCAAAATTAAAATTTAACATCTATCTGCATTCTGTGTGAATTTGATTTTTGAATTTATACCTGTGGGTTGTCGAACTAGATTCAAGGAGTGTCTTTTGGGTGTCTCAATTATTGCAGAAGATTTTCTGTTCAACTCCACTGAGGGACCTTCAAAATAAAATGAAATTCACCTGATATTACTTGACTCATTTACAGGCTGATTGGAATTGAAATTACAGAGAAAGAAAAAATCATCACCAGCCCTGCTAGATCCGGGGAGAACTGGTGAAGCAAGAGAACGTTTCTCATTAACACATGCATGCGATGATGTTGACAGTAATGTCATCATGGGATCTGCACATCAAAATAAAAATTCACATCATGTTAGTGGGCTTATCAACCGAATATTGGAGTACAATTGAAAAAAAAAACCATAATAACCTGTTGTGTCTAAAGTAGAGGGTAGTAGTGTATCGAACACTACTATCTCATTTGTGGCTGTGCCTGATCTTGCAGGTGGTGAGCCTAGTAAGCCAGATAATGAGGGCTCTGAAAAATTTTATCATATATTTTTTTGATTCTGAATTTCTTTTTGGGATTATTGATAAAATGTCTGTCCTAATATTATCAAATATGAACAATCATAATGATAATTGTGGCAGATGTGGTCAATGAATTTCAAATTGTAACGATAAGTTGTTGAATCGACAAGATTTTTCTTAGAAGGTCTCAATGATTTGAAATTTATATGAAAAAGTATGTTACAATTAGAACAGAAAATAAAAGTGTCTACTCATTTGAAACAGCGAATGGCTTGATGGGTCATAAAAGCTGACAAATCCAATATTTAATTCGTATTGGTATTAATATTTGTAAAATATAAATACCCAAATGTGATGTGTTGGTAATTGAATCGTCGTAATTGATCAAGATATCACTAAGGGATATACGATTATCGTCTTCATCCTCAATTTCAATGGTACAATTAGGAGGAATGGGAAGAACTACTCGCCCCTTTTCCAGTGGCAGATCTTGGCTACACTCAGAATTATCCTCTGTAACTTGTTTCAAAAGCGAACGGGTTTTGCGGTAACATCTTTGTCCACGACTCTTGTTCAGTGCATCGCTTTCATCACTGGATGACAGTGTTTGGGCTTTTTTTCGGGCAGCCTCCAAGTTGGCTGCATGTGTTCAAGCATACAGATTATAAATAAAACTTGTTTTCACAATAATGTATTGTGAGATTATTTGATGATGGTTTGCATCGATGAAACAGCTTGGTTCCTCGCAGTAAGAAATAGAGCTTCGCAGTGAAGATGTTATATGTATAACGTTTCGATCTCAACTTTATCTCTGGAACAGCAGCACGAATATGTACAAATACAAATGAAACTGACGGGATACTTTCTTGCTTCAAATCTGATTAATTTAGACTACTATTTCTATCGGTATAGAATCAACGGATCACATTAGCAAAAATCTGATTTCTCTGCTTTTATCATCTATTACAGGCAATATGAGCAGACAACTTACCATAGTAACCGTCAAGTTTAATCTTGCAAAGTTGCCATCTTTTATCCTTAGGATCTGGCTGTATCTGCTTTGATATAAGTGCTGTTACGTTTTTCATTAATGATGGCCACCAACAGTGTTCTTCGTCTTTCGTAACCCAAGAACTGGGTACTTCAGACGTAATCTCATCGTCGGCATCTTCCGGGACATCATCAAGGAAAGTGACGACTGCGTACGGAGGACTCATATTGTTCATGTGATAGCAAAAATCACTGTTTTTGACAAACAGTAAAAGAATGGAATCTCTGTAAATACGGGACAGGTCATTGATAACAATGAATAATATGAACTGATGAGAATGACTGAAACGTATGGGGCATTTCATGAAGTATCGATCAAGGTAGGAAAGTGATGTTTCTGATCTACGCCAATTTTTTTTCTGCAAACGCACTGGTCAAAAAACAAAGCCCTTGAATTAGCGTTTTTGACTGGTTACACTTGTGTATACTGAGCATGCACTAGAGTCGTTCACCGTGTTTCGCTGATACAAACTCAGCCACCAACATTATTTTTGTACATATATCAGTGATTTTCACAGCTCCCAAAATTTTCTGCACTCGAGAAAAAATTCTTGCATCAACGTTGCCAGCAAATCACAGTGCATGAAAAGTGTGTTGAGCAGTGTCGAGTGCCAAGGTATCAGCAAAACACGGTGCACAACTCTAGTGCACACTCAGTGTACACGAGTGTAACCAGTCAAAAACAATGTTAATATTCCAGTACGTCATTCTCTGTAACTTTGTGAATTTCGTCTCATATATGTTATATAAGGAACTTTCTTTTTCATTTTTATATGGAAAATGTGTTCCAATAATAATTTTTGAAATATCCACTATTTATGGAATCTACCTTTATAACAGGATATATTTTTTTCTCATATATAACTGGCACCTGAAATTCTTCCTTCGCACGATTTACTAGCTGCTGTAACGGTCGACTAGAGGTTTTAACCATTTTTTTGATTTTTGACATATGATTTTCAAATTTAAAAGCACTGAATTGCTCCAGTGGTCCATACAATTTGACGTCATCACATAAATGAATCAAGTTATGGACGTTGTACGACATGTGTTGATGGCCGTACAACGATGCATAATTTTCAACAAAATATCTTAATAAAATTCGGGCATAGTTATTGAGTTTTATGCACGTGTCTGGGCTGGATAGAATTCTAAATGCCATACTGAGGCTTACAAAATGCTGGTACTTCTCAACTGTTAAATTTTGCTTGAATACAACAGGACCAGTATACAATAAAATTTGTCTCAATTCGGTTCCTTTGAATCTGGCAATATCCTCTAAAGCTCTTGGTTTTCTAGCAAATTCTTTTGGAATTGATCTACTAAGGGACAATAAGTGATCTGAGCTTCGCTTCAGGTGAAATTTGCTCATACGAACGTCGAGTTTTCCCTTTACAAAAAACTGACATAACTTTTTTGCAGCACCTATGTGTCCGAGATGCAGAGGGTCGAGAGGAAATTGTGAGACCATTCCAAGTGCCAATGTTTCGAGAATAGATTTTTTTTTATGATGTTCTTCATTTAACCTAAGCCGGAATGATTCATCTGTTCTCAATGGAGCATCCATTTCGGGGTATGTTACGCGATATTCTACATATTCTCCTTCCTGGGAACATTTACCGCACCCAAAGTAAGCGTTGTGACCTTTAGTGCAAGTAACAAACGCCTTTGCAGGAGCGTCGCATATGAATGCATTAATAGTGACAGTAATTTTTCGACCTTCAATTGTCAAACCAGTTTTGGAAACATTATCAAACTCTTCTGTAAAATACTTTAAGAATTCATTAGAATCTTCTGGTTTCTCATGACCGTAATAGATGCCTACTATGAAAGGCTCGGTGTGAAAATTAGTCTGTATAGCGGCTAAAATCGGCCAAAATTGACTAGCTGAACTCTTTGTTAGTGGAAGTCCATCTACGTTTATATTCAGTTTTATTTGTATGGGATAACTCGCAGGTGGATAATATCTTTGAATGGATCTATGTAAGCCTGTAACTAAACCAAAGTGATAATATGTGCCAGGATTCATAGAAATAAGTTCTGTACTTCGAGAGGTTTTTAGCAGCGACCTTGGATCTGACGGAAGATTGTGACCATGTTGACGTAAAATTTCTAGGAGACTTCGTAAATGTGTATGGCATATAGAGCTAGTAAGTGCCCAATCTCGCAGCTCATTTGTTAAATTTAAGTCAGAACCGCTGTTGTTGTCCGCAAACGGTGCAGTATGATTCATTACATTATTATTTGTCGGAAGAATAGCTCTGTCGTCAACAATAGTATTCAAGGCATTAACCTGATCTTCGGATTCAGTATAATTGATTACGCTAGTATTTGTTGAGGGATGATTTTCTAGACTACCTCTGTCTTCGACGATAGCACTTATTGGAGTAGACTCATCTTCGGATTCAGTATAATCGCTCACGCTAATATTTGTTGAGGGATAATTTTCTGCACTACCTCTGTCTTCGACGATAGCACTTATTGGATTAGACTCATTCTCGGACATAAGACTTGTTGTGCTGAAACTTTGGACTTGTATCGATTCATCTTGTGCTAATAAACTTGCGTCAATTGCTGCTGCTCTCTGAGAAGCTATTCGAATACTGCTAGAAGTTACACCGAGATTATGTATTAACTTTACTTGCTGACAAATGAGTCGTCTACGATGTCTGGGTGTCACACAATTACCATATTTCTTTAGTTTAGGCATATTAATGTTGATTAAATGTTACGTTTATGTGAATTTTATGTATATAGACTGGAAACCTGTAAATCGATTGTAAATATTTTATTCATTATATAGCGTATGAGGGAAACATGAATTAATCGTTTTAAGAATGTATATAGATTCTTTCTCTCGAGAAAGCAATTTATGTCATTGATGATTCGCAGCGTAGAGGTTCATGATATAACCTTGCACTGAATTGAAGGAGCAGCGTTGCAGGAACTCTGTTGTCTAAGATCTAGTTTTTATCTTTGGGCTATTATTCATACCATGGCGAAGGTAAGATGTGATGAAACTGAGACTCATTAAAAATGTAATGTATTTATATCAAGGTTTGTGATGAAAGACAAAACAATAAATGAATGATTCTTAAATTATGTGAGATCTATTAAGGGGGTATATACACCTTTAAATGGGTTGAATTTCTGAAAAACAATTTTCCTTTTTTTTTTCAACTTGAAGACTCTAAAAACATACAAAAGAATGATCATGTTTGGGGAGGGTTTGACTTTCATTATCCATATCTTACATCATGTATTACTTCCAGTCTAATAGTGGCTGCGCTGAAGACAGGAAAATACAAAATCACTCGGCTGCCGCAAAGAATCAGAGCCAGCGTTGGACCGATCTTGGAATTTCTGGTTCTCAATTGTTCATAAGACATGCCTAATCAGATGAACATAGAACTTTTTGATAAACCCATTTTTAGTTGAAATATTAGAAAATTAAGCAAAATTTTTGTTCAAATTCAGAAAAAAATCGAAAAAATTCAATAACTCAAGTAATTCTTGCAATATCAAAAAGTTCTATGTTCATCTGATAGAGGCATGTCTTATGAACAATTGAGAACCAAAAATTCCAAGATTGGTCCAACGCTGGGTCTGATTCTTTGCGGCAACCGAGTGATTTTGTATTTTCCTGTCTTCAGCGCAGCCACTATTAGACTGGAAGTAATACATGATGTAAGGTATGGATGATGAAGGTCAAACCCTCCCCAAACCTGATGATTTTTTTACATTTTATCAGACTCTTCGAGTTGAAAAAAAAAAGGAGAATTGTTTTTCAGAAATTCAACCCATTTGAAGGTGTATATACCCCCTTAATAAGTTGAGAATTTAACCAATGAATATGATCCTAATAGTCATGCTACACAGCATGGAGAAAAAAAATGGCCGGTTCAGAGTTCCGAAGCTTCAAAGCTCCGAACGGTAAAAATTCCAAATGTCTTCTAAACGATTTCGAAATTTCCAGAAAGACTAGGGTTTAGAAAATTAAACTTTCGAATGGTCTAAATGCAGATAGCTCAAGGCTCCGACAGTCCGATGTTCCGAAAGTCCAAAATTCCGAAAGATCGAACGTGTTCTTAACGTGTCGATTAAGGGTAGGAGATACTGAAAACTGCCTATCTATAGCTATTTTCAAATCAGATGAACCAATTGCTATTTTCAAATAAAATTCAACACACATGTTTGCCATCTCAAAACATAGAAATTGTGCAAATTTCAAGTCATTTGAAACAATAAGTACAGAGTTACTCCTCATAATGCTTCTGAAATAGCCTTTCAGCGAAAACCTCCCATGCGTCTCAATTATTCTTTAATCTTGCTGAGCTTGCACACACATATTTTGGGATGCGTAAGCCACAAACTCATGTTAGTTTTTAGAGATAGCTACGATACTTTGATTTTGACAATTTTTTTTATGAAAAAAAAAAAATACAATTTCAATTATTTTTCCTCAAATCCGTAATTTTGTCTCGATTTACAAAATCTAACGTGAATTTGTAGCTAGTGTGTGTAGAAATTTACCCTGAAAATTTCAGAAGTCTTCGACAAAAACTCAGACGCATGGGACTTTTTCAATTGGCGAAAAGATAGTTCTGAGATAAATCGCTTCAAAGTTTTTTTTCAAATTATTCACAAATTTCAAGATTTTTATTACTGCATCAACAAAATTAGTTTCAGACGAGATCGCAATAGTTTTGGAGCATGTTGCGTTAAAAAAAAAATAGCTGCTACAATATTGGAGTGGAATTCACATTTTCATCATGCGTTTCAGAAATTAGGATTCCAAGGAAGTTGGAAAGCATTATAAAGAATATAAATTATCACAACTTGAACAAATTTCAACATTTATATTCTAGCAGTTCGGTTGATATAAACTTGGTCTTGTCGAGTCGAAGCAATTTGACCTACGGGCAGCGAATCGTGCGGTTGATAACTTGTAAATCTGGTTCTGTAAAATAAATCTAAACATTTGGAAGAATATTGATTTGCTATATAAATTTCGATGCTCATCTCTGGTGAAGTGTGTGACCAAAAACTTCAATATGATTTTCAACCGTAGAAAAACATATTTTGGAGTTGTTGTCTTATGGGAGTATACACATCTTGAAAATGATTTTTTCCAAATCACTGCTACGCTTTGGGAAAACATTCTGGTGACTCAGTTCTTTCACAGTTGATTAGTGCTATTTTGATACATAGTTCATGATTTTTCCAGATTTTATGTCCTCCGCTGAACAAAAATTTAGTCCATCGAAGAAAAAGTAGTTGTCGCAGGGTACAGGCTGCATGGAATATTATTGGTTTGCCCCTAAATTACTTTTATACAGAATATTTTCTCCAAATTTGAAGAAATTTCATGCAACGCAGCAACCTGTACCCTACGACAACTACTTTTTCTTCGATGGACTGAATTTTTGTTCAGCGGAGGACATAAAATCTGGTAAAATCATAAACTATGTATCAAAATAGCACTAATCAACTGTCAAAAAACTGAGTCACTAGAATGTTTTCTCAGAGTGTAGCAGTGACTTGAAAAAAATTATTTTTTATTGTTATTATTATTTTTTAATTATTTTTTCATCTCACGTGAATCACTTGAGTGTGGTAGCTTGATGGAAAAATGCATTTCAAGTCACTCATTTTCACAAATTGAAATGGCAATAACCGAAATATAAAAAAATTAGGAACTTCTACTGTAATATTATACGATTTATTGGGTAAACGGGGCATAATAATTTTTTTTCGGCTCAAGGATTTGTGGACGTATAGATAAGGGTTCAAATAACACTTTTCCGTAAAAAACCGAAAATCCATTTTTTGAAATTTTGGCACTCAAATTTCAGTATCTCCTACCCTTAAACGACGCGCGACGGCTTGATGTTAAATAGTTTCGAAGTCTTGGCCTTTCGGAATTTTGAACCTTCGGTGTGCCTGCGATTCAGAATTTTGTAAATCGGTTACATAGACTTTCGGTGAAATACCCTTTCTGAAAACTGTGAGTTCGTTGCATTAAAATTCGGAAATTTAACCGTTCGGAGCTTTGAAGATTCAAATCTTCGAAACGGACCCCAAAAAAAAAAGAAGGCCTCGACTAATGGAGATAGTCCAACAATGCTCCTTGAATTCTGTGCCAATGTCACTGAAAAGACTGCTTTTCGCTCCGATTGATCGAGGATTATACCGAGCGGTCCTTAATTTGGTCATATTCGAATTATATTGCTCCAATAGACTGAAATCTCTTGAAATAAATTAAAAATCATAAAACCAAAAGCTCAGCTTCCTAGCTCAATTCTGAATAGTGCCACCATACGCCTTCGAGGTTTCCCATATCAATAACATATACGGTTTTTGGCAATCCGCGGTTAATATTTTTTTTCCAATTGCAGTATCGCTTTAAAAAATCTGAAACTTGGCATACTTCCTACCAATAGTAGTAGGCATTTCATAGGTAAGAAGTATGCTGAGTTTCAGATTTTTTAAAGCGATACTGCAATTGAAAAAAAATATTAACCGCGGAGCGCTAAAAACCATATGTTATTGGAATGGGAAAATTCGAAGGCTTGGTGGCAGTACTTAGGATTGAGCTAGAAGGCCGAGCTTTTGGCTACATTATTTTTCATTTATTTGCAGACATTTTATAGCTCATTGGAGCGATAACATTCGAATTTAACCAAATTAAGGACCCCCATATGAGTATGATTTTAGGGACCCAAAATAGTCCGTAAAGTACCACTCTACGGATACGGGTACCAAAAAATAGTGTTCGCTCCACGGCCCTAAAGTCGGATTTACCTGACCGAGTGGGGATTTCGCATCCTCGGACCGGCTGCGCCGGTCTGAGGATATGCAATCCCCACTCGGTCCGTAAAGTCCGACTTTCGGGCCTAGGACCGAAAAGTACTACTGTAGAATCACGCACTCTTACTGAGCGTGAATCGCACACGCCGTGCGAGAAACAAACTGCTTTACGCACGCTCAGTAAGAGTGCGTGAATCGGGTGTTTCTCAAACGCTCTCTTTGCATGAAAAGTCGAACTTCTCACACCGTGTTTCCAAAAGGTATAAACAAAATTACAAGATTGGTCGGAGTGAATTATTCCAAAAGTCATGTAGAATTTCATTACTGGCTAAAAAATACCGCAATATCAAGGAGATGTTGAATACAGTGCATGAATTTATAAATAGCTTGCCAGGCATTGATGAACTAAATTTTATAAATATTTGCTTATGAGTGAATTTTTTGTCGCAAAGAAAAAATTCTCACCACTATATGAAGTGAATCCAGAATCCAAAATGAAAAGTATATAACCGCAGGCACCTACGAAATATCGACCAGTATCGATTCGGATTATGAATTCCAATTGAAAAGAAGTGGACCGCGTGCAATATTACATAATTATATTGAAACATTCAGCCGGCCATTATGCAAAGCCAGGTGGTCGTCCTGTAACATAAACAACAATGTCGCGTTCAGTTGTACAGGTTATAGAAACCTAGTATATATGGTATTTTATACTTACCGTCGGGATCATAACGATCCTATTTCCATCGTGGTTTTTATCTTCTACACTCCATATCGTCTCAGCTGGGTTTAATAGACGGATCACCAATTTGGCACGCACGCTGCGTCGTACCCGAACCACGGATACCCACTTGATACCGAACGAATTAACGAGAATTGGGTAACGAAAATCCAGTGAAAAAGTTGCAACGCGTACCCCAGCAGCCAATAGTAGTGCGTATTTCGTCAGCGGTAATGCTAATAATAGCAGCGCTCTGATTGACTGCTGTACTCGAGGCTGTACTACCGTAAAGCCTACAACCGACGATTTTTTCCGCCGGAATACTTGATTATTATTATACCTTGACATAAATTACCACCCAGCAAACACAAAAAACAATTACGTAACGGTTACATATCTGGTAGGGGAGACCGGTGTCGGTTGTAACAATTTTTACTAACTAATTTTTTTTTCGCTAAATATAGATATTTTGTGACTGATTTTTTTATCCTAAGTTCACTCACATCTAACTCTTTCTAGTTCAATTTTTCTAGTTCGAGATTTTCGTTAGTATAATTAAGAAAAATCAATAACGGATGCTGCTACACGTGTTACAATTGACACCAGTGAGGTGTCAATTGTAACGCAGGGGCATAGCGATATAACCGCAGGGAAAATATTTATTCAATTTATTATAAACTATTTTATATTGTTAATAAAATAGGATAATTTGTCAAAAATTAACATTAACGTAACGGGGGTATACTTTTTTCTTATGATTCAATAAAAAACGAAAATTCAATAACAAATTAAACAAATAATCTTCTAAACAATCCGCGCATATGAAGAATGCACTATGCGGTCAGTGCAACCAATATGCGCCCATTTCTTGCACCTAGTGCATATGAAGCCATTCGTCGTTGCTTCTTGAATTGACGTGTTACAATTGACACCAGCGACGATTTTATGTAGAAAAATGAAAATTCTCCACTAAAACTCGTGACTTCCAAATCCTAATACACAACAATTGAGGTCAAAGCATCGTAGTTTAATAGACACTAAGTCAATTATAAAAACCATCCATGGTTTACTACGTTAAGGGGGTATCTACACCTTTGAATTTTCAAAAAATCGTTTTTTTTTTTATAATTTATTTGGAATGCTAGTGACCTACTCTACCTGCAAATAAATCGGTGTCAAAATATCTAGAGGATTTGAAAAGTTACAGCCATGACAGTGCCAGATTGCGAAAAAGCGCCGCGGCGCGGCGCGCGAACCCTCAGATTGGTGCCATAAGTATTGTACAACACCGCCAACACCACTTACACCACTCCTTAATTTTATGACGTTTTTATATATTTTGATTTTGAATTTGATTCTGTGATCTTTTAATTCTTCGTAATTATCATTCTTACACATATTTAATTTTCAATATTCTTTTGAATTGTGATCATTGACAGAACACATGGCTGCGATCTACATTTTTTCGAGGTTAGGTGTCCACTTGTTTGTAAATATTATCGTGCTTTCATTACGAATTCAAACCACTAGTAATTTCCATTATCGAATAAACACAGTGTTTATATATCTGACATGAGACTTCGGAATCGAAAGAAGATGATCTATCAAAAAGTGCGTTTGAAATCGATGCCAGGAAACTACACATTTGGATTTCTAAAAAGATGAGTATTTCTACAATACATATATTAATTGCAAGAGTTCAATAAATATTATAAGAAAAAAGGTATGATTGATGAAAGATGAAAGAATTTTCGTAGTATTGACAAAAATTGTGCTAGCATCTTCTGAATCTCAAAAATATTGAAGATCAAAAATTTTAGAGAATTTTTATGTTGAAAAATTTTGATCAGATTTTTTCTGAAGCAATTAATTATTTTTCTAACAGCCTCACCGGACAACTAACGGACACTGTTGTTCTACAGAACAGGTCAAAACTCACTACGAACCTCCCCCTGGCACATGTGTCTAGACTCGACTCGACTCATAACTCATCGATACGAGAGCAGCTGCGGATCCAGCATATTAGTCACAAGCAAAATCTTAAAACTTAATTTCCTGTAACTACATTTTCTTCTCTTGGAAAAGTATGAAATAAAAAAAAAATTTTTGATAAAAAAGTTTAAAAGTTGATTTCTGGAGAATGAATATTTTGAACGGTTGTCGTAAAGAATCAGGAGCATCGCTGGACCGATTCTGGTGTTTGTGGTCTTCAAATTTGTAGAATCGAAACCTCTATCAGATGAACATAGAACTTTTTGATAAACCCATTTTTAGTTGAAATATTAGAAAAATAAGCAAAATTTTTTTTCATATTCAGAAAAAAAATCGAAAAAATTCAATAACTCAAGTAATTCTTGCAATATCAAAAAGTTCTATGTTCATCTGATAGAGGCATGTCTTATGAACAATTGAGAACCAAAAATTCCAAGATTGGTCCAACGCTGGATCTGATTCTTTACGGCAACCGAGTGATTTTGTATTTTCCTGTCTTCAGCGCAGCCACTATTAGACTGGAAGTAATACATGATGTAAGATATGGATAATGAAGGTCAAACCCTCCCCAAACATGATGATTTTTTTAAATTTTATCAGAGTCTTCAAGTTGAAAAAAAAAGAAAAATTGTTTTTCAGAAATTCAACCCATTTAAAGGTGTATATACCCCCTTAAGCGAAAACATAGTGAAAAGACAAGATTTACTTACGGATGCAAAAAACCGATAAATAGACATAGCACAGAGTATATGTCCGGAAGTTTCGCGAAATGTTGTTCAACAAAAGCCCGCCGAATGTTGCTATACATACATCCAAACAGATTAGAAATTATCCGCAAGATGGTGGCGTAATGTCCACTGTTACAATTGACACGGTGTTACAACCGACACCGGTCTCCCCTACATCCTAATGTCCGCAACAAACGTGTAACAAATGACATTTACATCGCTGGGATGGCACGGGTATGTAAATGTCATTTGTTACACGTTTGTTGCGGACATTAGGATGTACCAGATATGTAACTGTTACGTAATTGTCTTTTGTGTTTGCTGGGTAATGTCATATACCGAGATTACATAGTATATTATGCACCTGACATATAAACACGAAACATGAGCTCGATATGTATAATTTATGTAGCGGTGGTATCTGTCTGCTACATGCACACAGTCGCGTACTGTTCATGTAACTTTGATAGAACGCCACCACTACGTATAATGGTGATAAAGCTGTTTGCCATTCTACGCCAATTACGTCTCTGTAACATCTAACTGTAACGTCGTTACATGTGCCTGAGATGTAAATATTACAAAACGCCGATGTATCACTGTTGCGTTGACTTAATATGTACAATTGATGCAACGCTAATCTCTAGTTGCTACGTATTGACTGCCACGTCCCATCAATGTAACATTCAAGAAGGACACGGTTCTGTGTGCTTTTCAATATGGATATTACATACCATACCAACGTCTCTAAAACATTTCACTGTTATGTGGCCCAGATATTTCAGGAATATCCACGTGCCAATTGAACGTCACAGTAACGTCACAATTGCAATGTAGTATACACCTTGCATTGCAGCATACCCATGCTGTCAATGAAACGAGTGTGTTCACTGGGTAATTAACCTTTCATATCCCCTTAACTGTATAATATTAATAGGTACAATGTACATACATGTCCTATGGAATTAAACGTCTGCATGGCTTAGATATTACCTAATCTCTGTAATGGAACTCTGCGAAAACCACTATTGATATTTATTTATTAACATCGGAGACGAAATTATAGTTAATGAATCATAAATCATTGGATATTACAGAAAGTTCTTTGAAATTGAATTCAAGTATCCAAATCCCACATAAGATAAATAATGATGACCTTTTTTGTGCTGCGTTTTGTTTCTGATAAATTATGTCTTCCGATTTTTCGGTAAAGATATCCGCTATGAATCAGTGAAAATAACTCCCCCTTGTCCAGTAAAATTCCATATAAATCCATTTTTTTCAGCCTTATTGACTAGGAAAATGATTTTCAATCGCAACGAAATAAACGACGCAAACTATCTTCGCTGTCACTCGCACTCACGCTGTTCGACTCATTGAATAGGCGTGCGCATGCGCAGATGCTCGGAGAACGCCGCAATGAGTGGAAGTGGGGTAGCCTATATCCGTCTCTGTCACACAGCAGTGGTGTTCAGTTAGGCGGTTGCGGACGCTGCTAACATGGTGTAAATTAATGAAATTTTTGACGGCTTCTCACGGCTGATCTATCGACGATAGAGAGAAAAAGTTCAGATGTTTTTTATTCAGTTTTTTTAGCTTTACAACTTTTGTTTGAAACTTTTTGTTCGATTTTTACATTAAACCCACGTAAATGCATTTTTAACTCTTAATTAATTCTTTTCAACCCTTTGCAGCCCACTGATTTCAAAATTTCTTTCACAGTCGGCTTCAGGAGGTTGAAAGCTATAAGAATGTGTATTGAGTTTGCACTAAGCGCTACTTTCCTCACTTCAGCAGTATTGACTGGACTACACGGCGACATGTTGACGAGAGAGAAGTAGTGGAGTATGAGGATAATCGAAATTCTTAGTAAGATCGAATATAGATTGAAGATATAAACGTGAATCACAAAACATTCGATATGATACCAATTCATTCAATTTTGCATAGACAATTGGTATCTCTACATTGAGCCCTTGGAGATTTTAGAAGGACCAGTGGTGTGGAAACGGTAACTGTTCTCATAATTTTTTTCATCCTCATTTATACATGTGTTATTATTTTCAGATTTTTCCCTACACGACGACACCAACTCTTTATAGTATGAAGTATAAAGTATAAAGTCTAAAGCATGAAATATACAGTCTGAATTCTTAGTACCTACCCGGGTAACAATTTTAAGTGGCAGCCATACGGCCGCTTTATAGCCAACTGACCTGCCAATAAGGCCGCCATGTGGGCTTTATCATGGCTAGTACCTGGCTAGTACCTGGCAACGACGACCAAACTATGTCGCTCCTACATGGCAGCTAGCTGGTTAGACAGCATAGCTTACTTATGGTTACGACCTGGCAGCGATATGGCGGGGCTTCCTTGCTGCCATGTGGATGCCAACTAGTTGCCAGGTAACAATCCGATATGGCAACCATATGGCCGCAATGTGGCCAGCCTACCTAACCATTGATAAATGTAGCGGCTTATGTGGGCCGTAGTCGGTTTTATATTGGCTTGTACCTGGCAACGACGACCAAACTATGTCGCTCCTTCATGGCAGCTAGCTGGTTAGACAGCATAGCTTACTTGTGGTTGCGACCTGGCAGCGACATGGCGGAGATCACTTGCTGCTATATAGACGCAATGAAGAAACCATCAAGAAACCATGAAGTTGCACTACCTTACCTGATTTGTGAATGATTGCGATATGAAAAAAAAGTATGCATCGAAAAAAAAGAAAAAAGTAGTAATAAAAAGCATTCGAATTTATACCACACAGCCTTAATTACAAAAGACTCTTGCGATACATACTGCCGGGTAGGCGGTATGAGTCGCTTGACTCGCAAGTTAGTTATAATTACCGCCAGCCAGCAGCGGGTAGATGTAGCGAACCCAGTGTTACTCTGCTTGCGAGCGTGGCCGCTCATCTACCGGCATAGCGAGGTACTAAATAGGTGGCAACACAATGTACGGACCAGGTTGATGGCAGGCTACTTCAGGACATGGCAGTGCCAGGTTGGCCGACATAAAAGCCATATGGCATCGCGAGGTGGCGGCCAGGTAGTCGCCAGTTAACGTTAAGACCCGGCAGTGCCAGGTTGGCCCGCATGAAAGCCATATGGCATTGCGAGGTGGCGGCCAGGTCAGTGCTAGGTAGCCAGTGTACATTGCATAGATAGTCGAAAGCTACATGAACTAGCCTTGTAGCATAAAAGCCATGTGGTATCGCGAGGTGGCGGCTAGGTAGTGGCCAGTTAATGTTAAGACAAGGCAGCGCCAGTTCGGCCCACATATAAGCCATATGGCATCGCGAGGTGGCGGCCAGGTAGTTGCCAGGTAACGTTAAGACATGACAGTCCCAGGTTGGCCCACATGAAAGTCATATGGCATCGCGAGGTGGCGGCCAGGTGGTTGCCAGTTAACGTTAAGACATGACAGTCCCAAGTTGGCTGACATGAAAGTCATATGGCATCGCGAGGTGGCGGCCAGGTAGTTGCCAATTACCGTTAAGACACGGCAGTGCCAGCTTAGCCCACATGAAAGCCATATGGCATCGCGAGGTGGCGGCCAGGTCAATGCTTGGTAGTGACGGGACATGGCAGTACAAGCTGGGCTCACATAAAATCAATGTCCTGGGGCAAGGTGGCGGCCAGGTCAATGCTAGGTAGCCAGTGTACATTGGATAGATAGTCAAAAGCTACATGATTCAGCCTTGTAGCTGCTAGGATGGCGCAACATTGGTAGCCCAGCTGAATTAGCCATACTATCGCCATATGAAAAGGCCATGTTGAAACCATATAGCCGCCGCATGGTTATCGAACATCGACCTGCTATGTGGCGGGCTGACGGCATTGCCGTGCTAATGCCACATGGCATTAATGTGGCTGGTGTGCTGGCCATGTAAATTGTTACCCGGGTAATAGCCAATGTGAGAAGAATATGTAATCGAGAGTCAGAAATCAACTACTGGATTTTATAAACAATTTGGTCAGTTTTCGAAGAACATGCGATCCGCGGATTATTTGGATCTTAAAACTACAAATAAAAACTACTACTAATATTGGGGTTCGCGCGCGAAGCGCGCAGGGGGGCAGTGCCCCCTTAGTATAGAGTCATTAGGGGTAACTGTGCGCACTTTGCTCTTTGGAGGGTTGTAAATCTCAAACAATAAGGGTTAGAAAAAACAACCCATACTTGTTAGATAAAGCATTCATTCGACTATTCAATAGATAATGCAGTTTTACAAAAAAACGTCACACTTAAGAAAAAAATAATAATAATTGAGAAAACTCAGAATGCGCACACTTGACCCGCATTGCGGGTAACTGTGCGCACCCCTGTGGGGTAAGTATACGCACCTTGGAAATATCAGTGCATTCTTCACAATTATGAATGTGAATGCTCTGAACAATAAAATTTGAGTAAAATGAGCAAATTATGTGACCAAAACTTGTAAATCTCCATAAATGTCCTTCTACATGAAGGTCACTGACGGAGCGTTTTCGGGAGCCCGAGTTTGACTGTTGCGAACACCATTTACCCCAAACCCTACCATTGGCTGGTCGAAATTGTTATTAGAACATCCATTTCTTGTAGTGAGAACGTTTTGTTCATCTTGAGGCATAATCTGCTCTACGGCCAATGATAAAGCCTGCGCACACTTACCCGCGCACACTTACCCCAGCGAGACAAATTCTATATAGATGCTCAAAACTTCACCAGCACCGAATATAACTTCAAAATTTTTGCTGAGCCTCAAGCTTAAATGAATTCCTGATATGGAAAAAATTAATTTATTTCAGATTTAATCCGGGTTTAGGCGTCACACTATTTGCCGTGAGCGAAAAAACTATTCTGGGATCGCCTGTTTTCGTTTTTTTAACAAAAAATATAAATGCAGCGCAGCGCATCACTTTTATTTGTCCAAACTAATTCTCCATTCAGGCCCGTCTGATTTGCTGTAGCATACCGTTAACCCCTTTCATTCCGTTCGGAGATAAGCCAGGTGCGCACACTTACCCACTGCGCACAGTTACCCCTAATGACTCTATATATATTGGACCGATTTGAGGTCACGACGATTTTTTCGTACACTCTCGGCGTGCCCCAAGAACTTGAGAATATAGTCAGACTAGATAAATGGTGAAATTAGGGGTCTCTAGACCGATGTTAAGGGGTGCATCAACGGTCTTTTCGAAATCCCATCTAAATAACACAGGAAAATTTTCGGCCAAGTGGTTGCATTGTACCTCATCGTACGGTACATCACCCACGGGGTGGATCGCCCGCAATCTGAGTTCATCAAGGTTGGATCTAATTGCGAAAAATCGAAACTTTACCCCCCGGTCATATGGGGTAAAACGGCGGAGGAAATAAAATCGGAAAATTATGTTTCCAATGCAAAAAATCTCGGAAAATTATGAAAAAATTCTGAAAAATTCTAAAAAATAGGAAATAACGTAATAGCACCCCTGAAAACTTCCATCTATCAGACAACCCCTAAAAGTTAGATTGTATGATTTTTGAAAGCGATAAAGGATTATTAGTGATATTTTCCTTCACTAAAAAATCATAAAATAATGTCGTACATGCGAAATGTTGTTCCGAAATTATTGGGCTATGAGTGGCGGGAGAAATAAAAGTAATACACTGAATGCACGATAATAATAAGTATATTTCAAGTCCAGTTTCAGTTTTTTACATGATTTTGGATATTAGGGGTGGGATATTTTTGTCGGTGTTGCTTGATAATTTGGAGAGCATGTTGTTTTTGTTCTTCATCCTTTGTAAATGAATCATTAAATTCTTGCATGAGAGCAACCCCTCTCTCAGCCGCATAATTCACGACTTTCACGTCTTTTAGTACTTGTCGGCCGTACTGAAAATTTATATCGGACTCCCATTCTGAAGGATCTTTCTCGAGAAAATCCATTGATATTCGAAACAAATCAAAGATAAATCGTGATTTCTGTGTCACAAAATGCCTCAAATCCTTCGTCAATAGTTCCTCGTACTCTGTTTCTCTCACTGTAATTCTATGCAAATCTCGCCCAGTGCTTTTGTTGTGTTGCATAGCTTCCACCATTTTAATTTTCACTTCTTTGGAAACGTTATTCAGTTTACTCCAAGATTTGATTCAATATTTGAAATCGGACACGAGAATTGCCAAAGCTGCTCTTTCCAAGCTTACTGGGTATCTCTGGTATTTAACAGCAAAAACTGCCGCATTCGGTTTTTTTGATAAGAACGTTTCCAAAGAAGTGAAAATTAAAATGGTGGAAGCTATGCAACACAACAAAAGCACTGGGCGAGATTTGCATAGAATTACAGTGAGAGAAACAGAGTACGAGGAACTATTGACGAAGGATTTGAGGCATTTTGTGACACAGAAATCACGATTTATCTTTGATTTGTTTGGAATATCAATGGATTTTCTCGAGAAAGATCCTTCAGAATGGGAGTCCGATATAAATTTTCAGTACGGCCGACAAGTACTAAAAGACGTGAAAGTCGTGAATGATGCGGCTGAGAGAGGGGTTGCTCTCATGCAAGAATTTAATGATTCATTTACAAAAGATGAAGAACAAAAACAACATGCTCTCCAAATTATCAAGCAACACCGACAAAAATATCCCACCCCTAATATCCAAAATCATGTAAAAAACTGAAACTGGACTTGAAATATACTTATTATTATCGTGCATTCAGTGTATTACTTTGATTTCTCCCTCCACTCATAGCCCAATAATTTCGGAACAACATTTCGCATGTACGACATTATTTTATGATTTTTTAGTGAAGGAAAATATCACTAATAATCCGTTATCGCTTTCAAAAATCATACAATCTAACTTTTAGGGGTTGACTGATAGATGGAAGTTTTCAGGGGTGCTATTACGTTATTTCCTATTTTTTAGAATTTTTCAGAATTTTTTCATAATTTTCCGAGATTTTTTGCATTGGAAACATAATTTTCCGATTTTATTTCCTCCGCCGTTTTACCCCATATGACCGGCGGGTAAAGTTTCGATTTTTCCCAATTAGATCCAACCTTGATGAACTCAGATTGCGGGCGATCCACCCCGTGGGTGATGTACCGTACGATGAGGTACAATGCAACCACTTGGCCGAAAATTTTATACGTCACGCACGATTTTTGGAAATTTTATCAGATTTTTCCCATGCGATTTTTTTTCATCCGATCTGAATCCAAAAATATGAGAAAAAATATAATCGCTTCGGAAAAATCAGCAAAAATTCCCACAAATCGTGCGTGACGTATAAAATCGTTCAAGCAATAGTTCATAGTGGACTGGCATCTGCTGCTATTCTTTTTCATAATTTTTTTTCGAAAAAAGCACGAACAAGAATGAAAGCAAACGTTTGCCCACTTTGGCTCAAGGCTGAAAAATTTTGATATCTGGCAAAGGATTTTTGAGAATTTTTCCAGATTTTTAAATTGGGGCTCTTATGTTGGCGTTTTGTGAATTTTTAAAAAAATGGCGACTGTTCGAAAAAATCTGAAAAAAATTCGGAGCGTCTCTCCGATCAGGTACGATAACATAAAAAATCATGGCCCCAATCGGTAGGTGTCAGGGTCAAACATTCACCGAGTTCACGTGGAATTCCCCATATATTAGGGTGGTTCATTTTGAATTTGTATTTTTTTTTGTCTCCCACCTGATGATTCGGTGCCATATTCGGAAAAAAAATTCTCCCTTAATCGCAGAGCATGAAAAAAAATATCCAGAGGTCGCTACCGGCAGCGAGTTTTTTCAAATTAGCATGGTATTTTTTCATTTTTGTTGAATTTTTTTTGTTTTTTAAAAATAAAAAATTTTTTCCGCTCATAAGTCAATCATGAATGTTAGATCGAAAATAATTGTTGTTCTTTTCATTCCTCGGTAGCGACCTCTAAATATTTTTTTTCATGCTCTGCGATTTGATGAGAATTTTTTTTCCGAATTTGGCACCTAGTTTTTAGGTGGGAGGTGAGAAAAACAAATATAACTTTAAAATGAACCTCCCTCATATATATATTGGGGTGGTCCTCATTCGGAGTGTTTTTGAAATTTTCTGCGGACAAGGCGGAAAAAGTTTGTAAATAAATTTTCAAAAAAGTACGCAAAAGTTGAGGTCTGTAGGTCAACTCAAAGTACTGCCCACACGGCAGTGAATTTTCCCATTCAATTCACATAGGAACTCGGGCTCAATGCATTATTTTTATTTTTCTCTGCCTTAACCCTTCGTTGTCACACTTCCGGAGAGTGTCGAATTTCCAATGACGACCGTGAAAAAACTATCCGCCCGACGTGGATAAAAAAAATTATAGAACATGCTTTGAATAGTGTAGAATATGTATCGAAAGTTGTTTTGTTGAAAATCAAAAGACAACAGGACATAGGAACAATTTTGCTGAAAAGTCTATGGGTCAAATTGACCCAGGGTGACAACGGAGGGTTAATAGTGCTTCGAAAAATCTGAAATTTGGCATATGTCTACCCTTTATTCATGGGTATTCTGCAAAAAATTGGGCGATTTTTAACGATAAAAGATTCGAAGTTCCAGAACGTAAAAATAGTGATTTTTCGACTTCGAAACACAAGTTTGACGTTCTGGAACTTCGAAACTTTTGGCGCTGAAAATCGCCCAATTTTTTGTGAAATACCTATGATTATAGAGTAGACGTTTGCCAAATTTCAGATTTTTCGAAGCACTATTAAGGCAGAGAAAGAAAAAATAATGTATTGAGCCAGAGTTCCTATGTAAATTAAATGGGAAAATTCACTGCCCTGTGGGCAGTACTTTGAGTTGACCTACAGACTTCAACTTTTGCGTACTTTTTTTTAAATTTATTTGCAAACTTTTTCCGCCTTGTCCGCAGAAAATTTCATAAACACCCCAAATAAGGACCACCCTGATATATATAGGTAAAGATATTCAGATGAAGAAAAACCAGTATAACACTACTTAAAAATCATTATTCTATTTCTCAGGAAATATTCCCATGTATATTATTAGTAGGGGAGCCCAATGAAGGATTTCGGGATTTACTCGAGCGCGGCAGATTAACATATAGGGGGATACATTGGACCCTGCTGAGTACCTCCACCAAATATTAGCCGTTAATATAGGAACCCGCGGCTAGGGCAGCCGATCAGAATAGTAAAAAAAAATCGATCGTTCGAAATACTCGAGCGCGTCAGATTAAGGTAAGGTAGGTTAATTACATGCTGAAAAGTGTGCAGTTCAATAATCTGACGATTTGAGCGTGACCTAAGGGAGAGGGAAGGTCACAAAATTGTAAAAAAAAAAACGTTACCTTGACATTCTCGAGCGCGGTCAAATTTTTTTTTATTTTGAAGGGAATAATTCAAGAATAACGGAAAACATATAATCTGCCGATTTCCACAAGCCGAAGTAGCACAAATCACCCGAAAAGTGTAGTGCGTGCAGCTGCAGCGAGGCATGTATTTCCCACTCCGCGCCTCTATTTCCCTTTCACTTTTTCTCGATCTCGTACTCTCTCGCACCGTCCCCACACTACTTTCCGTCGCCAGTTTTTTGCTCTCTTACAATTGAAATAAATAGATTTTCTTATTTTCATGCTATTCTCCATGCATTTTAGTCGTCCCATTTAATAATTAGAAAAAAAAAATCGATTTTTTTTTTTTTAATTCGTCAGACTAAGAAAATCCCTCCAAATAATCGTCAGATTATTGAACTGCACACTTTTCAGCATGTAATTAACCCACCTTACCTTAATCTGACGCGCTCGAGTATTTCAAAATGGCGATTTTTTTTTGCATTTCCAAAAAGCCGCCATGAGCCTGCGTCATGTCCGAATCGTCAGTCTTTTGAATGGGAGCTTCTTTCGGGTTCACTTAACATCCCCTCTGAAAATCTGACGCGCTCGAGTAAGTCTTTTTTTTCCCAATTTTCAACCCTTCCGTACAGCCACCCCCACCATGCAAACCGGCAGATTAACATATTTCCGATATCAGAGATACGTGGCGCGTATACACTATCAATATCTGACGCGATCGAGTATTTCCATGTCACTGTTTTTTTTTACATTTTTGAGAACCTGTAGACGCTCCCCCCACCGCTGAAAAGGTGTACATTATATAACCTTTTTTTCTTTCTACCATCTAATCTTCCGAATCCAATAGGTCTCCACGACGCTCGAGTAAATCCCCACTTAGCACGCTGGGCTCCCCTACTATATGGAACGCAAGCTCTGGTTAAAATGAATAATATTGAATTAAATAAAATCAAATACGTATTATCTGAGCACATAGTACAATATATATGAGCAAGTGCACCAATTCTGGACGTCGGATCCGGCCTCACCCTCTCAGATATTTTTGAAATTTTGTATGCTGATAGTCCTCATCGAAAAACGACTACACAATTTCTTTCAGATTTTTATCCCTTTTATTTCAGAAGTTATTATATGGGGTATTTCATACAGTTTTATACTTCTCGTCTTAATCATTTTTTTTTTTAGTTGTTTCGCCACTGTAGCACTTTTTTGAAAGACTGGGTTTTTTGTTTAAAAAAGTATCAGCTTGCCAAAAAAAATATTTTTTTTTCATTCACGCTTGTAAAAATCTCTTAAAGTTCAGTTTGAAATAAAAAAAGCTGTTTTTTTGCCGTTGCCCAAATTTTGAAAAAAATTTCAATACTTTCTTAGAAAAGCTGAGAAATATTTCACATCGACCACGTAATTTTCAGAGTGGGATCTCGATAAATACACGAGAAATGAATTAATGAATGAAAATTGGAGAAAATTTTCGATTGATTTCCAGATTTATTCCATATATTTATTCCAATTTTTGTCCATTAATTTATTTCTCGTGTATTCATCGAGATCCCACTCTGAAAATTACGTGGTCCATGTGAAATTTTCTCAGCTTTTCTGAGAAAGTATTGAAAATTTTTTCAAAATTTGGGCAACGGCAAAAAAACAGCTTTTTCGATTTTAAACTGAATTTTAAGAGCTTTTTACGAGCGTCAATGAAAAAAAAATATTTTTTTCGGCAAGCTGATACTTTTTCAAACAAAAAACCCAGTCTTTCAAAAAAGTGCTACAGTGGCGAAACAACTAAAAAAAAAAATGATTAAGACAAGAAGTATAAAACTGTATGAAATACCCCATATAATAACTTCTGAAATAGAAGGGATAAAAATCTGAAAAAAATTGAGTAGTTGTTTTTCGATGAGGACTTTCAGCATACGAAATTTTAAAAAGATCTGAGAGGGTGAGGCCGGATCCGACGTCCAGAATTGGTGGACTTGCTCATATATTGTAACGTGGCAAACGATATAATCAATAAATGATAACTATTGCGGTGTGAGTATACAGCGTGAATTATTATCTTTTAAGACAGGTCAGCTTAACGGGATATGATAGGCAGAGGTCGATAAAGTAGAGGGGTGTTTTTACCAATGTTTTTTGTTTCACTCGGCATTTCGCGACGAAGGCACAGAATGGATTTTCGCAGAGGCATTCGAAATATTATATGGTGAAGTATTGCCGTAGACGAATAAACGTATTGAAATCTGAAAATAGTTTGTTTTCGTAAATTATGATCTGTAAACTAGGGTAAAACAATGGCCGCTCGGGGCTCGACTCTCATATGCGCACCTTCTTATTCAAGTTCGCGCGGTATCCAGCACTGAAATGTATAGCTGCGTCAATTCTACGACCTCGCACGAACCGAATGATCCGTTTATTTATGAATATTACTTGAAAATGGGATCGTGAGTTGCAATGCTGCATTTCGTCGACTTCGACCGGGTCAAAGCGGTTCTTGACAGTTACGTACATATATACATGTATCCCTCGCCAGTTAGCGCAATCGCCCAGGGCCGACATCGCTCGGGGTATCACCAGCGGGGTCTTCAGGACTGCAGCGATGTGAATGTACCCATTGTCAGCTGTTAGTGATGGAGTCATGTGGGATACCGGGGATACCCAATTATTTCGAAATGGTTATGGAATATCGTTCGTGTAGCAAAAAACCACAGAAGACTGATCAGGGCAGAACGTTTCATCGGTAAGTACATGAATGAAATACCTTTGTGGTACAGATTACGTTATTCACATTCTGAAGAATGTGTTAGGTTTTATTAGTTTGAGATAAATTATTTGCAGATGGATGTGGATGTGAATAGTCTACACATTGCGAGTATTCGTAAAAACGAATACAACTTGAACCCTCTGACAACTATGAGGTTGTGCTCCGACCATTTTCAACAAGGATTCTTACCAAGACCGGCACTGGTCGGTGATGAGTCAAAGGCAGCGTTCCAACCCTCTGCGGAACATGCAACTCAGCGTGCGCCTACTGTTCAGGCATTAGGAGATGCGATGACCTTCGTGCATTTCACAAGTAGTTTGAACTCCGAATTTATGAACAAAATAATCTGCGTTACGGCAGCCAGGTTATACTTTCTGAACCATGTGCTTTATCTGACCTGCGATGTTCAACGGTACTAATGAAATGAACATGTATTTATAAGATTTTCAGATGTATTTATAATGTTTTCAGATTCATCCCAGGCATTACCTTCGGCAAAGTATTTTTGAGTCAACACTGAATGTGAAGACGTTTAGTCCAGGAGCTGTATAAACCTAGAAGAACACTGGTGTTGCAAAAATTTCGAAACAACGAGGCACCCGCCAACATCAAACACGATGGCACACGAGAGTTACAAGCGGAGTTCACTTGAAAACAAAGTTCACTTATAATATTTACCACTGCATCATCGAGGTTGAAATTTTTCAAAATGGCAATTTTTCAGCAATTTCCAAGTTCTTATATCAAAGTGCTCCTCCGGCTACCTCTAGATTCTTATACAATAGTTCAAAATAAATAATGAACAATTTTAAATTTTCAAAACATTTATTCGAATTTTTTCATAAAAAATAACTGAAATATCATATATATATTCTTTTAAATAAAATGATAATCACATTGAAGTAAATCGTAGTTTCCTCAATACGGTAATAGTATCTCATCATAAATTCACTCGAAGAAATGATTGGAAATAAATCATAATTGACCCTAATTGTATTCGATGAAGGCACACTTACTACGGCTGTTATTGACACCATGAGTGAACGTCAATTATCAGCTACTCATGTAACAACGAGTATTCCCAGGAGACGCCACGAGGAGGCTAATTGACAATTGTCTCCCATGAGGTTTCCATCATGTCGGTCGGCCGCAAAGGCCGAGATTGCGATGTATCCGATCGGCCACAAAGGCCACGAGTGACATGTATTAGATCGGCCGCAAAGGCCGCGAGTGAGATGTATCCGATCGGCCGCAAAGGCCGCGAGTGAGATGTATCCGATCGGCCGCAAAGGCCGCGAGTGAGATGTATCCGATCGGCCGCAAAGGCCGTGAGTGAGATGTATCCGATCGGACGCAAAGGCCGCGAGTGAGATGTATCCGATCAGCCGCAAAGGCCGTGAGTGAGATATATCCGATCGGCCGCACAGGCCGCAAGTGAGATGTATTAGATCGGCCGCAAAGTCCGCGAGTGATATGTATTAGATCGGTTGTAAAGGCCGCGAACAATCGTCTGTGACGTATTCCATTTTCAAAGGCTGAGAAGCAATCCTTGTTCCATCGACCTCTCTTGGCTCGCTTCACTGACATTCCTCCTCTGCGCTTGTTGAATAATTATTAAAAACTGCAAACTGTTGAAAAATTATCCAAGTGGTCAGCCCAGTCATCTCGGTAAGGAGTGTAACGTGGCGAAAATCAGACCTAATTAATTATAGTAATACTATTAATATTAAATATATAATTTGAATATTAGTCACGTAGGATGGGATTCCCGTGCGCGCCATCGCTGAGCGGCGGCGCGCACCCGAATCTCGGCCCAGCGCCCGCGAAAACCTTTCTCGCTAACAAAGTAACCATCAGTCCGATATAAGTACCCGGCCCGCGGACGGCCCAGACAGACTCTACTTCTTAGAGATCTCGTCCCTTGTTTTTTTTGATGAATGTAGGCATGGGTAGTTTGTTTCGACTTCTGCTCCTGTCCTGTCTTCGTCTTTGCTTTTCGTATAACGGAGCTACCTCGTCTGCTTCGGCATTCCTTTCTGTCTTCTCGTTATACAAAAAGCCAGCTAATAATTCAGATCACTTTGCTTTCTTTTATTTAACGTAGAATCCTTCATTAGGGATGGGCGATGTTAGAAATAAAAATCGATTTTCAAATAATCGATGTCGAAAAAAAAAAAAAAATCATCGATGCTTAAAATCGATGGTCGAAAAAAAAAATCGATTAATCGATTAATTAATTTTTTTGCTTTTTTTTTTTTCATAACAATTAATTATAGTTGGTACATCATATTTGGTTCATTTTGGTGAACAATTCCAATTCCAAATAGTCGATCGGTATCTGAAAATGCAGTAAACAACATTTTCATCCCCAGTGAAATCATATTATCGTGCAGCTGCTTGCGAATATCTTATACATGCTTAGCGAATCAATAAGCAACTATAAATAACAATTACTGTGGTGTAATAAATTTGGTAGATTGAATTTTGAGGACTTCCTTCTCAGTTGAAAGTTTGTAGGACTAGGAGTATGGTAAGGAAGGTAGTTTCACAGAACACAACTTGCAAGAACAAAATCTCATCAAACATTAAATATTCCCTGAGTTAAATAGCAAATGAAAGGAACAAAATGTAACAATTTAAATTATTATGTCAATGAACTAGGATATTGAATGGATTATTGGGTTATAATAGTAGTTACTTAAGTAATTATAACAATTCACAACACATTAAATATCAGATGAACATGAAAACAGCAATTCTTTAGTGTAAGGAAATATGGACAAGGGTTTGAGTTAAAATTAGGCCTTATTAGAGAGAAGCTAATGGAAGATGGAACTACGGTAATCCCCATTCTTCGAGCGTGAGGGAACTGAGAAAACATAATTTGTTTAAACGCTCACCCGTAAGTCTGTTGCGGTTCTCAGATTTTATGAGACCAGCATGGGAGAATAGTCGCTCCGAAGGGACCGATGTTCCCACAATACTTATGGACTGTATTGCTATATTGTATAGCGATGGAAAAGCATGTTGTAGCGTCTTCCAATGTTTGAATGGATTTTCAGTCCGGGGAATCACAGGATTACCCAGATATTGTTTAATCTCTGAAGTTGAATCTTCAGGCAAAAGATCAAGGTTAATATTCTCTGCTACTATTTGGTCGTGAAACCCCCAAATACTTTTCATGACATCTGGCTTGCTCCTTATTATTCTGTCAGGTAGGATCTTTTGAGCAGTTGCTCCCTGCACAAGATTATTTATCCGTTGCATCCCTTTCGATACTACCATGCTATTTCGAAAGTGGATCTTCTTGAATCTTGGGTCAAGTAACGTTGATTTTGACAGTATCGAATAAAATTCAACGTCTTTGAAGCGATTCTGAATGGCTGTTTCAAGTTTTCTTTTGAACTCGAACCCAAGAGGAGTCTGTGGCTCATACGCATGGATTGCAGTTTCCATGCAATGAATAATCGGGATAATCACACTGCACGTTGGATACGAATCCCCACTAATCTCAGTTATTACACTTTCAATAGGTTTCATGATTGAGACCAGGTCTTTAAGTGTGTTAATTTCTTCCCGTATTAACATGTCTGGCGCCGTGGGACATTTCGATGTTACCGGATACATGTATTCCTCAAGGAGCAGAAACCTGTCCAGCATGTATAAAGTGGAATTCCACCGAGTCGCTACATCCTGGATAAGTTTTAATACCGTTCCTTCAGTCATGCCGTCTCGTATTTGGAGCCACTTCAACTCGTCTGAAGCTACGACGCTTCTTCTTACTAATGTGACAATGTTTTTTACCTTGGTGATTGTTGCGTTTGCTGCGGATAAATCACGAAGTGCATCTGGCACAAGATGCGATAAAGTATGGGCGACACACGGAAGATGTTTATCCTTACCCATTGTGTCACATATAGCTTTCTTAATATTTGCTGCACTGTCAGAAATCACAGCAGAGATTTTCGAGCGATCTAAATCGAAATCTTCAATTACAGAGTTCAAACTCTCTGCAAGATACTGTGCTGTATGGTTTTCGTGCAGTGGGAAAACTCCCAGGACTCCGCTTTTCATCACAAAATCTTTAGATACATAGTGTATAGAAACTCCTAGATAACTCTGGTTGCTGATGTCAGTCCAGTTATCACAAGTCAATGCATATGACATAGCTGTGTTAAGGTTGGCCACATATCTCCTTTTCAACATTTCGTAACGGTCACCCAGCAACTTGGTTATGGTTTTACGGCTTAGCACAGTGTAAAGCGGCGTCACTGTTTTCATTAAATATTTGAAACCCGACCTTTCCACAGTTGATATCGGCATTTCATCAACACCGATCATATATAGAATTGCATTTGTGATCTTATCAAATGTTTCGCCACCACCTAAAATAAGAGTGAAAGAATATGAAAGAAGACGTTAATGACTGAAATGTTCAAATTTTTATCATTTTAATTAACTAAGTGATTATTTTACTGACCCATGAAAGAGGTTACACGATTGAAAGCTTTATCGATTCGGCTCAACTTTCCCTGTAAGCAGATGAAATTCATTTGTTAAATAGGATACACAATTACACAGATATCAGTTCTGTTTTCACATTGTCTAAGAGTTTTCAATTTTTTTCAACTATTATTGGAGGTTTGTTGTTCGAATTTTTGCATTTTTGTATATTATATTTGTTAACCTTTTCTTCAAATTTTCGTCGTTTCATTGTCACAGGGTCATCCATAGATTCGCTGTCGACGCTGTCAGATTCGCTTGCATCTGCATGTCTTTTTTGGTTTGTAGATACAGAGAAAAGTAATTGATGTTTTCTCATCAGATGTTGCATCAAATTAGATGTATTACGGCAATGTTTAAATTCTTTGTGACAAATAGTACACTGCGCTATTGTATCAGTGTTTTTCGTGAAATATTTCCAGACCTCACTTGGTTGCCTGGATCTGGGAAATTTTTTTTTTTTTTATCGATCGAAAAATTACATAGAAAATGATGAGTGTATAACTCTATACGTACTGTGTTTTACTGAGCGGATGTGTTACCATGTCCTATGGCATTGAATCTGCGAATAAGAAATCTTATTATGATGTTTCACTGAGTTAGCAATCCATTAGTATATCGTGTCTTTTTTTAAATTTGGTACTACTTTGCCCTATATTCAACCTGATTGCCAGTCAGAAGTTTTGTACCTGCCGTGCTAGTCGAAGGTCTTGAGCCTGCAGCGCTAGTCGAAGGTCTTGAGCCTGCTGCGTTAGTCGATGATTTTGAGACTGCTGCGCTAGTCGAAGGTCTTGAGCCTGTTGCATTAGTCGATGATTTTGAGACTGCTGCGCTAGTCGATGGTTTTGAAACTGCTGCTCTCAATATGCCTTGACTATGCTGAGAACTTGTACTTGGTCGCTCTGTGCCATTTAAGTTTTCGGTGTTGCATGTCTGTCGAGAGGGTATTTCGACTGGTGTAGATATACTAGGCGCAGAATATAAATTGTCACTGACAATGAAACATTTGACGGGTAATAAATTTACAGAGGTAATATAATTAATATACTCACTAATCAATGTCGTTGATCGAGCCATATAAAACTTTGCCAGTCTCATCGTCGTTACCTAAAATTATAATATTTGACTAATATTTTATAAGCGGATACCACATATTACATATTACATAATACATATGCTATAACGGAATCGTCGTCGTTTATACAAAAATAAATAGTGTGGCTACGGGCATCTTAAACGGAAGCAATATTGCAATGTGCAAGGGGTTAGGTTTCACCGGTTTCACTAATTGCATTATATGATTGAATAGTTAAATACGAACATATAGCTGTCGCTTGAACAATATCATACCTTCAGAAACCTCCATAGCGTTAACTAATTGAATGCAAAAAGTAAAAACTTCGGACACAAAGTACAAACCACTCACGCTGACGCTGATACGACACTGGATATTTGAAAATAATGTGAATTGTGAATAATCCGAGTTCCGACTTCCGACTTCCGGAAAACATGAAATAGGTACTTCCCACCAAGAATAAGAAAAAAATGGCTACCAAACATCGATGTTACGGTAAAATAATCGAACATCGATTATTTGAGCCATCAAAAAATCGACTGAAAATAATCGATTTTGCAAGAAAAATAATCGATGTTTTGAATAATCGATGCGAATCGCCCATCCCTATCCTTTATTCATTCGCTTCAAATAAATATAGCGCCGTCCTCATTTTCTGAGTGTGAATATTAAAATTAGAGTATAATTTCGGCACCTCCCCTTCGCTTCCTATAATACATCCTATGATATATATATATATATATACAGGGTGTCCCAGAATTCGTGCCGAGGAATTTCCAGGGTAAATCTTGATCAAAAACGGGATCGAAATTTCTTCAGTCGTATTTTCCGGAATTGCTTAGATGTCTCGTTATAATTATTTTAAGTTCAGCCAATGACGCCCGACTTATGAACGGGCGCTTGTCGGTGTGCCTGCCGCTCGCTTGTGTGCGCGTCTCCCACCTTTCACTCGACACTATGCTTTTTCCGCGGAAGATTCGGTCCGCTCAGTACGATCTGGTATAACTCTATTAAAATAAATGACGTAATTATTTCAAACTACCACCTTCGGAATATACCGCGTCACAAATATAAACCTCATTAACGGTTAATTCAAGATTAGTTTCATTTCCATAGGTTTAAAAAATCAACTGGATTGAATTTGATTTCCGACCTGTAAATTGAGGATATCAAAACCTATCTCCGTCCTAACTTTTGTGTTTGTGAAAATTCGATGCGATTGTGTTAATTCAACCATTACGCGAAAAAATAACCATTGCAGATTCTGCGATATACAAATGTTGGTTGTCGACCAATGATGCATTTAATCAATTCTCTCGTTCGGTTCGAAAAAAAAATATCTCACCTCAATACAGAGAAGCGTATCAATAAATAAGCGTTTAAAATTGTCATGAAATACTTTTTATTCAAATAAACCACGTATATCAAAATTCATAATCTGTGTTGGAATTGTCTCCCGTTCACTTCAATACATGCTTCGGCACGGTTGATGATATCGACGCCCCGTACGAAAAGTAGCACCGTTCAGCCGCTGACGAAAACTAGCACCGTACGACGCTTCCAGCGAAGTGTAGCACGGTTCGTAATCTCTTAACGAAGAGAAACACCAATCGCCGAGCGCTGGCGAAGACTAGCATCACTCGCCGATCGCTGACGAAGAGTAGCACCACTCGCTGTGCGCTGGCGAAGCCTAACACCACTCGCCGACCGCTTGACGAAAAGTAGCACTACTCGGTGAGCGCTGGCGACGCATAGCACTACCCGCCGAGCGCTAGCGAAAAGCAGCACGCCTCGTAGAGCGCTAACAAACAGTAACACAACTGACAAGCCGTTAACGTAGAGTAACACTAAAATCGATATGTTGAAAAAGATTATATTATTATTTTATTTTGATGTGGCATAAATTATTAAAGAAAAAATGTAAAAAGTACTAGCTAAAAACTTTCTTTATTTTTACCTAATAAGAAATTGTAATACGAAAAATGAAAAAAAAAAATGAATTGGTCGTTTCTTTTATTATAATAAACGTAGGGTAAGGTTGCCAAAATCGTACCACTTTTCACATTTCAGCCTTCAACTTCTAGGAATATTCATGCAAATACTTTAAAATTGGAACAGAGAGTCTCTGATATGTTTTCTTCATAAATCTTTCGTTGATTTGAGATCAGAATAGAATTTTCATGAAATACAATAAATTTTGTAAAAGATTGAAAATGGTACGATTTGAGCAACCGGGTTCCCAAATCGTACCACAGGGGTTCCCTAATCGTACCTGGGGTACCCAAGTCGTGCTAGCTGCACGAATGTGAATTGAATAATTAATTGAATGATAAATAATAAATAATATTAATAAATAATGATAATAATAATAATAATAATAATGATAATCATAATAAATGATTAATTTAATAATCCCAAGAATATTGACAACACAGTTCCTGAAACGTACTGGTACGATCTAGGCCCTATAGATTCTAAGGCAACTGACAGCTGGTACGATATCGGCAACTCATCATTTTTATTTTCAATTGCATAAAGACATAGCTTTAGAGGTGAGATTCAGAGATTGGTAGGTTAAGTATATCGAAAATTGAGGTTACTCTACAAGAGACTCAGGCAAATTTTGATTTCGATTAGATTTCTAGCTAAAAACCGTTGTGGAAATGTGACTAAAACTTAGATGCTGCGGTATGCAGTTCTTCTTTCGTTGATATTTCCTTTCTTACTTCTTCTTTCACATCCAATTTCATTCCACACGCGTATTATGATACATGCTTCGAAAAACCACGGCTAGATAGCATGAAAACTACGGATTGTGGAAGATACGACGGTGGTACGGTTTGGGCGGCGGTACGATATCGGCAACCTTACCCTACTGCTTTTCAATTCAACGTTTCCAGAGTCACGTTACTCTTCGTTAGCGCTCTACGAGGCGTGCTGCTTTTCGTCAAGCGGTCGGTGAGTAGTGCTACTTTTCGTCAGGGCTCAGCGAGTTATGCTACTTTTCGTCAAGCGATGAGCGAGTGGTGTTAGGCTTCGCCAGCGCTCAGCGAGTGGTGCTACTTTTCGCTTGGCGTTACGAACGGTGATACTTTTCGTTAGCCGTTTTCAAGCGTGCTACTATTCGGCTAGCCTCGTGAATGGTGCTACTTTTCGTACGGGGCGTCGATATTTCTCTGAACGCGGCGAAGTAGCGCACCGTCGATATTTGCAATTGCAGCTTGCAGTCTTGCTATTACTTCCTCCGGCGTCTGTGGCTCCGTGGCGTAAACCACGTCCTTCACGTGGCCCCACAGGAAGAAGTCCAGAGGGGTCAAATCCGGCGACCTGTTGCCAAACGTATTTCGTTATTCGACAAGATACAAACTGGTTATAATGAATATTTGTTTTATGGGGCCGGATCGAAAGATCAAAACACCCGAAAGGCCAGAACGCCAAAACTTTATCATCAAGCCGTCGCGCGTCGTTGAGACGACACGTTGAAAACACGTTCGGTCTTTCGAAATTATAGACTTTCGGAATTTTGGACTTTCGGAAAATCGGACTATCGGAGCCTTGAGCTATCTACATTTTGACCATTCGAAATTTTGATTTTCCAAACCTCAGGCTGGCGTCCCATGGTCCGAAAAATATCCGGACGGAACGCTCGGTAGCCAATGGCCAACGATTTTCTGTTGGTTCCGTCATTCTTGATTGGCTACCGAGCGTTCTGTCCGGATATATTCCGGACCATGGGACGCCAGCCTTAGTCATTCTGAAAATTTCGAGTTCGTTCATAATAAATTTTGAAGTTTGACCGTGTGATCTATTACCTGGCTGGCCACCTCACCGGACCACGGTAGCCAATCGAGCGTTCCGGGAAAATTTGATTGAGATATTGGGTCACTGTTCTATGGTTGTGTGCAGGGGCTCCGTCTTGCTGATACCACATTCTTTGCCTTATCTCCAGCGGCACATCTTCCAAAAGTGGTGGCAACATGTCTTCCAGAAATACTCAGTAATTTTCTCCCTTCATGATAAAAGTTGTATAAATCTAACCGTTCGGCGAAAATAATTATTTTCATCGGTTAAACGTGAGATTTGATTTAAAATAATAGAATCTGTTGCATTAATCTCTGTACCTACTCTCAAATAATCTTGGAACAGACACGGGCCAATTATTTGTTCCCCGCGGATACCTCCCCAGATGTTGACCTTCCACCGGTTCTGATACCCGCGATCTCTGGTGAGGAATGGATTATCTTCGGCATAATATCGAGAATTATGCTGATTGAACATCCCTTCCCTCGTGAATAACGCCTCGTCCGTCCAGAGGATATTTTTTAAGAACGTCTCTTCAGCTTCGTTTTCTCTTAAGAGCCACTGACAAAACTCGACTCTCCTCGGATAATCTCCTTCGTTCAATTTTTGCACCAACGTATTGTAACAAATGAGTTTGCAAGAAAATCAGGGGGCTGTGAATCCTCGAGAACAATAAAGTAAGCCAATGAAGAAATTAAATGATTCAGATAAAAATGAAATTGTATTCAATAAAATTGTATACATAGATCTTGTCTAGTGGAAGGCTAGAGCAAGACTGATTTGTTTTAGACAATAATACTTATTGATCTAGAAACCTAGCTCGTATGTTTTAAGAGATGTCTCATTTATCTCATAACTACTAGATATCCTGATGAAATACATATTTGTGTCTTAATAACTATAGGGCGTTTCACCCGGCGTAACACTGCTCCCCCCTTAAAAGAATGAGTCGTCCCGACTCTTAAAGTTATTAAAACATTGATAGGGGGAAGTATTTCATATTCTACTCTCGTAGGGAAAGTTGAGCTGTGGCTCGGAAATTAATATGAATTTGATTTTTCCCTAGCACTATCCGGTCTAACCTTTGGTCCTCTGGGTAAACCACAGAAAGCCACAGAGAGATAGTTGAGTTGACTTAAATATCACAACATGGTGCACGATTGGTGCGTATAAAAATCTTCGAAGACAGGAACCAGGAACCAGGAACAAATCGGGAATCAGGATCCAGGAACAAATCGGGAATCAGGATCCAGGAACAAATCGGGAATCAGGATCCAGGAACAGGGATGAGGAATGAGGAATCAGGGTCCGAGGATATGGGATCAGGAATCAGGGTTGAGGAAACGGGATCGGGAAACAGGCGGAGTCATCTGCGTGCTAACAGGCTGGAAGGGTACGAGGGCAGAGGGATGGGGTCCTAGGACTCAAAGGGACCCAATTCCATCTCCTGCGACAATTCATAAAAGAACCTAGATTGGAGGACAAATATTATTCTCTTGTAACAATGATAGAGTGTAATTATTAATTGAATAATAGTTGGAACGATCTTATCTCATAGGGCGTTCCGTCGATCAGTCCAATTGATTCGGAGTCCTACATTACCGGTCACGGCTTGATGGAGTACCTTTCTCCGAAAATAAGGGCTGAAAAACTCGGATTAGTTTCTTATAAACTAACCTATTGCCATTAACTAGTCCTATTTGCGGAGTTATTCCTGTCATTAAACTTCCCTACATAATTATTACATGCTTGGACCTCCGCTAGTTTTGTGGATTAATAGATCCTGGATTGTCCGTCACTGGTTGGTTCGTCTCATCCGTCTTACGCGGTTCGTCGCGTCGCCAAAATTTTTGTGGAACATCCCGCGCGCGATCAATTAGGGACTCTAACGCATAACACCGATTCATATCGTGTCCTACTTTCCCGCAATATCTACATTTTCTCGGGGGACGATTACTGTTATTGTAAGGGGAAGGACGTCTATCGCTATTAGATTCTCGTGGTTGCTGCCGGAGAGCAGGATTCGTCGTGTCGGCGGTGTTCGGTACGGACTGGCTATTTTCTCTTATACGCCTAATTTGAGGATCTCGCGAAAATTGCTTATTTATCGCGTCAATTTCTAGTCCCTTTATTATTGTTTCTTGCAGGGTAGAGGGTCCTGCCAGGCTGAGGGCATGCTTTAATTCTACGTCTGTTATCGCGTTTATAAATTTATCACAAGCCAAAACCTCCCTCGTTGATTCGTCGCACTGTGGCAACGCTACCCTAGTTAATCTCTTTATGTCCATGCCCAGCGTGGCAAGGCCCTCATCCTTGGCTTGTCTTTTCAAGGTAAGTTGTGTGAGAGAAAGCTTGGCTAAATTTTGGCCTCCGAACCGTAGGCGTAGGGCCGCACTGAGCCTGTCAAAATCCTCCATGTCCGCATCGGCAAGTGAGGTTAGAACTGTCAGAGCCGGGCCTTTAAGACTACTAGCAAGGTGCCCGGCTTTTTCGGTGGAAAACCAAGCGTTTACTTTAGCAATTACGTTAAATTGTCGTTCGTATTCTGTCCATGGGTAAGATCCGTCGTAAGGATAGACTTTTACCTGGCTGGTCGACTTTTTGACAGTCTCGGTACGACCCTCTCTATGCAAATTGATGGTTTTTTGTATCGCGTCCGCGAGTTGTTTTTCGCGCCTGCTCTCGGCGCATGGTATATCGTTGGCAATAGGATGATTTCTAGGTGGAATACGTGGCGAGCTCGGAATCCCTTCTCGCGAGTGGTGATCGCCACGCACCAGGTTATCGTAACAGTTATCTATCGGCTGATCGTCCCGCATCGTTAATTCGATGCGGTCAGTTCGCTCTAGGGTACGGGTGTGCGGCGTGAACGTCGCCGCGCCACCCGTACGTGGTCTACGTAAGATTGGGGAGGATTCTTCCTCCCCATAAACAGGCACAGACCGTATGGCTACTGCAGGGGATGGTCGTTGGAGTACTTCCGGGACAGGGGAGCGTCTGGGAGTCGGAGCAGGAGCGTGAACTTCAGGGACATCGGGACGTCTGAGGAGTCCCTCTCGCAGTAGTGACAGGGTAGCCTCGTGCTCTCGCTGTCAGACTTCTCGTTCCTCCCTCTGGGCCTGACGCTCGGCTTCTCGCTCGGCCCGGTTGGCCTCGCGTTCCTCTCTCTGAGCGTCCAAGTTGGCCTGATGTTGGGCAGTCTGAGCGGCCAGGGTGGCCTGCTGCTGGGCGGCAAAGGCTTGCAGAAAACGGTCCATCAAGTCTTGGGGTTGAGCCGGTAGAACCGGGGGTAGCTGGGTGCCAGCTGATTGGTTCGTAGATTCTTCCAAAGGAGCATTAGCTCGTCGTCGTGAAGTCATTTTTCTCTCAAATTATTTTTCCTCTCAAGTTATTTTTTCTCTCAAGTTATTTCAGCACTACCTTAACTTTATTGATCTCGAAAAGATCGCGCTTCGGACACCAATGTAACAAATGAGTTTGCAAGAAAATCAGGGGGCTGTGAATCCTCGAGAACAATAAAGTAAGCCAATGAAGAAATTAAATGATTCAGATAAAAATGAAATTGTATTCAATAAAATTGTATACATAGATCTTGTCTAGTGGAAGGCTAGAGCAAGACTGATTTGTTTGAGACAATAATACTTATTGATCTAGAAACCTAGCTCGTATGTTTTAAGAGATGTCTCATTTATCTCATAACTATTAGATATCCTGATGAAATACATATTTGTGTCCTAATAACTATAGGGCGTTTCACCCGGCGTAACAGTATAATGAAAGGGTCTTAAATTTTCAGTTTTTAACACCCGCTGTACCGACATACGTCCCAGGTGCAGCTCACGTGCAATCTGACGTATACTACGCGTCGGATCGTCGGTGGTCATGTCCAATATATCCTCTTCATTAGCCACCGTTCTGACATCTCGATCGCGTCCTGCGTTGATCCTTGATAGAGGTGTCATCTGTCCAGTTTCGTGTAAACGTTGACTCAGACGCATGAAGACCTTATCAGACGGATGCCTTCTTCGTGGATATTGTTCAGCATAATGAATCACGCCTAGACTGGATATTTCACCACACTCAATATAACTTTTGTACATATCACAATATTCGGTTATTTCATATGTCATTGCTCTAGGAAAATATACAGGCAGATATGAAATTAAATGAATCTAACCACGAATCCCGATTAACAACTGGATTTCAACGAGTGATAATCTCTTTCAATGAAAACAAAGAAACATCATGTTTAGATATTCATAATCGCAAAGTATTGTCTAATAATTGTACCAATATTGGGGTGGTCGCTAATTTCTAACATATACTTGCCACCCTTTGAATCGATAGATAATGACGCAAAAGAGTGCCTGAATTTTTCACATTCTTAGCTTGATTGGAAAGGGTGCCGTAATCAAATTAACATTGAAAAAATTGAAAAAAAAGGTTTCTCTCAATTTTCAAGTACCTAAAACAGGCAACTATTGTTTACTTCGGCAAAATCATATGATGAAGCCAAAAGAGTTGATGACTCAATGATTTGGTCAGAAAAAAAAAAAAACGGGAAACAAACTTAGAATGACAAAGAAATGAATATTTTCGGCCAAAAAAAGTATTCGATGGTGTTCTTATCGCATAACCACTTTATACAGACTATATTTATAATTTCACATGAAATGCTCATCTATGGTATGAACGTTATAACATATCATGCGTCATCGAAAGGTTTGAAAATAGTCCCTGTGTGACAATCAGGAAACCTTCTTCGATGATCGCTTACACCTTGAATAATAAATTGCATTCATTTTTCATTTTTCCTATGCAATTTGTTGTACTCCTCTACTGCCCGGTTTCACAAAAGAAAGTTATCCCCAGGTTTTATCCCCAATGAAGTTAGGAATCTGAAAAATGCAGATACCGGCTTCGCGTCATTATCTATCGATTCAAGAGGTCGCAAGTACAGTAGAACCTCGTTTATCCGGCCTTCGATCAACCGAGTCTCCGCGTTATCCGAGGCAACGGACTTATCCGAGCACTCCGCATTATTCGAGGTGTATGCTCGGATAATACGGAAAAACTCGAATAAAACGGATAGAGCCGCTATGCCTCTGCTGTACGCGCGAAGTATTTTGCGATCGCTACTATGGTGCTTATACATATGTAAATACTTTTGTGATTAAATTTCCTTCTACCGTTTCAAATACATAAAAAATGATTGAAATTTTCGAATTTTTCACTTCTTTCGTGTTATCCGAGTTTTCGCTCATCCGAGGTACCTCCTCCCCACATTACCTCGGATAAACGAGGTTCTACTGTATGTGTTAGAAATCAATGACCACCCTAATGTACATGTGTTTCATTATTTTCAGGTATTTACCATAATTTGTGTGTCAGCCTTTTCAGGCAGTCAATATATTTGGGGCCATTCATAAATTACATACGTGCTCGGGGGCTTCGAGGAGGGATCCATGCATTTTACGTTTGATTTTTACTTATGCTGATCGATTTTCATTCATGGAGCTCGTCGAGCTTCGAATCATCGCGCAGCTATAATATAGAGTTTTCTGTATTTACATGTTTTCATATGATTTTTACGGTGCCGCGAATGAAACAATGCCTTTGTTGATATTAATGATATTCCTCCAAAATTGTATACTTTATGCAGCAAAACACACCCCGCGATATCATCGGTATTATCAGTCTGCAAAATTGTTGAGCATCCGATGCGTTGGGTACTTGTGTGAATGGTATAGGTGTATGTGAATTAGATTCTCGCGAATTGGACGGGCGATTTAACGGGATGTGATAGCCAGGGGTCGATAAAGTAGGGGGGTGCTTTTACCAATTTTTTTTGTTTTACTCGACATTTCGCGACGAAGGCACAGAATGGATTTTCGCAGAGGCATTCGACGTATTATATGGTGAAGTATTGCCGTAGACGAATAAACGTATTGAAATCGGAAAATAGTTTTTTTTCGTAAATTACAATCTGTAAAATAGGGTAAAAAAATGGCCGCTCGGGGCTCGACTCTCATATGCTGACCTTATTATTCAAGTTCGCGCGGTATCCAGCACTGAAATGTATAGCGGCGTCAATTCTACGACCTCGCACGAACCGAATGAATCTATTAATTTATGTTTATTTATGAATATTACTTGAAAATGGGAGCGTGATTTGCAATGCTGCATTTCGTCGACTTCGACCGAGTCAAAGCGGTTTTTGACAGTGACATACACTGAACGTGTTCAATGTTGACCGGTATGAAGTTCACCCCACAGTCTTCTGTCTCTTTCTTCCCTCGCGCTAACTGTCAAGACCCGCTTTGACTCGGTCGAAGTCGACGAAATGCAGCATTGCAACTCACGCTCCCATTTTCAAGTAATATTCATAAATAAACGGATCATTCGGTTCGTGCGAGGTCGTAGAATTGACGTCGCTATACATTTCAGTGCTGGATACCGCGCGAACTTGAATAATAAGGTCAGCATATGAGAGTCGAGCCCCGAGCGGCCATTTTTTTACCCTGTTTTACAGATTGTAATTTACGAAAACAAACTATTTTTCGATTTCAATACGTTTATTCGTCTACGGCAATACTTCACCATATATTACGTCGAATGCCTCTGCGAAAATCCATTCTGTGCCTTCGTCGCGAAATGCCGAGTAAAACAAAAAAAATTGGTAAAAACACCCCCCTACTTTATCGACCCCTGGCTATCACATCCCGTTAAACTAACTTGAATTACTTCGGCTGACTTCGAACAACTGAAAGACCACACGACCGACCACGCAACCGTAATAAGTTAATGTATCTGAGACTGTCTCAAACTAGTAATTATTGCGAAAACTTTCGACTATGACGTATACATGGATATCAAACGATCGCAAGTGGCTGACGGAATCTCGTAATGTGAAGGGTATTTGGAAAATTCTGTAAGGTACCCTGGGGGGTTACCCGCAATTCTTATTATCTTCTATATGCGAGAGGGGCAGAAGGCTGCAATGCTCCTCACGTAACTTTTTTTTTTCAACTCACACACTAGTGCTTCATCTTCAATCCTTAGTCAATCGGTTTGCCAGAACTTTCGTGCTTTTCAAATCATATGTACCGCGAGCTGCACCCAATCATAGTAAATTCGCAGAAGTATATAAGTATCCAATCGAAGTCAAATATAAAATCCACGGTTTTGGAGTCGTGGCGAAAGGCGCCTTACGTCATTTTCAAACAACCCCTATGAGACTGTATGAATGTACCGCGGTAATACCTGCGTACGTTGCGTACCGCCCGCTCGGCGTTTTGCCCGGAGTATTCGGTACACGAGCCTGATGCTTGTGATCCGCTCACAACTTTTTCTCTTTCGCCGACCTGTATGCATTAGCAATGAACGCATTCGTTGAAATCTTGACTGCTTTCGAAGCGAAGGCTGAAAACCTGGAGTCCGACAGGTTCCAGAACATGCCTCACCGAAGCTAGTCGAGTACGAACGTTTCGCTCTGGCGCGTGATTATCGCATTTCGGACATTTTAGGGTTTTTATTGCGATACCCACGTTCTAATACGTCGTAACCCACAAGATTTCAGAAATTGACTGTTTTTGAAAAATTGAATGATAATAATGTTGTGCAGCTTATGTTCAAGTTTTAGCGGTCAAATCGTTGATTCACTATTTTTAAATAAATATTCCAATCCGTCAAGTTCTATCCTTTCAATGGTGATAGTTAAGCGTTTTCATGGCCACAAAATTTCAGAAATTGACTTTTTTTTTTTTAATTGAATGATAATAATATTGTGCAGCTTATGTTCAAGTTTTAGTGGTCAAATCGTTGATTTACTATTTTTAAATAAATATTCCATCCCGTCAAGTCCGATCTTTTCAATGATAATAGTGAAGCGTTTTCATGGCCTCCTGAACAATTTTACAAATGTGGGTTACGACATATTAGAACGTGGGTATCGATTGGTTTTGGTACTTTTTGTTAGATGGCTCCGTTCAATGGTGGTAACTGTAGTATTGATGACAATATGCGTCGCGTATTTGGTGTTTGGCAGGTGCGACTGTAACGTATCTCTGAATGTACAGGTGACCGGCGAGAAATAAACTGACCGCATATGGTTGTAGACCGTTCCAGAGTGTTCGTATATGTATATCTAACGCAAATCTCAACGCAAACTCGTCAGGACTGTGGATTGGCAACGAGTTTAAAATATATCCACAGAGCTCGAGGGCCAAAGTTTAAGAACACGTGTCGTAACTAACCGAATTCAGAGCCCAAGGGCCAAAGTTTAACACGTGTCGTAATCGACCGAATTCAGTATGTCTACGGAGCCCAAAAGCCAAAGTTGGATACGTGTCGTAATTGACCGAATTCAGTATGTCTACGGAGCACAAAAGCCAAAGTTGGATACGTGTCGTAATTGACCGAATTCAGTATGTCTACGGAGCACAAAAGCCAAAGTTTAACACGTGTCGTAATTGACCGAATTCAGTATGTCTACGGAGCACAAAAGCCAAAGTTGAATACGTGTCGTAACGACGACGATTCTCAATATTCACGAAACCTACAACAATAATTTCGACACAGAGCAAAAATGCAATATCATCACGTTGAAATAATAGACAATACCCTGGATATGTTATTGAGAATGGTTCAACTGGTTTCAACCGAAGCGATATCATCAACCCACCCTATAATTCTGCAGGCATGAATTCTCAACGCTGGAATTACATACAACAAGCCTGGAAACATGTTACAGTTGCATCTGTTACAGCCATTCGTAGTATACTGGTAGTATCGCGTATATTTGTGACACGGGCGAGTGACCTATAGTATTGCATCCATATAAAAGTACCAGACTCACAAAGGCCATGAAGTGATCGCGAATGCGGAAAATGTTCGCCTGCGCACATCGTTCGCAAATGACTGGCTTCCGTGGGGCATGTTTCAGGAACCGTTGCACACCGCGTTCTCAGCGTCGACTTCGAGAAAAGTAGAAGTTTGGACGAATGTTTTCGTTACTCAATCCATATAGATTCGCGTGAGCGAAGGACTTGAGCACGGATCCCAAGCATCGGTCATGCGTGCGAAATACTCTTGACGGACCTCCGCGCGGACGTGACTCAGTGTGCACACACGCATCGGACGCCAAAAATTTTGTAAGCAATAACAGAAGGGTAACATCCACGCCAATTGATTTGCACGTTTCACACGATGCTCTCGAAAGTTGCCCAAAGATGTTGTCGTCTCTTGTCTCATCAATTGAAGTTATTTTTTTTAAATAAGAGACGCGGTCAGAGCTTATGTGTAGTAAATTCTGAAATATTTTCGATCTAAGTAGAGCCGAGATGCTGCTAGACATCAGTCTTATGTTGTACGTGAGTTGCTGAACAAGAAACTCACATCGTCGAACGTGCTTTTCACGTTTCAAATCACATCTTCGAAGATGAATTTGAAAAAAATAGGAATCGAACGGAGATGACTTCCTAAACACGTCGTTTTTCAGGTGAATTTTTTCTTTATTTTACGTTTTTTTCAAACAAAAATGATGGGATTTTCAATAATTGTTGTGATTTTCAATAATTTCCTTGTCATTGTTTGAGTAAATCTCAGGTAACGTAGAAAGCATAATTCTATAACTGTCGACTACTTTTGGCGTAAACCCTAGTACAACGATGTGAGTTTCTTGTTCAGCAACTCACGTGACATATAAGGCTGATGTCCAGCAGCGGTTCAGCTCAATTGAAATCGAAGATATTTCCAAAGTTATGAAAAATAATCTCTGAGCGCGGTAAAATCGCGAAAAACTTGCTTTCTTTCAATAGATTGTCGTAGAATTACCCACAGGTACACCAAGCGTGTTTGATCGTGACACCGGTGTGAAGTTGGCCCCACAGTCTTCTGCCTCTTTCCTTTTCTATGCAACTTTGAAGGATAGGAGGACACGGAAGACTGTGGTGCCAACTTCACACCGGTCTACATCAAACACGCCAAGCATATGGGTTCCTGTGATTACAACTAAAATAAAGTCGTCGCGTAAAACAGATGGGAGATGTCTACGGTATCAAACTGCATGAATTTCTCGTTTACTCGTTCATTTACTCTTGTAATCGACGATCACAATATTTTGAATAACTTTCACGGATTGTCATTTCAATTTTTGTGGTCCCCCACCATACCGTATTGATTTCACGATTTCAATTTTCAGAACAATATTGAACTCAAAAATATTTGATATCGAAATAACCCCCCCCCCCCCCCCCCCCCTCCCATGCTATGTAAATTATGCATGACTTTCAGATGTAATATTAGGAAAAAATCGGGCAGCCCGCAAGGCTTTAGGTTGTCTCAAGTATCAGCGCTGTGCATATGTCGCCAAAAAGGATTATCCAGGAATGACGGTCGACAGAGACGCGTCCCCCCTCAATGAAGTGTGGTATCCGCGCGGTACTCTAGGATCACAAATCGCGGATGGATGCTGAGAAATGACGGGTGTCATAGGCTACCCGACTTATATTTGTACCGTTGCAACTGCCTAATACAGACGGCTTTAGTTTATAGGAAAGTTCGCTGGAATAATCTGACAATTGCTTTGTCATTTGCAGAATCACGTATTATGCGAGATGGTAAACCATCTGCGGATTCACGAAGGATGTCCAGTATTCCGAAGGAAATGATTCTCACATACAACCTCTGACTTCGCGGATACCTTGACTTGCTAATACCATATCGATATGTAATTGATCATTGATCATTGATCTGTAATCGGATCTTTCTATGGAATTATTTTTTTAATTTGTCAAATTGTTAGTAAAATATATGACATAAATAATTATTGTTTCGTAAACTACTGAAGTAACAAAACTCGTAGAAAACAAAAAGTAGAAGTAATCCGCAAATCGATGTCAATAACCAACTCGTGTATGTATACGTCAAATAAACGAAGTATGACAAGATTCGGATACGTATTTGTTTTGAATGGTTTCCCGGTTCCGTACGTTATAAGATGAAGTATTTCTTATATTATATTCGTTACATATTCCAGAACATATTTTTTTAGTTTATCCACTTGGGATTATATTCAACCCGTTATTTAATTATCCAAACAATCATTTCTGAATACCATTACGTAGTATTACATACATGTGGGGCCAATGCCAACTCGACCAGCGTTGAACCCCCCCGACCGTATCGTAATCATTTCAGATTGTATTTCAACATTCTACTTCGTGAAAAATGCGTCCAGATTTATTTTTAGATTTTTTTATCCAGCCGTTTATTTTGTATAAACTTTTTCAGTTGATTAAGAAAAACTGAAAAAATGGGCCTCCTCAATCAATTTCAAAAATTCATAAAAAATGAACAGCTGAATAACAAAATCTAAAAATAAATGTTAGACGCATTTTTCATTTAGTAGAATGTTAAAAAAAAAATTAAATGATGTCGAGATGGTCGGGATTTGACACTGGTCGGGTTGGCGTGGAATGCCCCATATAAACTCACGTCGTTATTCATTCCGAACGTGTCACGTTATCATTCATGTAAAAAAATTCGAGTCGGTAACGTTGGTAAGGTTATCATTTGAGATCCAGACGTTTGACCGACCCCGTTTTGTCTCCATGAGCGTTTCGCTAGCTCCCGGTAGGTGGTAGCACTTCTGACTGGTGTCATATGGGTTTGAAACCCGGCTAAACTATCCAGAGGGCGCTGTACCGAATGCTAGATTTTGGATCGAGTACTGTGGCTCCTTAATCAAATGGCGAATACAAACTCTCGATGCGCCACCGCTCAAAAAAATCGCACGGCGATTTCCTTCAACGAGGTTCAATATTTGGTTGACAACTATGATATTATGGAGCTGGAGATCGAAAAAAAAAAAGTTTTCATTCGAGGCAGTCTAATATATATATCACATTGATTTCGTCACTCCTTCAGTCGATAAAGTTCTTCAATCTATGAAAATATGTCTTGAAGCCACTTTCCCGTGGGGATCATTGTAACGTGGCCAAAATCGAACCTAATTAATTATAGTAATACTATTGATATTAAATATATAATTTGAATATTAGTCACGCAGGATGGGATTCCCGTGCGCGCCATCTCTTAGCGGCGGCGCACACCCGAATCTCGGCCCAACGCCCGAGAAAACCTTTCTCGCTAACAAAGTAACTATCAGTCCGATATAAGTACCCGGCCCGCGGACGGCCCAGACAGACTCTACTTCTTGGAGATCTCGTCCCTTGTTTTTTTTTATGAATGTAGGCACGGGTAGTTTGTTTCGACTCCTGCTCCTGCCCTGTCTTCGTCTTTGCTTTTCGTATAACGGAGCTACCTCGTCTGCTTCGGCATTCCTGTCTGTCTTCTCGTTATACAAAAAGCCAGCTTACAATTCAGATCACTTTGCTTCCTTTTATTTAACGTAGAATCCTTTATTTATTCGCTTCAAATAAATATATCGCCTTCCTCATTTTCTGAGTGTAAATATTAAAATTAGAGTATAATTTCGGCACCTCCCCTTCGCTTCCTATAATACATCCTATGATATATATATATATAATAATTAGTTATTAAGAAAACAGTAAAGACTGTTTAGGTATAGTTTTGCGGGGCTCGTGTATGTCCCATGTTCTTTATACAACGGCGAAGCTACCTCGTCTGCTGTGGCTTTCCTGTCGGTCCGGTCCGTTGTACAGAGAACCAGCATCATCCCATATTACTTGTTCTTTGATTTCCATATAAACTCTATAGTGCGCAATAACGCAGCTTCACTTAGCAAATATCAATACTCGTGAACATATACATATAGGCTAAGATATCCATATAAAGAAAAACCAGTATAATAATGCTTAAAAATCACCTTTCCATTTTGCCTGCCATATTCTCATGTACCTAGACTATAAAAATAAAATAGAACTATATTGTCTGTTAACTCGTTGGATAAAAATCTGCATTTAATTGATTCCGCCACCCTCTACCTATTTGAAGAGATATTTAATGAGGCCCAAGGATTTATTCCAAGCGCCCTGGCATAAGGTCCCACGAAAACGAATATCACAAAACGCGAGCTCTGGTTGAAAGATGAAGAATATCGAATGAAATAGAATTAAATACGTATTATCCGAGCAAATAGTACAAATGGCGCCCAACGTGGGGCTTCTCTCTAATTAAAAGTATTTACATAAATTCATTTAAATTTCAACAGAATTATAGGAAATGGTCCTTACTCGTAGTGCAGAGAAGGCACCTAACCCCAGAAACATGGCGGAGGGTTTCCCGAATCACTTAAATGCAGAAATTGAGACTAGTGTGAACCACACACCAAATAACGGCGCATCCAATATGGATAGCCAAAACGATCTACTAGGAAACCTCAGATCCCTTATGGCTGAGTCACGGTCAGAAGCAAGAGCGGACCTAGTTAAAATACAAGCTGAAATAAAAGCAGATTCAAAAAAGGTACAAGACAAAATCGATAGAATTCAAACGGCATTTTCCAACGAGCTGGAAGCAACCCGGCAAGAGATCCGATTAGAAACGAGCGATCACGTTCAACAAATCGTAGATAGGTACGACAATCGAGTCCAAGCATTGGAAAGAGGAGCCTCCAGGCTAAATTCAAATCAATCAACTTCATCAACAACTCAAATTGAGATAGAACTAGCGCAGCTTCGCGCAATTACGAACAGTCAGCTACCCATGCTCACCCACATGATCAAGGAAGAACCACCAACATTTTTTAACAACGATACAGTCTTTCCGATAGAATTCTTAGAGGAACTTGAAAACTGGTTCAGGAAATGGATCGTCCAGCCGAATTAAAAATAAATAGCAACATCTTCCATGGTAGCGCCAAACTCTGGTTTGCGGCAATAAAATCAAAATTAAGTACATATGCGGAATTTAAGGAGGAATTTCTTCGTACTCACTGGAGTGAACCGACGCGGTTGCGAAAGAGAAGCGAGTGGGCGAGTAGACGATTTAATCGATGAGGTGAAATGTCGTTAACGGAATACTTCTATGACCAGTTGCACCGGGCAACACGAATCGACGATAGAATGTCCACTTTTGAGATATGTTATAATATAATCGGACAATTTCCGACCAAATGCGTATATTCATTAATCGGTAATACTGACTGCAATAACGTAAACTCAATAATAGAGCAACTGAATTTTATAGAGAATCCCATGCTGCTTGATCATCCGCCATACCATAATCAACCGCAATTTCATATTCAACCGCAATTTCATGATCAGCCGCGTTTCCATGATCAGCAGCGTTCTTACAATCAACAACGTTTCCATGACCAGCCACATTTTTACGAACAACCCCAATATAACGATTCAAGGCGAAATCACGGAAATGATGTGTCAAACCCAGAAAAACAGAATAATCAAAGCCGAGGTGCAATCCCGAAAACCCCAAACACGCCGCGTAGCGACCAAACGGCTTCATACCGAAAAACCAACCCGGAAAATAACGCAGGGTCGAGTTTAAACTAGAAACGAATCTAGACAGAGGTCGATGTCTAGGTTCAGGGAACGCCATAAATTTCATGTCCAAAGACCTAATCAAGGAAGTCGAGGAAATTCCTATCAATTCAAAAATAGAGACGAAACAACTACATTGTCCCCACCTAGAGCTTAAAATCAACAGTATTCCACTTAAGAATTTTCTTGGACGCGCGGAAGTTAAATAGTCACATGACAGCCGATAACGAGCGTCCACCGCCAATCGACGAAATAATTCAGAAATTCAATGGCGTTCGGTACATCACATCGACTGATTTTGTGCAAGGTTATTGGCAAGTACCACTTGAGAAAAGTTCACGTCAATACACGGCGTTCTTACATGAGGGTTCCTTATATCAATTTAAACAAATTCCATTTGGAATAAAGACCGCGGGAAGCGGATTCATACGTGCGGTAAACCTCGCAATCGGCCATGATTTCGAAAAATTCGCGACCATCTACGTCGATGATTTGTTAATAACTTTACCAACGTTCTCCGAGCATTTAGACCATTTAGACCGTGTGTTCGGTAGACTGATAAAGTACGGATTCACACTTGAATTATCCAAAAGTTTCTTCTGTCGGATTGAGGTTTCTTTCGTAGGATACATTCTATCAACAACGGGCGTTAGCCCGAACCCAGAGAAAATCGCCTCAATTCGCGAATTTCCTCAACCTAAAAATAGGCGTATGCAATTATTATCGAAGATTAATTGTTAAATACGCTAACTACCTCGACCCGTTTCGCGATTTATTAAGTACCAAGAATAAGTATTTATGGACGAATGAACATGACATAGCGTTCCAGGAATTAAAAGATAGATTCATAAATACCGTAACGTTAGGACATTTCATTCCCAATAAGGAATTCACTATTCTTACAAGAATACGATTTCCAAATTTTTCACTGTAAAGGACGCGATAACGTCGTAGCCGATTTGTTTAGCCGAAATCCACTGACCTCCCCACACGATATAGTTGTACACCACGAGCCTCCGAAAGAGATCGTATATTTGGCGTCATTTAAAATAAAAATGGATCACGAATTCATTAACCAACTTGAAACGATAGAAGACTTACAGAAAGGGGATGCACACATTTTCAAAATACGCACAAAAATAGAGGGGGACCCGACTTTCTCGCACCCCCGATACCTTTGATTTGAAAACGTTCTGTTCCAAAAATCCAATGATAATCAGTCATGGAGGTTGTGCATACCCCGGGAAATTGCAGGTCAAGTCATTAAATACGTACATGAAAGTACTGGTCACTCAGGCATAAAAAAATGCATAAACGCAGTCGAATAATTCTTCATTTAGCCAGGTTATCAGCATAACATAAGGCAATACGTAGCTGCCTGCGATATCTGCCAGCGTGTCGAACCATTGAACATCTCAATGGGCGCGTAAGGTTATATACCGCGAGACAATAATGAATTAACTGCCCTGGAAAAAAATTCGTGCCTGACAGCAAGAATTCTGGTTCCCCCAGCCAGAATGTATTTTGCGTCGAAACCAGCGCCACTGTCAAGCTGTGGCAACTAAACAACTCTGCCGGACATATGTCACTTGCTCGAAGAATACCGTATTGCTGTAGGAGCGAAACAAGAAGTATTTGCTGCAGCGATGACAGTGTATATTCTACTATACAGGGTGTTATGCCTAATACATCGCAGTAATGTGGGTCTCGGACCGTCAGGTATAGTCAAAAGGCGGCCGATAAACATGAGCGCAAAATATCTGGTTCGCCGCTCGACTGTTAGATAGTCGAAATACGATCAACGCGATCGTAGCCACAGATCGTAGCCGTGGATTTCGATAGCGTTCTTGGCTATGTAAGGGTATAGTGAATGTGTAATATTATTATTTAGAATAATAATTATACCTACAAAATGTTTTTCGTGTAACGCGGATGCTCGATGTATTACGTGGAATCGTGGCTGATTGGAGTAACGGCGGACGAGTAAGTAATACTATTTGTTCATACCTACAAGTGCATCTGTATAATAGCATAACCTCAGAACCGAATTGAGTGGCATACAATAATTCCCATCCAAATAAAGTAGATGTACCTTTTACCGTATCAGTTCATACTTTGTGCCGTACAATTTTTTGAATCATAAGTTATTATTTCGGAGAGCATGCAGATTTTCATTGACCTGGCATCTTCATAGTTTTGCCCAGCTGAACCTGCACTAACACAGGGTGTGAAGGTATTCAATGCTGCAAACCATTGTCTGGAGTGTGTGCAGTAACAGTGGGAACACACATGTTTGACGCGGAGGCCAACAAACTACGACGTAGATCGTACAAAGCTGAAGAGTTTCCGATGGATAATATTTATCACAAGTATCATATTGAGCTAGCATTCTCTGAGATGTAATATATTCATCCATCTGATCCTAGATTACCTAACCATTCATCTTCTACTTCCAAATAGGATACACCTTTATACACGATCCTTTTTTCAATGCACAGTACAATAAAGCTATTTTGGTCCAACGTAACTGGTCATACTAAGATCCTGAAATACTACCTCATGTACTACCTCTGTATCAACGAAGCCGCATGCGTGCTTTGTGATTAAATCATATCCATGCGATCAACACCTGTCTTTCAATTTATGGTTCGTTTCCCCATATTTCCGCCGAAGATCAATAATTTGATAGTTGCTGTAATCAGCCTACCAATTTAGACTTCTAATTGCACCAAATAATACATGGTAATTGAAAATAAAACGAAACAATTTCTAACTGTTTATAGAGTGTAATTCGTTTTGGACTATCTACAATATACAAAAACATAACTTTTATAATTTTTACTTCACTCAGTGTGAACACCTCCTAAATAGTCCAGTCGGAATGTATACAAGATCAATCGACTCATTTGTTATAGCCGCCGATTTTTGTACAGGTCAATTGGATAGCCAGGAACATGATCCTAAGTTTGTGTATTGAGTTAGGTCCGGGTTTAGCCGCAATAATTAATTAAAAATTGAAAACACGCCATTTAAACGTTACTTTTGTTGTTATGCGTTTTAGAGAAAAATGTTTCCTACAAAAGTTGTTTTCTGATTTTTTTCCCGCAAGTCGAGTCCCATGAAAAAATGACGTATCATTGTTAGTTTAACCGTAAAATGCAATCAAAGTTGAATAATTTGCATTTCGTTTATTGTAAGTAATTCAGTGAATTGTTAACGCATTGTCATGAAACTCATCTGGCATCTAGAACAACCTGTCGTCAAGAGAAGTGCGCAAAGTTGATTAAGCTATGTCGTATAGTTTAGCAACAATAACCGATCTTCGAAAATCCGCCCTTTGCTCATAACTTCTGTAAAGATGGTCTCACAGGTAACAAAAAAATCGTGGTGGTAGTATTCGGCACGTAGATGCAGAATATAAGATAAAAAAGTGGTTTTGTATTCACGAAAGTACGTTTTTAGAGGGTATAAGATTTTGGCTTATAAACAAAAGGGAATAACTCCGTCAGCTATCCAGTTAACGGATCTGATCTGCACGATTATAATAGGTCTTCGAAAGGCGCACAATTTAAAAAAAAAATTGTTCCGATATCTTCATTACAACCGGAGATACGGAATGTTTTATCCTTTATTCATTTAACCATGTTCTAATCAATATTTAAGGTATAATCAAGTTCGATAGCACTCTAGAGAGCTTCAGGTAGGACCCTGAATTGATTTCAGGCCCCTTGTATCGTTCGCGTCAACACGACAAGCCGCCAAATTCAATCGCGTGGGTAAGAAATCTAGAACCGCGGTGTGAGTCGCGTCGGGCGGCGTGGTGGGGAGCGCCCTAGCCAATCGCGCTCCGGCACCCGCCGCTTAGTTAACAATTGGATTATCTCCGTTAAAAATGGTCGTAGCAAGTTGATTTTTTTTTTAAATCGGGGTACTTTTTTCTCACCAATCCGAAAATTCAGGCGGAAATCACCATCGATCGGTATTTCACCCACAAGCTTCGTGTTTCACGCGAACTATCGTCTGGAGATGACTGTGAATTACGTAACATTAATAAGCCGATGATCCAATGAATAAGTCTCAGTTTAGTAAATATTCCATGTTTCATAAGTCATATTTATTGTATACAGTATTGAAATTTTATAAATGTAGTATTGAAGTAAATCTTATGTGTCTATTTAATCACTAACTTATAACTAGGAATGCATTCATACGTATAGAAGCCTTGGCAATAGTGTTCGCTGTTTGTTCAATAATTATGGCAGCCTATTTTTTTTTGCGCCACGCGACTTGCAACGGCTTGTCGTGTTGACGCGAACGATACAAGGGGCCTGAAATCAATTCAGGGTCCTACCTGAAGCTCTCTAGAGTGCTATCGAACTTGATCATACCTTAAATATTGATTAGAACATGGTTAAATGAATAAAGGATAAAACATTCCGTATCTCCGGTTGTAATGAAGATATCGGAACAATTTTTTTTTTAAATTGTGCGCCTTTCGAAGACCTATTATAATCGTGCAGATCAGATCCGTTAACTGGATAGCTGACGGAGTTATTCCCTTTTGTTTATAAGCCAAAATCTTATACCCTCTAAAAACGTACTTTCGTGAATACAAAACCACTTTTTTATCTTATATTCTGCATCTACGTGCCGAATACTACCACCACGATTTTTTTGTTACCTGTGAGACCATCTTTACAGAAGTTATGAGCAAAGGGCGGATTTTCGAAGATCGGTTATTGTTGCTAAACTATACGACATAGCTTAATCAACTTTGCGCACTTCTCTTGACGACAGGTTGTTCTAGATGCCAGATGAGTTTCATGACAATGCGTTAACAATTCACTGAATTACTTACAATAAACGAAATGCAAATTATTCAACTTTGATTGCATTTTACGGTTAAACTAACAATGATACGTCATTTTTTCATGGGACTCGACTTGCGGGAAAAAAATCAGAAAACAACTTTTGTAGGAAACATTTTTCTCTAAAACGCATAACAACAAAAGTAACGTTTAAATGGCGTGTTTTCAATTTTTAATTAATTATTGCGGCTAAACCCGGACCTAACTCAATACACAAACTTAGGATCATGTTCCTGGCTATCCAATTGACCTGTACAAAAATCGGCGGCTATAACAAATGTTTGAATAGAAGTCGACTAATTTTGTGTACATTCCGACTGGACTAAAAGTGAAATTTTGTACAATACTGGACGGAAAAACTTCTGATCTCGTGTGGTTGCAAAAATCGCCTTCGGCTCGTGCTGCAACCTCACACTCGTCGGAAAAAGTTTTACCGGACTCGTATTGTAATGTACTATTTCAACATACTTGCACGGAAAATACGACTTTTGGCCCCTCGCGTGAGCGGGAAGTCGTACTATCCGATGCCAGGGGGTAGCGAAAAATACTATACGTCACACGAGAGTGAAAAACGCAGTTTGGGATGGCCTTTTTCACTCCCGTGTCACGTATACTATTTTTCGCTACCCCCTGGCATCGGAAAGTACGACTTCCCGTTCACGCGAAGGGCTGAAAGTCGTACTATCCGTGCAGGTGTGGTGAAAAATTAATACACTGAACTAAATAAATGAACAATTGTAAAGAACATTTCACATCAAATGTTCGAAGTGGCCGCCTTCAGCGTCTAAACAGAGCGCAGCCCTTCTTACGGCACCGTGGTGTACTCTGGCCAACATTTCTGGAGTGACCCGATGTATTGCTACGCGGATTTTCCGCTTTAGGTCCTCCAGATTTTCGGGTCTTGTCGCGTAGACCTCTTCTTTGATGTAGGACCACAGAAAGAAATCTGGCGGAGTTAGGTCCGGTGACCTCGGAGGCCATTCCTGTGGGCCATGCAGCCCGATCCACCTACCCTCGAACATGTCATTCAAGACCGTGCGGGCAACCTGAGAGGTGTGCGCAAGCGCCCCATCTTGCTGATACCACATAGTGAATCGCTCAGCGAGTGGCAACTCTTCGAGCAGTCCTGGAAGGTGATTTCTTCAAAAATCGGCGTAGGTTGGCCCATTCAAACGGCCCAGAAATACAACGGGCCCTATGATGATATTTCCATATGTACCCGCCCACACATTCACAAAGCCCCCTCGCTGTACGTGTCCTTCTTCTATTAAATGCGGGTTTTCTACTGCCCAGAAATGGTCATTGTGCCTGTTGACGCTACCGTCCATTTTAAAGGTGCACTCGTCAGTAAATAGGATGCGGCTTGCAAAACTATTATTTTCAGCATATCTGTCTATCAGCCATTCACAGTACGCTCTTCGTCGTGGTCTGTCTTCCGGGAATAATTGTTGGTGTACACTGGGTCTGAAAGGGTGGAGTTTGCGTTCTCTTGAAATTTTTAATACTGTAAAGTTGCTGACTCTGCGATCTTTTGCTATGGCCCGGATGCTGGTTTTTGGGTTTTGTGCGATGCTCTCCAGTACCGGCTGCCGTACTCTATCACGCAGTACACATGGTGGCCCTAGCAATCGATTTACAAGAACAAATTGCAGTCAAAAAATTGTGCAAAACATAGTCCTATCCATGTCAAAAATGAAATTTTGATAGCCGCGAAACACCGAAAAAATTTAGCCACTCAATAGATGCACTCAATTTGATATACCTTTCCGCTTCGGTGGCTTGAAAGCTCCATTTCTTCTAAGAGATTTTTCTATTTGCCGAAAAATATATTCACCCGGGTGTTCGCGATCCGGAAAGTCTTCTGCGTATATCCGTACAGCCTGACGGCTATTCCTGTTCGCTGCGCCATACGCTAATATCATATCAGTTTTGACGGCATTTGAAATATTGGCAATATTCATTTTCAGTTAAAGAATTATCTTCAATGGAATAACTATTTTATCTAATTCATTTATTTATTTATTTCGTTTCTGGTAGCAAACAATTGCCGATTTAGACTCACCGCCACCTCAACGTGACTTTTGGGCAAAGGGCGTTAGAAATTCACCCTGTTTTCAAAAAGTACGCGAAACTTGTAGCCTCTAGGTCAACTCAAATTACTGCCTCCAAGGCAGTGAAATTTCAAATTCACATTTTAGGCTACAAGTTTCGCGTTTTTTTTTTTCATAATTTGAAAAATGTTCCCGCCTTGTCCGCAGGAGATTTATAAAATGCCCTGAAAATATATCATCATAATGGGGCATTCCATGCCAATCCTAATTAGTTCGAATTAAATTTTTTTTAAATGGATAAAAAGTATCATTAAAAAAAAAAAAAATAATGTGACATCTTTTTAAAAAATTTAAACCTGTAATTGGATCTAACATCTTTTGAGTTGTTACACATAAATGAATTGGAAGAAACCAATATCTCACCAAATATTTGGTGGAATAAGAAGTCTAAATTGTTAGGCTGATTACAATACGAGTCCGGTAAAACTTTTTCCGACGAGTGTGAGGTTGCAGCACGAGCCGAAGGCGATTTTTGCAACCACACGAGATCAGAACTTTTTCCGTCCAGTATTGTACAAAATTTCACTTTAGGAGGTGTTCACACTGAGTGAAGTAAAAATTATAAAAGTTATGTTTTTGTATATTGTAGATAGTCCAAAACGAATTACACTCTATAAACAGTTAGAAATTGTTTCGTTTTATTTTCAATTACCATGTATTATTTGGTGCAATTAGAAGTCCAAATTGGTAGGCTGATTACAGCAACTATCAAATTATTGATCTTCGACGGAAATATTGGGAAACGAACCATAAATTGAAAGACAGGTGTTGATCGCATGGATATGATTTAATCACAAAGCACGCATGCGGCTTCGTTGATACAGAGGTAGTACATGAGGTAGTATTTCAGGATCTTAGTATGACCAGTTACGTTGTACCAAAATAGCTTTATTGTACTGTGCATTGAAAAAAGGATCGTGTATAAAGGTGTATCCTATTTGGAAGTAGGAGATGAATGGTTGGGTAATCTAGGATCAGATGGATGAATATATTACATCTCAGAAAATGCTAGCTCAATATGATACTTGTGATAAATATTATCCATCGGAAACTCTTCAGCTTTGTACGATCTACGTCGTAGTTTGTTGGCCTCCGCGTCAAACATGTGTGTTCCCACTGTTACTGCACAAACTCCAGACAATGGTTTGCAGCATTGAATACCTTCACACCCTTTGTTAGTGCAGGTTCAGCTGGGCAAAACTATGAAGATGCCAGGTCAATGAAAATCTGCATGCTCTCTGAAATAATAACTTATGATGCAAAAAATTGTACGGCACAAAGTATGAACTGATACGATAAAAGGTACATCTACTTTATTTGGATGGGAATTATTGTATGCCACTCAATTCGGTTCTGAGGTTATGCTATTATACAGATGCACTTGTAGGTATGAAAAAATAGTATTACTTACTCGTCCGCCGTTACTCCAATCAGCCACGATTCCACGTAATACATCGAGCATCCGCGTTACACGAAAAACATTTTGTAGGTATAATTATTATTCTAAGTAATAATATTACACATTCACTATACCCTTACAACGATGTAGTAATAAACCCGGTGGGAGCACTCCTATGCCAAGATCGCAAAAATGTGAAGACAGTTTTGGGGACAGGTAGTTAGTTCGACACTCCACCTACCAGTTGCGCTGGCATCGCATCGAGGCCGAAATTCAAACGTACGGGAATCGCACAGGCGTCGTTTTCGAATGAAATGAAATGAATGAGATCACTCATTTTCTTTTATTTTTATAGCGGGTGCAACCCTCGTATGCAAGTGTATTTTTACGACAAGTGTTATCATTTATTACGAATTATTGAATGTATTGACTCATTTACCATATAGATGCAGATTATAGCTTTTTCACTTTAAAAATAAAAGATATGCCCTTTGTGCATTAATTTTTGACCACAAGCCCTTTTGGTTTTCAGATAACTATTTTTTTTTCAACTCTGAAAAACTATATGCTCTTCTGGTTCTAGCCAGTCCACTCACGATAAGTGAGATGGGTTTGAAATATATTAGTAAATCCTATTCATCATTGAGCACAGTTTTTATTCATAATTTTGCCTGTTTGGCCATGTTTTTTTTTTTTATCTTTTTTTTGTTGTGCAGCTTTGTTTGAAGCTTCGCACACAAAATGCATTCTGCGCGTTAGATAAAAACTAACAACATCATACGTGATTTTTTTTTCGTGCTATTTGCATCCTACCCGGTCAATCGGACCTCCGGCGAGGATTTCTTCTAGTATCGCGAAAAAAGTTGACCTGTTCAGATGTTGTGAGGCAACAGTTTGTGTTATTGATTTTTCCAGCTGAAAATGGAGAATATATCATGAGGGATCATACGCAGTGGCCAAAAGATGTTGAGTAATTTGCACTATATAAGTAATATGTACCTGAAAAATCAATGAAAATAACTCCTTCGATGGTCTTAATAACCCCCCATAACTCTTAAGATTTAATAAATTTTCTCTTCCTTCCAGAGCCGTATCTGTGAGAGCGCAGAGGGCTCTGCAGCACTCACTACATTCCAGACACTGGCGGGTTTTTCGTATTTTTCTGGCGACGTAATCCGCGAATACTGTAAGAGCATTCGCATCTATTGGCATCGCTAAGTAAGTGTGGTCGTCGTCGATGTTAAAATCATCGGAAAAGTTCAATTCTGTGTTGTCGATGATGCTATCAATTTTTTCGTGTCTCTCTTCTTGTAATTTTGTATTTTTTCCAGCTGTAATCAAGAGACTCGGTAGAGTCTCGCGCCAAGTACATTAAAAAAAAATTTTTTTCAAGCGCGAGACTCAACGAGTCTATATACCCGAGAGGCAGCTACCCTAACCTATACCGCGAACTAGTATCGTCGTTTTCTTTCACCTCACAATATACACAGATTGAAACTAATTTAATCTAGGATGTGGGCATGAAAAGCTTTCATTTGAGCCTTAGATCGATTAAATCGGTGTCCGGAGTGCTGAGATATGATTAACTACAAATTCTGATACCCCGTTTCATTGTAAAATTTTTCGTTTTCGTTTTCGTCGTCGTCAGACCAAGATTCACATTCAAACCATTCCCATGCAATGACTAGACGGGAAAATCCACACAAAAGTTGTAGAGTGACGTCAGTACGAGATAGTTCCGACGTAGATAGCGCCAGTATCGCAGACAGAAACCGTCTCCTACATAGACATAGAGCATGGACTGCGCATTCCCTATACAGCCCATGGTAACGCCGAAAGTGAGAGAGAAAAGTAACACACGCGGCCAAATCTGTCTCTTTCTATGCATTTGACGTTGTTGGTTAGAAAGAAACAGATTTGGCCGCGTGTATATGCTGTCTCTTTCTACCGACCGAGCGATTTTCGGCCCGAATGCGCAGTCCATGCTCTATGTCTATGGTCTCCTACACTAGCAGACGCGTATTGTCATTTCATGTTTTTAAATCCCAATAATAAAGGAAATATGGGAAATACGAGCAATGCTTAATACAAAATTTGAACGTACAAAAACTAGTGAATACCCACCGCAAGCCCCTCGGGTGTCAAAACCTTACGCCAAGTACATTAATGTGATAGTCACCAATAAAAATGTTTCGATGGGTTAATCTTAAATCCTACGATCTCGAGCTTTTGAGGTTATGCGAATCGGCTGAGGTGTAAAATTCATGGTGATAAATAAAATAACAATTATAAACGGACAAGACTGTCAGATGAATATTAACTGATTTATGAATGCAATTATCAGAAGAAACGGTTTTTTCGGTTCAATTGTTTAGCAAGTTATCGCCTGAGGAAGTCTGACAAGAGAAAATCAAGAAAAAATGTTGAAGTAGAAAAATATGAGGATAGCATTATTCGATATAGGGAACGGCAAGGAGCCAGACCAATAAAGCCGAGTTCAAGCGTTGGATTGCAACGAATTTTACTTCAAGCTCCATGTTAAGCTCATCTCCGAAGGCTCGTCTGCTGAGACTCGAATTGTGAGTCAACGTTATACGTAGGATTCCGACGAGTCCTATAATCTAACTCCGTATCATCTAGTCAAAATGAGATTTTCAGTCAACGTTGTTTGTTGGACTGCGATAGGCTTTATTCTACACTCCACGTCAACGTAGTGCCTTGACCTTCGGTGGAGATAATTTTTTAATCCATAATGTATATTCATAATTTAATGTCAAATTTCAATAATGGACCCCGCACAAATCTTATGGAAATTGGATCCCGGTCAAATTTGTGACCATGATGACTTTTGATCAGGATGACCTGAAGCACAACATACTACAATTTTGGACAATTTGACCGGGATCCAATTTCCATAAGATTTGTGCGGGGTCCTTTGTTACATTTTGGTATGCAACCTGTGTCTATATGTTCGACTCTATTATGGAAGTATATACACCTTTGAATGAGTTGAATTTCTGAAAAACAATTTTCCTTTTTTTTTCAACTTGAAGACTCTGATAAAATTCAAAAAAATCATTATGTTTGGGAAGGGTTTGACCTTCATTATCCATATCTTACATCATGTATTACTTTCAGTCTAATAGTGGCTGCGCTGAAGACAGAAAAATACAAAATCACTCGGTTGCCGCGAAGAATCAGACCCAGCGTTGAACCGTTCTTGGAATTTTTGGTTCTCAATTGTTCATAACACATGCCTCCATCAGATGAACATAGAACTTTTTGATATTGCAAGAATTACTTGAGTTATTGAATTTTTTCGATTTTTTTTCTGAATTTGAAAAAAAAAATTTGCTTATTTTTCTAATATTTCAACTAAAAATGGGTTTATCAAAAAGTTCCATGTTCATCTGATAAAGGCATGTCTTATGAACAATTGAGAAACAAAAATTCCAAGATCGGTCAAACGCTGGGTCTGATTCTTTGCGGCAACCGAGTGATTTTGTATTTTTCTGTCTTCAGCGCAGCCACTATTGAGCTGGAAGTAATACATGATGTAAGATATGGATAATGAAGGTCAAACCCTCCCCAAACATGATGATTTTTTTAAATTTGATCAGAGTCTTCAAGTTGAAAAAAAAAGGAAAATTGTTCTTCGGAAATTCAACCCATTTAAAGGTGTATATACCCCCTTAAGCTTTCTCTAAATTAGGATTAGTGCTATCACGACAAATGGAATGAAATTACTTATTTATGGATTATTTAATTTTGTAGCGGGTCGCCATATAAGACGAGAGGATGATGAGAGAAAACGCTTGGGTTGCAAAGTATCAGGATAGTGTTATTTGATACGAGAAACGGCAAAAGTCAGACGAAGAGAGCAGAATGCGGGTGTTTGACTTCATAAATTTCCATTTTATGCTCTACGCTAGTCTTGCATGAATAGGCTCAATTCTAAATATTTTGATACCTTCTATTCAGACCCGAATTGGAAGTTGACGTTATGAGTACGGGACGCGTACATGTTCTTTATGCAGAGGACCTAGTTGCATTAAAAAAAAAACTACCTACGAATTGCAATACATATATCTGATATCCATATATATTTAGTCATGAGCAGCAACTATAACCCTGCGTGCAAATAACTCCGTCATTGCCGGTCCCAGGCCCAGACGAGACAGGAGGAGGGCTGCACGCAGGGTTAGATGTTGTAGGTATAAAAAATTATTATAGTGGAACAATTTGTAAACGCTATGAAAGTACATTACGCGTCACTCTACAAATTTGAGACTTGGGGAAAATTATGAGCACACGCGTGCTCGTTGCTGTTGACGTTCCTGCTTATCAAGGGACTTCGGGCGGTATGAAATAGCACAAAACAACCGAGCGAGCGTAGCGAGCGAGCACAATTATTAGGTGGTCAAGCAAAATTTTACAAAAAGTAGTGAAATCAACCCCAAAAAGCACCTTTGGTGCAAAAACCTTCCGCCAAGTCCATTATTGTGTAGATCACTCCACCAAAAAATAATCAAAGGTTGTGGTCGCTCACTCGATTGGTTGATGATTATCAACATACAAAAGCATTGAAATCAGATACAACTGCCAAGTACAGTCAGCCAAAGAGAACCTGACGCACCGTCGGTAAGGTGATCCTGCAACCAAACGTACACGTTGATACGCGTTTGTTTTAAAATCGTTTTCAAGTTGGTATGAAATTCAGACATCTGTCAAGCGATGAATCAGCTCTGTTCGTTTCCTTTCAGAGAACGTTAATCCACTAACCTAACAGGTGATTAATAAAATCGTCACATCGGATAACCCCAAAATGCGCGAATGTGCTTCCGAATTAGGTGGCTCCTAAATTAACCTAGTTCTCGTGAAGTGTTTAAAGGGGTATAGGAGGGCCCTAATGAAACTTACTGTGATATTCTGTCATGAAATCCGATCGATTCTTAATCCTCCTGAAGTGTTAGGTGAAACTGGGTGACACTAATATAAGATCTGCACCTAAAATTTCCAACTCAAGCCTAGAACAGGAGTTACCCACCAATGATGTTCGCCAGCTATGAAAATTTTGACAATGTATTCAGAGCACTTGGGCGAAGAATCCCAAGTGTCGGATACACGCTGCATTATCAAATCTTGGGTCCAACTGAGACAGCCTTCTGTACTTGAACCATATATTCTCACTTCAATGCTCGCTTCGGCTAAGATATCTCCAATAACAAATCTGGCACAAGTTAACAACTAATTAAATTACTTAAATGAAAATACATGTAACGTTGGATTCCTAGATGATTACAATAAAACGAAGTCAATGAGAGAAGAACACCACTTTATTCATGCTAATCTTTTAAAATTATTTTATCATTATTGAAAGATCATGATCAACCATTAACATGAACAATAGGCTCTTAAGATGTAGAAACAGGTCTCGTTGTTCTAATGAGAAAAATGCCAATGGTTTGATCGACAACGCTTAAGGATAAGTTAACAGGTGGTAAAACTATGTAGAGCCAATGTGAGTTCAGCGCAGGACTATATAAATCAACAACTTGTAAGAATTTCTACTTCTCACTAATATTATAAACTGGCTGCACAGTCTAGGAAATACTTAATTATGGAAGTTTGATTACAGCAAATGCAATTTGAACAAATAATTGACCAACGTTGAGTATTTATTTATCATTACTCTTTTTTGTCAAGCTCATCTTTGAAAAATCATTTGATTATTATTGAAAGATCTAGATCAACCGTTAACATGAACAATAGGCTCTTAAGATGTAGAAACAGGTCTCGTTGTTCTAATGAGAAAAATGCCAATGGTTTGATCGACAACGCTTAAGGATAAGTTAACAGGTGGTAAAACTATGTAGAGCCCATGTGAGTTCAGCGCAGGACTATATGAATCAACAACTTGTAAGAATTTTTACTTCTCACTAATATTATAAACTGGCTTGACAGTCTAGGAAATACTCAATTATGGAAGTTTGATTACAGCAAATGTAATTTGAACAAATAATTGACCAACGTTGAGTATTTATTTATCATTACTCTTGTTTGTCAAGCTCATCTTTGAAAAATCATTTGATTATTATTGAAAGATCTAGATCAACCGTTAACATGAACAATAGGCTCTTAAGATGTAGAAACAGGTCTCGTTGTTCTAATGAGAAAAATGCCAATGGTTTGATCGACAACGCTTAAGGATAAGTTAACAGGTGGTAAAACTATGTAGAGCCCATGTGAGTTCAGCGCAGGACTATATGAATCAACAACTTGTAAGAATTTTTACTTCTCACTAATATTATAAACTGGCTGCACAGTCTAGGAAATACTTAATTATGGAAGTTTGATTACAGCAAATGCAATTTGAACAAATAATTGACCAACGTTGAGTATTCATTTATCATTACTCTTGTTTGTCAAGCTCATCTTTGAAAAATCATTCGATTATTATTGAATGATCTAGATCAACCGTTAACATGAACAATAGGCTCTTAAGATGTAGAAACAGGTCTCGTTGTTCTAATGAGAAAAATGCCAATGGTTTGATCGACAACGCTTAAGAATAAGTTAACAGGTGGTAAAACTATGAAGAACCCATGTGAGTTCACTGCAAGTGACGTTGTATGACCCACATTTCCAGGATTTATCCCACAATAGGCTTTCAAGTTGTAGAAACGGGTCTCGTTGTTACGGAAGGTATCATCATATCTTCAAACATTCGGGCGTATTGGACCGCAGTTAATTTGCGTCGCATCTCCACGAGCTCACCTACACCTGCTGCGCTGATCCAACCACACAACGCAGCAGTGACATGTCCCCTCCAATGAAAACAGGTTTCGTTGTTCTAATCAGAAAAATGTCGATGGTTCAATCAATAATGCTTAAGGATAAGTTAACAGGTAGTAAAACTATGTAGAACCCATGTGAGTTCAACGCAGGACCATATGAATCAACAACTTGTAAGAATTTCTACTTGATAAAGAAATAATGGATTTACGAAACTTTTTACCGGTTGATTTAGTCACCCAGCTTGAATTAATTCGCACACCCCCACGTAATCAGTTTCTGATGGTTCGACCATCCCAAAAACTAGGTATATACGAATTGCATGAACAAATAATTGACAAATTATCTATAAATCGTATTTGAAAGTATTATTTAAATTTAAATAATACTTCATTTAACCGTCAATCTTACTTACTGAAATGACAAATGATAACTGTGAAGTTGCTTAGTGATAAACAATATTGAAAATTAGCATCATTCGACACAGAAAACTCATCTGAATAAGGTATTTATATTTAATCTAAATTAAATAATTCCTTTATAAACGATTTACTCATAATTTGTCAATAATTCATAAACAACGATTGTCTCGGGAATTTTATAGCATGTTCGAACCCTCTGCGACTAATTACGGCAGAGCCGCAGGATTTATTAGAGCTGGGCGGACTAATCAACAAATACGTGGTAATTACTTACGATTAACTTATTCTGTATCGCAATTGATTTGTAAAATCTATGACACATTCAGAGTGAGATTTTGGTTTTGATGCCTGTTTTTGAATACCATTTTACACTTATAATACTAAAATACTTTTCTGTTGAATTTTTGGATTCAAATTCAAACCGTAACAGTTTTGCGGTTTGTTGAAAAAGCGAATATTCAATAAAGAAACCCTGACAATTGTAAATTTTTACATTCATCATTTTCTTATATATCAGGTCGATAAATATTTTCGTAATATTACTCTAAATATTTAAGATGTGAACTAATTTATTTTTCTTCTACAAGGTCTATAGCCATTGTGTGAATAATAATCACTATTGAATTATAATGCGTAATTATTGATGATAATAAACTTCAATTTTCAATCACTGATTACGTTTTCTAAACAATAGTTGAACTACGGTGCAGCGAGAGCACAGCGCTGCGCTATAGGCGCAAATTTCTTGCTAACGGGGAAGCAGGGATGAAAGACGGGCGACAAACCAACGGTACGCAACGGAAAACCACCCCCGCGCAGGATGCGATGATGGTCGCTGCAATGAGGGCGAATCGGTTTGAGGCGGCCACGCAGGTTATGCAAGGCCTTGATCTAAACATCTGCGAACAAACGATGCGAAATCGATTAAAGGAAGTCGGTCTAGTAAGCTGCGTAGCCGCCAAAAAAACCCATATGGAACAGCATCACCGTGATCGGCGTGTGGCCTTTGCGCAGAGTGTCCTGCCGATGACAGTGGATGACTGGAACCACGTGATCTTTACCGATGAGAAGGTTTTCTCAACCGACAAAGATTCACGTAGAAGAGTGTGGCGTGATCGTGGTGACCGGTATGAACCTGAGAACATACTACCTAGGAACCGGAGTGGACGTGTCACTGCTGCGTTCTGGGGTTGGATCAGCGCAGCAGGTGTAGGTGAGCTCGTGGAGATTCAACGCACATTGACTGCGGTCCAATACCTCAGAATTTTGGATCGGATGGTACTTTCTGTGAGGGCTAGGTATCCTGTAGATGTAATGCCGATCATTCGTGTTGTTGAAGACAACAGCGCAGTTCATACAGCGGGAATCGTGCGTGACTGGTATGCAAGGCATCCACAAGTGCAGCGGTTCGACTGGCCGGCGAAATCCCCCGATCTCAACGCAATCGAAAATGTTTGGGCGGAATTGGGACGGGATTGGATACCGGTCATAGGCGAACGAAGAGAGGGTCTGATTCGACGAGTTCGTAGAGCATGGGAAGAGCTAGGCCAAAGGCCTGAATATACTGCAGCGATAGTGGGATCCATGCCTGGTCGAGTGCGGGATGTGTTGGCAAGGCAGGGGGGACATGTAAAATACTGATTAGCTAGGCATGGGTACACTGTAACTGTATTGTATTCTGGCTTGGCTTTGTATGCATAGCTCTCATCCTGTACAGATTCTCCGGCGCAGTCTCTGTCTTTTTTAGTTATGCCTACGTTGTTGTCTTCATCAATTGCCGTTGATGGTAATTCGCATACAGGATATCTATATTCTACCAGATTCTATCATGGAACCTTCCAACATTTGTATTGGAACGTAGCAATTGACGCCAGTGACACATCTGCTCTGATGCATGGGTAGGATGTTGGGCTCATATCATTGGTCGCCTACTGCCACGTTATTTGTTTTTGTTATTTAATGTTATATTTAGTATTGATTTTTCCTTTTTCATTTGCTATGAAGCAACTAATTGTCGGTGGAGTAAACCTTGTCATCGGTAAAGAATACCAGATGTAAATATGTATATAATGTATAATAAAACCTAGAGTTCATGGTTACGTTGTGTTCTAGTCAAAGTAAGAACAACGAGACCTGTTTCTACAATTTAGGAGCCTATTGTGATAATACATATATACATATTTTACATCACTTATACAGCGTTACACTGAAATGGGTTACAGTTTAAATCATGATATTCATAGTGAGAGGAAGAACTCATGTTTCAGAAATAGTTTGCAAATTACTGTCAGATATTCTATTGAATTTTACTTGTAATTCGTTTTCTTATTACGCTCTATCGCAGCATGTTATACCTGTTAGCTTATCCTTAAGCGTTGTTAACTCATGAATAGTTTTACGCCCAGTATCAATGATAAAGATTTGTTGGTTTGTATTCCTGCGTTACACTCAAATGGGTTATCGCTATACCACTTTACGCTTTACCGGTTTTGTCCTTGAGCGTCGTTAAGGGGACCAGTACAGCTTGGTTTAAGATATTTCAAGTACTCCAGAATCACTTTATTTGTCAACCAAAGTTTATTTTACATCAAAAAGAATATTTGTGCAAAAAACTGTGTCGTAAGGTTTCAGGCACACCGTTGATCCAATCCAGTGTTTCGACGTCTCAACTTCTTCAGACAGGAGTTCCACATCTTATGAACGCGGGGATCTGAAAAGAAAAACACATGTGAAAACTTACAGTCATTTATCTAAAATTTCCAAAATTTGAGCCACTAATTTGCAAATAACTTGGCCAAAATAGACACATTCAAAAATTCCCTCGTTCATATCATGAGGATTTGTCGCCCGAACAAAATGAGCCGTCAAAGACCCCAATCGGAGCAACGGTGCTCCTAAAACCTTACGACACAGCTCCAAAAACATAGTTCTGAGATAAACGAGTTTGAAGATTTTGCAGAAAAATTGTTAAATAATTATATACTCCTCCGGAGACTCATACATCAAAAAGTTTGTTGTACCAAAGTTGAATGAAATTTTTTTTTTTTTAATTTTCAATTTTCAAAAAGAATTTTTTTTTTTATTGGAAATTTAATTTTTCCTTTTTCTTTTCTGCAAACTATTTTCTCAGAACTTTTTTTTCCCATGTATTTTTTTGTTCCATACATGCTTCTTTCTCTTACTCACTTCTTTAAAAAGCTCCAGCAGCATATGAGGGCCCTGCTGCATCCTCCGCAGACTCATTGCCTTGCCCAATACAACGCATCGCTAGTATGGATCGCCTATTGATTTCATACGCGCTTCGTGTATCATCAATCATAGGGCTACTTTTGAAGATTTTTAGCTGGACACAATTTTCACAAGAGATACCGTATGTTCCACCCAGTCCTCTCAAGCTAACTTCAGTCATAACTATCGACCCACCACATGTCTTGCAAGATAAATGCTCCCGCAGAGCACGGAATAGTGTTTCACGTGAAACAGCCTATAGCCAGCAGAATCGCTAGCCTCGTAGTCGCCACTGATTTTTCCATCCGAAGCTGTTGAAACATGAGTGCTCTGTCCATCAGCCGCTGTTTGCTTCTGCGGAAATGTTTTCGCCCTCTTCTTTGACCGGCCAATGCATCCTTTTGTGCCAACACCAGAACTCCTCTCTCTTCTTTTCATATTGAATATATTGGATATATTTTATATATTTCCTTTCTGTTTTATCAAAAAATCTGTGAACAAAAAGCAAAAAAACTTCGACCGCACACACAGTTCGGCAGAAGCTTAGTGTAGATATTACTATTTTGATTGAATACTTACTTTTAGGTTATAGTTTTCGAAGCACCAAGTCACAACACCCGTACAACGATTACGCGCTATAGATATTAGGTAAATTTATAATTATTTAGTACTGAAAAGTACTGTTTTTATTTATTTATTTCAATTCTGAAACACTGGAAATCGAGCAGACGCTCACGCAACCTCGAAAAGTATTGCACAAGTAATGGCGATCATACACCATGTGATCAATATCGAAATCAAGCGCCAGCGCCACTTGCGCCAAATCGCGATAGCCAAATAACGAACTTTTGACCGTAACTTCTAAACCGTGACGATTTCGTCAAACTCGATTTTTTCACAGACGTAGAAGATCTTTAGGTAACATAAACTGCAAAAAACGAAAAACCAATTTTTTCGAAAATTCAAGCTGTACTGGTCCCCTTAACTAATGAATACTTTTATGTCAAATATTCATTAGGAAGAATTTGAGCGATTTAGGACGTTCACTATATTTAAATGCTCACAAATATCTGCAAATAACAAAATTTCTGACATGAGAAACATTAATATTCACTTCTATAATTGAGTGAGACTAGACGTTCAAGAAAGTTTATAATATTAGTGAACTCACATGGGTTCTACATAGTTTTACCGCCTGTTAACTTATTCTTAAGCGTTGTCGATCAAACCATTGGCATTTTTCTCATTAGAACAACGAGACCTGTTTCTACATCTTAAGAGCCTATTGTTCATGTTAACGGTTGATCTAGATCTTTCAATAATAATCGAATGATTTTTCAAAGATGAGCTTGACAAACAAGAGTAATGATGAATAAATACTCAACGTTGGTCAATTATTTGTTCAAATTACATTTGCTGTAATCAAACTTCCATAATTGAGTATTTCCTAGACTGTCAAGCCAGTTTATAATATTAGTGAGAAGTAAAAATTCTTACAAGTTGTTGATTCATATAGTCCTGCGCTGAACTCACATGGGCTCTACATAGTTTTACCACCTGTTAACTTATCCTTAAGCGTTGTCGATCAAACCATTGGCATTTTTCTCATTAGAACAACGAGACCTGTTTCTACATCTTAAGAGCCTATTGTTCATGTTAACGGTTGATCTAGATCTTTCAATAATAATCAAATGATTTTTCAAAGATGAGCTTGACAAAAAAGAGTAATGATAAATAAATACTCAACGTTGGTCAATTATTTGTTCAAATTGCATTTGCTGTAATCAAACTTCCATAATTAAGTATTTCCTAGACTGTGCAGCCAGTTTATAATATTAGTGAGAAGTAGAAATTCTTACAAGTTGTTGATTTATATAGTCCTGCGCTGAACTCACATTGGCTCTACATAGTTTTACCACCTGTTAACTTATCCTTAAGCGTTGTCGATCAAACCATTGGCATTTTTCTCATTAGAACAACGAGACCTGTTTCTACATCTTAAGAGCCTATTGTTCATGTTAATGGTTGATCATGATCTTTCAATAATGATAAAATAATTTTAAAAGATTAGCATGAATAAAGTGGTGTTCTTCTCTCATTGACTTCGTTTTATTGTAATCATCTAGGAATCCAACGTTACATGTATTTTCATTTAAGTAATTTAATTAGTTGTTAACTTGTGCCAGATTTGTTATTGGAGATATCTTAGCCGAAGCGAGCATTGAAGTGAGAATATATGGTTCAAGTACAGAAGGCTGTCTCAGTTGGACCCAAGATTTGATAATGCAGCGTGTATCCGACACTTGGGATTCTTCGCCCAAGTGCTCTGAATACATTGTCAAAATTTTCATAGCTGGCGAACATCATTGGTGGGTAACTCCTGTTCTAGGCTTGAGTTGGAAATTTTAGGTGCAGATCTTATATTAGTGTCACCCAGTTTCACCTAACACTTCAGGAGGATTAAGAATCGATCGGATTTCATGACAGAATATCACAGTAAGTTTCATTAGGGCCCTCCTATACCCCTTTAAACACTTCACGAGAACTAGGTTAATTTAGGAGCCACCTAATTCGGAAGCACATTCGCGCATTTTGGGGTTATCCGATGTGACGATTTTATTAATCACCTGTTAGGTTAGTGGATTAACGTTCTCTGAAAGGAAACGAACAGAGCTGATTCATCGCTTGACAGATGTCTGAATTTCATACCAACTTGAAAACGATTTCAAAACGAACGCGTATCAACGTGTACGTTTGGTTGCAGGATCACCTTACCGACGGTGCGTCAGGTTCTCTTTGGCTGACTGTACCTGTAGAATGATAAAAGTTTGGAATTGAAAAATTTGTTCAAACTAAATAACGTTGTACTCGTTCGCTCGCTGCGCTCGCTCACTCTATTGGCTTATGATTATGGGTTGAAAAAACAATTCGGATGAAGAGATTGAAGATGTTAACATTTATCTAAAAATATTCATAACGAAAAAATAATTTAAAAAAAATTAAAAAAACAAATTTGGAGGTAGTGGTACTTGGGGGGCCTTTTGTAGAAAAAGAAATATAAAATATCGATCACGAACCATGTCAATGTCATCTGATAGATATTCAAACATTGGCCCGCCAACGTACCACGGACTCCAAATTTTTTTTTTTAATTTTTTTTAAATTATTTTGTCGTTATGAATATTTTTAGATCAATGTTGACATCTTCAATCTCTTCATCCGAATTGTTTTTTCAACCCATAATCATAAGCCAATAGAGTGAGCGAGCGCAGCGAACGAACGAGTACAACGTTATTTAGTTTGAACAAATTTTTCAATTCCAAACTTTTATCATTCTACAGGTACTTGGCAGTTGTATCTGATTTCAATGCTTTTGTATGTTGATAATCATCAACCAATCGAGTGAGCGAGCACAACCTTTGATTATTTTTTGGTGGAGTTATCTTCTACATCTATGAGACTAGTCAAGAGTTCTCCACCACTGACATTGCTTCCGCGCGGTGGCTTCACAAGAGAGTATGTTGAAATCAGTCTGTAGACTTGAATAAATATCAATGGATCCGGGTGGGTATTCGAGCCACAAGCTCCTCTCATCTCGCCAAAAAAATGCTGTAATGAATATATATGTAGGACATTCAATTATGTTTGCAATTCATCAATGCTTCGATTGCATATCATAGGCAGCTTTTTAAATTCCATTAACCTCAAGAGCATCCTGATTAATGCGCCTCGTCATGAGGTAAGAATAACCCACTTCCTTTACCAAGTATGACACTAATTCAACGGCTGTTCTCACGGTTACGACTAATCCGAGGTATGTAGATAAAGTAAACTCGTCGTTATCTCCCATTTGTATCTTTTTCGGTTGCTTATTTTCAGTTTTTCTCTTGTTGCCATCAGTACTTGTTTCATCATTTTTCAATCTTTTATTTGCAGCCATATCAGCCAATTCATCGAGGTAAGTTAGAAAGGAAGTCAGTGTCTGCGGTATCAGAGACAATTTTGATAACCTGTGCAATATTGTATCTCTAGTTCTAATAAAATGATCTCCACACCTTGTAATGAATAGTTTCATCATCGCATATGAGGGCTTCCCATGGTTTTCGGGAATTCATTGCTTCAACTACAGAATTCATTCGTTCGATAAAAGCTACTGTAGCGTGGCAGTTCTGTAATTCGAACACGCCTTGCTGTCGATAATATTCCATCGCCACTGCCACTGAATGTCCAAAGAACTATAAGTAGTGGCGCATATATTAAAATCTTTATGAAGATTAGTTGTAACATTCATTGAATTTGATTATGCATCGTTTACCCGGATTGCAAGATTTGAATTCATTTTCTGATAATTAGTGGCAGCGATGTGTGCCGATTCCAACGTATGACATACTTTGACACCGTTCTTGGCATCCTCTCTCACAACAGCTTCCCAGTGGGATAGTTTTATAGTACCTTCTGGAACCTAAACATCGTAGAAATGAAGTAGTACTGTAAGTGTTTTTTTTTCCTTTCTTTACAATATACTGTAATAATAGCTTTCCTGTTATTCTCATAATGCAAATTGCACTCACATCTAACGACTTTTTATTTACGATCCGGGTCCAAAGATTTTTGATTAAATGTGGAAAGTCTGAAGCGAACCAGAGATTCCGCTTTGGGTCAACTGGATGCTGGCAACATGATTTTTCATTTGAAATTCCAAATTTATCCCACATAGCGCGATTCCACGTAGCGCCGTCAGTGGTAACACAATCTACGTGGTACCCTTCATTTTCTAGTAAAATTATTGCTTCGACTGTTAATTTTTCTAAAATCTTGCCCGGAACAGCACCAGCACTGAGAAATGCACCGATGGTTTGAAACCATTTGCCTTTAAACGGCTGATACATCACTACCAATGCGTGATTTCCACGCTTTTTCTCTACTAGCTTCTGGAGTGTGCTGCCCAAGATCAACAAACCCGAGGACCTCCAGGCTGTCTCGTTGGAAAGACACTCCTTCTTCGAGAGCCATTTCATCCAAAAAAAGACAACCTGAATATATAAAATATGGCAGCACGTGTATTTTCCTCATTGCACGGTTCACATGCAGTGGCGTAACTATGCCGATGCAACCGATGCGGTCGCGATGGGCCCCTGACTCAAGGGGGCCCCAGCTGAGCCCACGCGACTCGAACTATAACATTGAATATGAATTAAGCAATATTGTATATCGCAATTAACCGAATTTAATCAACCTTTTGGTCAGTCAATGTCTCATTTTTTACAAATCACTTTTTTGTATGGCGATTTATGAGAGCCTCCTTATTATTTTGACAAATTCATTCTCATTCGAAATAAATGTAGGCTTTTGCCATACAACACCCAGAAAAAAAGTTTCATGATCCGTACCGGGAATCACCGACTTGACATGAGTCGACACAAATCAAGTCGTTGATGGTCAACGTTTGTTTTCCTAGGCAATGGCAGGGGGGGGGGGGGGGTCCTCCAATTTTTTCGCATTGGGGCCCGTAAAGTCTAGTTACGCCACTGTTCACATGAGACACGTAAAAATCGTAATAATTGTATTGCTTAATTTATTTCATAAACGTAGATTATTTATATACCATGACGTTCAGATTCTGAAAAGTGGCTTGCTTTTTTCTTGAGAAGATTGAAAGTACTTTCTTGAAACCCATAGGCAGGATGCAGTTTCTTTATGTATCGTCGAAGAGTGCATTCATGTGGCAAGGGTAATTTATTGTCCCTCCTTAATTTTCGATACAATTTTGGAGACTTGATTTTCATCAACAAACACTCATATACCCAGTCTGCGGTATAGCGTCGTCCATGTTTGTTTTTCACTTTAGCAGCATCGAAGCAAGTCTTCGCAAGGACATGCTGCTCCGGTGGAAGTGTTGCAATGCACTCTTCTAATCGTTCGTTCGACATTTTCTCCATTTTGAATAAACTTTCTTTTATACTCGATCTTAATTTTTGTACCTTGAAGATATATGTGACATCATTTTCGTATTCATCATCATTGTTATGTTATTTTTAGCTGATATGAACAGTAAAGATCAAGACAAAGATGTGTAGGTATAGATAAAAAATCCGAGTACCCGTTTCTTCAGACGGTGAACTCGCTGACTACTCGTTTTCAAAGTCGAAGCGTATTTCTGAAGCTTCGAAACTGTGCTCTTCCCGGGTAAACGTTTTTGTCTATTGCGTCTGACAATTGCACATTCATGACATCTTTTATACTTAAGTGCCCTTTCGCTTTCGATGTGTCCTTTGCATCCTTGTGCCAATTCTCCGCCATCATTGATCCCCACGCAGAGCCGTAGACTGTGTATATTGCGAAGTAGAGTCTCCAATTGCGATTTTTTAGAAATATCTACAGCTTCGTTAAAAACTTTATTCTTATTAATGATGATTTTTGGATTGATACTGTCATCGAATAATATCGTCTTGTCTGCTTCTAAATTATTATTACAATGCACAAAACCAGTCATCTTTCCTGGTATAGTATGCACAGCCCACATAGATCCAGGGAGATGTATATCAAACGCATCGCTATGTAAATCTGAGATTGTGTATTCTTTTTGAAGATGATATGAGTGGTCACATGAAAGCGAATTCTCGGTTTCTTCTAATTTCCGTAATGATCCTGTTAAAAAGATGGTAGTTCAATCACTATATTTATTTGAAAAATCAATTTCATCTGCAAATATAAGTAGGTGTAGACAAAAAGTGCATTCAGACCCTCATCTGCGCATGAGCTATCGAGTACAACAGGATTTGGGATATTATCGTCGGCATTATCATGTGCAGATTCATTCGTCTGTTCCTGATGAACTTCATTTTCACTGTTACATCTTTTCTCTCTTTTTGCGATTGGATGAAAAAAACGAGACTGAGGTGGTGGCCGTTTATTAGGGATGATGGTAGGACATTTTTGACCCGGAAAAATGGATGGTACTGCTCCTGGTCTGAGTGTACATTTCCCTTTTTCACGTGTACAGATCTCACCAGACGGAAGTATAATTTCATAATTTTTCAGTACATCCTCAGGCAGAAAATGCAATTTGCATACATAGTCTGTCAGTTGGAGTTCCTTATCTTGTCTCGAAATTTTACTTCTCCACACGAGCAGATTCTCCTATAGATTTGAATTATCATAGTTTGATTTGACGAGATGCTGTTGCATTATGCAGAAATAATGTTCGAAAGTCAATTTAATATGACGCGAAGCGTGTGAAGGGGAACAGCTCCACTAGCATGTATATGATATATCAAGGCGGCAAAAATCGGTAAGCTGAGGAAATAATGGAAATAATGGGTGCGAACGCGCGTCTCGCCTGAGCCAAACAGCCCTCTATTTTCTATACGCGCATACAACTTATAATTTTCACCTGTGAAACTTTGAACAGGGAGGGACATTTTTTTCCTTCCGCTTGCAATTTCTTGATATCGCTGGCGTACCCTGTTTTACACAGAGGTACAAAACATTTGTTGGGCATACCTGCTGATGTTTATAAAAATATGCGATAGGTATAACTTGTATAACGAAACTAAAAGAACTATGCTGAACGATCGAAAGAAATTGAAATTGAGTTCAATTGATTGAAATTGAAATTGAAAGACCGTTGTTATGAAATAAATGATTTTCTCCTAAACGACCGTTTGAAATTTGCCTCACTTCGGACTTCTAGGACTTGATGAAACAACAGCGAGCTCAAGCGACGGTTTTCAGTACTGCGTACTTGACCGCTGCGAAGCGTCAGCTTTAACGGCAAGTGCTCCCACCGGGTTTATTACTACATCGTTACCCTTACATAGCTAAGAACGCTATCGAAATCCACGGCTACGATCTGTGGCTACGATCGCGTTGATCGTATTTCGACTATCTAACAGTCGAGCGGCGAACCAGATATTTTGCGCTCATGTTTATCGGCCGCCTTTTGACTATACCTGACGGTCCGAGACCCACATTACTGCGATGTATTAGGCATAACACCCTGTAGTGTATTCAGATCGTAATAGGCGTATTAGCAACCTCATAGTCAGAATATAATATTACGTCGACAGATCGATCAGCTAATCATTTCGGTGTTTATAATTTGGATTCTATCGAGATGGGTCTTCATTTACATTTTTTGTTGCAAAAGAGTGCAGAGGTTATGCATCGTAACAGAGTCACGTTTTGAATTAATGTACATGCAAAGAGGTTATGTTCCGATGCATATAAATACGTCTGAGTTTGAAATGGTTCATTTTTACATATAGGAAATGAAAAAATAATTTTCATGGACTCATGCATATTGTAGAATATATAGAGATGTTGTTTACTCAAAAAGACTTAGATTTTTTCCCCTATTTATTTGAGGATTGAGATCATTGGTTGGTGATACATTTCAAAATATCATGTATTATTATGTACGTTTTTGATACTATATAACACTTCAAAGATCGACTGTTTATTTAGTGACTGAAATCATTTATGCCTATGGTAAACATGCTTACAAATATCGATTATTAATAAGCTTTCAATACAATATAACAGTTTTTAATTTTGAACTAAAATCGTTTACGTCTATGTTCAACATGCTTACAAATATCGATTATTAATATGTTTTTAATACAATAAAACTTTTTAATCTAATCTTTAATACAATTAAACATTTTTCACTTTTTTATTCAGACTTTAGGCTCCTTCATATATGCCATCCAAAATTATATTTTAGATTTCAATACAATAAAACGTTTTCCCAAATTACTCATCAAACTCAGAGGGTGAGACGAAAACAAATTATCATAAGCTATTACATTGCACAGGCTAGATACACTGAAAACCTCATAGGCGTAGACGTGATCATTGAAAATCGTTTTCAAACTTTGAACGATAAAAAACACCACACCATCGTGAATGAAAATATATTTAATGAGACTAAATTGAAGCTCATTGTCATTTTCACTGACGCAAAGGACCATGCCTGGATTATACTGACTGCCATTTTTTTCAATCCACTTGATAACATTAACAGTGGAATTCAGTAAATCTACGTCATTGCAAAGATTGCTCGTAAAGGCAATTGGCAGATTGTTTAAAATATGAATCTGAGAAGGTCCATATTTTTCAGTCAGGGTGAATATTTCTTTCATTTGTAACTGATTTGAAAATTTCCACTGAAGTTTTTTAGCAATACCCTTGCAAACATTTGTCTTAAAGTTGGATAGCACTGCGATATTTTTTGACTCTTTGTGTTTTGCTTCGAAGCGCATCCCCCACAGGTTAATTAATGGCCCACATTCCACCATTACAGTGCCGTAATGCAATAAAAGATGATCTTTTGGCTTCAAATTTCTTTTTAAAACAGTTTTAGCCAATCGATGATGCTCTTTTACAAGTGACTTCAGAAGTTCACTACATCCTATTTGGGTAGACGTAGAACTCACAAGTGCAAAGATCTGTCGCAAAATCAAGTACACCTGCCACACTGAATCGTTTCGTGGTATCAAGTGACCAATTAGAATCCCCAAATTTAAAAAAAAAATTGACATTTCAGCTGCCGACATACGAATAGTGTTGTTTTTCAGATGTTGAGCTGAAATTGGGGGTGGAATAATACTACTATTAGTTGTTCCATAATTGTGCGACTTCATATGTGTGTTCAATTGCTCAAGTGTGAAGAGCTTAGTCTCATATATATAATATTTAAGTATTGCAATTAAATCAAAGAGACACACACCTTCAAGCAAATCGTGCATAATATCGACGGTTATATTTTTTGTTACATGAAAATGAAGTAGGCAGTGAAAAATGCAATCTGACTTAATTCCTGTGCGACTGGGATCTTGTAACTGAAGGTCTCTGAGATAAGATTTGACTGTTCTCATAAACGCCTTATCCTCCATAGTTACGAGTGATCTTTGAATTTTGTTCATTTTGCAAAAACGACACGCGTATTTTGCATTGAAAGATTCATTAAAGCCTAGCAATGAATGAAGCCCTAAATTGTCCCCGATTATCAGTACTAACTTGAAAAAAACTGTGGTGGTCTTCCCTTGTGGTAAATTAAGTTCGATTCCCTTTGACTCGAGAAACTTCAATTCGTCAATTAATGTTCGAGACACTGCGAAATTTCCAAATTCTTCTCTATCTTTGGAGTAAAAGAGCAAAGCATGTAATATTGATGAGAGACAGGACTGGTATTGTGGTGGAAAACAAGGCAGTGAAATATACACGCCACCTAGTTTATTTGTTCCTGCGTGACTACCAAGAGGATTACCAGTCTCATAGTCATCGAAGAAGAGAAAAAGAGGGGGTACTTGTTTTGACTCTAGATTCATTACACTAGATTTCCACAAATTACTTTGGACAAAATTTGAAATTACATTTGTTTTGTTTTCTAATTTTTCTTTGTATGAAAAAACGAGATCATAGACGTTTGGAATTTTGAAAATTTTTTTCAACATTTCTCTTAAAGGAAATAACATTGCCGTAGCATAATCTTTTTTTACATCAATATGACCATCGTGAGTACGTTTCACTTTCTGAGATCTTTCACCAACCACAAATTCAATAGGCTCAAGATAATTCGTTTCTGTTTTGAGTGATTCCATGCGTTTGTACTCCGTATCAAGTTTCTTGAAAACTCCATTAAACGTATCAAACACAACATTAACGTGTTTTAATACTTCAAAGGATTTAGGGTCACTATTATACTTTGCGTTGAGTTCTTCTCGGATAGTATTCAGTCCAGAGTTTACTATTGCCTTAGTTGAGTTAAAAAAGAGCTTACTATGAGTTTGAGAACATGAACTGTTTATTTTGGAGCATTCGTTAAGTACAGTATCTTCCAACGTCTTTCGAATTTTTGTTACGCATATTGCCTGTTGCGTTGGAGTAAGTTTAGGAACAGAGTCACTCGAACAGCTAGAGAATGAAATTTCACGGTCTTTGTCATCTTGTATTGATAAAATGGGAAATGAGATATCCACTGGAACAACTGGTTTCGCTGCAAGGGTAACAGTAGACGTACTAGGGACTGCGTTAGATTCTACTGAATGTAAATCATTGTGTTTGCTAAGCCAATGAGCTTTGAACGAATGAAAAGCATTGTACATACGAGAGCATGAAGCTTCGCTACACCTGAATTTTTCACCGTCACTGTAATTATGCACTAGTCGCAAGTGTTGCTCCAATTGACTGATTGACATGGCATGTGGACACAAAAAACAAAGTGGCATTTTGTACCGAAGTTATGTGCAATCTGATTTTTGATTACTAATTTGTTCAAGTTCCCCAACAAATTTTGAAACGCACGGTACTACAATATCTGTTTCCCCCTGAATTCCATACAATCGACGCTGTATGACCATCCAAGGTAATAAAGCGGTCTTCGGGTAGTCTAATTGTAGAGCATAAAAGCTTTTGAAAGTTATATCGATAGCTTTTAGAGCTGAAGGCACCTCGTATCGTACGTCATTGATGCAGACGTAACACTCTTCGATGGTTTGCAGTGTCTTGCCGATAATTACAGCTAGTGGTTGTTCATGCTCTCCACGTGTAAGAATTCTTTGCCGTCATAGGGAAAGTTCTGCTTCTATCTCTGCGATACTCTTTACATAAAGCAAAAATTCGTTCTGAACTTCAACTTTGCTAGAACGTCGAATGATATGGCGCTGGCGGTGGTAACAACAACGGAAGAAGCAGAAGTATGGCAGCACTGTTCAAATCTAGTGACTGCTGTCCATTGCTGGTGTTTTTATTATTTTCGTCGATCACTTGTATCAGATTCTTGATACTATTGTCCGGCCGTTTTTTTTTGGTTTTACCGAAGGTTAAAATCTCGTTCTCAAATGCCGAGTACTCCGTGAACAACACATCCGTCTTCTCTTGATATATTTGAGCGAAGTCCATCTCAATCAAGGCAGGGCCAGTGATCGGATGCGTCAACGATAGAAAATCGCTCATATATGTTTCGCCTGAAAAATTTTTGGTATTGTTGAGTTCTATTATTCTTTTTGTGGACGTATCTGACCAATACTTTTCAACGGTCGACCAGGGATCTATTGAGTTCTTGAGCCAATCGATTTTTTTTCCATAATCTTCTGCAGAACACTCGTCATTCTCTAAGAGAGTATGGAATGCCAAACGAACAGCTGTAGGTTGCTCCCGAAATTTTCGTTTTATGCCTTTCAGGCTTTCGGTTGCACCACAGAGAATTAAGAACGAGCGACGATGTCCAAGCCTGTTGCTTAATTTTCCCTTGGCGCTGGTCTTTGTTTTCGTGACTGTATTGTTCTGGTATGGTACGTCATAAGTTTCCGGTATCTCAGTGGGAAAAGTCTGTTTAATGAGATCAGATAGTTCCTGGAGTCGCTCTGATGTTATGCTATAATATAAAAAAATGAAAATTGTAAAACAATTATTTATCATGCATCGAAATAGGAACTGTATCAGGATACGTCCATCGAATGTTAACAAAAATCATGTGAAACAAAATACCATCGGTAACTACATTTGCCTTTATTTCAATAGAACTTTATGTTGCTTACGAAAAAGAAGGAGAGCTTCTCATCTCTACTGAGATTATAATATCAACCAAAAAATTTCGGTGCTCATCTTCCAAATCTCTGTGATTTTTATAATAATGCAAAATAGCTACTCCTTCCACTGAATCTTTTAGAGTTTCTATCAGGTCTGTGATAGGATTACATGGTCGAAGAGTTATGTCAGCCGAATCAATACGGCAAAATCGATTGCCATTGGCACTTGACGAAGGACCAGAATTATCAGTTGTTTCTAGCGTCAGAACTGTAACTCCTGCTTATGGCTGCAGGGTGGCTTTCGTTCACTACAGGAAGTCCTAATGTACGTGAATAGAATAGAATAGAATAGTCTTTATTTATTATCCATAGCGATATTGGATAAATCCTACCTTGCATTTACAATGCGCTATGCAAGGTAGGTGGAGAACAACAGTCTTATAACCTAACTTAAATTAGGTAGAGAGAGAGAGGGGTACATATAGTACGAGCAAGCAGACAGGTTGTATATATAGGTATATAAATATACCTACATATACCGTGACTATTCGTGGATGAGCGACATGCCTAGAACCGAAGATACCCGACAGGTACGCCTTATTATATGCAACTGAAGATACATGTGTAGATATAGATATACTTCATGACGCATTAGCGTCGAGCTGTCAAGCTGTCATCTGCTGTACAGCCTCTATGTGCATTTGTCGCGATGTTTGTAGGTTATTATTACTGTAGGTTGACGCGGATCAGTGATGAATCGTAATAATTAGGTGTGATTAAATTAATTTGATCTGCCAGCCTGCCGAAGCAATGATATCTAATAGGTTAGAGTGTCTCCTCCTACACCGTAGATGTGTTTCGCCTAACCGTAAATAATGTTTTGCCTAACCGTAAATAATGTTTCGCCGTATCAGTGATCTACGTGGCAGCAAATCAATGGAAACAGGTAAATTTTATTATAATAACTCATTGCAGCCGTAATTTTCGATAATCAACGTGATTAATTGACAATAGTAATTATACTCTGTTTGTGAGCACCCTCAGGGCTGCGTTCCAAAACTACACCCGGGTGCACCCGGGTGCTTCTAGTCGGCTTCTAGTCGCGGATTGGCTGCTGGGTAATTCACTCCAATGAGAGTCGCTCGCAACTGGCTCCTCGTGGCGCTACTGTTTCTCTCAGCCAATTGCAGAAGAGAAAAGGAAGACCAAAGCTGCATGAATCTACCCGATCACACCCGACGAAACGAGCAAGGTGGCTGAGGTGGTTCCTCACAGTTCCGTCGTTCCGTGATTCAAGCAGGAAGAAAAAGAAACGACGGAACTGACCGGAGAGTTGATCGTGGTTGTTGATGGAATATAGATGCAATAGACGTGTGTTCAGTTTGATATGATACCAACGAAATAATAGAATATGATTTAAGTAATATATTGGAGCTTAAAACTGCACGAAAATCTGAGAATGTTTGAGAATTCGATCTTTTGAAAGTTATTATTAACAATAGGAGATTAGAGTAACTTCATTAATTAATAGGCCGTTAATATCCGATATGGAGGGGTATCAACAACACTAATTAAGTCAAAATATCAAGAATGAAAAAGAAAAAAGAAACAAATAAATAACAAATAAAAAGAGTCATTACTAGATAAAGAAAATCAAGGAAATATCAAATCTAAGGAATCAAATAATATTCTTAAAACAATAAGGATGGCTAACACAAATTGATTAAACATAAGAGTGCTCAATAAAGAAAGCATAACAGCGTTGAGACGGAAGCTCTTAGAGAAGTATCACTCGGAGTGAATAAAAAAAAAATAAAAAAAAAATAAATAAAGGAACTATGACAACCCCAAAGACTGTTGAAGTTGTGCTACAACCAGGTGTCCATCAGTTACTAACCGAGCCCAACGGGATCCCGTTTGCGAGCACAGGCCCTATCTCGACGTTTACAATCTGGAATTGCATAGGTTAGAATTTTCATAAAACTTTTATCCCTCAGCACGCGCGTGTCTTTTAATGTCTTACTTGCACTACAATGACATCCTATAAGTCGAATGTTGTTGTATGAGAGGAACTCTGACAGCACGAGTACTGGGGGGTAAATGACATGTTATCAACTTTACACTTACCTCAGTTAATGTAATAATTTTTTCACCACACAATAGCATATTCGAAATTCCGGACGATGCATCCACACGTAAATTTTTTGGACTCGGCTTCCCAACTGATCCTTTAATTCCAGAGCCGACGACTCTGGATTCGGGTTTCTGTAAAAAATCAGGTGAAGTTCTGTTTCTCAAATTATTTAGAAATATGTGGTCCAAAGTTATTCCATCACATACCTGTATTTCTTATGCAAGGCAAACCTAGACATATCGACAGCATTCCAAGGCGCAGGAATTCTGAGGAATCGCAAGGCTCCGTTGCTCCGCAACCACACATCTGTGCTGCTGAACCTTCGCAAGTCTCCATAGCTCCGCAGCCACAAGGCCCTGTTGCCCTACTGCCGCAAGCTTCCACTGCCCCGCAGCCACATGTCCCTGTTGCCCTACAGCCGCAAGTCTCGAGTGTTCCAAAGCAAAGTAAAACATTTTTTTTTTTATTGTTGACAATTCACATTATTGTATAACGTATGTTGCCAACTGTCAGAAAACTTTTCAGTCGCATCGTGGAAAGATGAAAAAGCCGTTCAATATCTACTGACAACATGGAAAGACTACAAACTGTTGTTCGACAGCACAACAATTAGAAACGAGGCAGTATGGTGCCTCATCGCAGGAGAACTGATAGCTGCGAACAATACCTGGGTATATTCGGGGCCCCAGTGCGAGAACAAATTCAAAGACGTGCGGAAGAGTTATATGAAAATACGGGACCACAATAACCAGACAGGGGTGGAACCCAAAACCTGTAAATTCTATGATGACATGGAAATTATTTTAGGTGACAAGCCATGTGTCAGACCATTAGCTTTGGCCTCTAACTTGAAAAGGAGAGCGGTAGGTACGGCATCATTTGATACTGCCGACGAGGAATGCCCTGTCAGCGAGGGCTTGGAGGCTGCGGCTGAAAAAAAAAACCCAAAACAAAAGAAAACCAGAGTACAGAAAGAACTGGATGACTGGAATCAGGCCCTACGCGCAGACGCGCTAAAAAGAGAAGAAGCCCGGGAGAAGCGACATCTTGAAGGAATTACTACCTTCAAAGACGTGATGTCAAAACTTATCGACAAATTATAAATATTATCTTAAGGGGGTACATAGGGTGGTCCTTAACAGGGGTGTTTTCGACATTTTCCGCTCCCAATGGTTCAAACGTTCACTTTTCCAGATGATAGCGTTTTTTTTAAATTATAGCGTGCATAGTAATTGGGTCAAATGAATTTGAATTGAAAAAAAAAAAAAAAAATGGGGGTCGTGCACGGGATGTTAAAATCGAGATAGAGCATTGAAACTTTATGACAATTTTTTTTCATGAGAAGGAACCGTTTGAACCCTTGGGAGCGAAAAAAATCCAATAACACCCCTGCTAAGGACCACCCTAGTGCATACACCTCAAAATTTGAAGTAGAAAAAACTAAAAAAATCTCAAATTGCCGAAGTCATTTATCATACTCGGAAATGGTTTTCACACCATATTACGAACGATTATTTTGTTGTCCATTATGCATGAAATAACCTCTACGCATAGACAGTTTTCAGATTTTTTGATCTCAAACTCTTCAAAAAAGACCCCTTTTCAAAATGGACAAACAACTTTTTGATCCGATCGAGATCGAACGATATATTTATAATTTTCTGAAATAAAAAAAGCGTTCGCTTTTTTCATGCGCAACATCTAGTGATAACTGAAGTAAGAATGAGTTTATCAAAAATTTATGTGTTATTTTTGTAAAGGGTTGTTTTATGTACAGTTTGAGACCACTAAATCTGAAAACGGACCACTCGTAAAGTTTATTTCGTGCATAATTGACGAAAAAACATTTATCGCAAAATCGTGTACAAACGATTTACAAGTATATATAAAAAAAAAAATTGTCGCCATTTTTTATTTCGAATTTCAAAGTGTATGTACCCGCTTAACGCAATGCTGAAGTGCCTTCATTTATCTTCTATCCGGATTATACAACAAGAGACGCAAAAATTTTTTTTTTGCCTTTTTCGCTGTATAATCTTATATAAAACTGTTTAAAAAAACCTGATGTAAAGATTCAAGTTTCTACTGATATATTCTATAGGATTATACTTATAGGATAATTCAAGTTTTCACTGACTTACAGAGTGATGTTGTCAGTACCTTACAGGGTGATATTAACCCAAGTGTCTATTATAGATCATTCATCTTTATTATTTTTATATCGTTTTTATATACTTAGTCTTATGCCTGAATACGTACAAATTATGATCGAAAACATCATACCAAAAACTGTTGGTATGTGATGTTTACAATTTCGATAAGTTATCTCCGTACAGTAATGTTCATTAATGGGTTCACGGTGGCTAACTGTTTTTTCCTGACTTTTTCGCATAAAATCAACTAAAATAATATTATATTACTTTTATACGGGGTCATAATTATTATTATTAAAATTTCTGCTATGGGCACATGAAATGCGACTAGAATAGAGTCTCGTTTCCGAAAAAGTCATAAAAAAAAAGATAGCCACCGCGAACCCATTAGTGAACATTACTGTACACATACATACTACTTGTGATAGTAGATATTATAAGCTATATTTCAAATTACAAGTTCCTATTATATGCATGTGTGTGTGTATATATATTGTTACGTTTTGGTTCTTGAGCGATACCACCGGTATCGCGAACCGAGTGTAATTGTGAGTTCTTTGCTCGATTTTATATGTTCTAGACCTTTATATCAAATATTTAATTTTCCCTATTACGGACTTGAGTCGCCGTGCAACTAAAGCCGCCTCCCCACAGACCTGAACACGTAAACGCGCTAAGGCTGCACTTTACCCACCTAACCTTTTGATTTTAGTTTCATTTAAGTTAGTTTATTCCCAATTATTCTAAACAATACAACCTGCTGTGCCAGACCTGAGTATGTCAGAGACACACTAAGGCTGTATCTAGCGTTGGTTCGTTATATCAATGAAGAAGACCTGGAAATGGCGGATAAGGGATCTGCATAGACTTACTTTTATATAATCTAGAAATTCGATTTATTTTATCTTTAACGATTTGCGGTTGCAACCAATTCTTTTTTTATATTTACAGTTGTTGCTTACTTACTAAGTTATGACTATCGAAGCTGATTTGATTTCCGTTATATTCTATTTGAATTTTGACAGTTTTGTATGATTGTGATTTTATTGTCTAAATAATATTCTTGTTTCCAAATTTAATATCTTTATTTATATCTTTGATAATATTTTTTGAAATTAGTTAATTTTCTTTTTGTTGATTCTCGCGAAAGTAATTGAGTATAATTTATATTGAAATGAAGCTAAGAGTTCACAAGGCGCTCTGCCTATTGTGACTGCCGAGAGAATAGTGTTGCGAGTCAACCCGGTGCTATACCGTGGAATTGCTGCTAATGAGAGCTGTGTCTCGACTTTTATACTGGCTATGACGTCACTTGACATGTCGCTCTCGTCGAACGTTCTCGATCGTTCGACGTTCGCAACGGCTGATGTTTGAACTGCTAACGGTCAGGCCTATGTTGTCTGATCCGTTACAATATATAATATAAAAGAATTTTTCCATATGGAATTTCTATGGAATATAATAGGCACGAGATGGAATTATTTTATTGTTCCTACCCCAAACCTACGACCAAACCTCTATCTCATTTCTTATAATAATACGAAGTTTTATTTTTATCCAACAAGTAAAAATATAGGGTACAAACAACACGTGTTTCAGATTTAAAATATACAATCAGAAATTAGACATACTACCTTAGCAAATTCAGATATGTATGTATACCTATGTTTCAATTGCAACAAGTCATTCACATCGGCAATGGAGTCACCACCTGTTTTGTGGGATTCGCCCTAGGCGGCTCAGGGATCTATTTTACTTCTAGCTTTATTATAAGGGTTAAGATGGATTTGAGGTGAATGAAAGAAACTTCAAGTTTGGGAAAAAGCCTTGCGGCATAAAAAACCCAGTTTATTGTTTTAGTTGATGATACACACGAATGTTTGTACACGAGATCACCTTATATTGATAGGTATTGATATTGATCAGCCAGTATGACGAAATGATTTATCAGTCGTGTTTGACGATGAAAAAGATAGGTTATACACAGAAGATTCCGTTTGAGGAACAACCTTCGTAACTCATCACTGTCTTCGAGCCATGAGGGCTGCAGCTATACGGTTCCGTTTTGCTAACCCGTCCGCTTCATTTTCGTTCCCATCGTTAGGTAACCCAATGTTTCTCACATCAGCTGCTTCTCGTTGTCCTTCATCTATGAAGTCTTGGATATCCTCATTAGCATCATCCAGACATAAATTGTGAAGTACACAGCAAGCCAAGATCACATATGGAATTTGGCCGTCGCGATTCATGTCCAAGTATTTCAGACGCTTGAACCGACCCTTATAAAGGGCAAAACAGCGTTCTATAACTTGCCTTGTTTGAGAATGCAGCAAATTGAAGAGTAATTGACTCTGCGGGAGAAAAAAAAATTGATAATGAATGAATTGATCATCTTACATTCATTGTGGTCATAGTAGGGACAAATATCAATATGGGTATCATACCGGTGTCATGTTACCAAGGTCTCGGTAAGGTGGTATACACCACGACAATGCAGGGTAAGCCTTGTCGCCGATGATATAATCCTCTTCGGGGAAGAAGGCAGCTCTATCCTGGTGAACCTCCATCCATAAATCTGAGTTCCGGAATATTCGAAGGTCTCCAACTGAGCCAGCAAAGCCAGCAAAGCAATCCGTGAACCTCAAGTCTGCATTGCAAACAGCTTGAAGTGTGATCGCAAACCGCTTCTTCCGCGTAATATAAAATCGAGCGTCAACCTGTGAGAAGAAAAATGCCATTGAATTTTAGAATCTATGTTTGTATGTATAAAAAGTACTCTCCGTCATATACTTACTTTTGGTGCTTTTATTTCGATATGTGTACCATCGATTGCGCCATTCACGCCTGGCAATTGTCTTAGCCGTTGAAATTTTTGACTAGTTACAGCGGCTGCATGGCCTGTGGGCCATACGATAATTTCGTCAGCAATTTCATTGAGCGCACTGACAACCCTTTGGAAACAGTGATTGAGGGATGATTTAGCTAAATCAAACCTTTCTCCGACAGACCTATAATCAGAAAATAGTACATATTTGCAGGCATGCTTATAACTATGGCAATGTATAGGTATATGAACCTGTATGAATCTGGTGTTGCTAATAGCCACAAGGAACTCAGTAACTGCTTGAGCTCCATATATTTAGCCCCTCATCTACCCCGATTGAATTAATTTTTTTTTTAATCGATTGCAGGTCGTTCGTAGGTGATTGATATTCTATCCGCGACGTTTGATAGTCAATAGTTTATCTATAAAATAGAAAACAAATTCGTCTAGGGAATTAATTTAAGTTGGCCCCTCACTAATCGTAAATGGTTATCAAATATAATTGTTATCACACGCGATCGTTTGTAGGTCGTTTGTAGGTGCTGAATATCGCATTCCCGACGTTAAATAACCAAAGGATCATTCGCAAATCAATTTAAAATTATAAATTATAGAGTAGTCCTAAGGAATTTCCCTAGGATAGTTTTCCCCAGATAACTACTGAACAGAAATCGTGACCTTATTTGTTGTTTCGAACTGAAATCTCATTCTCCTAACATGCAATCGTTTGTAGGTCTTTCGTGAGTGTTTGATAACGCATCCCCGCAGTTTGATAGTCAATAATATGTTGATACGGAATCAAATATCATCGGTTCCCGAGAACTTGTCCAGTTCTAGGGAATTTGATCAACCCTAGCTCCTCAATAACTGCATATACCATTCGAATTTGACTTTTCTCACCTGCAATCGATTGTAGGTCGCTCGTAGGTGTTTGATAAGGCATCCCCGCGGTTTGATAGTCAATAATATATTGATGCGGAATCAAAAATCATCGGTTCCCGGGAACTTGTCCAATCCTAGGGAATCCTAGGGAATATTATCAACTCTAGCTCCTCAATAACTGCGTATCCTATTTGAATCTGACTTTTCGTACGTGCAATCGTTTGTAGGTCGTTCGTAGGTGTTTGATAACGCATCCTCGACGTTTGATAGTCAATAATATATTGATGCGGAATCAAAAATCATCGGTTCCCGGGAACTTGTCCAGTTTTAGGGAATTTGATCCACCCTAGCTCCTCAATAACTGCATATGCCATTCGAATTTGACTTTTCTCACCTGCAATCGATTGTAGGTCGTTCGTAGGGGTTTGATAAGGCATCCCCGCGGTTTGATAGTCAATAATATATTGATGCGGAATCAAAAATCATCGGTTCCCGGGAACTTGTCCAATCCTAGACCTATGTAAAGTTAGCCGGTAACTTGATTATTTTTCAATCTTTTATATACCAAACGATTGCTCCTTAATTGCTCTTGATTGCTCCGCTAATTTCGTTTATTGCTCCAGTCTAGTTTTTGAGAAAAAATGAAAAAACGAAATTCGGATCTTCTATGTTAAAATGCCGGCTAAATTCAAATATAGGTTTCGACTAAACGGATGGAGATACGACGTTCTACATGGAACTAAAAAATTGCTCCCCTGATTCTCTCAATTGCTCCACCCTTTCTTTTAACTGCTCTCTCTTAGTTTTTGAGAAAAATAGATAATGAGGTACGAGTTCGTCCAACATAACCTCTCTATCATATAATAGCGAATTTCGAGTTACACTGAGACATCGATCAAGTTGACTATAAATATTGAAAAAATCATGAATCAATTGCTCCTCGTCTGCTTTCAATTTTTAAGTAAATTAAATAATAAGGTACGAGTTCGGCCAACATAACCTCGCTATCATATGACAGGTGATTTCGAACTACACTGAAAACGGGTTATGCATCGTCTAGGTCGCGTTGATTATTTCAATTTTCGGAAACTAAGAGAGCAGTTGAAAGAAAGGGTGGAGCAATTAAGAGCAGACGAGGAGCGATTGATTCATATTCTTCTCGGCATTTATTGTCAACTCAATCGATGCTCCAGTGTAGTTCGAGATAACCTGTCATATGATAGCGAGGTTATGTTGGACGAACTCGTACCTTATTATCTATTTTTCTTAAAAACTGAGAGAGAGCAGTTAAAAGAAAGGGTGGAGCAATTGAGAGAATCAGGGGAGCAATTTTTTAGTTCCATGTAGAACGTCGTATCTCCATCCGTTTAGTCGAAACCTATATTTGAATTTAGCCGGCATTTTAACATAGAAGATCCGAATTTCGTTTTTTCATTTTTTCTCAAAAACTAGACTGGAGCAATAAACGAAATTAGCGGAGCAATCAAGAGCAATTAAGGAGCAATCGTTTGGTATATAAAAGATTGAAAAATAATCAAGTTACCGGCTAACTTTACATAGGTCTAGGAATGGACAAGTTCCTGGGAACCGATGATTTTTGATTCCGCATCAATATATTATTGACTATCAAACCGCGGGGATGCCTTATCAAACACCTACGAACGACCTACAATCGATTGCAGGTGAGAAAAGTCAAATTCGAACGGCATATGCAGTTATTGAGGAGCTAGGGTGGATCGAATTTCCTAAAACTGGACAAGTTCCCGGGAACCGATGATTTTTGAGTCCGCATCAATATATTATTGACTATCAAACGTCGAGGATGCGTTATCAAACACCTACGAACGACCTACAAACAATTGCACGTACGAAAAGTCAGATTCAAATGGTATATGCAGTTATTGAGGAGCTAGGGTGGATCAAATTCCCTAGAACTGGACAAGTTCCCGGGAACCGATGATTTTTGATCCCGCATCAATATATTATTGACTATCAAACGTCGAGGATGCGTTATCAAACACCTACGAACGACCTACAAACGATTGCACGTACGAAAAGTCAGATTCAAATAGGATACGCAGTTATTGAGGAGCTAGAGTTGATAATATTCCCTAGGATTCCCTAGGATTGGACAAGTTCCCGGGAACCGATGATTTTTGATTCCGCATCAATATATTATTGACTATCAAACCGCGGGGATGCCTTATCAAACACCTACGAACGACCTACAATCGATTGCAGGTGAGAAAAATCAAATTCGAATGGTATATGCAGTTATTGAGGAGCTAGGGTTGATCAAATTCCCTAGAACTGGACAAATTCTCGGGAACCGATGATACTTGATTCCGTATCAACATATTATTGACTATCAAACGTCGAGGATGCGTTATCAAACACCTACGAACGACCTACAAACGATTGCACGTACGAAAAGTCAGATTCAAATAGGATACGCAGTTATTGAGGAGCTAGAGTTGATAATATTCCCTAGGATTCCCTAGGATTGGACAAGTTCCCGGGAACCGATGATTTTTGATTCCGCATCAATATATTATTGACTATCAAACCGCGGGGATGCCTTATCAAACACCTACGAGCGACCTACAATCGATTGCAGGTGAGAAAAGTCAAATTCGAATGGTATATGCAGTTATTGAGGAGCTAGGGTTGATCAAATTCCCTAGAACTGGACAAGTTCTCGGGAACCGATGATATTTGATTCCGTATCAACATATTATTGACTATCAAACTGCGGGGATGCGTTATCAAACACTCACGAAAGACCTACAAACGATTGCATGTTAGGAGAATGAGATTTCAGTTCGAAACAACAAATAAGGTCACGATTTCTGTTCAGTAGTTATCTGGGGAAAACTATCCTAGGGAAATTCCTTAGGACTACTCTATAATTTATAATTTTAAATTGATTTGCGAATGATCCTTTGGTTATTTAACGTCGGGAATGCGATATTCAGCACCTACAAACGACCTACAAACGATCGCGTGTGATAACAATTATATTTGATAACCATTTACGATTAGTGAGGGGCCAACTTAAATTAATTCCCTAGACGAATTTGTTTTCTATTTTATAGATAAACTATTGACTATCAAACGTCGCGGATAGAATATCAATCACCTACGAACGACCTGCAATCGATTAAAAAAAAAATTAATTCAATCGGGGTAGATGAGGGGCTAAATATATGGAGCTAACTGCTTGCGCACGTCAATCCTTGGCCTACCGTCTTCGTTAGCAGGAGCCAGTAGAGGACCCAAACGATTTTCGAGCAGTACTAGAGTGCCACGAGTGATTCTAAAATGTTGACGGAATTGTTGATCCGAGATTCGTTCGATAGTATGCTCCACATAGTTCGTAATTCTCACAGGCTTTCCGTCATAATCACGCAAACGTAGTAAACTCTCCCGAATTACGTTGGTACTCTCGTCTTCGCTATCACTACTATCGTCCGCACATAATGTTCGTAAAAAATAATGACTTGCGACCACCGCACTGGCGACTGTGCGCCTTCGACGTGCTTCCATTATGGTTTCTTTATTATTTTACAGCCAGTTTAGTCTTTCACTGAGTATAATGTTAGGCTATGTGAGTCCGTAACTGGTGCTGTAAAGTGAGCGTCCGACCGGTCGCAGTGTCGCACTTGTCAAACAACTGACTTAGGGTTTTGATTGGCTGATGAGAAATTTGAGTGGCGTAGCTAGGGGCCAATCAAATCAAGACATAGAGAAGGGGAAAAAGACACCCGGGTGCACCTGGGTGTAGTTTTGGAACGCACCCCAGGTAGTCAATTTCTGCGATCCACAAGTACAGCACCTGCATGAACACTGGCATCAACTTCCTACTTCCTTGCCCTCATCTTTCCTGCTCGCTATACCAGAGATCACCATCACAGGAATCCCAAGACGCGCATCGCAACGACTCTGCAGCCTAGACGAGCAGGATTACACTGTGAAATTTTTTTTAACAAAGGCAGATAACATACTTCAACACTCATGTAACGTAATTTCTTAAGACAGACTTGTTGCATATCCAACTACGAACTCACAAGTTCTTTCAGGCCAGTGTTACAAATTAAATTAGTTTCACAACACAGGATGCAGAATATTTTATATGCAAGTTGTTCATTCAGTATTATTATTTTCCTATAATAGTACACATTAATTCAATTCATCACAAATTAACAAATGGACCGAATAAAAGATTAAGATCAGTCAACAAGTACGCAAAAGTTGAAGTCTGTAGGTCAACTCAAAGTACTGCCCACAGGGCACTGAATTATGAACAAGTTGTATATAAGGTGAACACGTTGTGTATAAGGTGAACAAGTTATGTATAAGGTGAACAAGTTGTGAACGAGTTGTCTGCAAAAAATTTCCGATAGAACGATAATAGAATCCGGATATGACAGAGAACAAGGACTGGCAAGGAGCCACAACGTGCTGAGCTGTGGACAAAAGCGAGTGTAAATATTTTTAAACGGTAATTATATCTTACTTATCTACATCAATGAAATTGGTAAGTCTTGATCCAGCGTGTGCCCATTTACGATTGCATTTTGTTAATTGGCTTACATTAATTTGAACTTGTAATAAAAATTTACAGAATTAATAATCCACGTGTTCGAGGGTCACCTCCATTTTTCTATTTCATCACATGAAATACGTTTAATTTCTCCGACGAGTTGAGCCCAAACGTTGAAACGATAGTAGTTACTAGCTAATGAGTACTGTTCTACAGATGTATAACAATACAGCTGACAACTGTACCTTAACGAAGCTGCTCAAAATGTCCGCCGCCGCAGTCGATGCACTCCTGTAATCTATGACGATAATTTTGTATGCAGTTTCTTATTTGTTCTGGAGATATGTTGGCACATATCTCCAGCACTCTTGCCCACAAGTCATCAAGATTGTCCAGGGGGTCTTCGGCATATAATTTGTTTTTGATCTGCGGCCATATGAAACAGTCCATTGGTGTTAAGTCTGGCGATCTTGCAGGCCACCTGATGGGCCCGTGACGACCGATCCACCTGCCTGGGAAACGTCCGTTTAAGAAGTTCCGTACGGCCAATGTGGAGTGGGCAGGAGCACCATCTTGTAGATACCACATAGGGCCGTCAAGCTATTGGTGTAATTGTGAAATGACTACAGATTCGCACTAGTTATCATTTATTAAGTATTATTCATTTTAATGGGATTGATAACTTTGTATGTTTTAAAACGTACGTTCTGTTCGATGATGTTAAGGTCTGCACCCACATCATGTTCCAACATGTCCAGGTATCTTCCACCGTTTAAATTACCATTGATGACATGTATTATCAGAGTCTCTCCGCACACAGCCCCATAAAGATTTAATTTCATAGGATACTGTGTACGGGACTCTACGAACTCATGAGGATTTTCTCTTGACCAGGAACGCACGTTTTGCCGATTTGGTGTACCACAAATCTGGATGGTACACTCATCGACAAAACAAATCCTACCCAACATTCCGGGATCAGCATTGAGTCGTCCTAACATGTTGTTGCAGTATTCGTTTCGCATAATTATATCTTGCGCAAAAAGTTTCTGATGTACCCTGATTTTAAATGCATAGTACTTTTCAGCACGCAGAACCTTCCATACGGTTGATTGGGCCAGATGGGTTTGTTGAGCTATCTTGGCAGTGCTCGTGCGGGGATCTATTTCAGCGCTCGCACATATGAAAATCTTCTGTTCCAATGATAGAGCTCTGTTCGGGTAAGACACTTTTCGATCAGCCTTTGCCACACTCCCGGTAGCACGAAACCGATTATAAATACGGTTCACCCACGAATGATGAGGTACCTGCCGACCAGGGTTTTCTATTGCAAATTTTCTGACTACCTTTCGTGCACTTAGGCCTGACGCAAAGTCAACCACACATTTAATACGCTCCTCGTCCGTGTAAATATAATTCGGCATAGTTTAAATGATGTTGTAAGATCTTTTTACAACACAAATTTGAACTATTGAAAAGATACACAAAACACTGACAATCAGTGTATATTCAATTGTAAATGCAATTAGGTCGTAGTAGTGCATCTTATCATTCCATGGATTTTCATAACTCATTGATTTCAAATGTATGAAAATGAATCCAAATATTACATACCTGGGGCTTTCTTATTTACTGGCCGAGGAGTGTATACGATTTTTCGCATCTACGAAGCCGAAAAACGGGAACTTCGTTCCGCAAAGCGGAACGAAAGTTGTCGCTTTCGGCCCGGAGGTGAGAAAAATAATGAATTAATTAGTTAATAATTAATCACCTATTTCATTTCAGTAACTCGTCAAGGAAATTATAGTGCTTGATTACTTATCTAAAATTTTAATTCATACAAATTTGTATAAATTAAAATTAAGATTAAAGCCACTGCTTTACTTGGATTTAATTTAAAAATAACAATCACTTACCCAAAAACTTACTTTACATTTAATTGTATGTTTTCCCAAAAGTTGTAGATGCCTTATTTTCTATGTAACAAGATATCGAGAAGGGGGGTACTCACTATATGCTTGGTTAGTCGTTTCATTCTCAGCATCCATATAAAATTTTATGCACTTAAGGAATAAAGTGCGTACTTTATTCCTGACTGCGCGCATTAACAACGCCCTTTCTGCCCTTGGATGCATGAAATATCGTATGAAGTTTAAGTTCGGTAAAGCATTATAAATTGTAGCAGATTGATAGGTCATACTACAGTTCAAGACTATTCAAATGCAAATTACATTACATTCGTTTGACATTAAAATTCGATTCTTTATACTTGAGGAAATCTCTGTGGGTAACACAGTCAGACGTGTTTCAATTTCAGCTGAATTAGTGCTGTTCTACAATTACACCTGTTGTTATAATTATTACAAAAATGCAATGATTATGTAGAGCAATGTTAGAGCTACAGCTGATGTACGCCAGTGACTCAAGCGAGCAAAAATGGCTCAAACAGATAAAAACAAGCATCCTGTCCTATATGAACTCAAAAGCAGCAGGGCCTCAGAACTCGACGGTACTTTGGCCGGCAACGGAGTTGGAGATACAAATCAAGATCAGTGAGTGTCCTGAAAACCTACCCACCTCGTCAACGAGCGAAAGTAGTGGTGAAATGCCTATAGTTGAGGATAACCAGCTTCTATAAGCGACAATGCGTGAGAATAGGAGTTACTGTCTACAAGAGTGAGGTCATCGATTAGTGAGCGTCCTGAAAACCTACCCACCTCGTCAACGAGCCAAAGTGGTGGTGAAATGCCTATAGTCGAGGATAACCAGCTTCTACAAGCAACAACGAGTCAGAATAGGAGTTACTGTCCTCAAGAGTGAGGTCATCGGTTACGGATCATCTTACTATCATACTGGATAATATTTCAGAAATCGAGACAAATTGCGATATTCTGGCGTATGTAGATAATACTTGCGCCCTCTTTGAGGTGGAAGAATGGGAAGTACGGAATACTGGCGTGGGGAGCTGTATGAAGCACGACAACAAGACAGCTGGAAACCAACCAACCATGAGAGGGACAATAGTGCAGGGATGCAAATTAACATCTTGTCCTGCAAACTGGCAGAAGAAGCTATCACGACGTGGCAGCAAGGGTCTTTGACGAGTTGCCAATAGATATGAAGCTGGATATCTGCGCCGAAGCAGACTTGTATTACAAAAACAAAAAGATAGGCAGATCACAAAATAGTTAAAACGAAGCACTGAGCATGTATTAACTGAGCTGACCCTTTCTACTTGAAGACATGGATAGATTCAATAAAAACAACAGGTATAATTGTAGAACAGCACTAATTTAGCCGATAGTGTTGATTTTTTTATAAATTATATTACAGTTGACATAAATTTATACTCATGTGTAACTGCCTACGGCCTCACTATGAGCCTATTGTAAAAACACAGTTAAAGCATACTTCACTGATTCAAAAAGATTATAACATGAGCATGTTCTATTGGGATTAACCTTAAGATATACTAAAATATATGTGTAATAATTATACTGTATTTAATTCTTATTGTTAATTTGATTTATTTAATTTGCTTCAATTTTATATTTTTATTTTTATTCTTATTATTTAATTCTTTCCATTCGTATTTCTGTAATTATCTAAGGTCGTCTTTAGAACATTTATAGGATAACTCTTGGCTGACTGATCTTAATCTTTTATTCGGTCCATTTGTTAATTTGTGATGAATTGAATTAATGTGTACTATCATAGGAAAATAATAATACTGAATAAACAACTTGCATATAAAATATTCTGCATCCTGTGTTGTGAAACTAATTTAATTTGTAACACTGGCCTGAAAGAACTTGTGAGTTCATAGTTGGATATGCAACAAGTCTGTCTTAAGAAATTACGTTACATGAGTGTTGAAGTATGTTATCTACCTTTGTTAAAAAAAATTTCACAGTGTAATCCTGCTCGTCTAGGCTGCAGAGTCATTGCGATGCGCGTCTTGGGATTCCTGTGATGGTGATCTCTGGTATACCGAGCAGGAAAGATGATGGCAAGGAAGTAGGAAGTTGATGCCAGTGTTCATGCAGGTGCTGTACTTGTGGACCGCAGAAATTGACTACCTGAGGGTGCTCACAAACAGAGTATAATTACCATTGTCAATTAATCACGTTGATTATCGAACATTGTGGCTGCAATGAGTTATTATAATAAAATTTACCTGTTTCCATTGATTTGCTGCCACGTAGATCACTAATACGGCGAAACATTATTTACGGTTAGGCAAAACATTATTTACGGTGAGGCGAAACACATCTACGGTGTAGGAGGAGACACTCTAACCTATTAGATATCATTGCTTCGGCAGGCTGGCAGATCAAATTAATTTAATCACACCTAATTATTGCGATTCATCACTGATCCGCGTCAACCTACAGTAATAATAACCTACAAACATCGCGACAAATGCACATAGAGGCTGTACAGCAGATGACAGCTTGACAGCTCGACGCTAATGCGTCATGAAGTATATCTATATCTACACATGTATCTTCAGTTGCATATAATAAGGCGTACCTGTCGGGTATCTTCGGTTCTAGGCATGTCGCTCATCCACGAATAGTCACGGTATAGAAACACCCGCATTCGCACGAGGGACAAGGGAAACCGCCGAAAAACCTTGTCCAGGTGTAGCCGGATCCAAGCTCAAACTACCGTGAGTCAAGTCTGCGCCTGAACGGCGTGACCCGTCTTACATTTTTTCGCAAGTTGCCGCTCAGGCCTTCTTTGACTCGCTTGAGGATTTGAACTCAGGTCCTCCCGCTCCATAGTCTCGAGTGCTAGCACTACGCTACTACTATCGGTAGCCTCCCTGTTCCCTGAATAAAGGGATCACTCGACATAACATTCGCACATAAAAATATAGCACACACATGTCTTTTCATGCATACCAAGAGAGAACAGTAAACAATTATCACAGAAATGCAATTATGGATTACAAGGAAAGCTGTGAGATTGTTAGAAAAATGCTTTTAATACCTTCACAATAAGAAAACGTTACTGCAGCCGATTCGTAAAGCCTCAAAGCCGTAGTCTTATTTAGGGATTCAACCTGTAAGTGTTATTATTCTTTTAAATAATCGCATTCATAATTTTGTATCGTTCACGGATCGTTTTGAATCATAAGTTTCGAATGATTGATAAGAAAAAGTTTGAACCACGTACGCTCCCCACAGAATTTACAGAACACGGGTTTCCGAATTCTGCGTTCCACTGACTAAAAAATTTTGACTGCGGACCAGCTTTCGAAATCATGGCTTTAATAGAATCATCTCGCAAACATTCAAATGCCGTGCGATCCACTTCCTCTTCTATAATGAAAATAATGGCTCAACAAAATATAACGACAACATAGATTAGTGAGGTTGTGCGACAAAGTGAGGTTAGAGTACAAACACAGTCAGCGTGCAGTAAACAAATCGTACGACTTACCTTCGAACACACGTTCATATCGCTCTAATCCCCATTCTTTCAACTTTTGTTTCACCCACGAATCCATAGTCCACTATTGTTCATATTATTTTCACACAGTGCAGAGAATAGTCAGTAATCGTCCGCGCGGCAAAGTTACTCGGTGTTTAGGCGCAAACGATGCCTCGTGAATTGTCCGCGTGTGCAGCTCGGCGTTTCGCTCTCTCAGCCAGAAGTTTCGCCGAGTCAGCCCGAGTATCGCGCTGGCATCGGTACGTGAAGGTGCCACAGCTATGCGAAGAATAGTTATTGTATGGGCTAAAAACATTATCTCTAATAACTGGAAGTACCCTGCCTAGAGCGGGATGTATTTTTATCGTAGGAGATGTATGAATACTTGAATGATATGGCTGATGTAGCGATACTCACTGTTCATGTGACTATTTCCATTGCTACAGTAATGAACTACGCACAGCGATAAATCGGTTCGCTAGAGTCGAAATTTTTTTCCCAGTGTGGGTACCCCAATTCCTAGAGAGACCCAGATTCGCTTGGCATACGAGCATTTAACACGTAGCGCATCCCGCCGAAATAATCACGATATCGTAAAAAGGGAAGTTCCGATAAATATTGGTGATTTAGTCCTATTAGGAGTACCTTAGGTCTCAACCCTAATCGATAAACGAATCGAAAAGTTCTTTCACTTATACCAGGGACCGTATCGAGTGGATGACACGTTCTCCAACGCGTACCAATTGGTCAACCCTGATCAACGCAATAAAATCGTCGGCGTTTATCATCGCACTAGTATCAAAAAATACAAAGTTCAAGTCAATATAAATAACTAGGTATAATAATCTTAGTAATAGTAATCTTAGTAATAGTAATCGTAGTAATAGTAGCCTTTGTAACAGTAGTCCTTCAGGCAGTTATGGATCACAACCTCATGTACAAACAAGAAAACATAAAAGATCAAAAACCCTATGTTTTTGTCCCTGTCTTACACAACTTCGCAAAACCGAAACACGTTCGAATGTTTTCGTACCCCGCAATAGAAAAATCCCTACTCCCTTCCTCTGCACTCAGGCCGCGACGCAACAGAAGAGTCCCTATTACCTCCCTTTGCACTCACGCTACGACGAAATAGAAGAGGACGCCCGGCTTTCAACTATAAGAAGCAGAGGTTAAACAATAAATCAACCAGTCTTGATAAACTGATAGACTGAACTCGTCGATAAAATAAAATATGGACATGAATAGATATACCGAAGTCAGCCCCCTTGCCGCCTGGGATGTCGCCCAGCAGACCGATCACGAGGACGTCAATCGTCAACCAACCACCTATGGTTGGGGTGGTGGATTGAAGTTCTCCCAACCCTGGATATCCCGAAAGGGAAAGTACGCTCCGGGTAAAAGTACCCAGACGTACAAATACATAAACGCCACCCACAGCACGCAGACGGACGCGCCAACGACCCCCCCAATTAATTGGAAGCTGAGGTCCTGCCAGATCCCTCTCCCCCCTGTTGACCCCTGGAAAAAAGCCCGACTTACGATAACCGACGACAATCCCGTTGACTCCTTGGTGCTCCTGAGCGACGCTAACATCCGCGGATGGATGCCTGGCGACGACGAAACCGATCGTCCCAAGGCCCAAACATCCGAAGCCATCTCCCTCGAGCACATCTTCAACGAGATGATCCACCCCCTCCCCCCTATCCCAGCACCTGAGACCACCCCCCTCGCAGACATCTTTAACGAGATGATACACTCCCGCCCCCCCACCCTTGCACCAATGTTAGAATGAAAAACAAAAAAAAAAAGAAAATGATTCATAACTAAAATTAAAATACCAAATATACCTATCCTATAAATAATCCTAAATGCTAATTGTATCTAACTATCCTAAAAATAATCCTAAATACTAATTGTATCTAACTATCCTATAAATAATCCTAAATACTAATTGTATCTACCTATTCTATGAATAATCCTAAATACTAATTGTACCTACCTCATGATGAAGCACAAAATTTGGTACTAATATACCTAACCAATTGATAATATACCTACAACTCTTATATATATGTATACCTTACATACTAACTTCATACTTACATGTGTATACCTTACATACTAATCCACTACCCATTATATCATATACCCCATACTTTAACCAACGATGTTAGATTTATATCTCCTAAAAAACTAGTTGTATCTATATATCGATACTGCCATTCTAATACGTCGTATCCCACATTTGTAAAATTGTTCAGGAGGCCATGAAAACGCTTCACTATTACCATTGGAAAGATAGGACTTGACGGATTGGAATATTCATTTAAAAATAGTAAATCAACGATTTGACCGCTAAAACTTGAACATAAGCTGCACAACATTATTATCATTCAATTTTGAAATCTTGACCATCTATGACAAAACTCTGTTCAAAAATTTGTTGGTAAACCGTTCGAATACTCTTGAACTATTATAGACTACTACCATAGACATTAGTTCCCTTACTTACCAACAGAGGCTGCTACCGTTCAAATCTAATCCGACTAGAAGCTGACTTCAAATCAGAGGCGTATCCTGGTGTATAATCGGCCCGCGTTCGGTCTTTATCAGTTCAAAGATGAGAAAGAATAAAAAAAAAGATGTTCATCTAATCGGCACACCAATAGCCGAAATCAAAGGACGCAAATTGCCGACCAACGGTGATGTCTTGCGATTGTTTTTTTATAAGCATAACAAACTCGAATCGACCATTCGACAAAGTGCAACTGAAAGCGTGGAGTGTGTACAATAGCTTTGGAATCAAGCGAAAATTCCAGTATCGAGAATCGATTATTCATCCAACAAATTGGTGAAACTTCATACGATCTGTAAAGGCCTTATAAAAAGTTGTCGGCGGAAAAAATCGGTTGCACAGCAATCGAAAGAAGAAAAATTCGTATGGGCACTGAACCAATTGTTCGATATTGGTAGACGCGACGCAATAAAATCATTAACGAACAGTCAGGAAAATTTTTTGACAGGCCAGCGAAATCAAAGTCGACGTGGCTTTCTTCCAGCGAATGTGGGAACATGAAGCTCCCCTCAAGATCCGTCGGCGGTGAAACATGAAAACACGGACGATCAGAATTGCTATAGTAATTATGACAAATATAGCATATTATCCCACAATGTCTTTGTATTACCTGGTATCCACGAATAATAACAAAAAATATATTGTCCGTTGACATAGGATTAAGCCAATCTTTGAGTGAGCTCAGAGTATCGACCACAGAGTTAAGTCAATCAAGTTAGGTTGACTCATCTCTCAATCCAGTAGTGTCGTGAAATTGAAGAGGGAGCCATCGAATTTCGAAGATGAACTCGATCAAAAAAAGCACAAAAAAATGGATATTCTGACTCCAAGTGTCGTTGCTGCACTTGACCGAACTAGGACTAGTAGTAGAAGTGCAACATATATTTTGACGGCCGCTGCTGCTAGTCTTGGGCACAATATCGACGACATTAATTTGAGCTACAACACTATCCACAGAGCACGGATTAAATTCAGGGAAAAGATCGCTCGACAATTGAAAGACAATCTTCAAGTCGCGCGAATTTTGGTGTTGCACTGGGATGGAAAGCTGCTTTCACAAAATGAAGGACCAGGAAAAATTGAGAGGCTTCCGATTATAGTCACTGGGCTGGATACGGAACAGCTATTAGGAGTACCGCGACTGGACTCCGGATCAGGCCAAAATAACGCGACGGTCATAATCGAGACATTAACAGAGTGGAACCTTTTGGATAACGTGGCAGCTCTTTGTTTCGACACAACCACTTCTAACACAGGTAATGAAACGCTCTTATGATGATATTATCTAGTATTGCGTATAGACAAACTGTTGTAATCGGGATCTTGAGATCTTTCATACAACTACAATTTATTTAAAGGTTCGTTGTCGAATTAAGAGTTGGAACTCAGTCGTACAAAGTAATTCAAGTTTATTTAATATATGAAGTTTTACAAAGGCTTTACTAATTTCGAACTAATCTCTATATAATGTGTCTTGCTTCTGGTCGCGATGTTCTGACGACGGGCGCGTCGTCTGCCTGCCCTTTAACGACTCTTTTGGTGCTGCGTCTGCATATTGCTATGTATTTCGCCATACGATCGAGTCGTTGCCCTGCTATACCACGTTCAGCGCGTTCTTTCATTTCGCTGAACGATACAGTCGTTGCCCTGCTATACCGGATATGAGGTGTCCAATAGCTTGGTATTCGAATTGCAACATCCCTTTCCCCTTGGGAGAAAAGCCCTTAGGATTTTTCTCCTGAAATCAGTTAAATCTGCTGGCTTGCGTCTGTACGCTTGCCTATTATGCTATATCTAGGTTAGTGATTTACATTATGTATCCCGTTTACAATGTTTTATATAATCGTTTCTTAATTGAGGTTAGTATAATTAATTTTTCCTGACATATTATTTGATGAGAATGTTAAAAATGATTAGCTCTTATTCGATAAAATAATTTAAACGATTTACATGTACTCTAAGAGTTTTCTTCTTTACCTTTATGGTACAATTTACTTCTCAATTTACCTCTAAGATTGTATAAGGACCAATCCATTGAGATAATAGCTTCTTCAATCGTCCTCTGCGTACAGTCTCGTCGTACAGTAGTACCTTGTCTCCAACCTTGAACCCTTTTTGTTTGGATCGTCGGTCGTACTCGATTTTTGACTTCTCCTTGGCTTGTTGCAGATTTTCTTTGGCTATGAGATTGCTGGCTCGCAATCTCTCTCGTAGTTCTCGTGCGTAGTCGTCATAGGTGTACGTTGTTTCTGGATCCTTCTTCAGCGATGTTGGTAGTTCAGCTGGGTGCCCATACACCAGCTCGAATGGCGTAAATCTCGTTGCAGTGTGAGGTGTCGTGTTATATGCAAACATAGCATATGGTAACCATTCGTCCCGGTTGCTCTGTTCTTTGTTTATGTAGTGTCTCACATATTCAGCTAACGTCCCATGTGAACGTTCTAAAGCTCCATTGGATTCAGGATGATAGGCCGTCGTTTGAATCTTGTCGATCTTTAACAGTTTACAAGTATTTTTGAAAACGTTACTCAAAAAGTTTGTACCTTGATCGGTGAGTATTCTCTGTGGTATTCCGTGTTCGCATACGATCCTGGTCGCAAATTTCTTGGCTACAGTGTTAGCTTCTTGGTTCGGAATGGGTATTGCCTGACTGTATTTGGTTAGACAATCTTGAAACGTGAGGATATATTTATTTCCTTGTTCCGTTTCCGTCAGTGGTCCTACGATATCTAATGCACATTTCTCAAACGGTTGATTTGGAGTGTCGGTAATGACCATTGGTGCCTTTGTCTTCTCGCTGAGTTTGTTCTTTTGGCAATTCTCGCATCTCGAGATGTGTTCTTCGACGTCCTTCCGTAATCCTGGCCAATCGTGCTTCAATCGAATTCGTTCAATCGTTCGGTTTACTCCTTGATGAGCTCCTAATGGCGTGTCGTGATACTCATAGATGATCCTGTTCCGATCTTCCTCCGAATATTCTTGTTCTCGGTTGTTCGATTCATCCTCTTCTTTCTGCTGACTTCTGGTGACTGTGTACATGCGACTCAAGGCATCTGCGTTGGTGTTAGCCTTGCCTGCCTTGTACTCGATCTCGTAGTCGTATTCTTCCAGCTTCAGTCGCCATCTCATGAGTCGTGATCCTGGATATTTGACTCCGAATAACCATGTGAGTGGTTTGTGATCTGTAACAATCTTAAATCTGGTACACTCACGGAATCTGATCCTGAAGCCCCGTTGGTAAGGTGATCGAGCAACCGTACATACGTGTATTTAAACGTTTTTTTTTAATTGTTTTCAAGTTGGTATGAAATCTAGACATCTGTCAGGCGATAAATCAGCTCTGTTTGTTTTCTTTCAGAGAACGTAATTCACTCACCTAACACGTGATTAATAAAATCGTCACATCGGATAACTCCAAAATGCGCGGATGTTTTTCCTAATTAGGTGGCTCCCAAAACAATCTAGTTCTCGTGAAGTGTCTAAAGGGTTATAGGAGGGCCGTAATGAAACTTATTGTCATATATTAGATTCGATCGATTTTTAATCCTCATGAAGCGTTAGTTGAAACTAATAAGATCTGCACCTGGAATTTCCAACTCAAGCCTAGATATAGGAGTTACACACCAATGATGTTAGCCAGCTATGCGAATTTTGGCAATGTGTTCAGAACACTTGGGCGAAGAATCCCAAGCTGCATAATCAAGTCTTGGGTCCAACTGAGACATCCTTCTGGTACTCACGCCATACATTTTCATTTTAATGCTTGCCTTGGCTAAAATACCTCCAATAACTAATCAGGCACAAGTTAAAAACTCATTAAATAACGTAGATCAAACGTGTAACGTTGTATTCCTAGATGATTACAATAAAACGAAGTCAATGAGAGATAAACACAACTTTATTCAAGCTAATCTTGTGAAATTATTCCATTAATATTGAAATATTGTGAAGAATGTCAATGGTTTAATCAACAACACTCAAGGATAAGTTAACAGGTGGTAAAACTATGTAGAACCCATGTGAGTTCAACGCAGGACTATATGCATCAGCAACTTGTAAGAATTTCTGCTTCTCACTTATATTATAAACCATGTTTAAAGTCTAGTCTTACTCAATTATGGAAGTTTGATTACAGCAAATGCAATTCCAACAAATAATTGACAAATGTTGAGTATTTATTTTTACTTACTCTTTTTGTCAAGCTCATATTTGAAAAATTATTTGGTTAATATTGAAATATCCTGATCAACCATTAACATGAACAATAGGCTCTTAAGTTGTAGAAACAGATCTCGTTGTTCTCATGAGAAGGATGTCAATGGTTTAATCAACAACGCTTAAGCATAAGTTAACAGGTGGTAAAACTATGTAGAACCCATGTGAGTTCACTAATATTATAAACTATCTTGAAAGTCTAGTCTCTCTCAATTATGGAAGTGAATATTAACGTTTCACATTTCTGACATTTTGTTTTTTGCAGACATTTGTGATCATTCGAATATAGTGAAGGTCCCAAGTCGCTCAAACTCTTTTTAATGGACATTTGGCATAAAAGTATTCATTAGTTAACGACGCTCAAGGACAAGCTAACAGGTAGTAAAACGATAACCCATTTCAGTGTAACGCAGGAATATAAACCAACAATTCTTTACCATTGATATTGGGCGTAAAACTATTGATAAGTTAACAACACTCAAGGCTGAGCTAACAGGTATAACATGCTGCGATAAAGCGTAATGGGAGAACGAATTACAAGTAAAATTCCGTACAATATCTTACAGTAATTTTCAAACTTTTTCGAAACATGAGTTCTTCCTCTCACTATGCATATCATGATTCAAACTGTAACCCATACGCAGTATAAGTCATGTAAAATATGTGAATATGTATTATCACAATAGACTCTTAAGTTGTAGAAACAGATCTCGTTGTTCTTACTTTGACTAGAACACAACGTAACCATGAACTCTAGGTTCTATTATACATTATATACATATTTACATATTGTAATCTTTACCGATGACAAGGTTTACTCCACCGACAATTAGTTGCTTTATAGCAAATTAAAAATGAAAAATGAATACTAAATATAACATTAAATAACAAAAAATAATAACTTGGCAGTAGGCGACCAACGCTATGATCCAAACATCCTACCCATGCGTCAGAGCAGATGTGTCACTGGCGTCAATGGCTACGTTCCGATACAAATGTTGGAAGGTTTCATGATAGAATCTGATAAGATATAGATATCCTGTATGCGAATTACCATCAACGGCAATTGATAAAGACAACAGCGCAGACATAACTAAAAAAGACAGAGACTGCGCCGGAGAATCTGTACAGGATGACCGCTATGCATACAAAGCCAAGCCAGAATATAATACAGTTATAGTGTACCCATGCCTAGCTCATTAGTAGTTTATGGATCCACCCCGCTTCGCCAAAACATCCCGCAATCGATAAGGCATGGATCCCACTATCGCTGCAGTATATTCTGGCCTTTGGCCTAGCTCTAGCCATGCTGCATTAACTCGTCGACACAGACCCTCTCTTCTTTCGCGTCTGACCGGTGTCCATTTCCGTACCAATTCCGCCCAAGCGTTTTCGATCGGGTCGAGGTCAGGAGATTTCGCCGGCCAGTCGAACCGCTGCACTTCTGGATGCCTCGCATACCAGTTACGCACGATTCCCGCCGTATGAACTGCGCTGTTGTCTTCAACAACGCGAATGATTGGCATTTCATTTACAGGATACCTAGCCCTCACTGAAGGTATCATATCAAATTCCAAAATTTCGATGTATCGGGCCGCAGTCATAGTGCGTTGAATCTCCACGAGCCTACCTACACCTGCTGCGCTGATCCAACCCCAGAACGCAGCAGTGACACGTCCACTCCGGTCATTAGGTAGGATGTTTTCCGGATCATAACGTTCACCGCGTTCACGCCACACTCTTCTACGTGAATCCTTGTCGGTTGACAAAACCTTCTCATCGGTGAAGATGACACGGCTCCAGTCATCCACCGTCATCGGCAGGACACTTTGTGCGAAGCCCACCCGCCGATCACGGTGATGCTGCTCGATGTGAGGTTTCTTGGCGGCCACGCAGCTTGATAGGCCAACTTCCCTTAGGCGATTTCTCATAGTTCGTGCGCAGATGTTGAGGTCCAGGTCATGCACGACCTGCGTGGCCGCCTCAAATCGCTGCTCCCTCATCGCAGCTACGATAATGGCATCCTGCGCAGGTGTTGTTTTTCGCGCACTACCATTCGTCGCTCGACCATCCACCATCCCTGCAGCACCATTTGCCATATATTTATGGCGGTAGCGCAGCGCCGTGCTCTCGCTGCACAGCAGTTCATCTATTTTTTTTATAAAATATAATCAGTAATTGAGAATTAAATTTGTTCTAAAACAAACTGTCGCAAATGACAAATTGCAAAACATCTCAACAAATTGGAGTAGTAGAATTGTTGGCAGTAGAATTCAATAGAAATTATTTTTTTTTTCAACGAATTTGGATCTAAAAATCTAACATAAGAGTATTTTAGTATTCTTGGTGTAAAACGGTATTACCGCAAATTTGGCGAGTGGTGCACCCAGCCCTAATTAATAACTCGGCTCTGGCGTAATTATTTGTAGAGGGTTCGAACATGCTATAAATTACCCGAGACAATATGTTAATGAATTATTGACAAATTATGAGTAAATCGTTTGTAAATGCATTATTTATTATATATGAACTATCAAATTATTAGTACATTTAATTTAATTATTAATAAATACCTTATTTAATTGACGTTTTCTGTGTCGAATGACTATTTTGCAATATTGTTAATCACCAAGCAACTTAACAGCTATCATTTGTTATTTCAGGAAGCATGATCGTCAGTTAAATGAAGTATTATTCACATTTTAATTATACTTTACAATACAAAGTGTCTGAGACACAAAATACTTTATATAATTATTTTTCTAAATTGCATTTGCTATAATCGAACTTCCATACTTAAGTAAGACTAGACTTTCAAGATGGTTTATAATATTAGTGAGATGTAGAAATTCTGACAAGTTGATTCAGATAGTCATGCGTTGAACTCACATGGGTTCTACATAGTTTTACCACCTGGTAACTTATCCTCAAGCGTTGTTGATTAAACAATTGTCATCCTTCTCATTAGAACACCTAGACCTGTTTCTACAGCTTAAGAGCCTATTGTGATAATATATATATACATCTTTTACATCACTTATACTGCGTTACACTGAAATGGGTTACAGTTTAAATCATGATATTCATAGTAAGAGAAAGAACTCATATTTCAGAAATAGTTTGCAAATTAGTGTAAGATATTGTACCGAATTTATTAGTGGGAGGTAGAAACTCTTATAAATTGTTGATTCAGATAGTGCTGCGTTGAACTCACATCGGTTTTGCATAGTTTTACCACCTGTTAACTTATCCTTAAGCGTTGTTGATTGAACCATTGACATCCTTCTCATTAGAACAACGAGACTTGTTTCTACAACTTAAGAGCCTATTGTAATAATACATATGTACATATTTTACATCACTTATACTGCGTTACACTGAAATGGGTTACAGTTTAAATCATGACATTCATAGTAAGAGAAAGAACTCATATTTCAGAAATAGTTTGCAAATTAGTGTAAGATATTGTACCAAATTTATTAGTGAGAGGTAGAAACTCTTATAAATTGTTGGTTCAGATAGTGCTGCGTTGAACTCACATCGGTTTTGCATAGTTTTACCACCTGTTAACTTATGCTTAAGCGTTGTTGATTAAACCATTGACATCCTTCTCATGAGAACAACGAGATCTGTTTCTACAACTTAAGAGCCTATTGTTCATGTTAATGGTTGATCAGGATATTTCAATATTAACCAAATAATTTTTCAAATATGAGCTTGACAAAAAGAGTAAGTAAAAATAAATACTCAACATTTGTCAATTATTTGTTGGAATTGCATTTGCTGTAATCAAACTTCCATAATTGAGTAAGACTAGACTTTAAACATGGTTTATAATATAAGTGAGAAGCAGAAATTCTTACAAGTTGCTGATGCATATAGTCCTGCGTTGAACTCACATGGGTTCTACATAGTTTTACCACCGGTTAACTTATCCTTGAGTGTTGTTGATTAAACCATTGACATTCTTCACAATATTTCAATATTAATGGAATAATTTCACAAGATTAGCTTGAATAAAGTTGTGTTTATCTCTCATTGACTTCGTTTTATTGTAATCATCTAGGAATACAACGTTACACGTTTGATCTACGTTATTTAATGAGTTTTTAACTTGTGCCTGATTAGTTATTGGAGGTATTTTAGCCAAGGCGAGCATTAAAATGAAAATGTATGGCGTGAGTACCAGAAGGATGTCTCAGTTGGACCCATTATGCAGCTTCATCATGCAGCTTGGGATTCTTCGCCCAAGTGTTCTGAACACATTGTCAAAATTCGCATAGTTGGCTAACATCATTGGTGTGTAACTCCTGTATCTAGGCCTGAGCTGGAAATTCCAGGTGCAGATCTCATTAGTTTCAACTAACGCTTCAAGAACGAGAACTAGATTATTTTAGGAGCCACCTAATTAGGAAAAACCTTCGCGCATTTTGGGGTTATCCGATGTGACAATTTTATTAATATTCAAGAGGTTAGTGAATTGACGTTCTCTGAAAGAAAACAAACAAAGCTGATTCATCGCCTGACAGATGTCTGAATTTCATACCAATTTGAAAACAATTAAAAACATCGTTTACATACACGTATGTACGGTTGCTCGTCCTCGACAAATACGGGGCTTCAGGATCAGATTCCGTGAGTGTACCATATACATACGGTCTGAAATGATTAACTGCCCAGACTATTGCCAATAATTCTTTTTCTGTGGTGCTGTAATTTCCTCCTGCTGAATTTGGAGTTCTACTTGCGTATGCTACTGGCAAGTCACTTCCTATTATGCCTTGCGACAGGACTGCTCCGATGGCTCTGTCGGATGCGTCTGTCGTCATGATGAACGGTTGCTCGAAATCTGGATACTGTAGAATTGGTGCTGTCGTCAACGTCTTCTTCAAATTTTCAAAAGCTTCTTGTTCCCTCGAAGTCCATCCAAATTTTTCCTCTTTCTTCAGCAAATGTGTTAGCGGTTTTGCTAAACACGAGAAATTCTGTATGAATCGTCTGTAGTATCCGGCCAAACCCAGAAATCCTTGAACATCTTTTACACTCTTTGGAATTGGAAATTCTTCTACTGCTCGGATCTTCTCTGGATCTGCCTTTATTTCGTCTCTAGTGATAACGTGTCCCAAAAAGTTGACTTCTTTCCTCAGAAATTCACACTTGTCGGGTTGTAGTTTCAATGAATTTTGTCGTAAGCGTTCCAGTACCGCTTCCAGTCGTTTGTTATGTTCCTGCAAACTAGGAGCATGTATGACAATATCGTCGAGATAGACATAACATCTAAGGCCTTGTATTCCTGAAAGTACAGTATTCGTTAACCGTTGAAATGTAGCGGGTGCGTTCTTCAGTCCAAAAGGCATGCGATTGTATTCGTAATGACCGTGTGAAGTGGAAAATGCCGTCTTGCACTTATCCTCTTCTTCCATTGGAATTTGGTGAAATCCTGATGCTAGATATAATGTAGAGAAATATTTTTCCTTACCCAACTGGTCCAATATTTCCGTGATATTAGGCAGTGGAAAGGAATCTCCTACAGTAACCTCGTTCACCTTACGGAAGTCAACTACGACTCTCATCTTCGTTTTTCCTGATGCGTCGGCCTTCTGTTGCACCACTAGCAGTGGTGCGTTCCATTAACTTTTGCTTCGTCTGACTATCCAGTCGGCAAGCATTTTATCTACCTGCTCGTTTATCTCCTGCTTGTATTTCTCTGGAAGTCTATAAGGTCTTACATTTATTGGTGCGATATCTGGATTTGTATTAATTCTGTGACTAGCTGCGTTCGTGTAAGCCAGATAGTCTCCTTCTAAGTGAAATAAATCATGAAATCTTTCACAGATATCTAACCAACTCTCTTTTTCTTCTCGATTCAGATGACCAGTACGTAGGTTGTCTCTCAGCTGTTGCATTCGGCTCGCGTTACTCGGTGTCATCGTCCGGCATGCATACACTTGCGTCATATCTGTGTGCTCTTGGCCTAGTGCTACGATTTGTACACACGGCTGTTCCGGTTCTACATGATAATCGTTCGTATTCAAAATGCTGACTTTGCACTCAGCGTCGACTGCATTGGTGATGCAACTCCCTAGGTATACTCCAGGCTGTAACTCGATTCCTTCGACGATGCCTTCCGCGTCGTCGCGTGACGTTGCACGGATTATCTTCTCACTTCTTCGTTCAAGCGATATGTGAGCTCCTGTGGCTCCTAAATTGCATGTCGTTCCGTACAATCTTGCGTATTTTCCAGATCGAAGCTCGACGTCATGCTTCTCGAGGAAGTCGCCTCCTAAGAGACCGTCTGCTTCTAGTGGAAAATCATCTTTAACTGCGTGAAAGAGGTGCGATATGTGCCTATCACCAACCCTTACATTCAACGTGACCTTACACAAGGTCGTAACCGGTGTTCCGCCTATTCCTCTGAGCGTGATCACACGGTCTTCAGCCATCACTTCGCCGTCAATTTTTCCGACTTTTACTAGGCTTACCTCAGCTCCTGAATCTAATAGCATAGTTCCGTGTCTCGTCTTGAATTCATCTGCCTCGATCGTTGCGTGATTCTTCTGTCTTGATCCATTTATTAGGCAATTTACTGGTACGACGCGATACGGTTGCCTGTCCGCCGCGCCTGCTCCTCGTTTCCCGGAGTCTCTTCGTTTTGCTTGCTGGCGTCTCTGAAAGGACCTGGCTGGACCCGTTTTCCGATTCTAGGAGGTCCCCGATTTCTTTCGTATCTTTTCCGATTTTCTCCTGCCATTCTAGTTCTGCAGTCTCGTATGACGTGCCCTGGTTTCCTACAGAAATGACAAATTACCTGAATTTTTCTTACGTAGTTACTTGGTGTCGGCAATCGTTGAGGGTAACTGGATCCCGTCTTTGCTGAGCGACAATCTCGTGCTAGGTGTCCTGTCTTCCCACAGTTGTAGCAATTATTTCCTCTGTTGCCTTCTCTGCTGTTGCGCGGTTGATTGTGTTCCTGATCCGATCCACGAATGGGGCCTAAATCTCGTTCTTCTTCTATCGCGAGTGATATGGCTTCTCTAAGATTTTCACACCGTCGGCTCTTGACCAATATCCTCAGCTTGTCGTTCAAGCCTCTGATGAAGATATTGACAGCTTGTTTTCTGACCTGGCGTTCCAGCGTCGATTTCGAATCCTCTTCTGCGGCTTCCTTCATCGTTACTTCGATGACCTGTGCAGTTAGTTTCTCGACTCGTGCTCCATATGACCTCCCGTCGTCGTTCTGACGTTGTCTACAGCTACTGAATTCCACTTATAACGAAGCTAATGTCCGTGTATCAATGCTCATCGACTTCAGCTCTTCCTCCAGTGCGTTCCAGGTGTCAATTGATTTGTATTCTAAAGCTCGTGCCGGAGCACCTTTGATTCGGGTGCTCAGAACAGCTTTCAATAGATTTCCCGTATCTGCAGGTCGTATTATCTCACGTGCATACTTGCAAGAGCGAATAAAATCACAAACCTTTCCTCGGTCACTGCTATCGAAGATCTCGATATCCTTCAGCACTTGTCTCACGGTGGGGGTGTCTTCGGCCATATTGATTGGAGGTTGATTCGCTGCTGTGTTCTGATTCTGTTGTGGTGGTACTTGCTCCCGAGTCTTACTTTTAACAAATTCGCGTAATGCCGCACGAAGTTCGTCAACTGTATTTGCTTCGCTTACGTTTATGCCAAGATGCTCACAGGTTTGGAGAAGATCATCTCTTCGTAATTCTTGAATCCACGCGGTTTTACCTTCTGCAATGCGTCTTTCCACCAAGGCTTTGTTCAATGGCATTCGCTCCTTTTCCGAAGATTCTTGTGCTGCTGCAGCCAGTGATAAATGCAAGGCGTGCCTCTGGCTGGGAGGTAGTACGCCAAACAACGGTGAATTATCCCCAAAGCTTACTTCTCCTTGTAACTCAGGTTTAGTCGGAGCGTCTACGGATGCTGAACGTTCTATTCTTTTCTTTGACATGTGATTTCACGGTGATTTCTTCAACGATGCCAGCTTCCGGTGCCACTATCACTATTCTTTTGATTCACTCGCTCGATACTTGACACTTGATTTATTTGTACGATTCGACGATCCCACCGCTGCCACCAGTTGTTGTAATCGGGGTCCTGAGATCTTTTATACAACTACAATTTATTTAAAGGTTCGTTGTCGAATTAAGAGTTGCAACTCAGTCGTACAAATTAATTCAAGTTTATTTGATATATGAAGTTTTACAAAGGCTTTACTAATTTCGAACTAATCTCTATATAATGTGTCTTGCTTCTGGTCGCGATGTTCTGACGACGGGCGCGTCGTCTGCCTGCCCTTTAACGATTCTTATGGTGCTGCGTCTGCACATTGCTATGTATTTCGCCATACGATCGAGTCGTTGCCCTGCTATACCACGTTTAGCGCATTCTTGTATTTCGCTGAACGATAGAGTCGATGCCCTGCTATACCGTATATGAGGTGTCGCAATAGCTTGGTATCCGAATCGCAACAAAACAGTGATTAGGTGAGGAATCGATATGCATTTTTTTCCTACATCGGCTCAGGTCGCTTCAACGGGACGTGTACGCTTTTGGAAGAAAGACTGGACAATAGGGTGGTTCAAAATAACCCGACCCCTGAATTTTTTTCGGGGCCCCCTCTGAAAATCTTCGGCAGGACGAAAAAAGATTCCTTACGCTTGATAAGCGCAAATGGATTAGATTGAGAGGTCGCTCAAACACGTTTTCTGCCTAAATTCGTCGTTTTTCTCGTTTTGGCGTTTTCATTAAAAAAAAAAAGGTTTTCAATGAGAAATATTACAAATCAACGGCTGCCGATTTTTTTCTCAATCGACTACACCATAGAGACTTGAGGAAAAGTTTTAAAACCGTTACCGAAACGATAGATGATGAGACAAAAAATCTTACGCGTCATTCTTCTGTTATTTTCACTTGATTTTTAAAAAATTCCTGCTGGCATGATTTTGGAGGGATATAACTTTCGCGTGGCTAGATTTGTTTATCACGATCTATAGTTTCATACAACAAATAAGGAAATCATAGGATACTCCATTCGCGAATTCCCATGACCTCAAACGCACCTACTTTTGTATCTTCGAAAATGATAAAAATCCGCATTTACAGTTAATTTTGCTTCGTAATGTTATCGAACAAATTCGATTTATTCGATTTTGCGTCGGAAGCAAGCATGACATTCTTCAAAATTCTGGAATTCGATACCTCTTTTTTGGAAAAGGATCCATTACTATGGGGAGCTAATTCTACTTTTTTGGATATGAAAAGAATTTGCCAGGGATTGAGAGTTGTCAACGATGTTGCTGAACGGGGCGTTGCACTAATGCAAGAATACAATTCCTTGCATACAGCCAACGAGGAACAGAAGCAATATTTGCTTCAGATCGTACATCGTCATCGAAAAGTTTTACCCACTTTGACAAAAAAGGCAATAACGACTTCACTGTAAACATGAAATAAAACATGAAGCCTACGTGTTATAATTATTATGTATTGTTCAATATAATAATATATTCTAAACTATGAGGTACATACTATATTTTCTGAATAGGTAATCACGTTCAGTTTGTTTCATCCGTAATTTGACAGTTACATTTGCCTATATACCTATATATATCCTTCCTCTTTTATCTCATTCTCCTGATTGCACTTTTTCGGTACACGGCAATCAGGCTGTGATGACTGCAAAGAATGTTATCAAATAAATCGAATTTATTTGATAACATTACGAAGCAAAATTAACTGTAAATGCGGATTTTTATGATTTTCGAAGATACAACAGTAGGTGCGTTTGAGGTCATGGGAATTCGCGAATGGAGTATCCTACGATCTCCTTATTTGTTGTATGAAACTATAGATCTTGATAAACAAATCTAGCCACGCGAAAGTTATATCCCTCCAAAATCATGCCAGCAGGAATTTTTTAAAAATCAAGTGAAAATCACAGAAAAATGACGCGTAAGATTTTTTATCTCATCATCTATCGTTTCGGTAACGGTTTTGGAACTTTTCCTCAAGTCTCTATGGTGTAGTCGATTAAGAAAAAAATCGGCAGCCCTTGATTTGAAATATTTCTCATTGAAAACTTTTTTTTTTTAATGAAAACGCCAAAACGAGAAAAACGACGAATTTAGGCAGAAAACGTGTTTGAGCGATCTCTAAATCTCATCCATTTGCGCTTATCGAGCGTAACGAATCTTTTTTCATCGTCCCGAAGATTTTCAGAGGGGGCCCCGAAAAAAATTCGGGGGTCGGGTTATTTTGAACCACCCTACTGGACAAGACTTTTCTTCATCTTGCTTGTCGCCATCATATCTACGAATTGATTCTCAGGAGTGTTGTAGAAATTTATTGGAAAGGAACAAGCGTTCCGAACGTACCAATCTTCCAACGATTCCAGCAGAACTGGGAAGGTATTGACAAAAGTAAATTCACAACTGGGATGGAAGATAAGCTGGCTGCAGAAATATTGGCAGAGAAAAGACAAGAACTCATAGAATTCATTTACACTCAGTTCGAGGTACATATTAGAGAATTCTTTTCTCCTGTACGATTCTCCTCGATTCCGAACATCAACGACTCCACCATTTTCCGTAACGCAATGAGCTTATTTTTTACGATTTTTTCATTTTCGAGATAGTCATACCAAAGTCATGAAAATGTTTCAAATAGTCGACGGATCACATATCTAAAAAATGTCTCCGCATATAGTGTGCGTGCTGCTGGCTTGAGTTTTTCTTCGCTATGGAAATCTCATCGTATTGTGTTGTGCTTGAATCGATTTCTATTAACAGCCCGGGGAGCATCCCAACAATCTACATTGGAAGAAGAGCAAAATTGAGCAAATTCTAATGCAAATTTTTTTTTCCTATATATCTCAACCCAGACACGATTACAAAGCATTTTTGGAGTTAGCCCTTATTTGTCTGGGCGAAGTGCCACTTCAAGGAATTACTTTCAAGAGACCCGGAGCTAACCATCATGCTAGATGGCTCGCAAAAGCTATTTTCTGCTTGAAGATTTTTCTTTTCAAGAATCAGTTTTTTAAAAAAAGTCGAAATTCTAACGATTTGAATGGTCTACGCCATATATGTATTTTTATCGTCGCTTTTTATGTCAAGGCGCGGTTTACTTCTCCGTGTGCGATCAACGCTCCCAACAATGATTTGATATTGTTACAAGATCTCCTCAAGTTCGAAAGCGTCAACCCTGACGTCTCGAAGGCAGCCATTGCGAAACTCAGAGGACACTTATGGTATTTGTGTGACGAACTCGCGGCCCTGTCATTTTTCGACCCTCTTGTTCCGGTCAACGTTGAAGAGAAGATGGTAAAAGCCATACGAGAACGCGAGGCTGCGAATGCAAACGTTGAACGCGTTATATTGAGCGACAGCAAGGTCCGATCATTGAAAGATATCGACATAAGTCACTTCATCACGAAAAAATCAGTGGGCTTATTCGAACGATGTGAATTGCCCTATGATTTTCTAGACGACAGTCCTGATACTTGGGAAAGTAACGAGAGCTTCAATGAATGTTTGGCGGTTTTCAAAAACCTGAAAGTCGTTAACGATGTAACTGACCGAGGGGTGGCGCTCATCGAAGAATTCAATAATTTGCTCACGAAAAACGAGGAGCAACAGCAGTATCTACTACAAGTAGTGAAGGATCACCGGTCAAAGTATAAAAACTGCCGTAAAGGAAGTTTACGACACCCAAGTGTGGAATAAGTCGATGATAAAAAGCAAAAAAAGCGGAATGGTGATTATATTATATGATACTCTTCACTTATTTCACTTCGTACTTATTCTGTGTAAATAAAAATTCATAACAATGGAATTTTTCCGATGTGTTTTTTTCTGCGAACTCGGTGGTTCGGAACCCACCTCAAAAAATGTAGGTCCTCCCAAAACACTGGGCCGGTGTTGACAAGGTTGTGGAATCAACAAAAACTGTAAGTTCCCAAAATGAACAAAAAAAAAAATATGTGCCCAGTGTGCGAAGGTCTTAAGCCTAACCCAGTAAGACAGGTTCCCTACCCTAGTACTCATACTACTACTATTACTCATACCACTACTACTACTGTATTTAATGTATTTGACGGATATTGCTCGACATTTCACTGTGGCCCAGTCGAGAAAGATGGGCGTTTATCCTAAGTAACCATTTTTCGAAAAAGTGAAAAACCACGTTTTAAGCAATCTTGAACATCTCGGAGGTCGTGCGGTCGAAAATTTTCAACGACACGCCGATTTGAAGAGGACATCTAAGTCGTCAACGGGTACCAAGAAGAGTTCCGTCCGTTGTGTCGAAAAGATATTATCCCGCTCCAACCGTCAGAATTCGATTTCTTATGTGTTAAGGTGCCACAGAACTGGCATGTCCTATATATGTTTTGTGACGTCAGAGGCGATAAATTTTCGTCGCCAAATGCTGCCTACACGGGTGGACGAATTTCACGAAAATGATTTTTTTCTAGAAGCTAAAATTAAACTGCACTGCGCTTGCTTATTAATTTTTTATGTAAATCAGCCGATAATTTGTATTACGAATAGTCGAAAATTATATGACAAATTTCAATTTTCTGCCATGAAAGTGTAGACGCAGTGAACTTTTTGCAGAATCTTGCAGCGCAGCGAAGGAAAATTTCTGCAAAAAGTTCCTTGCGTCTACACTTTCATGGCAGAATATTTAATTTTTTCCTATGCACAGATACTAGCATCACTTACAACGTAATGTAGGCTTTTTTTATTTGGACCTTTTCTACACCGTTAAGAGATAACAAAGTATTTTTTTCCAAATTTCAGTATAGGCCCCCCTTAAGGAACATAGTTTCTCTTGTTGTTGTGATCGAATGTTAAATTTACCAGAACTTAACCGCCTATAATCGAATATTTTCAGAGTAACTTCAGAACGACTCCAGAGTCTTGCAGCTCTAATTCAAAAGAGGTTCCCGACTGAAAAACCCGAGACATATTATGTGCCTTATAGATTGGACAAAATCACAAACAAAAAAATTTTAGCGAAGGGCAAGCTATACGATAAGTACATGTCTTATAGAACTTTGTTGCGACGCAACGGAGCAATCGACAGTGATCCCACCCTGAAACGCAAAAATATTGAGCGCTCTCGACCACTATTCTTAGCCTTTCGAGAACAACTCAACCAATCATCATCAGGTATCTGTCAATCTCATTATACAGTTATTATCTGAATTGAGAAAATCATTCGTATCAATAAATTTCTATTCGTTCCTCAGGAAATAATGAAGACCTTAGAGATAAGCTACAGTGGTTAAAAAACTGCATTGAACCGTGGCCAACTGTAGAGGATTATTGGAAAGTAACATCCAAACTCAGAATCGACGAGCTTTCAGCTTCACCCGACTGTTCTTTTCTGGAATACTCCATTATCTATCGAGGACTGAAACAACCGCTAGGTTATACTTTTGTTAGAATACTCCTCAAACTTTTTCATGACTTTTTATATGCATAGGGTAAGTTATGACAACCTCTAAGACTCAAAGGGCCTTATTCTACTCATATTCGTTAACGTCTGCCTAAGAATACGCACTCTGCAGTTGCTCTCCCACAATGAAAGGTCTATAAGTATTTTCACATGGATTTAACACTCAGATAGTAACAAGTATCAGTAGAACAAATGCCTCACATTCTCAGAGTTTGGCTACACCACCCTGACCCAGATAGAATTATATGTTAGTAGTTTCCGATCATTAGCACAAAATATACTCAAATCAAAGTTCTGATCTTGAAAGCCTATTCACTTTGATTTTTAGTTGAGCCTAGACTTCTCCCAAATCTATCCAGAGAAGATACTTGCCCTGTACAGCGAATGGAATAAATTCCAGAAGGAAATTTTATCAGCTGGCCAGCAGAGAAAAGGAAATGATAGACATGTCAAGGATTTGGTTGCTCTAATTCCAACCCTAGCTAACAATGATACTCAAGTTATAGACGAAGCAAACATCAACATATCACCTGGTATGTCATATCCGCTCAAACAATTTATAATTGCCTTTCAGATACAAAATAATAAGGGTTTCCCTTGGGCTTCTGTTATCAATGACCAGGCCTTGCATGTAGTTGAAAAAATATTCTGCAAGTTTTGAAAGAAACCTGTTGTTTCAGATTTCGATAGTGTATTTTAAGATCATAACACTTGTACAAGATTTTCGTATTGTCCCTTCAAGTAGGGCCTATTTGAGGAAATATATTTTCCTACAGATATATATATGGATGTACAAAGTGCATAAGCATACACCACTCTCATATATCTGTGAAATCTCTTCTTTCTATTCATTCTTCGCATTCATGAAATTATTTAATTACAGAAATTCCTGCTTCAATTGCATTGCGAATGTTACCGTTGCTGCTACCATGTACAACGATCAAGGTTTCCAAAAAGCGAGCATGGAGACCAAGTAAAACTGAGGTCCAGAACGGATTTTTATTACATGTTCCCGTAAGATTATTATCAATAATACAAACTTAGCTTACTCGAAGTCCAAAAGTTCAGTACTCTCTAATTACTATGTATACTAGGGTGTGCTGATAAGAAATCTTTGGCTTCTACGAAACTCCAACTTCATCTCATTTGAGTGACCAAAACAGTTTTATGTTGAATTAAAATAAAAGTTTCGCAGTCAGATCATGAAAACAAAAATTTTAACGTGTTATTCAAATGAAAAATATAAAACCTGTTATAGCCACCTCTGAATCTTTATGGATTGGGCGGGAATTTTGATAGAATTTTCCAGGCGATATACACTGACGTCTAGAAAGGTAGCTCGTCAAATCAAAAAGGAAATATTTTTTATCAACACACCCTAATGTGTACATGCATTTTTATACCGACTGCAGGACTCTATTGTGTAACTTTTATACATAGGTATATTAATTATAACGATTCTGAATAACAATATTCAATTGTCTGTTGCTTTTGGGTTCAGTATCTCCCTATGTCGCTGACTCCATTTTTTTCAAATATCTTATTTTTCTTTTTTTAGAGCATAAGTCACTTGAATACTCAACTTGCCTCAAGAAAAGAAAAATTATTAGCACATGGGCTCAGGCAACAACCGCTCCCAGTTATCGTCGACGAGTCTCTTCTTAATTGTGATGAGTGTTATGTGTGTATCGATGATTTCAAGTACAAAGTGCACTCATCGCTCGATGCAGTAGACACTGCTTTCAAGAGCTTCTATGCTCTTCAGCTCAATTATCCCAAAGAAGCCGAATTAACATGGATGACGGTCCAAAAAAGGGTGTACGATATAACTGGCGAGTGTGATAGAATCACACCGAGCGTCAGCACCTTTATTGCGGATTTGACAAGTTTGTAAATCGTTGTTGTTTCCCTCAAACTGTGTACATCAACTGAGCTGGTTCCATAAAATCAGTTAGTATACATTCAGCATAGCTGCAGTTCATTATTCCTCAACATGCCTACTTGTTTCATGTGTCATAAAATTTACCCAGATCTTAGTGCAATATGGATTCACTTCAAATTAGTTCATTTTCTTTTCGCGGGCAGTCAATTTCGTTGTGGTGAGCCGCAGTGCTGTCGACAGTTTGGCAGTATAAAATCTTACCGTAGACACTGGAGTCTAAAGCATCAACAGCCAGAAGCGCGAACCGTGAAAGTCGATTTGCCCAATGTTTGTGAGATTCAGGATAGTAATGCTCTGCAGGAATCGACTTTTGTAAATTCAGTATCGCCAAATTCACAGGGTTATGTTAGTGAGGTTCAAATTCACTCGCCCGATCAAGTCCAACGTTCATCATCACGTTATCTCATATTTCAAGAATTAATGCGACAAAATTCATTAAAAATGGTTGCAAAATTGTATAATTACCCCACCTTTCCAAGAAGTCATGTACAACTTGTTGTAGAAACTACTCAATCTTTCATATCTGAGGGTCTCAGTGTTATCCATGAGCATATTGTTACTCGATTGCAAGAGCTTGGCGAAAGCTCTGAGAACTTGAATGAAACGTCTAATATGTTTAGTGGATTAGAACACTCTTTCGACGGCCTCGAAACGGAATACCAACGTTTTAAACAATTCGAAGCATCCGGGAATCTAATTAGACCGATTGAGGTTGTCACAGGGCAGAGGTTCACGAAAATTACATCAACATGTGATGGGCACACTCGAATGGCACCTATAGATGTGAAAGCTAATTTTATTCTACTACGAAAGGTTTTAAAAAAAGTTTTCGAAATGAAAAACGTTTACCAATCTGTTACTGCATACGTAAAGAAATTGCAAGGTGAAAGCGATGTTATTTCAAACTTTATTCAAGGGAGTCTCTGGAAAAGTAAGATCCTTGGTTATGAAGGAAACGAAGTCTTACCATTATTCTTATTTTTTGATGATTATGAAACTGGCAACGCACTGGGCAGTCACGCAGGTATCCATAAACTGGGTGCTATTTACGTTTCGATACCTTGCTTTTCACCGGAATTCCAATCCCTTCTCACATCCATTTATCTTGCTTTTCTATTTTTTACTGAAGATAGAAAAGAGTTTGGAAATACCAACACGTTCCAACAACTCATTGCAGAACTGAAATATTTGCAGGAAGAAGGTATCTTAATAGAACTTCCGGAAGGTACTACGAGGCTCTATTTCAAACTTGGATTAGTACTGGGCGACAACTTGGGATTACATTCTATTCTCGGCTTTATCGAAAATTTTAACGGCAACTTTTGCTGTCGGTTCTGTAAAATGACAAAGCAACAGAGAAGTCAGAGCTGTATCGAAAACGAAGCGCTTTTGCGAGACATACCCATGTACGACAACGATTTATTGCTTGCGAACTACTCTTTGACCGGCATCAAAGAACGGTGTGTATTTCATGCGCTACCGGGGTTCCATTTAACCACAAATTTAGCTGTTGATATGATGCACGATTTACTTGAAGGAGTTTGCAATGTAGATATGGTAGAGCTCATAAAATATTTCACAGAAGTTGTATGCCTTTTCACCTTGGAAGACCTCAATTGTCGTATCGAAAGCCATGACTACGGTCCAGTTGACAGTAGCAATATTCCACCTCAAATTGCAGCACATCATATAAAGAGAGATCATATTTCAATGTCAGCAGCAGAGATGCTAACATTTGTATGTCATTTTGGTATATTGATCGGTGACTTTGTGCCCGAAGACGATCCTGTTTGGAAATTCTATCTGATTCTTCGACAGATAATCGCACTTTTAATGTGTAAAGTTGTGCAGAAAGATTGCTACATTTTACTTCAAACTTTGATACAAGAACAAAATCATTTGTTCGTAGTGTTATTCAAGAAAAATCTGAAACCGAAAGCCCACCACCTACTGCACTATCCAAATATTATGAAATCATGCGGACCTATAATTCATTTATGGAGTATGCGTTTCGAATCAAAACATAGAGAGTCGAAATTCACCTCAGCAGTATCCACTTCTAGGAAAAATATTAGTACTACTTTAGCGATGAAAGCACAGCTTAAATTGGCGTATCAGTTCATGTGTGATGCAGGATTCACCGAAAGCATAGCAACAGGCCCTGAATATTGCATACCGTTGAACGAATTACCGGTTGCAATAACAGGAAATATCCCCCATGGTCTGATCTCTCCAGTAAATGTTGTAGCCTGGGTACAGAAATATGGAACCAAATACAAGCCTGGTATGATCATAGCGACAGCCGATGAGGATGGCATACCTTGCTTCGGCCTCATTAAATATATTATATTAGAGGAATCAAAAAAAATTTCTTTTGTTTATCAAGAACTATTTGTCCTGGCATTAAATTCGCATTTTCATGCATACGAAGTCTCGTTTACCAGATCTCATCGATTCATTAATTTAAGAGAATTATTAAATCCCATGCCTATGAGTCTACTCAAAGAACATGGTACAAACTTCGTCGTTCTGCGAAACCTTCTATAACTAGTGGAAATTATATATGGGTGGATTTCAAGAAGTGGGCCAAAATAGCCTGACAATTCAGAAGAAAACAACATTGACATTTCATTAGAGTAGTATACATTTTCTAATCGTGTGGAGCCCCTACTTCAAATATCTGACACATGCAACGCTCTTTTTGAATGAAATTTCGTAATATTTCACAATATTTATTAGAAAACGGCAGTTTATTCATGAACGCAATATTCTTCATAGAGTGTGATGTTTGTATTTTTCATGTCAAGTAAACCTACGAGATTGAAATTAATACCTCTTCAGCTTCTCATGAGCACTTCAAGAATACTAAAAATTCAAAAGAAGGAGTGTCGCCGAAATTACAAATGCGCCGCCGAAATTGCATACGCATCACAGAAATTACTTTTTACGGCATGTTGTGGCAGAATAATAGGCTTTTTATGGAACGAAAGGAAATATTTATTGAAATAGATGCATAAAAAGGAACCTGACATCAAGAAAAGAAAAATGTAATTTCGTAACGTCGCCGGAATTACCGTCGCCGAATGTACATTTTGACGTTAAAATATTTCCCGCTAATTTCTACGTACAGTAAGAATATCAACATTGAAGATAGCTTACACAAACAAGCAAAGTATCACATGAAAAATAGAATATTGGAATTCCCATGATGAATAATCGTTTTAGTCCAGTCGCCGAAATTACAGCGAATAAGTGTGACAAGCAAATTATTGCCTGATAAACTCTGTTCTGTCTGTAAAGGATAAAATAATGGAGAACTTATGGTACGGAGCCGATATCACATACACATCCAGAAACCATTGGCAGCTAAAACATACCACCAGCACTTCCTGCCGAGTGTGTGTAATAGTAAACTTGAGCCGTCGCCGAGATTACTAATAAAGTAGGTTCACGGGTTTTCTCTCACTTTTCTCACGTTTGGTTAAATACTTTCCAAAACTGATTGTCTTTTATCTGAACTTAGATCTTAGAGATTTGAAATGAATGAGTGCAAAGTGCTCGGGCATAGCATGCCATTTTTAGAAAAGTGTAAAGTTGAGAAACGGACTTTACGTCACGTCGCCGAAATGACATTTTGACTGTTTGAAAGTTAAAAAAGGAATGTTAATCTTCTTCGAAATGCTTCACGATTTTTTTTTAAGTGAAGTAAACCAGTCTACACCAAAAAAAAATATGATCAGGCATATTTAGATAAACATATTGAAAATAGGAAGTGGTTTCACGCTTTGGCCCACTTCTTGAAATCCACCCATATACCTATATTTTTGTTTTAATGATATCATTTTTATTGTTACCATTTTATATAATCATCTTCATATTACTTTTGAATGTGACAGTGGTTTGTTGAAAAATATGTCAACATTGTACTACCCCAGAACGGATTTTATATAATTTTAGAAACGCAGATATGAATATCTCAGCACTGTACTTTACATAATACAGCTAATAAAATGTTGTTTTTTATACTCACAGGTATGGATTATTACTGATTTTGAAACCTATCACAATAAATGTGTACATAATTAAGGTAGCTCTTAATATGGGTTAGCAAAAATTTTGATCCGGCCACCCCCTAAAACTATTTCAAATAAATTTGAAAAAAATGAGTGCAAAATTTGAGTCTTCTAGCTCAACAAAAACATATGCCCTCAAATACATTTGAAGTATGGGACGTTCCATGTCACGTCCTATGGCTGCAATGTATTTGAGGGTGCCTGTTTCCGCTAGAATACTCACAATCAAATTTTGCACTAATTTTTTCTATTCATTTGAAATAGTTTTAAGGGGTGTCCGGATCAACATTTTTGTTGACCTATATAAAGGGCCACCCTAATCATTCTATATTATATAATTCAGTCGCCGCCGCCGCCGCCGCCGCCGCCGTGTCGGACATTCCACGACCTCCTCGACTCCGCTCGCCCCCCCTCCCCCCTCGCTGCCGCCCCCGCTGCCGTGTCAGTATTCAAGGGAATTATGGGTAATCCCCATGGGTTTTTCCCAGAATTCTTTTGTTTTCCCCATAGATTTTCAAGGTCAAAGGTCAAAGGTCAAAGGTCGCCGCCGTGTCGGATTCCATGGCCTCCTCTGTTCCGCTCGGTCTTTTGGGCTCCCCCCCCCCCCCCCCCGCGGCGCCACCTTAGCACGGCTCGGCTTCCTCCCTGGGGAAAACCTAGGAATTCTGGGGAAAAACAAAAGAATTCTGGGAAGACCCAGGAATTCTCGGAAAAACAAAAGAATTCTGGGAAAACCCAGGAATTCTGGGAAAAACAAAAGAATTCTGAAAAAACCAAGGAATTCTGGGAAAAACAAAAGAATTCTGGGGAAAACAAAAGAATTGTGGGGAAAACCCAGGAATTCTGGAGAAAAAACGAAAGAATTCTTTTGTTTTTCCCAGAATTCCTGGGTTTTCCCAGAATTCTTTCGTTTTTCCCAGAATTCCTGGGTTTTCCCAGAATTCTTTCGTTTTTCCCAGAATTCTTTTGTTTCTCTTAGAATTCCTGGGTTTGGTTGCCATGGTAACCAAAATGGTTGCCATGGTAACGAAAATGGTTGCCATGGTAAACAAAATGGTTGACATGGTTGAGAAAATGGTTGCCATGGTAACCAAAATGGTTGCCATGGTAACTAAAATGGTTGCGATGGTAAACAAAATGGTTGCCATGGTAACCAAAATGGTTGCCATGGTAACCAGAATGGTAACCACAGTAAACGAAATAGTTGTCATGGTAAACAAAATGGTTGCCATAGTTACCAAAATGGAACCGGACAATTCCCTATTCTATCAGCATTTGCTATTACAATCAACAAATCTGCACGGCAGAGCCCTGAGCAGCGGCGGTCCTGAGAGGAAAACATGGAAAACAGGCCAAGGAAATAATAGATTTCGAGGAAAATCTAAATTCTCAGTACCTTATAGTCTATGTGGAGAGAATATATAATCGCGATCTACAAAACATTTACTGGATTTCATTAAAAATTCGGTCGTTCTTCGAAGAACATGAAATCCACGGATTATTCGGGTCTCAAAACAACTGATACGAATCAAAAGATGGGGGGTTGGCGCGCGAAGCGCGCAGGGGGGCGAAGCCCCCCTAGTATATCTCTCTATATTATAAAGATATCTCGCCGCCGCCGCCGCCGCCGCCGCCGCTGCCGTGTCAGTATTTCAGATTCTTTTGTTTTCCCCAGAATTCTTTTGTTCTTCCTATAATTCCTGGGTTTTCCCAGAATTCTTTTGTTTTCCCCAGAATTCTTTTGTTTTTCCCAGAATTCCTGGGTTTTCCCAGAATTCATTTGTTTTCCCCAGAATTCCTGGGTTTTCCCCAGTATTCCAGATTCTTTTGTTTTCCTGGACCTAGGACCTTTAACCTTTGACATTTGATATATGTTCGGGAGTCACAAAATAATCGCCGCCGCCGCCGCCGCCGCCGCCGTGTCAGTATTTGAGGGAATTCTGGGTAATATCCTACCTAACCTAACCTAACCTAACCCTAACCTAACCCTAACCTAACCCGAACTCAACCTCACCCCAACCTAACCTAACCCTAACCTAACCTGAACTCAACCTAACCTAACCTAACCTAACCCTAACCTAACCCTAACCTAACCTGACCCTAACCTAACCTAAGGGTTTTCCCAGAATTCTTTTGTTACCCCCAGAATTCCTGGGTTCTCTCAGAATTCTTAGGTGAAAAAAGCAACAGAATTCTGGGAGTATGATTAGAACGGATTATTTGGGTCTCAAAACAACTAATACGAATCAAAGTATGGGTGGTTGGCGCGTGAAACCTTTCGATAAAAGCATATAAATGAGAGCATCCAAATATTGAACATATATAGGACCAAATTGTTCACATTTGAATTTTCTACATATTTTTGGTTCAAGTTTTGTTCGTATATTAGGATTTAGAGATTATCACCCTCATTCATAGACATAGAGATTGTGGTTGAGAGCAATTGTTTTGTTGAAAGCAGTCATTCAAATTCTCGCAGTCTATTATTTGACAGTTTTTGACAGTTTCATACTGAATATTTGTGACCTACAAAATTGAACGTATGAAGATATATGCTAAAACTATACCGGAATCGTAATGGAAAATATTAGTTGAAAAGGTAAGTGTGTACGAGATAATTTTGTTAGAAAGTGAATAGGAGAGAATTTTCGAAAATAGTTTTAGGTTCGATAAACCGATTTTCGATATTTCGTCCGAAATTATTATGGATAATTTTAAATCAAATCACGTAATTGAAGAATCTATTTTAGGGGATGGTAATTGTTTATTCAGGTCATTTTCCTATTTTTTGTATAACGACCAGGAAAAGCATAGGCAAGTTAGATTAAGGATCGTTTCTAATGTTTATAAAAACTGGTTGGTTTATGAACCATTCATATTAGGGGACGAATCTTATGGAACTCAAATTACGGATAGAGATTGTTATAAGTTATGTATGACCAAAGATGGAGTTTTTGGGGGGGAGGTTGAGTTACAATCTTTTGTGAATATTTACAATGTTTATCTAATGGTTTATGTTAATAATTCTGAAGTACCAAAGGAATATGGCCCAAATCATAGCAACAGTAAATTGATACTTTTTTTAAGTGGTATTATCGATAGAGGTCATTATGATGTCATAGAATGTTTGAACTCCACTTTCTGGAATGATTATAAGAGCTATTGTAATCGTAGGTATCATAGCGATAATAAAAATATAATTAATAACAAACGACGAGTTGAAAATCTGACCGTGTTAGAGATATTAAATAAACGGTGCATGAATAAAATCGAAAATATGACCATCGAACGTTTGGGGAAAAAAAGGAAGAAGGATATGGTGGAAAATATGACTGAAGAGCGTTTAGAAAAGAAGCGGGAAAAAGATGTGGTACGGAATATGAATGAAGAACGTTCAAATAAAAAAAGAGAAAAAGACGTGGTACGAAATATGGAAGAAGAACGTTTAAACAAGAAGAAAGAAAAAGATGTAGTACGGAATATGGATGAAGAACGTTTAAATAAAAAAAGAGAAAAAGACATGGTACGAAATATGGAAGAAGAACGTTTAAACAAGAAAAGAGAAAAAGATGTGGTACGGAATATGGATGAAAAACGTTTGAATAAAAAAAGACAAAAAGATGTGGTACAAAATATGAAAGACGAGCGTTTAAATAAGAAAAGGGAAAAAGATGTTGTACGGAATATGGAAGAAGAACGTTTAAACAAGAAAAGAGAAAAAGATGTGGTACGGAATATGGATGAAAAACGTTTGAATAAGAAAAGACAAAAAGATGTGGTACAAAATATGGAAGACGAGCGTTTAGATAAGAAAAGGGAAAAAGATGTTGTACGGAATATGGATGAAGAACGTTTGAACAGAAAAAGGGAAAAGGATATGGTTCAAAATATGGACGATAATCGGTTGAGTAAAAAAAGGGATAGCAACATGGCAAAAAACATGACGTGTGAACGCATTAATGAGAGAAGAAAAATGCAACAAGTTATTAAATTATGCCCCAATAAAGTGTCCTACTTGGATCTTGGAGCAAAGGATTATATTTGTCCATATTGTTCGTCATTATTTTGGTCTGCGGAATTTTCGAAAAAAAGTTGCTGCCATAATGGAAAAGTGCATCTTCCACCGTTGAGTGATTATGATGAAGATTTAAAAGATTTATTGTTGAATGATAAGAAGTTTAGGGAATTAATTCGTTGTTATAATAGTCGTTTTTCCTTTGTAACATTTAACGCTAATGTCATAAATGAATCTAAAAGAGGAGTATACAATTTAAAAATTCAAGGACAAGTTTGTCTTATAACTCCAAGCAGCATTCATACAAAAAAAGGAAATATCCCTTATTGCGGCCAAATTTATATTTATGATGATTATGAAGCAACGGAAAAAAGGTTAGAAGAAAATAAAAATTTAGTCAAAGAACATATACAAATAATATCAGGAATTTTAAACAATAACAATCCATACGCTAAAAAATACAAAAATTTATTCGAATTAACCAAGGATCAATCATTGCCAGAGTATTATTTGTATTTTGTCCGTAACATAAATTCAGATCAACATCGTTATAATGTACACTAAACGTGTTGGATTCTGACCAGTTCAAGGCCACGCATATTTTCGACATATGCGGATCTGGCTGAGAACCGCTTGATTCGTCGGCAGCGCCCCTAGCGGCCTCAGAGGAAAGCTCACCTCGACAAATATATCGGCTCGCTGTTTTATCGACACTGACTTTAAAGGGCTAGATATCGATAAATTCAGCTATGATTTTCAGTGTGAAAATTTCTTTAAATAAATATTAATTGGAGTAATTAATATTATTATTGATTGGAATTAATAAAAATACGGCAATATCACGGTAACTTCGTTATACAATTTATGAATTCACGTCAATGAGTGTATTGGTTATGGAAAAAGGTTCTTTGTGGATTACTTGGAAGTTCCAGGTGAGCCATGCAGAGTGGAGAATACCCAGGATAGTATTACTTGTATACGGAGAGGCTGCTAATGCCTATTATAGAAGGGATTAATCATCGGAAAGACATTATATACAAATTAACAATTTTATTTGATTTCAATTGTAACAACAAATAATAATGAAGAATTACTACCGAAGTACGGAGCAGCTGATAAAAGCTGTATGATGTGTAAAACAGTGTTGCGAGTCATTAATTACATTTATAATGAAAGTACTCATTTAATTACCCATTATATTGGTAATGAGTAAATTGAACCGGATTTAATTACCCGTTACTCTGGTGATGTGTAATTAAATGGAGTTTGAAAGTAATGAGTAAATAAACTTCATTTAATCACTCATTACCAAAGTAATGTGTAATTGAATGAGGTTTAATCACACATTACCAGAGTAATGTGTAATTCAATCCAGTTTAATTGCTCATTTACAGAGTAATGGGTGATTGAATAAAAATTTAATTACACATTAAACGAAATGAAATGAAAATTCAATTACACGTTAAATGAAATTGAATGAAAATTCATTCAAATATAACCAAAATAATGATATATTGAGGATCTCAATATTAAATTTTGATAATCGAATCAAATTTATTAAATTTGTCAAATATTTGTTTGATATTCAGTTATTATTTTTATTCAATTACCCATTACTTTTGTAATTAGTAATTAATCATCATTTTATTACACATTACCAAAGTAATGAGTGATTGAATAAAAATTCAATTTGAGCAAGAATTATCTAGATTATGTTATTTCTAGCGTGACAATTATATATGATAAGTATAATGATTACATATGCTTATTAGCTAATCCAGAACTCGACGACAGTGCGTTGTCCTTGAACGTTGATCCACACCTGTAACATTATTGTGTTATTATATTTCATTATTGTTTGTGAATATGACCTGTTTGTGCGGCATTGCAAGGTATCTCCTTTACACACCTTGATAAGGTGGTCCTGTTTGCTTGCATACTCCAGCGTTGTCATCGACCTGTTGCGATGATTGATGTAGACCTCCTTGATCCTCTTCAATTGCCCACGCACCACCTTCGTCCAGCATTGAGTATCGAGATTGTGACTGAGACCGCTCGTACTACCTTCTAGCCCTCTGAGCTTTGAAACAAGCCGTACACCGCAAGGTATAGAACTCGTTCCAACTGTAGATCATAAAAAGAAACGATAAATCTTCGGTTATTCTAACCGAGTGATAACGGATTAGAGAATATCCACATTTTCTCAACCGAATATTAACAAGCGATATTTTGATAATATATTAATTTTTCAATATGAACATCAACAGCTGATAAATGATCTGAATTTTTTTAACAAATTTTAACACATTAAATTATATCAGCTTTCCAAACACAATATTAAATTCTATGAAAATATAGCAATAAATGGAATATAGGTAACATAGTGAGAACAATAAATTTTAAAACAACAAATCATGCAGATGATCTCAGATGTATTATAAGTTGACGCCCCAGCTGAAACAAATATACAAGAAATCAGATTATTAGAATGAATATGAACAGGACAATTTGGAAAAAGAATTTAATTGAAGAAGAAAAAACGGCGTTGATTTTGAACACAATAGATATTAATTAAAAACGAATCGATTTGGAAAAAATGAACAATAGTTTAATAAAATCGGTTAATGGGGAGCAAGAGCGGGCATTGTTACATTTGCAGAAACACAGAAAAAAAAGGAAAAAACCTAAATTGAAAACTAAACCACAGTGATTGCCTTACTACGACTAGCCCAACGAACGCCAAGAAATACCGTATCCCAGAATCGCTGATTGCTTTCAGTGATGGCGGTGTTATCCTTACCGACCAATGACATAGCTGCGTCCAACAGTGCGGTGCGAAAGGAAAGGGGCACCTAAGCGAAGGCCTATGCATTCAGGGAATACCTCCGCAAGCATAGCCGTATCATATTGATAATTGATCTAGCAGTTTTAGATGCACAGCGTGACCAGAGTTCAATACTCGGTCGTGCCACCCTGTGCATCTAATACTGCTTGCAGTCTGCGAGGCATCGATGTAGCTAAGCTTTCAGTATAATCCGGACTTGCTCGGAGGTCTTCCCATTTTGCAGCAACCCTGCGCCAGAGTGCATCTGCCGTCTCCCTGGGCACTGGCTGCATCCGGAGTACCATTTTTGCCCAAAAGTGTTCTATAATGTTCAGATCTGGGGATGCAGGTGGCCAGTCGAATCGCTGAACCTCGGGATGGCGGGCGTACCATTCCCGAACGATTATTGCCCGGTGCACCGCACTATTGTCCTCAACAATTCGTATGATCGGCATTTCATCTGCTGGATAAAGCGCCCTCACTGACGGTATCATCACGTCCTCAAGAATACCAATGTATTGCTCAGCGTTCAGTCGACGCTCTATCCTACAAATCTCGCCTGGACCAGCTGCGCTGATCCAGCCCCAGGCTGCCGTAGTAACGCGACCACTGCGACGATTTGGAATGATATTACGGGGGTTGTAACGCTGCCCTGCTCTCCTCCATACCAAAAACCGCCCGTCCTTATCCGATGAGAATACCTTCTCATCGGTGAATATCACGCTCTTCCATTCTTCTACAGGAATTGGCAGGCACTCCTGGGCGAACTCGATACGTCTTGCCTTGTGCTGTTCGGTCCTCACCGTCTTCTTCGCAGCCCGTCGGGAGCGGACACCAGCACGTCTGCACCGGCGTCTGACGATCCAGGGCGAGGCTGCTGGTATGCCCAAGGCAGGCCCCACCGATGTCCCAGGATCGAAGTTGGAGCGCAATGCCTCGGCGACGATCAGCTCATCCTCCGCAGGGGTGGTCTTTGGTCGTGGTCCGTTTGCTCTCCGTCCATCTGCCAGAGCCTCCATACCTCCGTCGACGAATTTGCGGATACAGCGCTGGACCGACGACAGGCTGCAACCCGTTTGATCTGAAGACACGACAAAATTATATTAGTCGCTCCGAAACTGAGACCGTGAAGTAATCTTGCTAACGCAGTTACACGAATGTATTATTCTATTATTCGGGTGTCCCTTACTTGCATTATTTTCAGCAATCTCAGAGCGCACCCCCTGGAACGATTCTTTATTTGAAAAAATGGATTTTCCCGCACAAAAAAGTATGAAATCGATCCAGGCGACTTGCTTTGAAATTGCTAAAAATTTTACAAATAAGCAACTCCCTGAGTTGTATTATATATACCTCGTATTTCTGCAAGAGTAAGAGTTCCAGTATCCCACAAGCCGATGATTTGACCTTGTATCTGTGGCGTGATTCGAGGCATGGCCAAGACTATGCGTACAGAACATTATGATTAATTTCAGAAATGATGGGGCGGGGGGGGGGCAGCAGCTATAAAGTTGACCCTATGAAATACTAGTGTTACATTTTTATTGTTTTTTAATTATTGTAAAATCATTTCACAATTCTAAATGCCATAAACTGTCTTTTCTTTCTCGAGATACGAAATTCGATTTCGCGAGAATATAGAATTAAATTATAACTTCAAATTGTTCACTTGATTTCCCTTTTTTGGGGGAGGATTTCTTGCAGGAAATAGGACCACCGGAAAATGAAACTACCGTTTTCCAGAAATATCCCATAAATTCTGAACGTAAAATATTTCGAAGAACATATTACGATAAAAATTACGAAATATTTATAAAAAAAATTTACCAACCTGCTTGCCTATTATTTTTCTTCACTTTTTCTCCTTATCTGCTTTCTTTTCTGTCACCTTCGGGACGCGCGAACTCGGAAAATATAATCAACAATTATTTAGCGTCTTTAAAAAGATGCTCGTTGTTGTTGATTGAGTCGCCTTGCCAACGCGGCGGCCGTGTATTGTTATAAACAAATGACTATCTCGGGGAATGAAGCGCGTTCTCTATACATTGTCTCCTCGCGCGCGTATTTGTTTCTCCATTTGATTATTAAATATTATTCTATAATAAATTAATAATCGATTAATCAATTAATGATTTCATATAATAATTGAATTTAACAATCGAAATTGAGAAAAAAAATATACAGGGTGTCTTTCAATTAGCCATACCAACCTACATATAGGGCGATTACTCCAATTGAAAGACACCCTGTATATTTTTTTTCTCAATTTCGATCGTTAAATTCAATTATTATATTAAATCATTAATTGATTAATTGATTAATAATTTATTATAGAATAATATTTAATAATCAAATGGAGAAACAAATACGCGCGCGAGGAGACAATGTATAGAGAACGCGCTTCATTCCCCGAGATAGTCATTTGTTTATAACAATACACGGCCGCCGCGTTGGCAAGGCGACTCAATCAACAACAACGAGCATCTTTTTAAAGACGCTAAATAATTGTTGATTATATTTTCCGAGTTCGCGCGTCCCGAAGGTGACAGAAAAGAAAGCAGATAAGGAGAAAAAGTGAAGAAAAATAATAGGCAAGCAGGTTGGTAAATTTTTTTTATAAATATTTCGTAATTTTTATCGTAATATGTTCTTCGAAATATTTTACGTTCAGAATTTATGGGATATTTCTGGAAAACGGTAGTTTCATTTTCCGGTGGTCCTATTTCCTGCAAGAAATCCTCCCCCAAAAAAGGGAAATCAAGTGAACAATTTGAAGTTATAATTTAATTCTATATTCTCGCGAAATCGAATTTCGTATCTCGAGAAAGAAAAGACAGTTTATGGCATTTAGAATTGTGAAATGATTTTACAATAATTAAAAAACAATAAAAATGTAACACTAGTATTTCATAGGGTCAACTTTATAGCTGCTGCCCCCCCCCCGCCCCATCATTTCTGAAATTAATCATAATGTTCTGTACGCATAGTCTTGGCCATGCCTCGAATCACGCCACAGATACAAGGTCAAATCATCGGCTTGTGGGATACTGGAACTCTTACTCTTGCAGAAATACGAGGTATATATAATACAACTCAGGGAGTTGCTTATTTGTAAAATTTTTAGCAATTTCAAAGCAAGTCGCCTGGATCGATTTCATACTTTTTTGTGCGGGAAAATCCATTTTTTCAAATAAAGAATCGTTCCAGGGGGTGCGCTCTGAGATTGCTGAAAATAATGCAAGTAAGGGACACCCGAATAATAGAATAATACATTCGTGTAACTGCGTTAGCAAGATTACTTCACGGTCTCAGTTTCGGAGCGACTAATATAATTTTGTCGTGTCTTCAGATCAAACGGGTTGCAGCCTGTCGTCGGTCCAGCGCTGTATCCGCAAATTCGTCGACGGAGGTATGGAGGCTCTGGCAGATGGACGGAGAGCAAACGGACCACGACCAAAGACCACCCCTGCGGAGGATGAGCTGATCGTCGCCGAGGCATTGCGCTCCAACTTCGATCCTGGGACATCGGTGGGGCCTGCCTTGGGCATACCAGCAGCCTCGCCCTGGATCGTCAGACGCCGGTGCAGACGTGCTGGTGTCCGCTCCCGACGGGCTGCGAAGAAGACGGTGAGGACCGAACAGCACAAGGCAAGACGTATCGAGTTCGCCCAGGAGTGCCTGCCAATTCCTGTAGAAGAATGGAAGAGCGTGATATTCACCGATGAGAAGGTATTCTCATCGGATAAGGACGGGCGGTTTTTGGTATGGAGGAGAGCAGGGCAGCGTTACAACCCCCGTAATATCATTCCAAATCGTCGCAGTGGTCGCGTTACTACGGCAGCCTGGGGCTGGATCAGCGCAGCTGGTCCAGGCGAGATTTGTAGGATAGAGCGTCGACTGAACGCTGAGCAATACATTGGTATTCTTGAGGACGTGATGATACCGTCAGTGAGGGCGCTTTATCCAGCAGATGAAATGCCGATCATACGAATTGTTGAGGACAATAGTGCGGTGCACCGGGCAATAATCGTTCGGGAATGGTACGCCCGCCATCCCGAGGTTCAGCGATTCGACTGGCCACCTGCATCCCCAGATCTGAACATTATAGAACACTTTTGGGCAAAAATGGTACTCCGGATGCAGCCAGTGCCCAGGGAGACGGCAGATGCACTCTGGCGCAGGGTTGCTGCAAAATGGGAAGACCTCCGAGCAAGTCCGGATTATACTGAAAGCTTAGCTACATCGATGCCTCGCAGACTGCAAGCAGTATTAGATGCACAGGGTGGCACGACCGAGTATTGAACTCTGGTCACGCTGTGCATCTAAAACTGCTAGATCAATTATCAATATGATACGGCTATGCTTGCGGAGGTATTCCCTGAATGCATAGGCCTTCGCTTAGGTGCCCCTTTCCTTTCGCACCGCACTGTTGGACGCAGCTATGTCATTGGTCGGTAAGGATAACACCGCCATCACTGAAAGCAATCAGCGATTCTGGGATACGGTATTTCTTGGCGTTCGTTGGGCTAGTCGTAGTAAGGCAATCACTGTGGTTTAGTTTTCAATTTAGGTTTTTTCCTTTTTTTTCTGTGTTTCTGCAAATGTAACAATGCCCGCTCTTGCTCCCCATTAACCGATTTTATTAAACTATTGTTCATTTTTTCCAAATCGATTCGTTTTTAATTAATATCTATTGTGTTCAAAATCAACGCCGTTTTTTCTTCTTCAATTAAATTCTTTTTCCAAATTGTCCTGTTCATATTCATTCTAATAATCTGATTTCTTGTATATTTGTTTCAGCTGGGGCGTCAACTTATAATACATCTGAGATCATCTGCATGATTTGTTGTTTTAAAATTTATTGTTCTCACTATGTTACCTATATTCCATTTATTGCTATATTTTCATAGAATTTAATATTGTGTTTGGAAAGCTGATATAATTTAATGTGTTAAAATTTGTTAAAAAAATTCAGATCATTTATCAGCTGTTGATGTTCATATTGAAAAATTAATATATTATCAAAATATCGCTTGTTAATATTCGGTTGAGAAAATGTGGATATTCTCTAATCCGTTATCACTCGGTTAGAATAACCGAAGATTTATCGTTTCTTTTTATGATCTACAGTTGGAACGAGTTCTATACCTTGCGGTGTACGGCTTGTTTCAAAGCTCAGAGGGCTAGAAGGTAGTACGAGCGGTCTCAGTCACAATCTCGATACTCAATGCTGGACGAAGGTGGTGCGTGGGCAATTGAAGAGGATCAAGGAGGTCTACATCAATCATCGCAACAGGTCGATGACAACGCTGGAGTATGCAAGCAAACAGGACCACCTTATCAAGGTGTGTAAAAGAGATACCTTGCAATGCCGCACAAACAGGTCATATTCACAAACAATAATGAAATATAATAACACAATAATGTTACAGGTGTGGATCAACGTTCAAGGACAACGCACTGTCGTCGAGTTCTGGATTAGCTAATAAGCATATGTAATCATTATACTTATCATATATAATTGTCACGCTAGAAATAACATAATCTAGATAATTCTTGCTCAAATTGAATTTTTATTCAATCACTCATTACTTTGGTAATGTGTAATAAAATGATGATTAATTACTAATTACAAAAGTAATGGGTAATTGAATAAAAATAATAACTGAATATCAAACAAATATTTGACAAATTTAATAAATTTGATTCGATTATCAAAATTTAATATTGAGATCCTCAATATATCATTATTTTGGTTATATTTGAATGAATTTTCATTCAATTTCATTTAACGTGTAATTGAATTTTCATTTCATTTCGTTTAATGTGTAATTAAATTTTTATTCAATCACCCATTACTCTGTAAATGAGCAATTAAACTGGATTGAATTACACATTACTCTGGTAATGTGTGATTAAACCTCATTCAATTACACATTACTTTGGTAATGAGTGATTAAATGAAGTTTATTTACTCATTACTTTCAAACTCCATTTAATTACACATCACCAGAGTAACGGGTAATTAAATCCGGTTCAATTTACTCATTACCAATATAATGGGTAATTAAATGAGTACTTTCATTATAAATGTAATTAATGACTCGCAACACTGTTTTACACATCATACAGCTTTTATCAGCTGCTCCGTACTTCGGTAGTAATTCTTCATTATTATTTGTTGTTACAATTGAAATCAAATAAAATTGTTAATTTGTATATAATGTCTTTCCGATGATTAATCCCTTCTATAATAGGCATTAGCAGCCTCTCCGTATACAAGTAATACTATCCTGGGTATTCTCCACTCTGCATGGCTCACCTGGAACTTCCAAGTAATCCACAAAGAACCTTTTTCCATAACCAATACACTCATTGACGTGAATTCATAAATTGTATAACGAAGTTACCGTGATATTGCCGTATTTTTATTAATTCCAATCAATAATAATATTAATTACTCCAATTAATATTTATTTAAAGAAATTTTCACACTGAAAATCATAGCTGAATTTATCGATATCTAGCCCTTTAAAGTCAGTGTCGATAAAACAGCGAGCCGATATATTTGTCGAGGTGAGCTTTCCTCTGAGGCCGCTAGGGGCGCTGCCGACGAATCAAGCGGTTCTCAGCCAGATCCGCATATGTCGAAAATATGCGTGGCCTTGAACTGGTCAGAATCCAACACGTTTAGTGTACCTACTACTGCGGAATGTGCAGCTTTGATAGCTTCTAAGGATGGTGAAATTCCACGTTTCGATTTATGTATTTATCGAAAAAATCTTCCGAAAGGTATTGATTTTTTTTTATGTCTTAATAAATTATCATTTCATATCGACCCAATGACGTTTCCAATAATGTTTCCATGCGGGGATTTAGGATAGAGTCCAACATTCAAACAAAATAATTCCAGTAATAAAAGACTCACAACTCTTCAATACTATTCCTATCGTTTAGCTTATAGACAGGGTTATAATTTCAGTCCTATTTCATTTTGTGGTCGGTTAACACAGCAGTATGTTATTCAAGCTTATATAATAATAGAAAATAACAGGCTCAATTTTTTGAGGTATAACCAGAAAAAATTACGCATCGAATGCTATCAAGGATTAGTTGATCACATAGCACGTAGTGCTATGAATGATTCAAATAATTTCGAAAATAAGGAACGTCTAGGAAATATATTCGTATTACCATCTACCTATTTAGGCAGTCCTCGAAATATGCAGCAAAATTATCAAGATGCTATGGCTATTGTTAGGGCAATCGGTCGTCCAGATTTATTTATTACCATGACGTGTAACCCGAATTGGCCGGAGTTAAAAACAATATTAAATAAATTTCCGACGGGTACAACGTGTAACGATATTCCAAATATTACAGTGCGATTATTTTATACTAAATTACGAGCTTTGTTGGCCGATGTCATTAGTGGAAAAATTTTCGGGAATATTTTAGCATATGTTTATACAATAGAATTTCAGAAACGTGGATCACCACATGCACACATGTTATTCGTATTAAATTATACAAATAAATTAATAACTCCAGATGCAATTGATAAATACATCAGTGCCGAAATATCTTCTAACGATCCCGAATTGCAAGAGTTGGTTATAAAGGATGTACAATGATCAATATTAATAGGACCGTTAGGAATTTCCGTTACTTTGGGGCCGAATTCGTAATACCCGAGGATGCCATGGGGGGTTGGCGCGCGAAGCGCGCAGGGGGGCGGAGCCCCCCTAGTATATATATATATATATTGTAACGGAGTTTCAGAGTGCAACTCCGCACCCTACGGCGTTCCTTCGATAAATTACTAATTCATAAAAACTTAAGAGAGTGTTGGGCGCCAGACACGTAAGTGTCGTTTTCACAGAAATCAAATCAACTATAGCGATATTCAACAAACTAATAAATTGCCGGAACGACGGCCTTGGAGCTAGGTTAGCTCAGATTTGCTAAGGTAGTGGTAGAGTGGGTGGATTCACCTTTTTAACTAATTAAATAGAATATAAAATACCAGATATAAATTTCCGTCAGTGAAATCTACGATTTCGTATATTGTTCGTTATTTAAATGTGGTACAGATTTAGCGATAACAAATTGATTAGCGATAACTAAAGATTCGACTATAATCGGAAATATAGAATTGCTCAGAGTTAGATATCAAATAATAGTTACGAATAATGCGAGAAAATAACACTTGGAATAATGCTTAGAAAAATACTAAATTTAACAAAGGAATGAATATTATATTATTGAGCCTTACCGCGACGTAGCGGTACAAAAGAACGTAAACACGCCGGTTAGCTAGCTGTGCCGTAGAAGCGATATAATGCAAGCTACACTACTTTCCAGGCTACGTATCACCGAGCGATACGATACTCGATATCAACTTTTCTAATGCGGCACACTAGCGGTATTAATTAATTATTAGACGATATAATGACTCAATAAATAATTCCAGAAAAGCTACGAGATGCGATAAGCTAAATTAATAACAGATTTATACTAGAATAATCAAAATATCAGATCAAAGGTATTACTTAGCGGTAGTAATCTTATTATAGTGTAATATAGCGAAAGTCGTAATATTAGATAGCACAATTAAATCGCATAAATCAGATATATCACATAGAATCAAAGAAATCAGATAGAATAACAGAATAATAGAAATCAAACAGAATAAGAAAATGATAAATCAAATTAATAAAGAAACAACTTAAAACTATGACGAACTACGTTCAGCCAACCCCGGGGAGTTGGAATTACAAGCGACACACCATGCGATGTTATACTAATTAGTTACTAATAAATCACTAAATCAAAGATAGCAAATAAATCAAAGCGTTAGATACTTTCAAAGCGAGAATTCAAGCAAGAACAAGCTCTCAAATAATATTTAGCAAATCAAAATCAAATAAAGCGTAGAAATCAGACTAATAAGCGGAAAATTATCAAGCCAAAAGATATTCTTAATTACTACAGCCAATTTATAAAGTGCTTTCGCTGGATTTCGTTTCTTAAAACTATCAAACGAATCGCGTGGCCCGTAGGCCGTACGCTACACAAATAAGGCGTACTAACTACTAAGATAACTAATTAAAATACTGACTAAGTTGTCGAAAGAGATCGACTTCGGATCAAGAGGCAAACGTAACTAATAATAATTGAAATCCAGCGGTAGCTTATGGTTTTTCTAGCAATTACAGATCATAAAGACCTTACCTTGAGCTGAACGGCTTGTAGCACAAACTTAACTAACTTTTAATTTAGCGAAAACTTATGCGGGAGACTAGGCGAGAGAGAGAATTCGGCGACACGTCTTCTCAGGACTGAGCGAAACGTAGAAGTGAAGAGGCTAGGCGATATTTCGGCACGTCTCGACGATCCTTCCTGATTTTGAAAATCAAGAGCCTATCAGGACCAGCTAATGAGCTGATTGGCCCTGTGAAAAACGTTCCATGAACGAGCAGCTCGTCAGCTGCTCGGCCCAAGGCGTCAACTTGTTGCCTGACGTTAGGCGTTAGGTTTCAGAACTTCGTTGCGTTAGATCAGCCGTCCTGCCGAACTTCGGTGGCGAGAGAATCTTCGGAAAGCTGCGACCTTGGTTCTTACGAAGCGATACCGTAACAGCCATACCAACCGCATGGCATGCACTTCACAGGTGCGATCTCTTCTGTAGATGACGCTGCAAACTTCTGGCAGACCTAGGTGTTCCATCTGGATCTCCACCTCTTCCGGTCTAGCCAGAGAACGCGGGACACTATACTTGTCCACTCTCGCGTTTTACATCCGGTAGCGATAACGTTACGTCACTGGTCCTTATGCCGGACTCTGCGTGACGTCGGTGATGGCAGCTGGAGCGCGTGATGAAGCTGGTTGTGCAAGGCAACAACCAGATGCTGGGTGGTAAGATTCATCTGCTGTCAGGAGACTGCATCACAGCCCTATTCACCGCCTAGCGATATTGGACCAAGGTCCACAGTCTTCCCTCCGGTTGATTCGGTATTGTCCTAGTACGATTACTGGATTACATACTGCGTGGCCGTCTCTTTAACACCAGTTCTCGTGGCGGAAGTTCTAGTAGCGGAAGTTTAGGATCGTCGTCTTCTTTATCTTCTTTCTCTCTCTCTCTCGCGGTACATTAACAGAAAACACTTCAAATTAGTCTAGCTCTATTGCTTATTCTAGGTGTGTCACTTGTATCCCGAGGGTCTAGACGGCGGTAAAAACTCTCTCTCGCGATATGACTAATAAAATCTGTGATTTTCGGAACCTTTGTGACGGCAGCTAATCTGCAACGTCACAATATATATATATAGGGGAGAGCGGGGCAAAAAAAAAAAAAAAAAATATTTGAAAAATTTTCGATTTTGGTTTTTTTTTCAATAAAAATTGTTTCCCAAAGAAATTTTCCATTTTCTAATAATTTAAAAAAAAAATCGGAAATTTTAGATTTTCGTTTTTGTTTTTATAAAAATTGTTTCACAAAGAAATTTTTTTTTCGAAAATTTGAAAAAATTTCTTCGTGACACAATTTTTATTAAAAAAAAAACGAAAATCTGAAATTTTCGATTTTTTTTTTCAAATTATCGGAAAATGGAAAATTTCTTTGGGAAACAATTTTTATTGAAAAAGAAAAAAAAAAATCGAAAATTTTTCAAGAATTTTTATTTTTTTGCTGAGGTGTCCTTTTTGCCCTGCTCTCCCCTATAATATTGTTGGTGTAGCTATACCAAAACTGTCATAATAAGTATATTATATATATATATTATGACAGTTTTGGTATAGCTACATCAACAATACCGGTATCGCCAGTCAGAGCACGAAATATAGTTGTGGCATCCATACTGGTGATAAAGAAACACGTAACCAGTCATGACGTTATACCTATACTGGTATTGCTATATTAGTCATTCATAGTTATGCTAACTGTAGCAATCCGTGCGAGTTTTGGTAGTCAGTATACCGAATATATCTGAGATACCATTTCCAGCACTGCAAAGCTTGTAATAAACAATCAGCAATACACGTAGGGGTCAGTAGGAATAAAGTATTAGAGTGGCCCAGAGCACCAGAAAATATTTCTGCTAGAACTAGAATTCTTGTTAGAATATACAAACATTTTTTTCCGTGTGCACAAAACGCCAACATAAGAGCCCCAATTAAAAAATCTGAAAAAATTCTCAAAAATCCTCTGTCAAATATCAAAATTTTTCACCCTTGAGCCAAAGTGGGCAAACGTTTGCTTCCATTCTTTTTCGTGCTTTTTTCGGAAAAAAAATATGAGAAATAATAGCAGCAGATCCAGTCCACTGTGAACTGTTGCTTGAACGTTTTTATACGTCACGCAGGATTTTTGGGAATTTTCGTTGATTTTTTCGAAGCGATTATATTTTTTATCATATTTTTGGATTCAGATCGGATGAAAAAAAATCGCTTCGGAAAAATCAGCAAAAATTCCTATAAATCCTGCGTGACGTAGAAAAACGTTCAAGCAACAGTTCACAGTGGACTGGCAACTGCTGTTGTTTCTTTTATAATTTTTTTTCGGAAAAAGCACGAAAAAGAATGGAAGCAAACGTTTGCCCACTCCAACTCAAGGCTGGAAAATTTTGATATCTGATGAAGGATTTTTGAGAATTTTTTCAGATTTTTAAATTGGGGCTCTCATATTGGCGTTTTGTGCATTTTTTAAAGAATGGCGGCTTTGCGAGAAAATCTGAAAAAAAATCGGAGCGTCTCTTCGATCAGGTACAATAACATGAAAAATCATGGCCCGAATCGGAAGGTGTCGGGGTCAAACATTTACCGAGTTCACGTGGAATTCCCCATATATAGGTGTAGCTCCCGAAATATATACAAGACCTACCGTAGGAATGATTATGAGATGTGTCCCAAAGTATTGGCTTATAATTGTACCAATATTGGGGTGGTCGCTAATTTCTAACATATACTTGCCACCCTTTGAATCGATAGATAATGACGCAAAAGAGTGCCTGAATTTTTCATATTCTTAGCTTGATTGGAAAGGGTGCCGTAATCAAATTAACATTGAAAAAATTGAAAAAAAAGGTTTCTCTCAATTTTCAAGTACCTAAAAAAGGCAACTATTGTTTACTTCGGCAAAATCATATGATGAAGCCAAAAGAGTTGATGACTCAATGATTTGGTCAGAAAAAAAAAAAACGGGAAACAAACTTAGAATGACAAAAAAATGAATCTTTTCGGCCAAAAAAAGTATTCGATGGTGTTCTTATCGCATAACCACTTTATACAGACTATATTTATAATTTCACATGAAATGCTCATCTATGGTATGAACGTTATAACATATCATACGTCATCGAAAGGTTTGAAAATAGTCCCTTTGTGACAATCAGGAAACCTTCTTCGATGATCGCTTACACCTTGAATAATGAATTGCATTCATTTTTCATTTTTCCTATGCAATTTGTTGTACTCCTCTACTGCCCGGTTTCACAAAAGAAAGTTATCCCCAGGTTTTATCCCCAATGAAGTTAAGAATCTGAAAAATGCAGATACCGGCTTCGGGTCAGTATCTATCGATTCAAGGGGTCGCAAGTATGTGTTAGAAATCAATGACCACCCTAATGTACATGTGTTTCATTATTTTCAGGTATTTACCATAATTTGTGTGTCAACCTTTTCAGGCAGTCAATATATTTGGGGCCATTGATAAATTACATACGTGCTCGGGGGCTTCGAGGAGGGATCCATGCATTTTACGTTTGATTTTCACTTATGCTGATCGATTTTCATTCATGGAGCTCGTCGAGCTTCGAATCATCGCGCAGCTATAATATAGAGTTTTCTGTATTTACATGTTTTCATATGATTTTTACGGTGCCGCGAATGAAACAATGCCTTTGTTGATATTGACGATATTCCTCCAAAATTGTATACTTTATGCAGCAAAACACACCCCGCGATATCATCGGTATTATCAGTCTGCAAAATTGTTGAGCATCCGATGCGTTGGGTACTTGTGTGAATGATATGGGTGTATGTGAATTAGATTCTCGCGAATTGGACGGGCGATTTAAACAAACTTGAATTACTTCGGCTGACTTCGAACAACTGAAAGACCACACGACCGACCACGCAACCGTAATAAGTTAATGTATCTGAGACTGTCTGAAACTAGTAATTATTGCGAAAACTTTCGACTATGACGTATATATGGATATCAAACGATCGCAAGTGACTGACGGAATCTTGTAATGTGAAGGGTATTTTGAAAATTCTGTAAGGTACCCTGGGGGGTTACCCGCAATTCTTATTATCTTCTATATGCGCGAGGGGCAGAAGGCTGCAATGCTCCTCACGTAACTTTTTTTTTTCAACTCACACACTAGTGCTTCATCTTCAATTCTTAGTCAACCGGTTTGCCAGAACTTTCGTGCCTTTCAAATCATATGTACCGCGAGCTGCACCCAATCATAGTAAATTCGCAGAAGTATATAAGTATCCAATCGAAGTCAAATATAAAATCCACGGTTTTGGAGTCGTGGCGAAAGGCGCCTTACGTCATTTTCAAACAACCCCTATGAGACTGTATGAATGTACCGCGGTAATACCTGCGTACGTTGCGTACCGCCCGCTCGGCGTTTTGCCCGGAGTATTCGGTACACGAGCCTGATGCTTGTGATCCGCTCACAACTTTTTCTCTTTCGCCGACCTGTATGCATTAGCAATGAACGCATTCGTTGAAATCTTGACTGCTTTCGAAGCGAAGGCTGAAAACCTGGAGTCCGACAGGTTCCAGAACATGCCTCACCGAAGCTAGTCGAGTACGAACGTTTCGCTCCGGCGCGCGATTATCGCATTTCGGACATTTTAGGGTTTTTATTGGTTTTGGTACTTTTTGTTAGATGGCTCCGTTCAATGGTGGTAACTGTAGTATTGATGACAATATGCGTCGCGTATTTGGTGTTTGGCAGATGCGACTGTAACGTATCTCTGAATGTACAGGTGACCGGCGAGAAATAAACTGACCGCATATGGTTGTAGACCGTTCCAGAGTGTTCGTATATGTATATCTAACGCAAATCTCAACGCAAACTCGTCAGGACTGTGGATTGGCAACGAGTTTAAAATATATCCACAGAGCTCGAGGGCCAAAGTTTAAGAACACGTGTCGTCACTAACCGAATTCAGAGCCCAAGGGCCAAAGTTTAACACGTGTCGTAATCGACCGAATTCAGTATGTCTACGGAGCCCAAAAGCCAAAGTTGGATACGTGTCGTAATTGACCGAATTCAGTATGTCTACGGAGCACAAAAGCCAAAGTTGGATACGTGTCGTAATTGACCGAATTCAGTATGTCTACGGAGCACAAAAGCCAAAGTTTAACACGTGTCGTAATTGACCGAATTCAGTATGTCTACGGAGCACAAAAGCCAAAGTTGAATACGTGTCGTAACGACGACGATTCTCAATATTCACGAAACCTACAACAATAATTTCGACACAGAGCAAAAATGCAATATCATCACGTTGAAATAATAGACAATACCCTGGATATGTTATTGAGAATGGTTCAACTGGTTTCAACCGAAACGATATCATCAACCCACCCTATAATTCTGCAGGCATGAATTCTCAACGCTGGAATTACATACAACAAGCCTGGAAACATGTTACAGTTGCATCTGTTACAGCCATTCGTAGTATACTGGTAGTATCGCGTATATTTGTGACACGGGCGAGTGACCTATAGTATTGCATCCATATAAAAGTACCAGACTCACAAAGGCCATGAAGTGATCGCGAATGCGGAAAATGTTCGCCTGCGCACATCGTTCGCAAATGACTGGCTTCCGTGGGGCATGTTTCAGGAACCGTTGCACACCGCGTTCTCAGCGTCGACTTCGAGAAAAGTAGAAGTTTGGACGAATGTTTTCGTTACTCAATCCATATAGATTCGCGTGAGCGAAGGACTTGAGCACGGATCCCAAGCATCGGTCATGCGTGCGGAATACTCTTGACGGACCTCCGCGCGGACGTGACTCAGTGTGCACACACGCATCGGACGCCAAAAATTTTGTAAGCAATAACAGAAGGGTAACATCCACGCCAATTGATTTGCACGTTTCACACGATGCTCTCGAAAGTTGCCCAAAGATGTTGTCGTCTCTTGTCTCATCAATTGAAGTTATTTTTTTTAAATAAGAGACGCGGTCAGAGCTTATGTGTAGTAAATTCTGAAATATTTTCGATCCAAGTAGAGCCGAGATGCTGCTAGACATCAGTCTTATGTTGTACGTGAGTTGCTGAACAAGAAACTCACATCGTCGAACGTGCTTTTCACGTTTCAAATCACATCTTCGAAGATGAATTTGAAAAAAATAGGAATCGAACGGAGATGACTTCCTAAACACGTCGTTTGTCAGGTGAATTTTTTCTTTATTTTACGTTTTTTTCAAACAAAAATGATGGGATTTTCAATAATTGTTGTGATTTTCAATAATTTCCTTATCATTGTTTGAGTAAATCTCAGGTAACGTAGAAAGCATAATTCTATAACTGTCGACTACTTTTGGCGTAAACCCTAGTACAACGATGTGAGTTTCTTGTTCAGCAACTCACGTGACATATAAGGCTGATGTCGAGCAGCGGTTCAGCTCAATTGAAATCGAAGATATTTCCAAAGTTATGAAAAATAATCTCTGAGCGCGGTAAAATCGCGAAAAACTTGCTTTCTTTCAATAGATTGTCGTAGAATTACCCACAGGTACACCAAGCGTGTTTGATCGTGACACCGGTGTGAAGTTGGCCCCACAGTCTTCTGCCTCTTTCCTTTTCTATGCAACTTTGAAGGATAGGAGGACACGGAAGACTGTGGTGCCAACTTCACACCGGTCTACATCAAACACGCCAAGCATATGGGTTCCTGTGATTACAACTAAAATAAAGTCGTCGCGTAAAACAGATGGGAGATGTCTACGGTATCAAACTGCATGAATTTCTCGTTTACTCGTTCATTTACTCTTGTAATCGACGATCACAATATTTTGAATAACTTTCACGGATTGTCATTTCAATTTTTGTGGTCCCCCACCATACCGTATTGATTTCACGATTTCAATTTTCAGAACAATATTGAACTCAAAAATATTTGATATCGAAATAACCCCCCTCCCCCCCCCCCCCCATGCTATGTAAATTATGCATGACTTTCAGATGTAATATTAGGAAAAAATCGGGCAGCCCGCAACGCTTTAGGTTGTCTCAAGTATCAGCGCTGTGCATATGTCGCCAAAAAGGCTTATCCAGGAATGACGGTCGACAGAGACGCGTCCCCCCTCAATGAAGTGTGGTATCCGCGCGGTACTCTAGGATCACAAATCGCGGATGGATGCTGAGAAATGACGGGTGTCATAGGCTACCCGACTTATATTCGTATCGTTGCAAGTGCCTAATACAGACGGCTTTATTTTACAGGAAAGTTCGCTGGAATAATCTAACAATTGCTTTGTCATTTGCAGAACCACGTATTATTCGAGATGGTAAACCATCTGCGGATTCACGAAGGATGTCCAGTATTCCGAAGGAAATGATTTTCACATAGAGTCACGTGGGGTAACTGTACGCATTTTTTAGTTAACTACTTCTAAAACAAAACTCTTATGGAATTTAAGAAGAAATAACCTTCATTCTCATTTATTCAACATTTAAGAACAACAACAAAACAGAAATTTTTAGTTTTAATTATTATTATAATTGTTATTAAATTTTTTGATCAAGAAGCGAAATGCGGATACTTACCCGCATCGAGGGGTCAGTGTCCGCACCGCTTCGGTTAAGTTTACGCACGTTGGGGTAAGCAGCGGCTTGCCACTCAATGTTATTAGATAGGACCCTTATTCGACTCACTTATACCACAACATTACCAACTGAATAGAGCAGAAAACGAAAAAATGTTAATATTTCTCTTCATTTTTATGCTTTTTGTTGTGGTATGCGTTTGGTATAAGTTGTCAAATAAGAAAGTGGAGGGGGTAAAGAGTGGCAAGCCGCTTGGGGTAAGTGTACGACTGGACTTACTACTAGCGGTAACTAGTCTCATAAACATATTATAAACATATATCAACATATTATGGACATATATAAACATATTATATGTTCATGCGTAAATGTTGTAGAAAATTGACCCATCGATGTTGCAGTGAAGCCGAGTTTCAAACGTTTTCTTAAAGTACTTTCATCGATCCCAATGATATCAGCTGCTGCGCGTTTCGATTTTCCCTTTACGAGGCATTTTCAATCTCAAAGGCAATATAATAGTACTCAATCCATTGTGATTTACTTTGATGGGGCAAGTATACGCATATTAATACTGCGGACACTTACCCACGTACACTTACCCCATTCCGTCAAAGTCAATAAAAAAATAAAAATAATGAATATGCGTTACTTTAGACAAAATATGAAGATTTACATCAAATATTGATAAGTTTATCTTATCAACAATCACTTTGCTGATTCCCTCAGCCTTGTTGTATGTTTCTATCACGCTCATAAATTTGAACAAAAAAAGTAAGAAAACGGTGCAAAAACTAAAGTGTCTCGTAACTAGCCACAGGATGGTATGACGAACGGATGGTGCAGTGCGCATACTTGGCTATCAAATACGAACTAAATGTATTATGTTTCGGTCAGCAGTCAACTACAGGACTCACACAAAGCTCACTGCGTACACTTACTCGCTGCGTACAGTTACCCCACGTGACTCTACAACCTCTGACTTCGCGGATACCTTGACTTGCTAATACCATATCGATATGTAATTGATCATTGATCATTGATCTGTAATCGGATCTTTCTATGGAATTATTTTTTTAATTTGTCAAATTGTAAGTAGAATATATGACATAAATAATTACTGTTTCGTAAACTACTGAAGTAACAAAACTCGTAGAAAACAAAAAGTAGAAGTAATCCGCAAATCGATGTCAATAACCAACTCGTGTATGTATACGTCAAATAAACGAAGTGTGACAAGATTTAGATACGTATTTGTTTCGAATGGTTTCCCGGTTTTGTACGTTATAAGATGAAGTATTTCTTATATTATATTCGTTACATATTCCAGAACATATTTTTTTTGTTTATCCACTTGGGATTATATTCAACCCGTTATTCAATTATCCAAACAATCATTTCTGAATACCATTACGTAGTATTACATACATGTGAGGCCAATGCCAACTCGACCAGCGTTGAACCCCCCCGACCGTATCGTAATCATTTCAGATTGTAATTCAACATTCTACTTCGTGAAAAATGCGTCCAGATTTATTTTTAGAATTTTTTATTTCGAATCTCGGCCCAGCGCCCGAGAAAACCTTTCTCGCTAACAAAGTAACTATCAGTCCGATATAAGTACCCGGCCCGCGGACGGCCCAGACAGACTCTACTTCTTAGGATCTCGTCCCTTGTTTTTTTTGATGAATGTAGGCACGGGTAGTTTGTTTCGACTTCTGCTCCTGTCCTGTCTTCGTCTTTGCTTTTCGTATAACGAAGCTACCTCGTCTGCTTCGGCATTTCTGTCTGTCTTCTCGTTATACAAAAAGCCAGCTTACAATTCAGATCACTTTGCTTTCTTTCATTTAACGTAGAATCCTTTATTCATTCGCTTCAAATAAATATAGCGCCTTCCTCATTTTCTGAGTGTGAATATTAAAATTAGAGTATAATTTCGGCACCTCCCCTTCGCTTCCTATAATACATCCTATGATATATATATATATATATAATAATTAGTTATTAAGAAAACAGTAAAGACTGTTTAGGTATAGTTTTGCGGGGCTCGTGTATGTCCCATGTTCTTTATACAACGGCGAAGCTACCTCGTCTGCTTTGGCTTTCCTGTCTGTCCGGTCCGTTGTACAGAGAACCAGCATCATCCCATATTACTTGTTCTTTGATTTCCATACAAACTCTATAGTGCGCAATAACGCAGCTTCACTTACCAAATATTAATACTCGTAAACATATACATATAGGCTAAGATATCCATATAAAGAAAAACCAGTATAATAATGCTTGAAAATCAATCCTCTATTTTGCCTGCCATATTCTTATGTACCTAGACTAATCAAATAAAATAGAACTATATTGTCTGTTAACTCGTTAGATAAAAACCTGCATTTAATTGATTCCGCCACCCACTACCTATTTGAAGAGATATTTAATTAGGCCCAAGGACTTATTCCAAGCGCCCTGGTATAAGGTCCCACGAAAACGAATATCACAAAACGCGAGCTCTGGTTAAAAGATAAAGAATATCGAATGAAATAGAATCAAATACGCATTATCCGAGCAAATAGTACTGGAGATGCAAAACTGCGACTTGTCAAACGAAAACATAGAGAACCAGGAGTAGTAAGTTTGCGTGTGAGCCCTACTGAAGATCATATCATGAGATCTGATGTGAGATGTTATAAAACATGTGATGTGAGCTTATAGGAGATCTTATATCAGCTCAAGCGAGAACTAATAAGCACTCACCTCAGATTGTGGTAACGAAATTTACCTTGGTAAATTTACCTACGAAGTCGAAGGACCTGAGTCAAGTCTTGCAGCACAGGATTTTTTTTTTCTCTATAAACTTTTCCAGCCTAACAGGAGATCTGATAGGAGATTATTGTCAGATATAGTATGAAAACCCATTACAATTCCGTTCCCACAAACTGAGGTGAGTGCTCAGATCTCAGATCAGATCTCATGTCACGATTTCCAGAAGGGAGGGTCAAAGCGTACAAAAAAAGAGGTATAAGGGAGGATGAAGGACAACCAAATCACGTTGCCAAAATTTTGCATCTCGAAGTGGATGGAACTGCGACGTTTCACGAACACATGAAATTACATGCTTGGAAAGGCAGGTTATGTCTTGCTCTCTATTATTCTGAGAAGATGATACCTCAATTTCATTACGTCCTTTGAATATGTTGCGTTCGAAGGGTTTCCTCCCAAAGCTAATGTTGTAGCGAAAGCTGCAGCGAAGACTCCACAACCGTAACCGTCGGGTTGTTTCTGAACTTTTCTGAACATAGCGTCTTTCGTGCTCAAATGTGGGTACCGCAATGTAAGATATCTTTACTCTCCTTCTTCAAGACAGTCGTAATTGCCGCAGAACAGGCTGTCATACACATTCAACTTGACTCCGTCAAAGTAAACGCAACGCCAATGCCTGAATTCATTTCCACCGATAATTTGGATGTCCTGCTCTGTATTAAGTGGTTGGATGTATTGCCTGTGTGCTAACCATAGTCAAGTCCTCGGTTCAAAGTGAGATGAACTTTGGACCACGTATAGAAAGGTATCTATCGATGTGTCATTCAACAAAGAATTTTGCATCAATATGTCTGCTTTTATATCCGTGATGGGCACGTTCTTGTTTATAGACTCAAGAATGTCTACTTCCATTCTCGTGGGCCTGTAAGATTCGTCATAATCACGTATGGTTACCCAGGTTGCGTTTCTTGGCGTGCGAGAATGCTCGTCCGTGAACGACAAGGATTCCTCTGCACACCATACCGGCATTATTCTGGGCCGGGCATCCGTTTGACCCGGTGGTGTGGAACAGGTGTCGCGATTTCGTGAAGTACATTCCGTGCTCACATTTGTCCGGCTTCCATACATTTTAGTGCCTGATGAGACTCCACTTCGTTTTCTTTTCAACCCCACCTGTTGTGCTACTAAAATGTATTCTGGATCTCTGATCGGCATTTTTTGAATGTATCGACTGTCTATGATTTCTGGTAGCAGACAGTGATTGTAGAAGCGTATCAGCTGTTGCTCCATTCGGCTTTTCCAGAAATCATCGTCCTTTAGCACCGTAGCATACTCGAGACCATGCGGAGTCCACACGGCGAAGTGACAGTACAGTCGTTGGGTAATATGTAATTGCCCTTGTACCTGGTAGTAATACGGATGCGCGGTGTTCATTTTTTTGGTGTCGTTTTTATCAAAGAATCTCGGAATCGTTGAAACGTTGAGCCGGATTGCTTCACTAGGCGTGTACTTTTCAGCAGATTTCGGACACTTAAGGGGGTATCTACACCTTTGAATTTTCAAAAAGTCGTTTTTTTTTTTATAATTTATTTGGAATGCTAGTGACCTACTCTACCTGCAAATAAATCGGTGTCAAAATATCTAGAGGATTTGAAAAGTTACAGCCATGACAGTGCCAGATTGCGAAAAAGCGCCGCGGCGCGGCGCGCGAGCCCTCAGATTGGTGCCATAAGTATTGTACAACACCGCCAACACCACTTACACCACTGCTTAATTTTATAACGTTTTTATATATTTCGATTTTGAATTTGATTCTGTGATCTTTTAATTCTTCGTAATTATCATTCTTACACATATTTAATTTTCAATATTCTTTTGAATTGTGATCATTGACAGAACACATGGCTGCGATCTACATTTTTTCGAGGTTAGGTGTCCACTTGTTTGTAAATATTATCGTGCTTTCATTACGAATTCAAACTACTGGTAATTTCCATTATCGAATAAACACAGTGTTTATATATCTCACATGAGACTTCGGAATCGAAAGAAGATGATCCATCAAAAAGTGCGTTTGAAATCGATGCCAGGAAACTACACATTTGGATTTCTAAAAAGATGAGTATTTCTACAATACATATATTAATTGCAAGAGTTTAATAAATATTATAAGAAAAAAGGTATGATTGATGAAAGATGAAAGAATTTTCGTAGTATTGACAAAAATTGTGCTAGCATCTTCTGAATCTCAAAAATATTGAAGATCAAAAATTTTTAGAGAATTTTTATGTTGAAAAATTTTCATCAGATTTTTTCTAAAGCAATTAATTATTTCTCTAACAGCCTCACCGGACACCTAACGGACACTGTTGTTGTGCAGAACAGGTCAAAAATCACTACGAACCTCCCCCTGGCACATGTGTCTAGACTCGACTCGACTCATAACTCATCGATACGAGAGCAGCGGCGGATCCAGCATATTAGTCATAAGCAAAATCTTAAAACTTAATTTCCTGTAACTACATTTTCTTCTCTTGGAAAAGTATGATATAAAAAAAAAATTTCTGATAAAAAAGTTTAAAAGTTGATTTCTGGAGAATGAATATTTTGAACGGTTGTCGTAAAGAATCAGGAGCATCACTAGACCGATTCTGGTGTTTGTGGTCTTCAAATTTGTAGAATCAAAACATCTATCAGATGAACATAGAACTTTTTGATAAACCCATTTTTAGTTGAAATATTACAAAAATAAGCAAAATTTTTTTTCAAATTCAGAAAAAAAATCGAAAAAATTCAATAACTCAAGTAATTCTTGCAATATCGAAAAGTTCTATGTTCATCTGATAGAGGCATGTCTTATGAACAATTGAGAACCAAAAATTCCAAGATTGGTCCAACGCTCGGTCTGATTCTTTACGGCAACCGAGTGATTTTGTATTTTCCTGTCTTCAGCGCAGCCACTATTAGACTGGAAGTAATACATGATGTAAGATATGGATAATGAAGGTCAAACCCTCCCCAAACATGATGATTTTTTTCAATTTTATCAGAGTCTTCTAGTTGAAAAAAAAAGAAAAATTGTTTTTCAGAAATTCAACCCATTTAAAGGTGTATATACCCCCTTAATCTCTATGATGCCGTCGTTTCTAATAATTCCGTCTGGACTGGCACCAAGATATTCCAGTTCCGAATCGATGATCAGCCCGCATGGCTCGATTTCAGAAGGATGGCCGTCCTTTGCCAACTGTTCCTCCAGTGTCCTGATAGCTGTTGCCTCGTGTGTCCCCATAGTATTGCTGTCGTACTTCGAATCGACGGAAACAAAATTGACTGCACATTTTCAGAACATGATGTATTATTTCTCATGCGACACACTTTGCCAAAGTTCGATGCTGTCAACATATTTTGCCTCGTGGATCGCCACAGTTCGTTCTCGGACTGCCTTCTCATATCCTTCTCAACTTGGACTCGATTTTTTTGTTTTTCCAACAACCATCCTCGGTAATACTCGGCAAGTTCGTCACATAGTTCTTGAGGGAGATCAGGCTGTTGAGCGTTCGGGCCGTAGTTCTGATCGGTTCCTCGTATTCGTCTCGTTGGATGACAAGCTCTCGAATCCTGTCGCCTTTTTTTTATTTGCGCGTGCAGCCGTACTTGACGTTGACGTCGAGCTTCCAAAAACATTACCGTGCGGGGTGGCTCTTTATTTTCACTCTGGTGAAGTTTCGTCAGAACGTTCTGAGTGTTGTGCTGCAGTACAGATCCATCACACCTCGTCTGATATGAAAATCTCATTCCAAAGTTGATACGTTTACCTCCGATAAACTTACATAGGATCGAGTTGTATGCTTCAGCAATGTTGTTCGTAGCATCATACATCAAACTGGTGGCATGGAAGCTGAAGTAGGTGAACAACGTTTCCAGTTGCTGAAAGAGGCCGGCTTTTTTCAAAACATCAACGAGATTCTGTTCACCCTCAACAGGATCACCAATACAAAAGCCTTTCAACTGCTTGCAACTTTGGTGATCTCCAAAGACATGATAGGGTACGTTCATAATGTCTTTTATGTAACGGAAGCATGTTTTCCTTGCTTTTTGATGCCTCTGTATGGGACCTAAAGTAGTACTTTTAAGTCCTAGGACTTTTCGTGCCACATTTAAGTCCTAGGACTTAAAAGTGCTACTTTAGATCCTATACAGAAACATCAAAAAGTCGCTAAACATGGCTTTGTTATATAAAATATGGTGTGTATCAAGGCTAAGTGGGCTTTTTGACCTTGTGTGGTTGCAGTACTCGTCTTCGGCGCCTCTGACTCGTACTGCAAACTCCACACTCGGTCTAAAAAAGCCCACTTTACGCCCTTGGTACACAATATACTATTTTCAATAATGCAGTTTGACCATTTTGAACAGTACTTTCGTTTTCTAACGAATTTGTACTAGAATTATTTATAACAGCTGTTTCCATCACGCTGTTTTGCCTATGTGTTACGGCCAATTTGATTGTATTCCGAAACCTTTTCACGCTATTGAGTACGATTTTTTTTTGTTGCGAAATGGTACGTCCAGGAGTTTCCGCAATTTTTTTAATTTTATTCGCCAGATTTCGCAACAAGTGATTGACGCATTCTTTTTTGTCGACGACTACTTCATATTTTTCGTACGGGTAGGCATCAAGAATCGCCTTGTACACACTGTTATCCCCGTCGGCTATTAGCGTCTTGTATATAAGTCCATTCACTTGAACGCTGGTCTTAAAGCCTTCCAAAATTGCGTCGCTTTCCATGCCGGTAGAAGATTGGTCACGGCCCCAATTCTTGAAGCATACGTGTACGTTGGGTTCTTTACCATGTCGTATAGCCCATTCACAAACTGCGCAAAACTTATTCCGTACCCCTCTGAAAAGGACCTTCCTTGTGCGGTAGTCCAGAATTGCACCAACTCCGGACAGCGAATCATACCGGCCGGTTTTGTAGGACCTCTTTATCCAGCTGCAATCAGCAACAACTGCAATGAACGGTATCTTTTCATTGTCGTGAATGATGTAATCGCCTCTTTTTATAGCTATGGTCCTGGATGTCTTCGCAGTTTCTTCGATTTCAGCAGTCGCAGCCTTTTCAAAGGCTATGCATATCTGGAAGTTGTATTTCCGGTAAGTCGCTGCAGCCATGCAGGGAATATCCATCGCGGCTAAAAATTCTTCCATCTGCGAATAACCGATTCCCGTTGCAATAGCTCCTGATACGGCACATCGATTGACATCCATTTTGTTGTCGTCTTCACGATTTGTGGAAATTATTATTTCGGTATTGCACTGTTGACACCGAAGAAAGTATTTTATTTTCAGACCGATATGTTACGACTTTACCAATTGTCGCCTGATTGGTTTGAGGGACTACTTGCAGTTATGCGTAGGAGTGGGGCCCTGGTGACGTTACGCGGTCCCATGCTACTCCATGCCTCACCTATAGTTTACTCACACTAGCTCAGTTTGAATATATTCAAACTGCATTATTAATTTGATCTTATACTCGAATTATGGCTCATTCGATTGCTCTTTAAATTTTAGTAATGCCCAATTTAGTATCTTATTATTCTACTTATCATATAGCTTAATTTTCCTATTTTAATTAAAAATTAGAGAGAGAGCAAATTACATCTACGTACACTAGCTTAGTAGTGTGGAATCGAAGGATCAGCAATACTGGGGTTCCAGTCTTGCCTCGCCGTTATCTACACCTACGTGACTTATAGCCGTTTCAAGAAAAGATAAATATTCGTTACATTGGAATATTATATTTCATTATGGCTCGCTTTTGCGTTCTAAATCACGTTCGAAAATAAAAAGAATAACTATTGCGCGTTCAAAAGAAATAAGTAAGTTTATGAAAGCAAAGAATATTTCCTGATTTTAAAGGATGAAAATGAATTATTGAAAAAGAATTTTAGACTTTTGATGATATTGTAACGATTTTAGTAATCGTTGAGTTAATAAGTTATTACGTAGGTTCTCCAAGAGAAATAAAGTGACTCTTTGTGGAATTATATATGTTTTGCAATGAGATTATGTATTCAGAAAATACAGGTCTGCTCCAGTAGTTAGCGAAAGGCAGACTGATTTGTTTTACAATAATCGTTGTTGACGCAGCAACCGAGTTTCTTATATTTTAAAGGATGTCATTTATCATACAGGTTACTAGATGGTGTTTATGAATTGAATAGAATATGGGTGATTTTACCCAATGTAACACTACCCCCCCTTAAGTAAAAGAGTCGTTCCGACTCTCGAGGTGAGTATAATTAAATTCGTAAGTGTGTAAAATCATCATATGGATCAACAAGTTGTAAATCAAAGTATTCTATTTAGGAGAATTGGAGCTGTGGCTCAAGAAGTTGAAAGTTTCCCCAAATACTATCCGGCATTCGCCCTCTACCTTAAGGTAAACCACAGAAAACCTTGAGGAGATAGTGAATCTAATCAAACCAAAAGTGTATAATTTGATAAGTGTGAAATATTCTTCGGATCTTAAATGGAGGATCAGGAACCAGGAACCAGGAACCAGGAACAAGAAGAATGATCGGGAACAAGAAGAAGAATTCCTTAGTTACCGCGTAGAGAGTCCTGCGTATTGGAAGTGGTTGGAGGGGTAAAGGACCAGAATAGAAGAACTCAAGGATTCCCAAGGAGTCCAAAAGGGGTCTAACTCCATACCTCTTCGAAATAAATAAAAAACGACCTAGACAGGAGGACAAATATTATTCTCACGAAATATTAGGTCATAAATTAGAGTTCTTCAAAACTCTTTCAAATTCTAAATTTCTTTCAAAATCTCTTTTGAATTATAATAATGAATTAATTCTTTTGGATATAAATTGAATAGTTTTGAGATTAGTCAATTAATAAATTAAATTATTATATTGAATAAATGTAAGGAATATAAATTGGAGCAACCTTATCTGGGAGGAAGTGGGAAACGGGATTAATAAGTCAGGATGGGATGGGTTAGGCTTCCTTCGTATCGTCTCAGAATTATTTCCATCATTTTAATAGAAAATCCTACTCTCAGAATATCGGGAGCTGAAAAACTTGAGTTATTATTTGTTTACTACAATATAACCTATAACTAAAGTTTTCCGCTCGGATCCCTTTTTATCCTAGACCCCATTATTAATTGATCAGACTACAGCGATGCCTAGTGAGATTTTTCCGTAACATTTTCGGCGGGCATCGATATTGAAATAAAAGAGGATGCTTCAAACGACATATATCGAATATTTTAACAACATATCTCTAAACTTAATGAGAAAATTGTTTAAACAAATGAAGAAAAGAACAATCGCTAAAAAGGAAAGCAAGAAGATAGCGTCACTTGCAGAAATGGAGTCGAATAACGAGGACGCGATCCGTCTAGGAGCTTTGCTCATTTAGTTAAACTGGACCATCCCCGAGACGAATAACGAAGCAGTGAAAAGCTGGTTTCAAAACGAGTGGGGACGAGTAAAATGTGCTAAGGGGTACGGAGTGAAAACTAAGTATTCCCCGTTGTTCGTGTGCATAAATTGTTACATGGCAGAGTGAGTCAAACTATCAAATATTACTATTTGTGAATTCTAATAATTAAATGTTCATTTTATAGAAATTCGATGCTTGTTTTCCCCCTTTCTTTTTATTATTCGTTAGTATCCCAGAGGAGGATACCCTAGGGATCATCGATCTCCATCGATGTTCCATAGGGACGTTGGACACGGGTAAAGGCTACTCCTCGTGCCGCATTTGCCGAGTCCCCCTGATGGCCGTTGTAGAGAACCCGGAGTGCGACTTGTGTTTGGGAATGAAGAACCTCGCAAAACACGTTGTTCAGAAAACTCTCAACAACCGTTATTAATTGTTAATTAAACAAATTTTGTTCAATTTTTATTTTCCATCTGATAAATATTATTACGTTTTAATTAATTTTCCTTTTCAATTCATTTTCGCATCATTATCTATTTCTCCTATAATATCCCCTCGTTGGTGTTCATTTCTGAATCTTTCCGCGCTTAATGAAGCCATCTTTGATTTGACCGAGTCGTTCCGAGTTCATTCGAGTGGTTCCGAGTTATCCCGCGTCGTTCCGAGCTCCCTCTGAGTCTAAACTAAAAAACGTAAGGTTTCATAACCTCACAAAAGCTCGTATAAACATCGTCCGCGGAAGTTTCGGCGTCTAAGATCAAGACTGGTGCTGGAAGAGTCGCAAATTCCTTTTTAACTAATCAATCATCGTGGACTTCATGAAGAACTTTCAAATAATCTAAGGGAACACCCTCTTCCTCGAACCGAGCGCGTGAATTTACTCGCGAGAACGACTCTTCTGCTCTCTAAACCTGAATCAGCGGAAATTCCGCTATTCTAATCAGTGAACGATATTTTCACTGGAAATCAGCGAACTCGGCTGTTTGAATCAGCGAGTTTCGCAGATTTGAATCTGTTCCAATTTCGAGACAGTAACATTTGTTTGTTCCTTGTCCTTCGGTCTTCTTTCGTCGCGTCAGTGAGGACTTTCTGTTACAACATTAGAACAGTACAAGCTAGGTAACGAAATACTTCATACAGATTCCAGTACGATTTACTTGATATACGATTTATACACACACCAGTGTTTGGAGTCTTTGACACAAAGATAACCTCCATCAATTAGGGAAGCCGACTTCTTCCGTATGACCTAGGGTCTTGTGACATCATCACTTAAATAGTCGTATTTTTTTTCAAGATATAATTACTATAATCTGCCCCGAAGACGTCATGAACGAGCCTTACGAAGACGACGCTCGTGAAAATCATTCCATGCGAGATCTGGAATATTGTTTCACTGATTCAAATGTTGAAACTTTCACTGGTTGACTCAGTGAAGTAATTTTTCACTGATTCAAACAGCGATTAGTCGCTGATTCTCAGTGGTATACTTAAAGGTATTTCAATCAGCGACTATTCGCTGACAATCAGCGACATTTCGCTGATTCAGATTTAGAGAGTGGAAATAACCTCAAACAAACAATGATATCTACTTCGTATGCCGGCGACTCGTTAGTTAAAACCCTAACGTTTTCTATTAATAAATGAGCTTCGAGATTTTCGAAATCTCCCATTCTCCGACGTGTCTCTACAAAGCAATTACAGCTATAAATGGACCTCTCCATTATTTAATTGGGTAACGCGGTTTAAATCAAATGTCTATTTCTCATTGTCATCGCGGCGTGATGTTGGAAATGGTACGCGTATTTATGAGGATCTTTATAAATCATCTCCAGGAGATTCTCGCCAGCGACATTACGATATTCATCTGAGGGTTCAAGTAAAGTGAGGATATTCTTATCATTGAAAAATCTTTTAGTGAAAGTCGTTTTACCACATCCGATATTCCCTTCTATGATTATCGTTAAAGGTCTATAATTTCTTCGTTTAATCCCGTAAGGCAGTTCCTCGGATGACCTGGAAGAATCCATTGAAATGGTTTGATCATTCTTTTGAAGAGAGGAGTCATTATCTGTAGGTTCGCTTTTATCTAGATTTAGAGAACGAAGGTTTTTGATTTTATTATCATGGGTAAGTCCATCTGATTCATAAGGGGCCAGGCGATCCAAGTGAACCACCCTAGGGCTAGTGCGTGTAGAACGTTGAATACGATATACTACGCTATTTATTCTGTCAATTATCGTGTAAGGACCCTCCCAATTGGATTGTAATTTCGGACATCGTCCTTTTTCCCTTCTGGGTTGAAAGAGCCAAACCAAATCTCCTGTATCAAAAGCGAGATCCCTAGCTCTAATATCATAATGGGCCTTTGTTCTATCTTAAATGACTTGAATCCTTCCCCGTGCGAAATTATGTATTTGTTCCAATCTGTCTCTTAAAGTAGAGACGAAATTGGTTTAAAGAGGATCTGGCGATGGGATGGGTCCCTTATCTAAATCTGAAGGTAAACGAAGATCTCTCCCCATCAGCATAGAAGCTGGAGACTGTTTTGTCGTCTCGTGCACAGCTGATCTATATGACAGAAGAAAAAGAGGAATCCACTCGTCCCAATCTCGTTGACTTCTATCAACGAAAGAAGCTAAATAACTGAAAAGGGTTCTGTTCAAACGTTATACCATTCCATCAGACTGAGGATAAAGGGGGGTTGTATGAGTCTTTCTAATACCTAGAACCTTAGATATTTCCGCCATTAAAATCGACTCAAAGTTTCGACCCTGATCCGTATGCAATTCAAGGGGAGTCCCATATCTACAAACAAAGTCTCTGACAAATGTTTCGGCAACAGTCCTTGCCTGCTGATTAGGTATGGGAATGACCTCGGGCCATTTAGTAAAATAATCAGCAATAACTAGGGCATATTTATTTCCAGATCTAGAAAGAGGCAACGGCCCAAGGACATCCATAGCCACTCTCTCGAACGGTGCTCCGACGTTGTATATTTGTAGGGGACTTCGACCCTTGTTGCGTGGACCCTCTTTCGCTATGCAGACTTTACATAACCTACACCAATCGTCGACATTCATCCTACTACGAGCCCAGAAGAATCGTTCCCTGATTCGGTTTAAAGTTTTATTGGAAGCGAAATGACCACCTGAAGGAGTATCATGATATTGTTTTTAGGATCTCTTCCGTTTTGCTCTTTGGTACTAATATTTGCCATCTTATTTCTTTCATATCTGGAGATTCACATTTTCGATATAATATTCCATTCATTAAAAACAGGGAATCGCATTGAGTCCAATAGATTTTCAAATCTTGACTCTTAGCAGAAACATCTCGCCACTCAGGGCGTAATCCAGACTCTTTCCAAGTTTTAATTCGTCATAAAACCTCATCTTCTTGTTGAGCCTTTCTCCATGGCTCCAAATTTCCTTCAAAAGTAATCGAACGAATCTTAAAGGATTCGTCTAGTTGTTTATACAACCTGGTGCATTGTCTACATTCTATAGGTCCTTGGCAGGGTCTTCTGGATAAAGCATCTGCATTTCCATGAAGTAATCCTGCGCGGTGTTGGATGTCAAAGTCATATTGGCCCAGCCTTTCTATCCACCTAGCTACCTGTCCTTCTGGAGATTTGAAAGAGAGCAACCACTTGAGAGAAGCATGATCTGTCCTAATCAAAAACTTTCTCCCGTACAAATAATTATGGAAATGTGTTACTGTTTTTACCACAGCTAGAAGTTCCCTACGAGTAACGCAGTAGTTTCTTTCTGTTTCACTAAGAACACGACTGGAATAACTAACTACCCTTTCAATCTCATCTTGGATCTGAGATAATACTCCACCTATTCCTGGAAGAGAAGCGTCTGAATCCAGAATGAAAGGATGCTCTACTCGAGGATAAGCAAGAATAGGAGAAGATGTTAAGTGAGTTTTTAATTGGATAAAAGCATCCTCGCATTCTTGAGACCATTCGAATTGAACCTTACTACCTGTCAGATGATGAAGAGGTCTAGCTATGGTGGCAAACCCTTTAACAAAACGACGATAATAAGTGCAGAGCCCTATAAAACTTTGAATTCCTTCTTTATCTACAGGACGGGGCCAATCTGACAATTTCTCTATTTTTGTAGAGTCTGTCTTCACCCCTTCTGCGGAGACTATATGTCCAAGTAAATGAACCTCTCTTTGTAATAGATGACACTTTTTTGGACTCATTTTGAGTCCAGCTTGTTGTAGGCGAGAGAAGACTTCTTTAAGGTTTTCAAGTTGGTCGTCGAAGGTCTTTCCAAAAACGATTATATCGTCCAAATACATCAGGCACTTCTTTTCTGTGATTCCTCTTAGAATGGTTTCCATTGTTCTTTCAAAAGTCGCAGGGGCGTTACATAACCCGAAAGGCATAACCTTAAAATGCCATAATCCTCCTGAACCAGTTACAAAAGCGGTCGTTCCTTTATCTTTTCCGTCCATTTCCACTTGCCAGTATCCACTCTGTAAGTCGATGGTGCTGAACCATTCTGCTCCAGCTATCAAATCGAGGGTTTCTTCAATTCTTGGCAAGGGGTAAGAATCTTTCTTGGTTATGTCGTTTAGCTTCCTGTAGTCGATGCAAAATCTTTTGGTACCATCTTTCTTGGAAACCAATACGATAGGTGAAGCCCAAGGACTTGAAGATGGTTCCATTACATTGATGGCAAGCATCTCGTCTACCATCTTCTCTACTTCTTCTCGACCATTTAATGGCAGTCTTCTGGCTGCTGGTTCAATTGGAGCATTATCCCCTACATCTAGAGTATGAGTCGTAAGAGTACTTCTCCCTTTATCATTACTATTTTTAGCAAACGTATCCTGATACTCCTTAATGACAGTTTTGAATTTTCCCTTTTGGATGGAATCTAAACTTGAAGAAGATCTTTCCGAGAGATTTTGCAAGTGTATAGGAAATGAATCTACTTCGACGCTAGAAAGGTCAATTATTTGAACCTGAGGAAATTCAGAAGCTCTTTTTCTGTTAGTTAGAAGAGTTATCTCGTGTCGACCCGATGTTAATAAATTCCCTTCAGTTGAAATTACGCAATTATGCGCGGAAAGAAAGTCAATCCCTAAGATCCCTTCATCCTCAATATCTGCTACATAGACTTTATGTGAAGAATCGATACACCCTATCACATTAATTTGTACTTTCCGAGAGATTTTGCAAGTGTATAGGAAATGAATCTACTTCGACGCTAGAAAGGTCAATTATTTGAACCTGAGGAAATTCAGAAGCTCTTTTTCTGTTAGTTAGAAGAGTTATCTCGTGTCGACCCGATGTTAATAAATTCCCTTCAGTTGAAATTACACAATTATGCGCGGAAAGAAAGTCAATCCCTAAGATCCCTTCATCCTCAATATCTGCTACATAGACTTTATGTGAAGAATCGATACACCCTATCACATTAATTTGTACTAATACTTCTTTTAAAACTGGAGTTATTTCTCCTATAGCAGTGCGTAAAGAGGTAAATGGTTGAATAGGGTCAATAAATTTTAAGAGATCCGAACGGACCACTGTAACTTCTGCCCCAGTGTCTATGACCCAGAGGCAGTCAATTCCGTTGACAGTCCCACGCGCATATAAGCCTGTTTGTCTTAGACTACTTGAAAGGAAATGAGTTAAAATAGGGCTTTCTTCGGATCGAACACTTGATGACTTCCGCCATTCTAAATCATCAATAATTAGTTTTTTTGGTTAGAAGAACCTTGTTGAGCTTCCGAGGATTTCGAAGAATTATCAGTTTTATCTTCGTTATTTCTTCGCCAAGAAGTATTTATTTGATTATTTTGAGAACTACCCTCGTTAGATCGAAATACTCTTTCCAGAGAATAGCAACGATTCGCGTCATGCCCGATTTTCTTACAATATTTGCATATTAGCGGGGGTCTGTCTCCGTAATTTTGTTCTCTATTATAACTATTATTTTTGTTATAATTATTATTGTTATTCTTATTATTATTATCATTATTTGTCTGCTGCCTGGGAGTAGTTCTTTGTGTATAGCTAGTTTTAGTCGAGTCAGTAGTAGGCGTCTTTGTCTCGATTTGACGTAGTTTTCCTACCCCCAAATGGTGTTTTGTCAAGGCTTCGATTTCTAGACCCTTGATGACTGCTTCCTGAACAGAGGAAGGTCCGGTCAGACTAAGAGTGTGTCTCAAATCTGGATCTGTTATAGCATTAATGAATTTATTACAGGCCAACATGTTTCTAGTTGGCTCATCGCAACTGGGTAGTGCTATTCTAGCTAATCTTTCTATCTCCACTCCCAGTGAGGCAAGACCCTCTTCTTGAGCCTGTTTTTTAAGGTCTAATTGTGTTAGGGATAGTTTTGATATTAGTTGATTTTTGAATCTTAATTGCAAGGCTGTGCTGAGTTTATCATAGTTTTTAATATCAGAATTAGAAAGTGATGAGAGAACAGCCAAGGCAGGACCTCTTAAACTACCAGCAAGTTGTCCGGCCTTAACTATGGGAGACCAAGAGTTTATTTCAGCAATAATCAAGAATTGACGTTCATAATCTGCCCATGAAATAGAACCGTCAAAGAAATTTACTTTTATATTAAAGGATTTTTGGGTCTGTCTCGAACAACCTTCTTTGCAGGTGTTTATTGTTGTGTTATTTACGTGTTTGTCGCGACTACTTCCGGCGCATGACAAATTAAGTGGCGCAGTATTATTATTAATTCTATCTTCTACTGTATTATCGCCAGCCATGTGGTCAGTATGGTGTACAATGTTTGCGTCCCAAATTGAGTGTTCAATTCGGTCGCTTGGAGGGATGGTACGAGTGTTCGGCGTGAAAGTCGCCGCTCCACCCGTACGTGGTCTACGAATAGTTGGGGAGGGTTCTTCCTCCCCATAGTTTTTTACAGACCGAATGACAGCTGGCTCAACGATTTCCTCGATCCTCATCGGGGAACGTCTGGGAGTTGAGGTCTGTGAGATCGTTTCCTGGGGTTCCAGGCGTCTCATGAGGAGGGATAGGGTAGCTTGTTGGGCTGCGTGGTTCGCCTCGCGTTCAGCTCGGCGTTCCTCCCGTTCCTCACGATGGCGTCTATCCTCCCGTTCTTCGCGTTCTCTCTGTGCCAATAGGTTGGCCTCTCGTTCTTCTCGTCGAAGTCGAGCCTCTCGTTCTTCTCGTTCTTTCTGTGCCGATAGGTTGGCCTCTCGCTCTTCTCTTTTAGCGATCAAATTGGCTTCTTGTTGTGCTGCTTGAGCAGCTAGACTTGCCTGTTGTTGGGCGGTTTGAGCAGCAAGGCTTGTTGCTTGTTGTTGAGCGGCCAAAGCTTGAAAAAGTCGCTCCATCATGTCGACTTGAGGTGGTATTTGCTGGTTTCCAGCGGGTTCGTCAGTAGAAGCAGTAGCTCGTCGACGAGACATTTCGTTTTTCAGTTATAGTTGATTCGTAGTTGATTCACAAAATATTCACTTCATCGGTCTCGGAAATTCCCGATTCTGACACCAATGTAACGATTTTTAGTAATCGTTGAGTTAATAAGTTATTACGTAGGTTCTCCAAGAGAAATAAAGTGACTCTTTGTGGAATTATATATGTTTTGCAATGAGATTATGTATTCAGAAAATACAGGTCTGCTTCAGTAGTTAGCTAAAGACAGACTGATTTGTTTTACAATAATCGTTGTTGACGCAGCAACCGAGGTTCTTATATTTTGAAGGATGTCATTTATCATAAAGGCTACTAGATGGTGTTTTATAAATTGAATAGATATGGGTGATTTTACCCAATGTAACAATATTTATAAAATTTTTAGCGATATACTAGAAAGAAAAAAAAATATTGTTACGAAGAATGTTTCTCAGTATATTTAACGCATACGGTCTAGTAGTCTCAAACATACACTATACAAATAAATGATCGTAAATAACTGAAGTGAACTATCGGTTGCTGTGTCAACCGACATTATTGTAAAAACAGTGCTGTTTTACACTTAAAACTGTAAACACACCTTTTCCCACATTTTCCAATATATTCAATTTACCTGACAATTTATTCGCTTTGACTTGAATCTATTATTTCAACTCAGGACCCACATTTATTGAACTCAATCCGCTCAAGCCTTCAGGTCTTCAAGTTCCTTAGAAGAAACGCAATTAGCCCCCAAAAGCTAATCTCGTATCACTGGTGTCAGAATCGGGATTACTGAGTTGAATTAAAAGTGCTACAAGTCTTTAACTTGAAAACTTAACAACTTGAAACGAAAAATATTGGAAAATGAACCGGATTACTAGAAGCGCAGTTCAATCTCCTCCCGTAGATGAATCCTCCTCATCTACCTCAAATCCCAACCAATCAGCCGAATCCCGGCTAACCACCCCCCAACAACCTCTACCGGACCCAATGAGCCAAATGGAATCGATGCTCTCGATACTGATGGCCGCTCAACAACGCCAGTCCGAACTCCTTCTTCAAGGCCAACGAGAAGAACGCCAGGCCCAACGAGAAGAGCGGGAACGAGACCGCGAGGCCCAGAAAGAAGAACGCGAGGCTCAACGCGCCGCTCAAAAAGAGGACCGAGACGCTCACCTGCTGACCTTTCAGCGCAGTCTAGAGAGCCTGCTTTCCCGACTTCCGGAACGCATTTACCCCATCCCTACGCCTCGACGACTTTCCCTGGTTCGGGATCAGTTGGACCAAATCCCTCCAACTATAAGGTCTGTAAATATTTCTAGGGGCAGAACTCCCCCTATTTACGATAGGCCTAGAACGGACGACGTGAATACAGCAGTACCACTCGCTCGTTCTTCAGCTTAAAACGACCGCGTTGAAGAATCAACGCGGGACGAAACTAATCTAATCAGGCCTGACCGAATGTGTGGGGACCATCTCTCGCGGGATGAGATCCCGAGATCCCTACCCAGTCGATTTCCTAGCAATATAGATAATTTTCGCGATATGATCGGAGATATTATACGTCAAGAAATAAGCGCCGGGAGTAACCGCGAGAATAATGACAGGCCAGTTCTTTCAACCAACATAGAAAGCCGGACTGAGCCTGTCAGTAAATCTTCCCCTATAATTCGTGTTCCAACTTTTGACGGTACCACCTCATGGGCCGAATATGAATGCCAATTTTTGATCGTTGCGAAATTAAACGGTTGGAGTACAGCAATTAAAGCCGGGAATTTAGCAGCTAACCTTAAAGGATCAGCATTGACAGTATTACCTTCCCTTTCTAACCAAGAATTAGAGAATTATGACAGACTCAGTTCAGCTTTAAGAGTAAGGTTCGGAGACGAACATCTTCAGAAACTCCATTTGACGCAATTAGAAAATAGACGACAACATAAAGATGAGAGTCTCGCCACTCTGGGACTCGATATAGAAAGAATGGCTAGAGTAGCTTTACCAGATTGTTCGGAATCAACTAGAGACCGTTTAGCATGTTCGCGGTTTATTAATGCTGTAAAAGATAGCGAACTTAAACATGCTCTCGGATTGGCGGGACCCTCAACTCTCAGAGAAGCTGTTATTCGAGGACTAGAGATCGAAGCAATGGACAAATTTTATTTAGGAGCAAGTCGCGTGAGACAAATAAAGACGACAGATTTTTCTTCAGATAACCGAAATAAAACTACTCCCGAGCAGCATCGCGCCTCAAAGAATTCTAATTTATACAGTTCCAAAGGATCCTCAAAGTTCTGTAAATATTGTAATAAAGATAATCATAATATCGAAGACTGTTTTGCTTTAAAAAGAAAGAATGAAATGAATTCTGATAACTCTCAAAAGAACGATAAAAATAATCAAAATTCAAATACCAATTCCGATTCGCATTTCAATTCAAATAATAACTCATGGAGGAACAAAGATTCCTCTCATTCCCAACCTTCTACCTCAAAAAACTAGACTGGTTGGTCAACAAATCATTTTCAATTCTTCCTGCTCCTGTTTTAATTATAGACGCTGCTTCCTCAGCAGAAGATGTTTTTAAACAATTTTGCCAGGTTATGGATACCTCTAGTAGTTAGGTTACATTCGATATCAATTCTGAAGTTAGAATTTTACCATCTGAATTTCGCTATGATCGATGGTCGATTTTGGTAGATTTCCAATTAGGACTTTCAACGGCGACTTCTCGCGGAACTTCTATGAATCATCCTAGCGTCCTTTTCTTGTTTTTCGTGTGTGTACGGTTGTCCTATCACACGGGGTAGTCGTGAGTTTTATTTAGAGCAGAGAAATTCGAACGAACTATTGTCTCTAACCATGACCTTTTCCCCAGGAATTTAAGTCTTTTTCAGATTTCTTCAAATTGGTGTCTGGATATACGGTCCCCGATCCTTTCCTGGCCCAATTTGTATCCCTGTCCCAGATAAGATCGTTCCTTTCTATTTGTTTCTTTTAACTAAACTATTTAATATCGTCTCCATCGCGTATTTGTTATCACAAACACCTTGATATTCGTGAAACTCATATTTGTTTTCCCAAATTAGGTCGTTCGATTAATTTTGAAGACGTCCGAAGCTGGCCTAATCATGAGCAGCAATTCGGATCGTCGATGATTCTAGTGTTCCTGTTTTCTTCCGGCCCGATCCTGCCCATTTTTCCAGCCCGTAGATCCTTACCTGATTCTTCCCTGATCCTGATCCTTGAGTCTGAAGAACGAACACTTTTTATATTAAAATTATTCACTTTGATAAAATTAAAGCTCAGCTATCTTTTCAAGGTTTTTCGAGGTTTTCCCTTGAGATTTAAGGTGAATGCCAGATAGTGTTTGGGAAAGTTCCTCCTCTTTAAAGTAAATTCCAGCTTTCCTAAACGGAGCATACACCTACATTGAAACTGCTAGACCGGTGATCTTTTTTTTTTTTTTTTTTTTCTCATTTTTACTTCAAATTCGCGAGTCGAGTCGACTCTTTCTTCAAGGGGGGGGTAGTGTTACGAAGAATGTTTCTCAGTATATTTAACGCATACGGTCTAGTAGTCTCAAACATACACTATACAAATAAATGATCGTAAATAACTGAAGTAAACTATCGGTTGCTGTGTCAACCGACATTATTGTAAAAACAGTGCTGTTTTACACTTAAAACTGTAAACACACCTCTTCCCACATTTTCCAATATATTCAATTTACCTGACAATTTATTCGCTTTGACTTGAATCTATTATTTCAACTCAGGACCCACATTTATTGAGCTCAATCCGCTCAAGCCTTCAGATCTTCAAGTTCCTTAAAATAAACGCAATTAGCCCCCAAAAGCTAATCTGGTATCAATATGTTCAAAATTTCCATGAAAATCCCGTGTTATTCTTATAGCAAAAAGCAACGTCCTTGGGGGGCGTTTTAGGATCGAGATAGAGAGCTGCAATTTTGAGGGGATTTCTTTTTAATTATTTCGAATCTTTTGAGGGGGCGGCACGGACAAAATTCCACCAACCCCCAAATAAGGACCATCCTAATGTATATATGTACGTAACTGTCAAGAACCGCTTTGACCTGGTCGGAATCGACGAAATGCAGCATTGCAACTCACGCTTCCATTCTCAAGTAATATTCATGGATAAACGGATCATTCGGTTCGTGCGAGGTCGTAGAATTGACGCAGCTATACATTTCAGTGCTGCATACCGCGCGAACTTGAATAATAAGGTCAGCATATGAGAGTCGAGCCCCGAGCGGCCATTTTTTTACCCAGTTTACAGATCATAATTTATGAAGACAAACTATTTTTAGATTTTAATACGTTTATTCGTCTACGGCAATACTTTACCATATAATACGTCGAATGCCTCTGCGAAAATCCATTCTGTGCCTTCGTCGCGAAATGCCGAGTAAAACAAAAAAAATTGGTAAAAACACCCCCCTACTCTATCGACCTCTGCCTATCACATCCCGTTAAGCTGAATTTCCGAGCAAGCTCGGAGCGCACTCAAAGAACCCCGCAGAATCCTTATGAGCAATGGCTTTCGGCAAATTCTTCCTAAACTCCGTATAATGATAGTCCTTGACACGTAAAACAAAAGTCTCCGTAGGCCCAAAGCTCCAAGGTTCTTAGTTTAAGACCTTCAACCTGACAAAGTCGAACTTTTTTACCCATACGCTGTATAGCGTAGGCACGGGAGCAAGCACGGGAGTGATGTTGATATATATTGTGCTATTGCTCGGATAGTACGTATTTGATTCTACTGTATTTAAAATGTTTTTATTTTCAACCAGAGCTCGCGTTGAATAATATTTTTCGTGGGACCTTATGCCAGGGCGTTTGGCATGAATCCTTGGGCCTAATTAAATATCTCTTCGTATAGGTGGAGGGTGGCGGAATCAATTAAATGCAGGTTTTTATCTAACGAGGTAACAGACGATGTAGTTCTGTTTTTATTTTATGATATAGGTACATGAGAATATTTACGGAGAAATATAAGGGTGATTTTTACGCAGTATAGTACTGGTTTTTTCTTTATATGAATATCTTAGCCTACATATATATGTTATATTGGTCTTTGATAAGTAAAGGTGCGTTATTGCGCACTATCGAGTTTACATGGAAATTAGAGAACAAGTAATATGGAATGATGCTGGTTGTCCGTACAACGGATCGGACAGACAGGAAAGCCGACGCAGACGAGGTAGCTTCGCCGTTGTATAAGGAACATGGGACATACACGGCCCCTTCAAGCTATACCTAGACAGTTTTTACTGTTTTCTTATTATATTAAAGGGAGCAAAGGGGAGACACCGAAGTTTTTATAATTTAATTTTAATATTCAAACTCATGAAATGAGGAAGGCGCTATTATTTGAGCGAATAAATAAGTGATTCTACGTTAAATAAAGAAAGGACGAAGTGATCTGAATTATAAGCTGGCTTTTTGTATAACGAGAAGACAGACAGAAACCGAAGCAGACGAGGTAGCTTCGTTATACGAAAAGCAAAGACGAAGCCAGGACAGGGGCAGAAGTTGAAACAAACTACCCGTGCCTACATACGTCAAAATCAAGGAACGAGATCTCTAAGAAGTAGAGTCTGCTCGGGCCGTCCGCGGGCCGGGTACTTATATCGGACTGATAGTTACTTTGTTAGCGAGAAAGGTTTTCGCGGGCGCTGGACCGAGATTCGGGTGCGCGCCGCCGCTAAGAGATGGCGCGCACGGGAATCCTATCCTACGTATCTAATATTTAAATTATATATTTGATATTAATAGTATTACTATTAATAATTAGGTTTTGATCTTGGCCACGTTACAATATGGAAGTGTATATTGTAACGTGTTCGGAATGTACCACCCGGTAGATCGACCGAACAAGCTACATACGACCGCGCAAATAGCCTCGCGCCGATTCGATCAGTAGACCCTGACGTGACGTCACGAGAACTACTATATAAGCTGGCACGCTGAGGCAGTAGCCAGCGATTCGTACTAAAGCAGTCAATCGACTCACGTCTATTAAAGATAAACTCTCATAACCTCAAATATAGGAAGTTACTCAAAGCGAGATCTTACCTCACATAGAATCAAAACTCGAGAAATTAAATTGGCTAAAGCAGCAATTTAGATTAAACTCAAAACAAAAAGAAAAATATAATTAGCTAAAACAGTAATTATAGAATCAAAAAAGGAAAACGAAAGTAAATTAGCTAAAGTAGCAATTTAACTTAAACTCAAAACAAAAATAGATTTGCTAAAGCAGCAATTTAGAACAAACGAACAAAGAAAGAAAAACAGAACAGAAACAGAAACAAAGCCAATTAGAATAGAAAATTTATTATTTTATTATATCGAGCCACATTTTCAGTTTAATTTCATTCTTGTAAATAGTAGCTTCAAGTGAAATAGACTATAGGAAGTCGAATCAATAAAATAAAATAATCAATCGATTATATATAATAATCAATCCGAATCTAATTGTCTTTCATTTCGTGTGTTAATTCATTTCTTTAATTAACATAAATTCCTTTCAGCTAAAATCACTTGGAAATAAAATCGTGTTTAGCTAGCTTAAAACAAGGCAGCTTCGGTAGTCTAACACTCAGGCATCGACGGTACAGCTTTAATTGGTACCCGAGTCTAAGAGTGTAAGATTATCCAAGTCTGTATTAGAGAGGCAGCTTCGGTGCGTAACACTCAGGCAGCAACGGTATAGCTTTAATCGGTACCCAAGTCTGAGAGTGTGCAATCCCAAGTCTGTATTAGGGTAACAATAGGTTTTTCACATTTTTCCTTGGAGGGGCTCCAAATCATACCCGTGACAAAGAATTCACGCGAGCTAGCGTAATTTCGCGGCCTTCTGCCGTGAGACATACGCAGAGAAAGTTACAATATATATATATGTATATGGGCATATCTCACAAACAATTAACTTTCGCAGCTCAAAAAAAAAAAAATCTAATTAGGGGAACACAGTGCCGCCAATTTTTTCCTCGCATTACAAGACCTTCATAAAGTAATATCTATTCATGTACAATTCATATTATACTGGCAGCGTGCATAAAAAATAATATTGCCATTTTATATTCGCGATTATTCATTTTCTTTAGGTTTGGTGTCAGAACTATCTTCATCATTATTCTGCACCTAGAGTACTATTTGCAAACCAAAAAAAAAAACCAAAAAAAACCAAACTTGAAATTAAAAAAATTAATTAATTTTTATTATTTTTATTATTATTAAAATTATTTCACTTCAATCGTATACAAAAAAGTTGTACGGTAACTGCTACAAAGGCTACCGACTTAGAAAATAATTTAGAAATGAATAGTTGCGAATTTATGTTACGAATTTATGAATCTGACATTCCCGAATCTGACATTTCAATACGTTTTAACCCAGAGAAAAGTCATTTTTGATAAAACAATCGCGCACATCTTTGGAGATATAATTCGTGATATGAGCAATATACTGGTAATAAATATGAGCATTTTACTTGACCAGATTATCAGGGTAACGACGTGACATTCCTGACATTTATTCTCCACGCGTCAATATGTACCCATTGTCAAGAACACTGCGAGAAAAGAAATTGACTCTCCGACGTAAATTTCAGTGCGTTCGATCCGTGATAGTTCTACTCCCATGTGCATCCAGATAAATACATCCAATCAGCTTGTGCTAATGTACTTTAATGGTGAAACATTGGGTGTCAGGTGCGATATCGAAACCGAGTGACAGTACTTCGTACTGTGTCCCTGGTATCGCAGACGAATTTTGGTGACTACAATTACGTACATTATGTTCATACTCCCTTGCTCGTAGCCAAGTATTTTTTTCCGATTTTTCTAAAGTTGCATATCAATGCAAATCCCGTACGAAGTTTTCTTGAAGTCATAGTTACACAATGCAACGTAGCTAATTTCTGCATTTCAATTAGGGACAAGAAGTTTGTAGATACGGTAAATAATTTTTTTACATTGATGACCCTATTGAAAAAATCCAGGTGGGACACATGGGAACCCATATGGTTTTGCTGGGCAACCACATGGTTTGGCTGGGAACCTACATGGGTTTGTTGGTCTCCCACATGGTTTGGCTGGGAACCTACATGGGTTTGTTGGTCTTCCACACGGTTTGGCTGGGAACCCACATAGGATTTTTGTTCACCCACGTGGTTTTGCTGGGCACCCACATGGGAGTCTTGGAAATCTATGTGGGACCCGCAGGAACCTACATGGGTTTGTTGGTCACCCACATAGGACGTCTGGAATCCCACACGGGTTTGTTAGGCACCCACATGGAAGTTTCGGTAAACCATGTGGGACTTCTAGGAACTCATATGAGGCATTGATGACCCTACATGGGTTTGTTGAGTACCCATATGGTTTTGCTGGAAACCCACATGGGAGTCTTGGAAATCTATGTGGGACTCGCAGAAACCTACATGGGTTTGTTGGTCACCCACATAGGACGTTTGGGATCTCACACGGGTTTGTTAGGCACCCACATGGAAGTTTTGGTAAATCACCCAGTAAACACAAAAATAAAAGTCGTCTTAAAGTCGTGGTATAGACGTCCAATGTCTCACTTTTGGACGTCTAAATGTCGTCTTATGTCGTAAAGACGTCTTTAAGGTCCTATGGGGTACCCACATCCCACATGGGTCCTATCGGGAGACCCACACCTACCACACAGGTCCTATGGGGTACCCACATCCCACATGGGTCTTATTGGGAGCCCCACATCCCAGATGGGTTCCCTGCCAAAATTCCCCTGGGAACTGGGAACCTGGGAGACCCACATGGTTTCCCATGTGGATTTTTTTGATAGGGTATGCTTCGTGTATCTCAAAAATAATTTGCTACATGCATAAATACCCAATTCTTTGCCTGCAAGTGAACTTTCGCAAGCCGTAAGTCAAGTTACATGAAAGTTAAAGGTTTGTGAGATATGCCCATATACTCATATATAATTTGTATATCTGGATATGTGTTGTCTAAACATGTATATACCGGGAATATTCGTGGAAGCGCTTCATAGGGAAGTGAAAACGCCTGCATACAGGCAACTCAGAAGTCAAGCGATTCGATTTTATTTTATCCCATTGGCTACGTGGGAACAAAACCTAATCGCTTGATGTTTGAGTTGCCTGTATGCAGGCGTTTTCACTTCCCTATGAAGCGCTTCCACGAATATTCCCGGTATATACATGTTTAGACAACACATATGCAGATATACACATTATATATGAGTATATACATATATATATATATACCGTAACGAGCAATTTTCCTACCCGGAGGAAAAGTGAGTAGAAAAATAAATCCCGCTCAAAAAGGTCCCAACGTATTCTCACGAAAAGATACTGAACGGTACGATACAAAAAGGAAAAGAAAAATAGAAATAAACAAAAGCTAAGGTTGGGCGCCAGGCACACGAATGTGCCAGATAAAGTGAATTGAAAGAAAGAGAAAAAAAGAGGCAATAAGTATCAGCTAAATTCAAAATTCAAAAGAAAAGTTAATCAGAAAAAGAAAATACTAAGGGAACAGTGAAATTCAAAATTCAAAATACTAACCAGAAAGAGAAACACTACGAAATAGATAAATTCAAAAATCAAAATATACTCGGCTAGTAGACGGAGAGGGGAACGTGGGGGCGTAGAAATAACACACTGACTCGGTACAGATAAACGATAACGATAAATATAATTTAAAGGCAAAGCAACGATACCACAAAAAATAATACATAAATATTACAAGACGGCAGGGCCGGTTAGGCCAAATACAAGGAGTTAAATTAAAGATAAGCAGCAAAAAAAATGAAGAGAAAATAACAAAATATCAGAATATGCTGCAAAGTAGGTGAGTTAGGCCACAGAAAAAATATGATCCAAAAAAAAAAAGAAATAAAAGAAAGAGATTGAAGTTAACGCAAAATCACCCTTAAATAAAGTTAACGTACGCAAAATCAAAGAAATTATAGATAACCTAGGCGATACGGTACGGCACGGGGATTCTTCCCCGAGCAGCGCAAGTCCAGAAAAGATAGATAATAGCTAGGCTTAAGTGCACTAAACTAGTATAGAAGAAGGTAAAGACCACGACAGCCCGTCAATCGCGAATTTTGAAATGGCCGTTAGGCAACACCGAAGCAAATGCTTGCGGACGGACGGTCGAGGTCTGAAGCAGACAAGCCTACCTTTATGAAGGGTCGCAGCCCAGGCGGCGTCAGAACGAAAAAGGCACACACACACAAAATCAATAAAACAAAAAAAAACTAAAGAACGTAGGAAAGAAACTAAGAAAACCCCAAAAGAAAAAGAAAGATACGATAAACCAAAAATAAAGATAAACTAAACGGTAAGGTATAAGGTATAAGGTAACTCGACGTAGATTCGACGGTGGTCGGCAACGGAGTGTCGTCCAAAATTTGGGATCGGCGATCGAAAAGTGGTGGGGGAAGCCTTTCCATCCACGGCATGTTCGCCGCACCTATAACGGCAATTTTTGAATTTTGGCCGGGAGGAAGAGTTAGCGGCGATAACAGGCTGGGGGGTGCAGCCCTCTCCCGGCCGGCAGGTGATGAGGCTGCAGAAGATGACGTAGGTGCGGGTACTAGTACCGCGGCTTCCAGGACATCCCCCAGGCGATCCAGCGTCTCCGACGGATCCCACGAAGTCCTGGCGTCGGTGTACAGTAATGTTCATCGATGGTGTCCCCGTGGCTCACTATTTTTTCCAGAATCGAGTTTGACTCCTACGAATATTTTATTTGTCCGTGACCAGTGGAACCTTCAGGTCGTTAGGAATATGACAGCTGCGAGGTGGAGCAGTGTCACGAAGTAAGGCACTGGTCATTGGCAAATAAAATATTTGTAGAAGGGAAATTTGATTTGAAAAAAAGCTAGGAAAAATAGTGAGCCACAGGGACACCATCGATGAACATTACTGTACCTGCGGTTTACATAAAACAAAACTTACGGCAGATACACTATTCTAGGAGATAAAGGTTGGACTTGCGCTTCGGTGAAGAATTCGCGGTACGGCAGCGGCATGGTCGCTCACGTTTGCGAGTGGAGGCGCGGTCAGTGACAGATGTAAAATCTGCCACGTTACAATACACTTCCATATATATCAACATCACTCCCGTGCTCGCTCCCGTGCCTACGCTATACAGCGTATGGGTGGAAAAGTTCGACTTTGTCAGGTTGAAGGTCTTAAACTAAGAACCTTGGAGCTTTGGGCCTACGGAGACTTTTGTTCTACGTGTCAAGGACTATCATTATACGGAGTTTAGGAAAAATTAGCCGAAAGCCATTGCTCATAAGGATTCTGCGGGGTCCTTTAAGCGGTTATCATTCAGATTCGCATTTGTTGAAAATATGCGTGGCCTTTTTGTATAGAGAAGAAATCATTCTCACCTTATTAATGAACGTCGATACGTGGAAGTTCACTTCCTCCAATGAGTATACGCATTTTGTAATCAATTGCGCAAACCTCGCGTTATCAGCTTCTACCTTTTTTGGCGACATTTTATAAATATACAGTTCAAATTCAATAATCTCTGAACTCAATTTGCATGGAGATGTATCACCAAATATACTGCTATGGCCTGTGCGTTCTGTTGTTAGTTACGCGACACAAACACGCACTCATAGGCGTACATGTGATCTTCGCGGGTTGGCCGTAGCCCACAGCTAACAATAGGCGAGGCTCATGCTGCTCTGGCTCACTATGGCAAAGTTTCGGAATCATCTATTATTTTTCTATATCAAAATATATAAACTATGAAGACTATGCTAAAGTCTTGGAATTATCTAACTCTCTGTTCACCAGTTGATAATTTTTTAGGATAACAATATATAAACTGTTGGAGTTAAGGGTGGGTTCCGGGAATTAGATTTCGTTCGCGATGTTTTTACAAGAGGGTGGGGTCTCAGAAAGACTATGTCAAAGTATAGGAATTATCTAACTCTCCCTTCACCAGTTAATAATTTTTTAGATTCAAAAACATCAATTATCCCCGTTAGGGGTGGGTTCCGTGAATTCGATTTCGATCGCGATTTTTTTACGAGGGGATGGGGGTCTCAGCAAGACTGATAGAGTTTCGAAATTATCTAACTTTCCGTTCACCGGTTAATAATTTTTTGAATTCAAAACATCAATTATCCCCGTTAAGGGTGGCTTCCGGCGATTCGATTTTGATCGCGTTTTTTTTTACAGAGGGGTAGGGGTCACAGAAAGACCATGACAAAGTCTAGGAATTATCTAACTCCCCGTTCACCAGTTATTTTCTTTTTCAGGTCAAAATATAGAAAATATCCCCGTTAAGTGTGGGTTCCGGGCATTCGATTTCGATCGCGAATTTTTCACAGAGGGGTAGGGGTCACAGAAAGACGATGTCAAAGTCTAGGAATCATCTAACTCTCTGTTCAGCAGTTAATAATTTTTTAGATTTAAAAACAGCAACTATCCCCGTTAAGGGTGGGTTCCGGGGATTCGATTTCGAACGCAATTTTTTGACGAAGGAGGAGTGGTCTCAGAAAGATTATGCCAGAGTTTCGGAATTATCCTACTCTCCGTTCACCGCTGAATAATTTTTCAGATCAAAATATATCAACTATTACCGTCAGGGGTGGGTAAACTTTCACAGTCGCCAAGCCTCATTTGTTTTCAAAATCTCGTGTTACATTAACGTTATGAACTTCAGCCTCATCATTTTTTGGGATCAGTTCCAAATATTTAAAGAATTCAATGATGAATTATAGCGCTCTTGTTTGAATGTTCCGATTTGATTCATTGAGACTCATCAGACAATGAGAAAGAAGACAGCGTTACGTCACATGATTGTGAGTCTCTTGATATACATGAACCCGACATTTTTGAAAAGCATGAGAGGTCTGTGAGGTAAAAAGTGATTACAATTTTATTAATTACATATGTACTCACTCCTTAGATTCTGAAAGCGACACACACTTTGACGGTAGTCAAAGTAGCGTGGTATATGGAACGCCTTTAGATGATGAACAAATACCCACACGGAAGATGATATTGCGTGGATATCCCGCAAATAACTCTATCTCCATCTAACGTCCATATCAATTGTAGGTATCCCATTAATACCTATAGGATATTCCGAAATCAATATCGACAAAACCTCTACACGGTATATCCACTGGATATTCCTGAATGGATATTTATCGTCAAATCCTGAATGTACATGTAATGTTCATATAATCAAATTTTTATCGCCTATAGAATATAATGTATATGGGGTATTCCACGTGAACCGGATCGGTCTTTGGCAAAAAAAAGCAAAAAACGGGGAGCTGGAAATTTCATCACTTTTTCATGGCACTTCGAAGTAATTTCGTTGAAAATTTCAAGGCAATCCGTGTGACCCTTCCAGTAGAAAAAAAATGGAAACACATTTTTCCCAAGTTGCACATGCTTCGCCGGTTTTGGAGAAAAAAAAAAGGAAAAACGGGAGGCTGAAACTTTGTTCACTTGTAAGTGTCACCTCGAAGTAATTTCGGTGAAAATTTCAGGGCAATTGGTGTGACCCTTCTAGTAGAAGAACAAAGAAATCGCATATTTTCAAAGTTTTACATGTTTAAGAATTTGAAAAATAATTGGAGTGATACATATTTTGAAGGAGCTCATTTATGCGCGTAGAATGCACCATGGGAAGTTATGATTTTGTTCATGCATGGCTGAGATAAGTAGAGTTGAAAATGTAGTAATTAAATTTTGGGTATAATTATGACAGCGATATAAATTGTACCAATTATTTTCGTGCTCTGTAACTGTTGGGGACATCTCATGTAGTAACAAGGAATCTGAATCTGCATTGGCGTCAAATTCGATGACCTCCGGCCAAAAACCGATCCGGTTCACGTGGAATACCACAGATATGTGACCGACTATATCTATGCGATAGCTCCTGGTTATTCTACAAATATTCATAGAAATTTAATATGGATATCCACTGGCTCGGATATTGCGGACATTTCTCTGTCCAGTGGATGTCCACTGTATATTCCGAGCTGAGCTGATTGCGATATCAAAAAGTTGTCTGTTCATCTGATAGAGGCACCTCTTCTGAACACTTGAAGACCAAAAACTCCAGAATTGGTCCAACCATACTCCTGATTCTTTACGACAACCGAGTAATTTGGTATTTTTCTATATAGAGCGTAACTACTATTGGACTCAAAGTGATATTGAATGTTAGGTATGGATAATGAGGGTCAAACCCTCCCCAAACTTCATGATTTTTTTGGATTTGATCAGACTCTCAAATTCGCTGTAAAACATTATTATCTTTTCCAGAATTTTAACCCATTCAAAGGTGTGGATACCCCCTTAATGAGTAAACCAAGCGTCAGCTGGCGCACCTGCGGTGGGTGTGGGCGTGGGAGACCGCGAAAGTGGTAAAAAAAATACAAAAATAAAGTAATAGTAAGCTGGCTGAAACTTCTGTTATTAATAGTTGACATCATAGTGAGTTCAAAAAAAATGGTCAGCTGCGCCGCGGAGGGGGGATTATGCGTCAGCTACGCGCACGAACTTGTAAAAAATACACGTGAAAAAAAGTTATAGTATGCCGCATGAAATTTTACTGGGTGATTCTTCACATAATTAGAAGTACGAAAACAACCGTCAGCTGCATGTGTAGCGGTGTAAAAGCCGTCAGCTGACGCGGTCAAGATAAAAATTATTCGAGCATTGCATGTGATAATTTCGGGAAGAATAATATATGTGCAACAATTTCCTACGAAAACATCTATGTAATTTTTTTCTTTTTCACGTGCACATATCGCGTGTCTAATGGCAAAAGGGCATAAGCGCCATTTTAGCCATTTTCGGTTTTGTTAAAACCAAAAGGACCTAAAATTTTCGAAAATTTGGCATTCGCTTCCGACATGGCGGAAACCCGTAAATCCGTCGAAAACGACACATCGGACACGTAAAACCACAAGGTCCTATGTGCCAGTCAGATTGGCCCTTATGGCGTTGATCTGCTGGAATTTAGAAAAAAGTTCAAGGCAAAAGGGCCTAAGCGACTGTCGCTTAGGCCCTTTTGCCTTTAACTTTCTGAAATATTTTTTAATTTTTTCTGTAATTCTGCGAAAAGTTGAAGCCAAAAGGGCCTAAGCGACAGTCGCTTAGGCCCTTTTGCCTTTAACTTTCCGGAATGTTTTTTCATTTTTATTTTAATTACATTAGGGTGGTCCTTAGATGGGTCAAAAAATAAACTCATATTTGATCCCCCCCAAATCAGCTACAAATAATTAAAAAGAATACCCCAATTTTTCAAGAATCTTAATTAATTCCCCTAGTCTCCCTATTTTCATTCAAAGTTTGAAATACAATCCACGATACTTGGAGTAAAAATTTGAGCAGAAGTGTCTCTGTCTTTGCAAAAAAAATCAATAAATAATAATGATAATAAAGCCACGATTCCCCTGGGATACCCCATTTAGTATGAAATATAGTAAATAATAATGTTTTTGAATCATTAAAAAATTCCAGCTCGAATAGGGAGACTAGGGGAATAAAAAAAAAGATCTGGAAAAATTAGGGAATTGTTTTCTAATTATTTGGAGCCGATTTGGGGGATTCCGACATGAATTTTTTTTTTGACTCCATCTGAGGACCACCCTATTATACCTATATGACAAAAATTTTGTAGGAATTTTACGCACACTGCATAAAAAAAATTCTTCAATGCAATTCTTCAATTTTCCTTCGACCCTTTCTATTGCCCTAAATCTGCCTTTTCTGCGCGTCATCTTCATTGGTGATGTCGCATATTCATAGCTCTCTTCAGTCTCTTCTCTATGTTCATCTTGTTATCTCATGTACACAGTTATCTCATTATTTCATCTTCTATTACACGGTGAAAATTTTATGACAAGGGCTCTCATACTGGTATAGGATGTATTCGAAAAGTGCGGAATACATCCTATACCAGTATGAGAGCCCTTGTCATAAAATTTTCACCGTGTATGCTTATTTGGACGGCCTCTGTACTCAACGATCTTCATTGCGTGTGCACACGGAAATTTCCAGGTTCACATTATTAGTCACGGTAAAACAATTATGCATCGCAGATTGCACAAAAATGTAAAACCAAGTGTGACAAAAAAGTGCGCAACAAGCTGAGGCGCTTATGGCAGAAGGAAGAACTACGCGACTTGGTTGAAGTTGCGCTAAAAAATCGACTTCGTTGCGCGTCCAAAATATCGGATTCGACCACCACTGATGCACTCACTATTGAAAACGCACAAACTGAAATCGTGACGAAGCAACGTGAAAATAAATTCGCCGGTCTAGATTCAACGCCGAAGAATAACAATGCATTGCAACGAATACCACTTTTTCAGGGATAAGGGGTAACCCGGTAATCCGTGCACTTCGGCGTCAATATACGTGAGAGGTGAATTAATTAAAGAAATAAGACCAAAAACTAGAGTTGGGCGCCAGACGTGAAAACGTCGCTTGAAATATAATAAATATAACAAAGGCTAGACGATTGACGGCGGAACTTGCCAGTTAGCTCAGAATATAATCAACTAATTACGGTAGAGGGGCGGGGTGCCAAATTAGACAAGAATGTTTAACATTTCATATCTGATTGATTTATTAACAAATTTGCCGTATTTTACGGGATATAGAACTCGATTTACAAAATTATCGTTATGCCTCAGACAGTTTCAAGAATATCGGGATTAGATCGTAAATAATATTCACAGAAAATACAATAGAATAATAGCAAAAATATCAAAGCAATGCGATCCGATATAATACGGAATATACCATTCAATTGAACGGGAAAAGATATCAGACGATAATATTATAATATAATAATCATGCGGAATAAATCAAACAGAATATTAATAACTAAGAACTATAAATTAAATAACAATTGCTTGCTTCTACACTCGCTATCTCCAGAAATTATTCGTCTACAGGTCGATCGCTATCATTTTATTCGCTACTAAGAAAAGAATAAGCCACTAAACTCTACGGCATGCGTTAAGCAGCGTAAGAGAAAGAATAGAATAGAATAAAGAAAGAAAAGCCCACAAAGAGATGCTAAGCACGAGTCAACTCGGGAATCCGTCCTTAATCAGACTAAAATACTAAATACTAAATACCCAATATCGTGACCTACGTCACACTCAAATATATAATATACAGAATATAACAGACTAAATAACTGAACGGGATTCGTGAGCGAACTCGTGGTCTTACAGAAAATAGGTCTTACCTTATTGAAGAAATAAAGGCTTCCTCGTACAAGTACGGGATTAATAGACACTTAGTGTTCTTGATAAAACTGAAGCTAAATATACTATGATGAACTAGAAATAACAGAATAGAGAAGTAAAAGGAAAGAACAGAATAGAGAAACTATGAATCACTGTACAACTCGGGATAGTCGGGATATACGGTATATTGTCGGGATCTGAAGTCTTGACGTCTTGCCGTGAGGACGGACGAGCGTAGAAGTAGATCGAGTCCTGTGTCGTCCTACATTTTATAGCTTCGGGAATTCCATGCCATGAGCCGATCTTCGCACGTAGCTTAGGCGACCAATCAGGTGCCGAGTACGGTTGGACGTACTTTCGGGAACACGTTGTCCTATTTCGCCTGAGTTTTGAATATTTGTCCAGGCGTGTAGTTAGCTACACGGTACGGCGGGATATTTCAAATGTAGTAGACGGGACTTCGACGGTTTCTCTCCTCGTCTCTTCTCTTTTCTGCTCTGGTCTCTCGTCTCGGGACTCCTCGGGATCATCGTCGGGATGAAGTGCACCCTAGTTGCGCTTTAACTGGAAAAACTGACCAATTAGAGGATCTGGCGGAAGTTCTGATGCCCCAATAACCGGATCTGCATCCAGAATTCCCCATGGACGGTATGGAAGGCTTACGGACAGGCCTGCATCATACGATTGCAGTTCTACTATCGGGACCTTTCTTGGGTAACCCCACGATAGCGTGACGATGACGAGAAAGTCGATGATATGGTCTAGCTCGACTCCAGGTCGATAAGTCTTCGGCAACGGGAAGCTTTGGTCGGGTTACTTTTGGGTGTTCGCCCTGCTCTATTCAACCATTGCCGAGACGTCCAGAAATAGTTGACGGGAAGTGGTCCAGCACCAGGCTGAGGAGTCTGCGGGAACGGGAGGAGGGACTCAGTGAGTCGCCCTTATTCGACCTTTCCTGCGGCATCCACGACTGAGAGCGTTGGAGAGAGAGACGGGAACCAATAACTCGGAAAGGACCTCGATTTAGACGTCGGATGAATCCCTCGACGTCCTGGCGTAGTCCTCCGAGCGTCGACATTTTACAGAATTTCATAGAATAGAAGGGGAGAAATGATAAATAATATAAGCAATAATTAACTAAATTCTGACCTGAGACCTTGGCTACTTTCTGGAGTTGTCCGTCCTCACGTCGTCACTGAACTTAGTGACCCGACTGTGACAGTTGCAAAATGCAACGTCACAACCCCATCCTCCCAGGGGAGGGGACTCGATTGACCCTTCTTTGAGTGGAACTGTAGACCTGTTTCTTGTCAACCCGAGCGATCTTTTTGTGGTTTGTTTTTGAACGCGTAGGTGTTAGCTTAAGAATGGTTGACTTGGAAACAATATTTTCTCTGCGAGTAAGCGAGGTAGGAAAACTACTAAATGAAGCTAGATGTTGTTTCTTAGTCAAATGAGAAAGAACTGAAGTTACGCTGAGATCTTTTAGCGTACGGAATCTCGAAGTATTTTATCTTTGGTAAAGTTATTTTAATTCGGATCTAAACAAATCCTGGTAACACCATTTCGCAAACTAAATTTGACAAAGTTATCTAAATAACAAGGTGAAGATGACATTAAGATAAGCTAAACTAAAGAAATATGACGAGATTTTTCAGGTTGGTTCACAAAGGCGTTGTTCAGATTTTTAAGCGAATTATTCTAGAAATCAACTTAATATCAACAGGTGAGGGATTGTTAAATGTGAAATGCAGTGTTAAGGTATTAAAGTTTTTAATTCGGGAAATAACGAATTAATTTAGTATAATGCATTTTTAACAAGAGAAGTGATACGGTATAATATATTTTCATTTGAAAGGCTAACGGGATCGAAACAGAATTTAGAATTAATTGGCCGAAACAGATTTTAATGAATTTTTCGCAGCTTCTCAGCTAGGCTGGCGGGAGATAATGCTGTTGCATTTAAGTTCTCCGTGGATGGAGGTCGGGATAGTAATTCTGAGTTAAAGCTAATAGATAAAGTAGAGAGTTAAGATACAGTACGAAAGAAGACAGCGATATGGTGGGTGAAATACAAGCAGGATAGAAAAGATAAGTTTAATGAGAGAGGTGGTATTAAGGCGGTCGGAAGGCGAACGCATCGTCGGGAGCGTAGTATGGATCTGTGATCCTGGCGGCGAGTCTTGCGGCACGTCGTCTAGCTACGTTTGGCAATATTTGATCGGGAGAGTATGTCGGTGCGCAATTGGGGCAGTGGTTTACTGCAACGCCTTTTCGGCCACACCGATGGCAGACGAGTCGTTTTGGTTTGGGACATTCGGGACGCTCGTGTCCTGGCTGGTCGCAGTTCCAGCATAAAGGTTCGCCCGTGGTGGATTGTGCAGGAACTACAGTAGCTGTTTCCGAGTATCGCTTCGGAGGCGCACCTTGGGTAGCGTATCGCGGGGAGCTCGCCGAGTTTGGTGGCTTCGAAGTGTGCGTACCTCGGGATGTCGATGCAGATGTCTGTCGGGATGTAGACGCCTGTGCGTATCGGGCGTTGGCCGAGTAATATGCGTCTCGAGATGTTGATGCGGATGTATGTCGGGATGTAGACGCCTGTGCGTACCGGGCGTTGGCCGAGTAATACTCGTCTCGGGATGTGGATGCGGATGTGGTCGGGATAGTGTCGTCTTCCGTATCCGACCAGATTGGAGCTGGTGGAGAATAATGTACCTGCTCACTAAAGGTGACACTGCGCCAATTGGTTTGTGTACCCCGGGTATCCTTCCTCCGAACTAGGTTGACTTGCGTACCTTCATCCCGCATCTCGGGAGTACATTGGGTTCCCTGGCTAATCTGGACTAACGGGCCGGCCTGCGTACCCTGATCGCGCGTATCGGGATCGTTGGTTTGACAACCTTGGGTGACGGTAGTGGGATTATCAGTTTGTATGCCTTGATCGCGACTCGGGGGAATTTCTCGCACTTGGCCATGTCGCTCGGCTAAGAGAATGCGAATATCGCGTGCCTCTCTGGCTGCGGTTAAACCGGCAGTCAAATCGCGCTGGACGTCGCGGTTTTCCCGGAGGAATGCGCGGATCTTCTGCTCGTGTCTCTGGATGTAAGGCCAGGCGACTGCGAGATCTTCCTCCGATGCGAAGAACATCTCGGGATACGGGATATGCTACGTACGGGACAGATCAGGCATTGTTATGATAGAATTTTAAATCTTTTACATGCACAATTCCCACTACTTTTCTACCTTCCACCTCAGAGAGTTCGCATACAACGGGAGATAGCAATCGACTAATCTTGAATGGTCCATGAAACTTTTTCGCAAGTTTGGCTGCAACATGTTGTGTCGCGGACGATAGAACATGTTGTCGCTTTAGAACGAGATTTCCTTCAGCGAAGCGTTCAGGCTTTTTGCGGAGATTGTAATATCCGGCTTGTCTCGTGTGAGCGTTCTCTAGATTTTCAGTGATCCAATCTCGGAGCAGTTGCATACGCTGCATTCGCTCAGCCCATAGTTTTGGAGCTTGAGGCTCGATTTCGGGATCTCCCTCAATACGGGATTTTAAAGAGTTTACGGCTCTCGGGACTCTGCCGAAGTTCAAAAATGCGGGACTGGTTTCCAAGGACGAATGGTTAGCTGTATTGTAAGCGAATCGAAAATCGGATAAGTGAAGATCCCATTCACGGTGATCAAATTCGAGAAAAGCGATTATCATAGTTTTTAATACACGATTTACTCTTTCAACGGGATTTGCCTGCGGATGGTAAGGAGGAGTTGTCGTATGTTTGATGTGAAACGTTTGCGCTAGTTCTTTAATTGTGTTGTTATTAAACTCGGTACCATTGTCTGTTAATAAGACTCGCGGAACACCCCATCGATTGATGATGTTGTCCTCGAACGCATCGCGAATGTTTTTGCCAGTGGCTTTGCGAAGAGCGCAACATTCGATCCATTTGGTAAATAAGTCCTGAATAACAAGAATATACGCGAAACCTGCTTTACTAGGTGGGAGCGGGCCCATGATATCCATGGCTACAACTAACCATGGTTCTTCGACAACGCGTCTACCCATGAGACCGGCGGGAGCGGCTTGCTCAACCTTGCTTCGTTGACAAGTATCGCATAATTTTACATAACGGGAAACATCACGGAACATTCCTGGCCAATAGTAGGTGGTAGCAACTCGTTTATATGTTTTGTCGGTGCCTAAATGTCCGGATTGCGGTAAATTATGAGCTTCATCTAATACTTCATTACGTTGAATATTCGGGATAACTAACTTCCAGGCATTCAGATCGTTTACTGCTGTACCGATAACGGGATTTGGTCGATGGAAATATAATTGACCATTGTCGATATTCCAATTCGGAAAACGTATCGGGAAAGTTTCAACGTCTCTTTTGCGTTTGTCGTACCACGGGATACGTTGTGGAATTATTGCTGCACTAGCCTCTGTATTTTGTTCGGGAATCCGCGATAATGCATCGGGTACGTGATTAAGTGCACCCTTACGGTAAACTATTTCAAAATCATATCCCAATAATTCAAGCGACCATCTGGCTAATCTGCCAGTAGGATTTTTCTGGCCGTGAAGCCATTTCAAGCTGTTATGATCAGTAATAACTGTGAATCGGTAGCCTTCGATATAGGGTCTGAATTTTTGAATTGACCAGATGACAGCAAGGCATTCCAGTTCCGTAACTGAATACTTGCGCTCTGCATCTGTCAAGGTTCTACTCGCATAAGCTATGACGTGTTCGATATCACCGGGAGATTGTGTCAGGACGGCACCTAGACCAACGATACTTGCATCGGTTTGCAACACGAACTTTAAGGAAAAATCGGGACACGCGAGAGTTGGAGCTGATGATAGGCAACGACGAATTTCGATAAAAGCATCGGCCTGCTCTTTCTCCCAGATCCAGGATTGGTTTTTCCGTAGAAGACGGTTCAGAGGTTCGGTAGTAGTTGCAAAATTCGGGATAAATCTACGATACCAGGAAGCCATTCCTAAAAATCTCCGTATTTGTTTTACTGTCGTCGGGACAGGATAATTCACGACTGGAGTTACTTTATCGGGATTTACTTGTAAGCCGTTTTGATTTACAATGAAGCCTAGATATTTAACTTCGGAACAACAAAATTCACATTTATCGGGATTAATGGTCAAGCCTGCTTGATAAATAGTACGTAATACGCGGCGCAGCCAATGGAGATGTTCGTCAAAAGTTTGCGTGGCGATAATTATATCATCTAAATAAGCAAACGCATAGGGATCCATTGCTGGTCCAATTAGACGATCTAATAGTCTCTGAAAAGTTGCAGGAGCTCCAGTTAATCCGTAAGGCATACGAGTGAAATGAAAAAGACCTTTAGTTGGAACAATAAAAGCGGTAACTTCTCTGCTTTCTTCGGCGAGAGGAATTTGAAAATAAGCTTGGCTTAAGTCAATCGTCGAGATATAACGAGCTAATCTTAGTTTATCCAGAATCATGTCCATCCGCGGGAGAGGATACGCGTCTTTCTTAGATACGCTGTTAACTTTGCGAAAATCGATACAAAATCGGTATGATCCGTTCGGTTTCTTTACCATAACAATGGGACTGGCCCATGCACTGCGGGATGGCTCGATTATTCCAGCACTAAGCATTTTATCGACTTCAAGGTCGATCGCGTTCTGAATTGCAGGTGAAACACGGTAAGCACGTTGTCTTATCGCGGGATGATTTCCTACATCGATCGTGTGAGTAGTTAAAGATGTAACTCCTATGACATCGGTAGTAGGCGGGATCTCTTTAGTTAATAAAGATTTTAACTCCGCCGATTGCGAATCGGTTAGCGTTACAATACCGTTACACTGTGAAATAGACGTAGATGGGGAAGTTTCAAACTCAAATTCTTTGAACGGATTGTCTCGAAAATGCCAAGTGGAAGTATTGAAATCAGCTGTGATTTGAAAAAGCTTAATGAAGTCTAATCCGAGGATGCATGGAAAATTTAAATCGGGAATGATTCGCGCGGAAATTTCGCGTGTTATTCCTTCCAATTTCACGGGAATTATCACTTGACCTGTGATTTCGGCTTTCTGTCCTGCAGCCATTAATACGGGAGTAGAACGGGATTTGGTCGTAGTGACAAAGCCTAATCGTTTCAACAGATTTTCACTTTCCGCGTTTAAAAACGTGCGGGAAGAACCACAGTCAAATAGCGATTTTAATGGAGTTCCATGAATTGATATTGTTAGGAATAAAAGGGAAATTTTATTACGCGAGTCTACCGGACTACAAAATTCAAGATCGTTATTATGCAATTGTATTTCTTGGCTATTGCCTTTATCGTTTCTTTCGGGCGTTACTTGGGAGACCGCAGTAGCCCGTGAGAACGGCTCCTTTAGGCGTTTCCCGAACAACGAGGACATGTCAGTTTCGTGACGTCATCTCGTCCACATCTATAGCAGAAGATGCGTCGAGGCTCGGTGCACTCAGGCCAACGATGACCGGGTTTTCGGCAATTGTAACACGTTGTGTTACGAGGAATTGTACCTGTTACGGGAGTCGGTAAAAACGGATTGCTAGCGGCTTGTGAAGCGGCACGGGAAACATACGCTAAATCGGGATTAGTGATAGCGGCGGTAGCCGGACGATTTTTAGAATTCTTATTTTCGTTTTTCGTTTCCTTTCGTGGCGAATTACGGGAAGATTTCTTAGACGCGTCGGTATTTTTCTCGGTGGGTGGTTGTACTGCGTTTAAAGTTTCGGGAGATTCATCGGATGATCCGTTATCACCTAAGTCTAGATGAGCTAACGTGAGACGATTTTGACGGACTGGAGTTCTCGGTCCACGATAGGCGAGGTCTGACATCAGAACACGATCGGGAGTGGGAGGCGCCTGGAAGTTACTGGCAGCTTGAAAACTGCGTTCCAGACGACGAGCGAGATGCTCGAGTTCATCTAACGTCATTAAATCATCGCGATTAATCAAAACTTGATAGCGCGGGAGAAGATTCCGATATGCGTAATCTAACTGTTCATCTTCTGCCCAACCGGGACTTAAACGATCGAAATACGCTCTCATGAACGTAAGGTAATCGGCAACTGATTCCTGTTCGCCTTGAGTACGTCGTCTAATCTCTTCGCGTAATGCGAATTGTAAATTAGGCTTACCGAATCTATCACGCCAAGTAAATTCAAAATCCCTAAACGTGTACCAGGTGTGGCGTTTGGTACGGAACCAATATAAAGCAACACCGGTCAAAAAGAAAGGAATACAACTTAAAATATCGGTATCGCGAATATTAAATAACTGTTTGCCCTCTTGTAATCGTTGGAGAAAAGCTTCAGAATCCTCGGTACAAGCACCGGAAAATTTTATATTCCATTTACGCATGGCTTCATACGCGGCGTGTGGGGAAGTAGTTTGATTCGACCGTTGCGGTGAATTAAACTGTTGCACAGGTGGCTGGAAGTTACCATGTAGGAATTCTTGTTGTCGGGAATTTAATCGGGAAAAACTATTTTCTTGACGAAAATCTTGTTCCGCGAAATTTTGAAATTCCGAATTTTGTTGATTAGAGAATCGAGGATCTTGATAGAAGTATCGATTACCGGGATTGACTGGTGGCATATTATCGCGAATAGGCAAAGAGTTGTTATGATTAGATCGAAAACCGTTAATATTATTATTAGGTAATTGCATAGTGACAATTCGGGAATTATTAACGTTGACATGCTGTTGATTGTCATTGAGCAGGGGTTGACCTCCGCTCGTCCCTTGGATCGGTATAGTCTCTAACGCGTGCGTTGTGTTTTCTCTGTCGTCAGGCGGGATTACATTCGTTGATTGCGGACTATCATACGCGTCGTTATTTATTCGAAGTCGGGAAAGATTATTGTTTTCGGGAGGCTCTCCTGTCGGAGTTGGAGGCTTATCGGTATTTTCTCCTCGTTGAGACATGAGGAATCGCAATAATCGGTACCTTAAAGTGGGTACTGTTCCTTCGGATGATAAAGAACGATCGTTGAGTTCAGCACGTAGCTGTTCCGCAAGAAGTAAATAAATCCACGCGTCTTTAGAAGACGGTTGTAGCATATAATGGTCAAATTTGAATTTGAACCAAGCTCGTTATTATTTAGCTTGACAACACGGAATATTCAACACACGGGAAAAAGAAAGTAAACAAACTATTCTATAGCGGTTAGGATTGTTATTGTTCGTTAATCCTTTTTCGAAATCGTTAATACTTTAAATGTTATTTTCGGTATCACCTATTGTTAGATGTAGTTAATACCGTATTTGTGATATTCGATATTACCTATTGTTCAATAGTTGAATATGAAAGAATAGATTATTCGGAATAATAACGCTTATTGTGAACCTTTGTGAAAATTCTTTTGTCTGACTCTTATTCTAAAGGCCGGGATCTTTGTTTTTCTGCTGTTGTCGAACGCATCGAGACTGCTTATAACTTTGAATTTAACCGAATTTCCGAGAATTTATCTGAGTCATTAGATGATTTTATAAAGATTTTTATTGGCAATTAACCCCTTTATGATGGCGTGGCCCCACGTTGGGCGCCAATTTGCAACGAATACCACTTTTTCAGGGATAAGGGGTAACCCGGTAATCCGTGCACTTCGGCGTCAATATACGTGAGAGGTGAATTAATTAAAGAAATAAGACCAAAAACTAGAGTTGGGCGCCAGACGTGAAAACGTCGCTTGAAATATAATAAATATAACAAAGGCTAGACGATTGACGGCGGAACTTGCCAGTTAGCTCAGAATATAATCAACTAATTACGGTAGAGGGGCGGGGTGCCAAATTAGACAAGAATGTTTAACATTTCATATCTGATTGATTTATTAACAAATTTGCCGTATTTTACGGGATATAGAACTCGATTTACAAAATTATCGTTATGCCTCAGACAGTTTCAAGAATATCGGGATTAGATCGTAAATAATATTCACAGAAAATACAATAGAATAATAGCAAAAATATCAAAGCAATGCGATCCGATATAATACGGAATATACCATTCAATTGAACGGGAAAAGATATCAGACGATAATATTATAATATAATAATCATGCGGAATAAATCAAACAGAATATTAATAACTAAGAACTATAAATTAAATAACAATTGCTTGCTTCTACACTCGCTATCTCCAGAAATTATTCGTCTACAGGTCGATCGCTATCATTTTATTCGCTACTAAGAAAAGAATAAGCCACTAAACTCTACGGCATGCGTTAAGCAGCGTAAGAGAAAGAATAGAATAGAATAAAGAAAGAAAAGCCCACAAAGAGATGCTAAGCACGAGTCAACTCGGGAATCCGTCCTTAATCAGACTAAAATACTAAATACTAAATACCCAATATCGTGACCTACGTCACACTCAAATATATAATATACAGAATATAACAGACTAAATAACTGAACGGGATTCGTGAGCGAACTCGTGGTCTTACAGAAAATAGGTCTTACCTTATTGAAGAAATAAAGGCTTCCTCGTACAAGTACGGGATTAATAGACACTTAGTGTTCTTGATAAAACTGAAGCTAAATATACTATGATGAACTAGAAATAACAGAATAGAGAAGTAAAAGGAAAGAACAGAATAGAGAAACTATGAATCACTGTACAACTCGGGATAGTCGGGATATACGGTATATTGTCGGGATCTGAAGTCTTGACGTCTTGCCGTGAGGACGGACGAGCGTAGAAGTAGATCGAGTCCTGTGTCGTCCTACATTTTATAGCTTCGGGAATTCCATGCCATGAGCCGATCTTCGCACGTAGCTTAGGCGACCAATCAGGTGCCGAGTACGGTTGGACGTACTTTCGGGAACACGTTGTCCTATTTCGCCTGAGTTTTGAATATTTGTCCAGGCGTGTAGTTAGCTACACGGTACGGCGGGATATTTCAAATGTAGTAGACGGGACTTCGACGGTTTCTCTCCTCGTCTCTTCTCTTTTCTGCTCTGGTCTCTCGTCTCGGGACTCCTCGGGATCATCGTCGGGATGAAGTGCACCCTAGTTGCGCTTTAACTGGAAAAACTGACCAATTAGAGGATCTGGCGGAAGTTCTGATGCCCCAATAACCGGATCTGCATCCAGAATTCCCCATGGACGGTATGGAAGGCTTACGGACAGGCCTGCATCATACGATTGCAGTTCTACTATCGGGACCTTTCTTGGGTAACCCCACGATAGCGTGACGATGACGAGAAAGTCGATGATATGGTCTAGCTCGACTCCAGGTCGATAAGTCTTCGGCAACGGGAAGCTTTGGTCGGGTTACTTTTGGGTGTTCGCCCTGCTCTATTCAACCATTGCCGAGACGTCCAGAAATAGTTGACGGGAAGTGGTCCAGCACCAGGCTGAGGAGTCTGCGGGAACGGGAGGAGGGACTCAGTGAGTCGCCCTTATTCGACCTTTCCTGCGGCATCCACGACTGAGAGCGTTGGAGAGAGAGACGGGAACCAATAACTCGGAAAGGACCTCGATTTAGACGTCGGATGAATCCCTCGACGTCCTGGCGTAGTCCTCCGAGCGTCGACATTTTACAGAATTTCATAGAATAGAAGGGGAGAAATGATAAATAATATAAGCAATAATTAACTAAATTCTGACCTGAGACCTTGGCTACTCTCTGGAGTTGTCCGTCCTCACGTCGTCACTGAACTTAGTGACCCGACTGTGACAGTTGCAAAATGCAACGTCACAGCATACAAGATGATCCCCATCGTAGGCGATGGTAACTGCTTATTCCGATGCTTCGCGTATGCAGTTTACAATGACCAGAATTGTTATCCAGCAGTATGAAAGGAAATTGTGTCGTACGTTGTAGACAACTGGGAGGAGCATGTGGAATTACTCAATGCAACTTGCCAGGAGGAATTTCTCTGTATTAGCACGTTTGATGTGAAAGACCTAAGCGTTGCAGAAAACGAGCCGTACATCAACTTGCTGTTTACAGGCAATCAGAGGGCAGGACATTTCGAAATATCATCAACCACTCCTACCAAACTACAAGAAATAAACGGATACCAATTGACAGACAACAATGACAACAACGACGACCATGACCGAATCAATGCAAATTTGAATATCAAGAGACTCGGTAGAGTCTCGCGCCAAGTACATTAAAAAAAAAATTTTTTCAAGCGCGAGACTCAACGAGTCTATATACCCGAGAGGCAGCTACCCTAACCTATACTGCGAACTAGTATCGTCGTTTTCTTTCACCTCACAATATACACAGATTAAAACTAATTTAATCTAGGATGTGGGCATGAAAAGCTTTCATTTGAGCCTTAGATCGATTAAATCGGTGTCCGGAGTGCTGAGATATGATTAACTACAAATTCTGATACCCCGTTTCATTGTAAAATTTTTCGTTTTCGTCGTCGTCAGACCAAGATTCACGTCAAACCATTCCCATGCAATCACTAGACGGGAAAATCCACACAAAAGTTGTAGAGTGACGTCAGTACGAGATAGTTCCGACGTAGATAGCGCCAGTATCGCAGACAGAAACCGTCTCCTACATAGACATAGAGCATGGACTGCGCATTCCCTATACAGCCTATGGTAACGCCGAAAGTGAGAGAGAAGGGTAACACACGCGGCCAAATCTGTCTCTTTCTATGCATTTGACGTTGTTGGTTAGAAAGAAACAGATTTGGCCGCGTGTATATGCTGTCTCTTTCTACCGACCGAGCGATTTTCGGCCCGAATGCGCAGTCCATGCTCTATGTCTATGGTCTCCTACACTAGCAGACGCGTACTGTCATTTCATGTTTTTAAATCCCAATAATAAAGGAAATAAGAGAAATACGAGCAATGCTTAATACAAAATTTGAATGTACAAAAACTAGTGAATACCCACCGCAAGCCCCTCGGGTGCCAAAACCTTACGCCAAGTACATTAATGTGATAGTCACCAATAAAAATGTTTCGATGGGTTAATCTTGAATCCTACGATCTCGAGCTTTTGAGGTTATGCGAATCGGCTGACGTGTAAAATTCATGGTGATAAATAAAATAACAATTATAAACGGACAAGACTGTCAGATGAATATTAACTGATTTATGAATGCAATTATCAGAAGAAACGGTTTTTTCGGTTCAATTGTTTAGCAAGTTATCGCCTGAGGAAGTCTGACAAGAGAAAATCAAGAGAAAATGTTGAAGTAGAAAAATATGAGGATAGCATTATTCGATATAGGGAACGGCAAGGAGCTAGACCAATAAAGCCGAGTTCAAGCGTTGGATTGCAACGAATTTTACTTCAAGCTCCATGTTAAGCTCATCTCCGAAGGCTCGTCTGCTGAGAATCAAATTGTGAGTCAACGTTATACGTAGGATTCCGACGAGTCCTATAATCTAACTCCGTATCATCTAGTCAAAATGAGATTTTCAGTCAACGTTGTTTGTTGGACTCCGATAGGCTTTATTCTACACTCCACGTCAACGTAGTGCCTTGACCTTCGGTGAAGATAATTTTTTAATCCATAATGTATATTCATAATTTAATGTCAAATTTCAATAAATTTGTTACATTTTGGTATGCAACCTGTGTCTATATGTTCGACTCTATTAAGCTTTCTCCAAATTAAGATTAGTGCTATCACGACAAATGGAATGAAATTACTTATTTATGGATTATTTAATTTTGTAGCGGGTCGCCATATAAGACGAGAGGATGATGAGAGAAAACGCTTGGGTTGCAAAGTATCAGGATAGTGTTATTTGATACGAGAAACGGCAAAAGTCAGACGAAGAGAGCAGAATGCGGGTGTTTGACTTCATAAATTTCCATTTTATGCTCTACGCTAGTCTTGCATGAATAGGCTCAATTCTAAATATTTTGATACCTACTGTTCAGACCCGAATTGGAAGTTGATGTTATGAGTACGGGACGCATACATGTTCTTTTTGCAGAGGACCTAGTTGCATTAAAAAAAAAACTACCTACGAATTGCAATACATATATCTGATATCCATATATATTTAGTCATGAGCAGCAACTATAACCCTGCGTGCAAGTAACTCCGTCATTGCCGGTCCCAGGCCCAGATGAGACAGGAGGAGGGCTGCACGCAGGGTTGGATGTTGTAGGTATAAAAAATTGTTGTAGTGGAACAATTTGTAAACGCTATGAAAGTACATTACGCGTCACTCTACAAATTTGAGACTTGGGGAAAATTATGAGCACACGCGTGCTCGTTGCTGTTGACGTTCCTGCTTATCGAGGGACTTCGGGCGGTATGAAATAGCACAAAACAACCGAGCGAGCGTAGTGAGCGAGCACAATTATTAGGTGGTCAAGCAAAATTTTACAAAAAGTAGTGAAATCAACCCCAAAAAGCACCTTTGGTGCAAAAACCTTCCGCCAAGTCCATTAATGTGTAGATCACTCCACCAAAAAATAATCAAAGGTTGTGCTCGCTCACTCGATTGGTTGATGATTATCAACATACAAAAGCATTGAAATCAGATACAACTGCCAAGTACCTGTAGAATGATAAAAGTTTGGAATTGAAAAATTTGTTCAAACTAAATAACGTTGTACTCGTTCGCTCGCTGCGCTCGCTCACTCTATTGGCTTATGATTATGGGTTGAAAAAACAATTCGGATGAAGAGATTGAAGATGTCAACATTAATCTAAAAATATTCATAACGAAAAAATAATTTAAAAAAAATTAAAAAAAAAAATTTGGAGGTAGTGGTACTTGGGGGGCCTTTTGTAGAAAAAGAAATGTAAAATATCGATCACGAACCATGTCAATGTCATCTGATAGATATTCAAACATTGGCCCGCCAACGTACCACGGACTCCAAATTTTTTTTTTTAATTTTTTTTAAATTATTTTTTCGTTATGAATATTTTTAGATAAATGTTGACATCTTCAATCTCTTCATCCGAATTGTTTTTTCAACCCATAATCATAAGCCAATAGAGTGAGCGAGCGCAGCGAGCGAACGAGTACAACGTTATTTAGTTTGAACAAATTTTTCAATTCCAAACTTTTATCATTCTACAGGTACTTGGCAGTTGTATCTGATTTCAATGCTTTTGTATGTTGATAATCATCAACCAATCGAGTGAGCGAGCACAACCTTTGATTATTTTTTGGTGGAGTGATCTACACATTAATGGACTTGGCGGATCAACATTGCTGAGATACCTAATCAACCCACTCTTACTGACGACTATGACAACGACGACGACGAACTGGAACGAATCAATGTCAATTGAAACATAGAATCTTTTGTTGAATCTGAACCACCGACTTTTACTGACCTGCGTAAAATGGACGTGTACGAATTCACAGACGACTGGGACAACGACGACGACCAGGACCGAATCAATGTCAATTCAAACAAGGATTCTCTTGTCAAATCTGAACCACCCACTTATACTGAACTGCGCGTAATAGACATATACGAATTTACAGACGACTGTGACAACAACGATGAATATGGTAAAATACCTACAGCTCTAGACTACGAATCATTCAATAACAGTGGGCAAACTACTCCAAACGATCTTTATGAAATGACCTATCATCAATATGCAGATGACAACGATGGCTATAACAAAAAGAGTACCGAACACACGAGCGATACGGGCTGCGGCGAGACGTTTACAGCGGATGTTATCGATTCCATTGACGTACCAGATTCCTCGGATTCCTGTCACACACCAGAGCATGTCGAAAAAAATAACTCAAACCAAAAATCATCCGAAGACAGTGGAATAGGTGACCTAAAAGGAAAACGTAGAAAAATGTACGTCAACAGTATCGGAATGATCACCATCGCAACGGAAAGAATAGCTAATAAAGACGGTTATCTGAATGACAGCTTGTTGCGAGTTCAAATCGAACTAATGATGCGTGACGAGTTCCACTGCTCGTGTCCGTTGGGATTCTATGGTGGCATACGTTCGAATAATGAAGGGTTTGTTGCCTATGCCCGTTGTCTCATAGCAAGTCACAAAGCCGCTTTCCGTTTCGACATTCTTGAGATAGATTCGCATATAACTGAAATACACGCCTCAAGCAATAGCGCATTGCTATTTAAACATGACCGAAGCGATAAAAGAACATTCCGTCCTATTAGAGGTCAGAAGCGGGACGAAATGAAGAAACTTTTGGGGTATTGCTCGGCTAGAACCGTACAGCTGCAAACCATTCGTGATTGCGATAAAGAGTTGTTCGCAGATGGACACACTCAAGACGTAAGGCATTTACAGACCTTGCACAAGGTGCGGTCCGAAGCACGAACCGAAAACAGGCTACAGCTCAAGTCGAGAGACATCACGGACGCCGTACAATTATACATGGAAGAGCACATACTGAAGGATTCCGCTGTAAGACAATTTTCCCTACCGCTGCAAATTATATTATTTACAGAAAAGCAGTTGGATGTCATCAGTAGAGAACATGCCGCCATATTACATTTGGACGCGACCGGAGCAAATGTCAGAACACCGCAGTTCCTCAATTGTAAACATTTTTTTTATCACTGTGTATCGTATAGAGCCACAAAGTCGATCGTACCGATTTGCGAGATGTACACGTCGGAACACGATATTACATCGATTCCAATATTTCTAAAAAAATATCGAGCTTTCGTCGAGCAAATTTGGAATAGATGGCCGTTCGTTGATGCTATTGTAGTAGATTGGAGTTGGGTTTTTATGAGAAGCATTTTGTTTGAGTGGAATCACATGAGCGTAGATGTATGCTTACAAACAGCCTACCGGTACGTGACTAAGAACGTGAGACCCACGGGAGTTATTTATGTATTAAGTTGTTGCGCACACATTATGCATCGCGTTTCTAAAACTATTAAAAAAGACTTTTCGAGCCTCATGACAATCAAACCGTTTCTAATGGAGTGCATGGCTATCCTGATTCTCTGCCGAACAATGGATGAATTGGATTCAGTTTTCACTGACATTTTATCTGTGGTTTTAACTAAAGATGAAACCAAAGCCGAACTAGGATTATTATATCTGACCGGACAAAAACAGAGAAGGAAAGAATCTTTGCGAAAAGTTATCGAAGAATCAGAAATGCTTGCTGAGAAAGAACTCGAACTAGATGACGAGTTTGTGGAAATTTACGGTAAAAGCACGGCCATATACGCGAACTCGCCATTTTACGAACATTTTTGGAAACAATTAATGTACAGAAAAGATGATGTTGAAGAAGAGTAGGAAAACCCTCCAGACATTTCAAACAAGTATGACGCACCAAGATTTGCGGAGTATTTAACAAAAATGTTTATGCCATACTGTCCTATGTGGAGTGGCATAATGTTAGATCTCGTAGATAAAAATATTTCGCGTGTGACTAATGCATATGCCAAATCTTATATGCAAGTTTATAAGGGTACGATTCTGGAAGGCCATCAAAATTGGACACTTGGCGAAGGATGTCGCAAGTTGAGTGAAAACAATAAAGGTTTGGTACAGGAGGAAGAACTGGAGGGTATACGAACTAAATCCGCAATCAAAATTAGCACTTATCCGCTATACGCGGAAGCGGCTTCAAACCCCTTCGAAACAGAAAAGTGGGGACGTAAAAAAAAAGATATTGTACAACAGTAAATAAAGAAAAAACGGAATGTATACATGGAAGGAAGAGAATTAATAAAAATAGGAATGAAAATAAACGAACGAAATGAAAAACGCGAAGCTGAAACAACGGTGAATAATAATAGAATAGTCGCACCATTAAAAAGGAAACGTTCGAAAGACATCAGGAAACATCAGTTGAAAAGAACCGCGACAAAGGAAATTCAGATTTCTGACGATAGTGAGTCAGAGTCAACGGCAAATGTCTTGATGAATGTAAAACACGCGGAATCAGCCACCGAAAGCGGGGTATTGGACCTGCTCAAAAATGGGCTAATAAATGATGTTTTATATTACATGGGGTCAACATCATGTCGCGTGAAAGTCGGCTTATATTCGCCGCAAAGTAATTTTCCGTTGATGCAAAGAGATTTTGAAATGTCAGCTAGAGAATTTGGAAGTTTAGTTCATGTAAATAGATGGGTCGATGGGCAAATTATAGACTCATTTACCGTAAAGCACATAGACGAATGGGACAATAATATCACTTACTTGCCGACAGATATTGGGTGCACTGTTATCGGTAATTTTTGGGAGAAGCGTGAAAGTAGTAGCTTGAGTAATTATAAAATTTCTGAAACCGTAACAGGAAAAGTGTTAATTCCATACGCATTAGAGGGGCATTGGCGGCTGCTTGTAGTGAACGTGGATGACGAAACTTTAACCTTGATGGACCCATATGAAAAGACAAGCGACACCGAAAAAGTTATGACGGCCTTTATTAAGTTTTTAAATGAATGCAGCGCAACATCCACGTTCGGCAGACTCCGGCATACAAGCTGGAAAGGTAAGGATGAGAGGAATCGTCCGTTTCAAGAAGTAGCGATGGCTCTAACTGCGCATTGTACGTGATGAATTATATACGCTGTATTGGAAATAATCTGCCGTATGGAACAAGCCTAGAACCAAAGGAACTCAGGAGAAACGTAGCAGAGACGCTGATACTAGAATCACAGCACCTCAACGAAAGATGTAGGCACTGCCGCATGAGTTAAGGAGGTTGGGTAGTCCAAAATGACCAGTTTTTTTTATGAATTTATCACGGCATAGTCGTCACATTGAATATTCATCAAATTATTATATTCATAAACAAATGATTTCCCGGAAATTCACAGAAAAAATTAAGACCGAAATTATAAACAAACGGCTAGATATCGATTTTTGATTTTCAAGTGCTTTAAAATGGTTAAAAATCTAGTAGATTGATTCGATTACAGTCTACGATGGCTTATTTTATTCAGGAAACTATTCTCTATAATCCGTCTGTGACGGATTATTTTCTCTATCAATCGGCGATTCAATGCGGTTATTTTTTGCTTAAAAGCGACGTACGTGCAATCTTGTGAAATTGAATATTCACCGTCACTAACGTGATGAAAAAAAAAGTTGATCGGTGTTAATTTCGACACCAAAGAATTTAACCACTGACTCCATTTCAGTTTACACCATCGATTTTGTACAGTGTATTTGAGACGGGAAAACCTGCGTCAGACCGTCCGGGTCCTTTCATACCTGAATATCCCCACCCATACCTACGAAAATTATCGAAATGGTTCTACAAGGATTAGTGCCGGTGAACGGATTAAGTGGATTTACAGTGTTATGGCTCTTTGGCCTAATAAGTGTGCCGAGCCCTGATCTACAGTCTATGAACGCTAGCACGTAATCGATATAAAATTTGGTGAGTGACACATGTTGGTAAAGAGTTATCATTCATTGGAGTGCACTAAGAAAAAAATAAACGAATCAAAACGATTCATTGACATCGGTTTCAAATCACAGTTCATTATTGGTTCAGAATCCGTAACGTGTTGAAATTTTGAGCAGGCATAATAGTCAGTGATAGATCATAGTATACTGTTTCAACGAATAGTTGCATTATAGGAAAACCTATCATACAAACATGATACAAATCAAGAATTCACTCGAACAAGAAGTAGTTGACAAATCCTGCTCCGAATGGTATAATATAACATACGTAGTCAGTTTATATCATAATTAGTTTTCATTAACCCTCTGAACGGAATTGCGGGCTCCCCACCACAGTGGCTGGCGGAGCCTCACGCGATATTGTCGTATGGTGGGGAGACAGCGCAGTGCCGCCGCTATGTGCGCAGAGTTGGGTAACGTAAAGCGTTCACTGTGCCCATCCGCGGAAGCTAGCTACAGCATTGGGCCAGCGGGAGTGGGAGAGCCTTTCTGTGACGTCACGCACTAACACATAGCTCGAGCGCGCCGGATTGGCCCTTCCCTCTCTCCAGTTACACCGACGGGATTTGGCAGTCAATTCCGTTCAGAGGGTTAATTGGTATGAGCAATATTTCACTGTTTTACAATCAAATATGTTATATTGTCGTCTTCTGAGCAGAATTAAGTCAATATAGCATCTACTTCTTTTGCATCGGTGAACGATATCGTCAGCTAAACCGAAAAGTCACGTAACATCAAAATGAAAGAAAAGTAAAGAAGAAGCGGAGAGATTAAAAATGAATATAGATAAGTGATTATTACTTTTATTTTTTTATTTCAACTTTTTTTTTTTTTTTTATTTTTACTGTGAAATTTTCGATACCTGAAAATGTTGGTAGTTACGTGAACTTTCTATTTAGCTCACTATATAGAACTGCGTACGGACCGAGTTGCAGCACGGGTAAATTTATAATCAGACACAATCTTTTCACATACCTGTGCGCGATTCGCCCGTTGATGTAAAGTAATATACAAAACCCCAAAAAGCACCTTTGGTGCAAAAACCTTCCGCCAAGTCCATTAATGTGTAGATCACTCCACCAAAAAATAATCAAAGGTTGTGCTCGCTCACTCGATTGGTTGATGATTATCAACATACAAAAGCATTGAAATCAGATACAACTGCCAAGTACCTGTAGAATGATAAAAGTTTGGAATTGAAAAATTTGTTCAAACTAAATAACGTTGTACTCGTTCGCTCGCTGCGCTCGCTCACTCTATTGGCTTATGATTATGGGTTGAAGAAACAATTCGGATGAAGAGATTGAAGATGTCACCATTTATATAAAAATATTCATAACGAAAAAATAATTTAAAAAAAATTAAAGAAAAAAATTTGGAGTCCGTGGTACGTTGGCGGGCCAATGTTTGAATATCTATCAGATGACATTGACATGGTTCGTGATCGATATTTTATATTTATTTTTCTACAAAAGGCCCCCCAAGTACCACTACCTCCAATTTTTTTTTTTTAATTTTTTTTAAATTATTTTTTCGTTATGAATATTTTTAGATAAATGTTGACATCTTCAATCTCTTCATCCGAATTGTTTTTTCAACCCATAATCATAAGCCAATAGAGTGAGCGAGCGCAGCGAGCGAACGAGTACAACGTTATTTAGTTTGAACAAATTTTTCAATTCCAAACTTTTATCAATCTACAGGTACTTGGCAGTTGTATCTGATTTCAATGCTTTTGTATGTTGATAATCATCAACCAATCGAGTGAGCGAGCACAACCTTTGATTATTTTTTGGTGGAGTGATCTACACATTAATGGACTTGGCGGAAGGTTTTTGCACCAAAGGTGCTTTTTGGGGTTGATTTCACTACTTTTTGTAAAATTTTGCTTGACCACCTAATAATTGTGCTCGCTCGCTACGCTCGCTCGGTTGTTTTGTGCTATTTCATACCGCCCGAAGTCCCTCGATAAGCAGGAACGTCAACAGCAACGAGCACGCGTGTGCTCATAATTTTCCCCAAGTCTCAAATTTGTAGAGTGACGCGTAATGTACTTTCATAGCGTTTACAAATTGTTCCACTACAATAATTTTTTATACCTACAACATCTAACCCTGCGTGCAGCCCTCCTCCTGTCTCATCTGGGCCTGGGACCGGCAATGACGGAGTTACTTGCACGCAGGGTTATAGTTGCTGCTCATAACTAAATATATATGGATATCAGATATATGTATTGCAATTCGTAGGTAGTTTTTTTTTTTAATGCAACTAGGTCCTCTGCAAAAAGAACATGTACGCATCCCGTACTTATAACGTCAACTTCCAATTCGGGTCTAAACAGAAGGTATCAAAATATTTAGAATTGAGCCTATTCATGCAAGACTAGCGTAGAGCATAAAATGGAAATTTATGAAGTCAAACACCCGCATTCTGCTCTCTTCGTCTGACTTTTGCCGTTTCTCGTATCAAATAACACTATCCTGATACTTTGCAACCCAAGCGTTTTCTCTCATCATCCTCTCGTCTTATATGGCGACCCGCTACAAAATTAAATAATCCATAAATAAGTAATTTCATTCCATTTGTCGTGATAGCACTAATCCTAATTTAGAGAAAGCCTAATAGAGTCGAACATATAGACACAGGTTGCATACCAAAATGTAACAAATTTATTGAAATTTGACATTAAATTATTAATATACATTATGGATTAAAAAATTATCTCCACCGAAGGTCAAGGCACTACGTTGACGTGGAGTGTAGAATAAAGCCTATCGGAGTCCAACAAACAACATTGACTGAAAATCTCATTTTGACTAGATGATACGGAGTTAGATTATAGGACTCGTCGGAATCCTACGTATAACGTTGACTCACAATTTGAGTCTCAGCAGACGAGCCTTCGGAGATAAGCTTAACATGGAGCTTGAAGTAAAATTCGTTGCAATCCAACGCTTGAACTCGGCTTTATTGGTCTGGCTCCTTGCCGTTCCCTATATCGAATAATGCTATCCTCATATTTTTCTACTTCAACATTTTCTCTTGATTTTCTCTTGTCAGACTTCCTCAGGCGATAACTTGCTAAACAATTGAACCGAAAAAACCGTTTCTTCTGATAATTGCATTCATAAATCAGTTAATATTCATCTGACAGTCTTGTCAGTTTATAATTGTTATTTTATTTATCACCATGAATTTTACACGTCAGCCGATTCGCATAACCTCAAAAGCTCGAGATCGTAGGATTTAAGATTAACCCATCGAAACATTTTTATTGGTGACTATCACATTAATGTACTTGGCGTAAGGTTTTGGCACCCGAGGGGCTTGCGGTGGGTATTCACTAGTTTTTGTACGTTCAAATTTTGTATTAAGCATTGCTCGTATTTCTCTTATTTCCTTTATTATTGGGATTTAAAAACATGAAATGACAATACGCGTCTGCTAGTGTAGGAGACCATAGACATAGAGCATGGACTGCGCATTCGGGCCGAAAATCGCTCGGTCGGTAGAAAGAGACAGCATATACACGCGGCCAAATCTGTTTCTTTCTAACCAACAACGTCAAATGCATAGAAAGAGACAGTTCTGGCCGCGTGTGTTACCCTTCTCTCTCACTTTCGGCGTTACCATAGGCTGTATAGGGAATGCGCAGTCCATGCTCTATGTCTATGTCGGAGACGGTTTCTGTCTGCGATACTGGCGCTATCTACGTCGTAACTATGTCGTACTGACGTCACTCTATACAACTTTTGTGTGGTTTCCCGTCTAGTGATTTTATATGGGAATGGTTTGAATTGGCTGAATCTTGGTCTGAAGAAGACGAAAGACAAATATTGTACGAGGAAACGGGGTATCAGAATCTGAAGTTAATCATATCTCAGTACTCCGGACACCGATTTAATCGATCTAGGGCTCAAATGAAAGCTTTTCATGCCCACATCCTAGATTAAATCAGTTTTAATTCGTGTATGTTGTGAGGTGAAAGAAAACAAAGATACTAGTTCGCGTTATAGGTTAGGGTAGTTGCCTCTCGGGTTTATAGACTCGTTGAGTCTCGCGCTTGAAAAAAAATTTTTTTTAATGTACTTGGCGCGAGACTCTACCGAGTCTCTTGATAATGCAAAAGAATCTGATCCAACTCTTGTTGCTGTACTTGTTTATGTACATAGTAGTGTAACATTTTTCCAAAAACAATCTAGTCGGTGAATTATCCGACCACCTGGAGTAAAGCTATAATCGGTAATTCGTTGAATTACCATGTGATGTGTTATACATGATTTCAAAAATACATTTTTTGCATTGCGATTGTGATATTCACTTCACAAACAAGTCCGCAGCTTAATATAGTGACATTTAATTCTGAACCAATTATATCGAGTACAAAATTTCAGTGACACTCTGTATACCCATAATTTGAACAATAACATAACATAATGACTTTTTAAAGTTTGTAAAGAAATGACTGTGATATGAATACTGTATGCACCCCTTATACCCATAATTTGAACAATAACATAACATAATGACTTTTCAAGGTTTGTAAAGAAATGACTTAGTCCAGTCAATAGACCACAAATCATAATGCAAAAATTCTGATAAGTTTTTGTATTGTCGCAATCGTTTTATTGACAGATAAGGAGCTTAAATTCAGGAATCTGCGGTCCCCCCTCCCCGGCGTCTGTCGCCATCTTGAGAAACGCGTTTAATATTATATCTCGAAAACGGCTGACTTGAGGATGAAAAAGTTGAGGACTTTTTTGTAGATAATTAAATTCCTCATCTTTTTTATCTGAAATTTTATTTGATTCAACTTGCCGTTTTTTAATTAGAGCTTGTTTAGTGTCGTAAATACTGACACGGCAGCGGCGGCGGCGGCGGCGGTGGCGGCGGCGAGATATCTTTATAATATAGAGAGATATATTTATGAGTAGTCTTTCGGTATGGGAATTTATAATATTGATATTTGCTAAGTGAAGCTGCGCTGTTACACACTATAGAGTTTACATGGAAATTAAAGACAAGCGATATTGAATGATGCTGGCTCTGTACAACGGATCGGACAGACAGAGAAGCCGAAGCAGACGAGGTAGCTTCGCCGTTGTATAAAGAGCATGGGACATACACCCCAGCAAATCAATACATAACTGATACATAACTGTAAGAGCATATCTAGAGATCGGAGTAATGTAACATAGTTATGTCTCTGATATGCGACATATCTTTAGAATGTAACATATTGTTTACATAACATAAGATGCATGAATGATACGTGATATTGAGGGCATCACGAAGTAACAATGTAATATAGCAAAGTTACGTGGAGGAGAAATAATATAACTTCAATTCCGTGATGTATCGTGTACATTACATGAGACCCACAAGTGATACATAAAATTGAAAGCATCTTCAGGGATCCGGAAATATAACATAGTTACATACATGGGACATAATATTTCTGCAAATATGACATGTGTCGTATATATAACATCAGACGCATGGATGATACGTAACAGAGATGGCAACACCAGAGAACAGAGTCACATAACATAATATCATCTATGATACGTGCAATATCTTTAGTTCTGCAATTAAAACATCGCAAAATAGGATATCCGTATCTACTGGCGATAATTTCTGAAACGTATGTAAGTGACTAACATGATAGTACGCATCAATCGAGGCATAAACGCTTCAGAGCTGTTAGATAGGGAGATCGAAAATATAGAGAAATCTGGCAGTATTCACTACACGATACTGTGGTATAGTGGCGAGAGCGTGCGACTACTAATCCAAGCGAGTCCGAGCGATCATGGTTCGAGCCCGGGTTAGGTCAAAATAATGATGTCGTCTTGAATGAACTAAAAATGCGTTTTAATCTATCTGTGGTTGATTATAAATTGTTACTATGTCATATATACACCATAGATGATGGAAATTAGTAATAATAACGGCTTTTTATTTAGATTTTCCAGTGTGATAGTTAATTGTATGAGATGCATCTCCAATATGTATCTGATACATCTTTCAACATGTCTTTGACATATCTTTGATATGTCTATGATATATCGGTGAGCCGTCGCTGATATGTATCACCAGCACATATCTAATACATTGATGATACATCCAATGTTGCTGACATCGTGCTGTACCAGTAACATACTTTCTTATGAGTTTGATACATAACGTGTACCATTCGTTACATAATATATACGTATTTGATACACGTCTTGGTTTTCTGGGACTGGCCCCGCAAAACTAAACCTGAACAGTGTTTACTGTTTATGAATAGCTAATTATTATTTAGCTTACATATATCATACGATATATTATAGTAAGGGGGGGGGGGGGGGTTGGTTATATAGGCAAGCAAATGGAGATACCGAAGTTTTTACAATCTAATTTTAATATTCAAACTCATAAAATGAGGAAGGCGCTATTTATTGAAGCGAATAAGTAAAGGATTCTACGTTAAATTGTAATAAGCAAGGTGATCTGAATTATTAAGCAGGCTTTTTGTATGACGGAAAAACAGACAGGAATGCCGAAGCAGACGAGGTAGCTTTGTTATACGACCAGCAAAGACGAAGCCAGGACAGGAGCAGAAGTCGAAACAAACTACCCGTGCCTACATTCGTCAAAATCAAGGGATGAGATCTCTGAGAACTAGAGTCTGCTCAAGCTGGCCGCGAGCCGGGCAGTTATATAGAACTGGTAGTTACTTTGATAGCGAGAAAGGTTCTCGCGGCCGCTGGGCTGAGATTCGGGTGCGCGCCGCCGCTAAGAGATGGCGCGCACGGAAATCCCATTCTACGTGGCTGATATTTGAATTATATATTTGATATTAATAGTATTACTATAATTAATTGGGTTTTATTTTGGCTACGTTACAATATATATTGTTACACAAGTTAAATGTGTGTTAAAAATGATTGTGGGTACTTGAGAGTAATAAAGTAAGTTTGAATACGAGATTAGATAAATCAATGAAAATAGTGATATATTTGAAGAAATGACTACACGTCTGTTCTAGTTTATAGCTAGGACTAGACTGACTTGTTTTTACAATAATATATGTCGTTATAACAACTGAAATTCTTATGTTATAAAAGATGTCTTTCATCTTATAGCATACTAGATATGAATTTATAGAATAAATAGGGTAGGGGTGATTTCTATCCAATGTAACATTACCCCCCCCCCCCCCCCCCCCCCTTAATAAAAGAGTCGTCCCGACTCTCGAGGTAAATTGAAATAACATAGTTTGCATATAAAATTATCAGAAGGATCATCAAGTTTATCTAGTATGAATGCTTCATTTGGAAGGATGAGCTGTGGCTCGAAAAGTTCTAAAATTCCCCCAAATACTATCTGACATTTGTCCGTAGTCCCAAGGTAAACCACAGAAAACCTTGAGAAGATAGTTGAGTCTAATCAAATCTTAGTTCACAACATTGTTTATAAAAATATTCTTCGGATCTTGAATCGTCCTGTCACGAAAACAGGAAACAGGAAACAGGAACCAGGAACTAGGAACCAGGAAACAGGAAACAGGAACCAGGAACCAGAAAACAGGAAACAGGAACCAGGAACCAGGAACCAGGAAGATCTCTCCTGCTATGCCGTGAAGTGGTTAAGGGGATAGGAGGACCAAGGACTGAGGAACCTCAAGATTCATTAAAGATCCAGATTCATCTCCAGAAAGATTCAACTCCGACCCTCTTCATAAAATCGAGATAAACGACCTAGATGGGAGGACAAATATGAGTGTTTCGAAATAATAAGGTCATAGATTCAAGTTTTCTAAAACTCGATTAAATTCTTTTGAAATCTTAATTAATGAAGAGGATTTAATCAATTAACTTTTAAATATTTCAATTATAAAGAATTAATAAATTAAATTATTTAATCATTTAATAAAATAAGTAGGTATTAATTAAAACAATCTCATCTGAGGTAATGTAGAAGGATCGGTAAATGGGTCAGGAGAGTATGGTGTCCAATCCGCTCTTATTTTCTCAGAGTGTGATAATTCAACTCCTATCATGAAAAATCTCGTTGTCGAAATGTAAGAAGCTGAAAAACTCAGATTAATTCTTACAAACTAAACATAACTTTTATATAAAAATTTTCATTCACATTTATCATTATGTTTAATTAATTAATTTCTTGAATGTACTAAATAAAGAAAAGTGAACAAATGTCGTGAAAACGAATCCTTTAAAATAGTCGTTTTAATCAAGAAAACTGTTTGAAAAATTAAAAGAATATTCTAATATGAAGAATCTATTAAAACAAATATTAATATTTCCTGAGCTAGTTCCGAGTCTCTCCGATCGCGTCGATCCTATCCGAATCGTTCCGAGTCGCTCCGAATCGTTCCGAGCTCTAAGTTAGACTTCCTACAGTTTCATAACCCCACAAAAATTTTTATAAACGTCCTCAGCCGAAACTTCGGCGCCAAGGATTAAAACCGGAGCTGGAAGAGTCGCAAACTTCCCTTTGACTAACCATTCTTCATGTACTTCGTACAGAACCTTCAAATAATCTAAAGGAACATTATCTCCGATATTGATTGTATGCTTCGTTAAATTACATCTCCCCTTGTCTTCACTATTTTTAGCAAAGGCATCTTGATATTCCAGAAGAAGCGTCTTGAAAGTTTCTTTTTGTTCGGAGTTTAAGCTATTCGAAGAACCTTCTAATAAACTTTGTAAATGGAGAGGGAGAGGATCTGAAGAAGTTTTATCAAAAAGATTTATTTCTCTGACTTCTAAATCAGAATTGGAAGTTCTATTCCTATTTGTCAAAAGGGTTATCTCTTGGGACTTGTATCGCAACGAATTCTTCCCTGGCAAAATTATACAATCATGAATAGTGAGGAAATCGATCCCTAAAATTCCTTCGTCTTCTATTTCTGCTACATAAACATCATGTAAAGATTTAATACACCCTGTCACTTCTATTTCTACAGAAATCTCTTTCAAAACTGGAGTTGTTTCTCCGGTAGCAGTTCGCAAAGTCGAGGAAGGTAAAGATTGACTGGAAACTTCTAAAAGGTCCGATCGGACTACTGTGACTTGGGCCCCGGTATCTATCACCCAGAGACAACTTCTACCGTTCACGGTTCCGCGAGCATATAATCCTGACTGTCTAAATCTTCTTAATAAAAATTTTGTATTTATAGGGCTATCGTGTGAGTGATTTCGTGATGATTTTCGCCCCAAAAAATCATCAGAAATTAGTTTTTTCCTTCAACAGTTTGTTGACTATTGGAAGATTTCTCTGATTTGTCTTTTGTATCATTATAGTCTTTCCGCCATGATGTCTTGGAATCTGAAGGATTCTGATTGTAATTTTGGTTTCTACGTTTTAATGCAAAGCAATGATTTGCATCATGACCTGCTCTATGACAAAAATTACATTTCAATGTGGGTTTATCTTTATCATTATTATAAATATTTGTGTTCTTATTGTCCTCGCGATGTGGCTGCCAGGGAGTGGTTTTCTTTGAACTGTTCGTTTTTGGTGTAGTCGAGCATGACTCTTTTAGTTCCACCTGACGAATCTTTCCAACACTTAAATATTGTTTATTTAACGCTTCTATCTCTAATCCTTTAATTACGGCTTCATGTAAAGAAGAAGGTCCCGCAAGACTTAGAGTGTGTTTTAATTCAGGATCTGTCAAAGCATTTATAAATCTAGCACAGGCTAATTGATCACGCGTTTGTTCGTCGCAGTTTGGTAAAGCTATTCTAGCTAATTTTTCTATTTCATTCCCCAAAGTAGCAAGGCCTTCGTCTTTATTTTGTTTTCTAATTTCTAATTGGGTCAAAGATAGTTTCGTCAGGTGTTGACTTCCGAAACGCAGTCTTAAAGCCGAACTGAGTTTCTCATAATTTCTCAAATCTGAATTAGATAGTGCAGTTAAGACTGAAAGTGCGGGGCCTCTAAGGCTCCCGGCTAAGTTCCCTGCTTTAGCAGCAGAACTCCAAGTATTTAATTCTGCAATTAATTCAAATTGACGTTCATACTCTGTCCAAGGGGTAGAACCATCATGAAAATTAGCCTTTAATAAATTAGTTGGCTTATGCGAAACCTCAATCCGACTTTCGCGTGGAATATTCTCGATCGCGTTTGTTAAATCTTTTTCGCGTCCACTCCCGGCGCGGGTTAAATCGATCGGAATTTCTGTGGTTTGATTATTTAAGGTGTTACACAAATTTCTATTTTGAATATGTGGCGAATTCGGAGTCCCATGTCTCGAATGACGATCGCCACATATCAAATTTAAAACTTCTTCTTCTCTATCGTCCCGCATCGTGTTTTCGATGCGGTCGTTTCGAGTGACAGCACGGGTGAGTGGTGTAAAAACAGCCGCCCCACCCGTTCTAGGTCTACGAATAATAGGGGAAGGTTCTCTTTCCCCATAAACTGTAACTGACCCTTGTACTCGATTTCCGAGTACCTGTTGGTTGATTTCTCGGACAGGAGTAGGAGTCCTTCTCTGTGTCAGGGCCGAGGGGCGGGCTTCTGGGACTTCTACTCGTCGTAGGAGTCCTTCACGTAAAATCGAAAGAGTTGCTTCGTGCTCGAGGCGTCGGGCTTCTCGTTCTTCACGCTGAGCTTCCCGTTCTTCGCGTCGGGCATCTCGTTCTTCGCGTTGAGATGAAGCAAGGGCCAGGAAAAGGCGTTCTTGATGTTCCTGTTGGCTTTGGAGTAGTTGTCGAACGAGTTCAAACTGGAGAACTGGCTCTGAAGTAGGTAGCTGGGATCCAGCTGATCTCGTTGAAGTATTTGGAATGGTTTCGTCGTTTGTAGGGGCTGTGGCCCGACGGCGAGAAGCCATTTCTTTCAAATTATCTCAATTAAACTCTACTCTATCGGTCTCAAAAAGATCGCGATTCTGACACCAGTGTTACACAAGTTAAATGTGTGTTAAAAATGATTGTGGGTACTTGAGAGTAATAAAGTAAGTTTGAATACGAGATTAGATAAATCAATGAAAATAGTGATATATTTGAAGAAATGGCTACACGTCTGTTCTAGTTTATAGCTAGGACTAGACTGACTTGTTTTTACAATAATATATGTCGTTATAACAACTGAAATTCTTATGTTATAAAAGATGTCTTTTATCTTATAGCCTACTAGATATGAATTTATAGAATAAATAGGGTAGGGGTGATTTCTATCCAATGTAACAATATATACAGTGAGTTTTCGTATCTCCGGGTCGATCCCGTGCGCCCGCGGGTATGCAACTGGAGGTACACCTCCTGTTTCGATTGAGCACCGTTTTCCGGCCATCTACATATTTGCATATACGCCGATGATCTAGATTCGATAGTGATCCCACTGACAGGCCATACCCAACCTCAAAGATCTTTTATAAAAATAACCTCAATACTTTAAAATGATGAAAAATTAATTTCGGTTCATCATCTACCGTGATAATAAGGCAAATGAGAGTAGGACTGTCAATAAATTCATTCTCTCATTGTGATAAACATTAGATGACAAAGTTTTCTGTTCAAGATTTTAATAATGAGAGGGTGTGGGCACAGGGGCATTCGCACCGTCGTACCGCCACGAAGGGAAACCATACCCATAAGGGTGACATACAGATTGGTGAAGGCATTCAAAAAATTATTCAACTTAGGCTACCTTCTGTATAAGAGGTAGGCCGAAAAAAAGGAAGAAGTAGTGCGAACTAACTTATCCTCGGTCCGATGGGACATGTATCCCCTGGGTTCCCTGTTCAGTAACTTTTCGCTAACGTAACGATTTGATCGGCTAGTTTTCTATTGTGTAGATTTGTCTTTCTTGAAACCTCATTAATTGCTTATGTCTTATTCGTGCGGAAGATCATCGGACAGTTCTGATGGAAAGTTACAGAATAGGGGTCCCGGAGGCGCCGATGAGTGCAAAGACTGCTTCGCAGGCTCTGCGGAGGCTAAAACCTTCAATGTCGATTGGCTGCGGATCAGCCAAGCGACATCGAATTGTATCTTTCCCTGCGTGATACTGCGACATCAATCCTTCTACTTTTGGACGAGTCTTTGCTTCCTCAACGCCACTTGTTTACTAGGCAGAGAGTCGACCGAGTGTGCAAAGACTAACGACGTTAATGATTGACGAGATATTGGTGAATTGTGTTATCGAGTGGGGATTCAGGCAAATTGGAGCAGGTAGGAAAAATAATTAGTCAATTCGATGTATACTCATGTTATTTATTTGACATTATTTTTCAACCTATCACGGGCTCGCTAGGAGCCTATCATAAAAGTACAGTTAAGGGGACCAGTACAGCTTGAATTTTCGAAAAAATTGGTTTTTCGTTTTTTGCAGTTTATGTTACCTAAAGATCTTCTACGTCTGTGAAAAAATCGAGTTTGACGAAATCGTCACGGTTTAGAAGTTACGGTCAAAAGTTCGTTATTTGGCTATCGCGATTTGGCGCAAGTGGCGCTGGCGCTTGATTTCGATATTGATCACATGGTGTATGATCGCCATTACTTGTGCAATACTTTTCGAGGTTGCGTGAGCGTCTGCTCGATTTCCAGTGTTTCAGAATTGAAATAAATAAATAAAAACAGTACTTTTCAGTACTAAATAATTATAAATTTACCTAATATCTATAGCGCGTAATCGTTGTACGGGTGTTGTGACTTGGTGCTTCGAAAACTATAACCTAAAAGTAAGTATTCAATCAAAATAGTAATATCTACACTAAGCTTCTGCCGAACTGTGTGTGCGGTCGAAGTTTTTTTGCTCTTTGTTCACAGATTTTTTGATAAAACAGAAAGGAAATATATAAAATATATCCAATATATTCAATGGTGCAAAAACCTTACGCCAAGTCCATTAATGTGTAGATCACTCCACCAAAAAATAATCAAAGGTTGTGCTCGCTCACTCGATTGGTTGATGATTATCAACATACAAAAGCATTGAAATCAGATACAACTGCCAAGTACCTGTAGAATGATAAAAGTTTGGAATTGAAAAATTTGTTCAAACTAAATAACGTTGTACTCGTTCGCTCGCTGCGCTCGCTCACTCTATTGGCTTATGATTATGGGTTGAAAAAACAATTCGGATGAAGAGATTGAAGATGTCAACATTTATCTAAAAATATTCATAACGAAAAAATAATTTGAAAAAAATTTTTAAAAAAAATTTGGAGTCCGTGGTACGTTGGCGGGCCAATGTTTGAATATCTATCAGATGACATTGACATGGTTCGTGATCGATATTTTACATTTCTTTTTCTACAAAAGGCCCCCCAAGTACCACTACCTCCAAATTTTTTTTTTAAATTTTTTTTAAATTATTTTTTCGTTATGAATATTTTTAGATAAATGTTGACATCTTCAATCTCTTCATCCGAATTGTTTTTTCAACCCATAATCATAAGCCAATAGAGTGAGCGAGCGCAGCGAGCGAACGAGTACAACGTTATTTAGTTTGAACAAATTTTTCAATTCCAAACTTTTATCATTCTACAGGTACTTGGCAGTTGTATCTGATTTCAATGCTTTTGTATGTTGATAATCATCAACCAATCGAGTGAGCGAGCACAACCTTTGATTATTTTTTGGTGGAGTGATCTACACATTAATGGACTTGGCGGAAGGTTTTTGCACCAAAGGTGCTTTTTGGGGTTGATTTCACTACTTTTTGTAAAATTTTGCTTGACCACCTAATAATTGTGCTCGCTCGCTACGCTCGCTTGGTTGTTTTGTGCTATTTCATACCGCCCGAAGTCCCTCGATAAGCAGGAACGTCAACAGCAACGAGCACGCGTGTGCTCATAATTTTCCCCAAGTCTCAAATTTGTGGAGTGACGCGTAATGTACTTTCATAGCGTTTACAAATTGTTTCACTACAACAATTTTTTATACCTACAACATCCAACCCTGCGTGCAGCCCTCCTCCTGTCTCATCTGGGCCTGGGACCGGCAATGACGGAGTTACTTGCACGCAGGGTTATAGTTGGTGCTCATGACTAAATATATATGGATATCAGATATATGTATTGCAATTCGTAGGTAGTTTTTTTTTTAATGCAACTAGGTCCTCTGCAAAAAGAACATGTACGCGTCCCGTACTCATAACGTCAACTTCCAATTCGGGTCTGAACAGAAGGTATCAAAATATTTAGAATTGAGCCTATTCATGCAAGACTAGCGTAGAGCATAAAATGGAAATTTATGAAGTCAAACACCCGCATTCTGCTCTCTTCGTCTGACTTTTGCCGTTTCTCGTATCAAATAACACTATCCTGATACTTTGCAACCCAAGCGTTTTCTCTCATCATCCTCTCGTCTTATATGGCGACCCGCTACAAAATTAAATAATCCATAAATAAGTAATTTCATTCCATTTGTCGTGATAGCACTAATCTTAATTTGGAGAAAGCTTAATAGAGTCGAACATATAGACACAGGTTGCATACCAAAATGTAACAAATTTATTGAAATTTGACATTAAATTATGAATATACATTATGGATTAAAAAATTATCTTCAACGAAGGTCAAGGCACTACGTTGACGTGGAGTGTAGAATAAAGCCTATCGGAGTCCAACAAACAACGTTGACTGAAAATCTCATTTTGACTAGATGATACGGAGTTAGATTATAGGACTCGTCGGAATCCTACGTATAACGTTGACTCACAATTTGAGTCTCAGCAGACGAGCCTTCGGAGACGAGCTTAACATGGAGCTTGAAGTAAAATTCGTTGCAATCCAACGCTTGAACTCGGCTTTATTGGTCTGGCTCCTTGCCGTTCCCTATATCGAATATTGCTATCCTCATATTTTTCTACTTCAACATTTTCTCTTGATTTTCTCTTGTCAGACTTCCTCAGGCGATAACTTGCTAAACAATTGAACCGAAAAAACCGTTTCTTCTGATAATTGCATTCATAAATCAGTTAATATTCATCTGACAGTCTTGTCCGTTTATAATTGTTATTTTATTTATCACCATGAATTTTACACGTCAGCCGATTCGCATAACCTCAAAAGCTCGAGATCGTAGGATTCAAGATTAACCTATCGAAACATTTTTATTGGTGACTATCACATTAATGTACTTGGCGTAAGGTTTTGGCACCCGAGGGGCTTGCGGTGGGTATTCACTAGTTTTTGTACGTTCAAATTTTGTATTAAGCATTGCTCGTATTTCTCTTATTTCCTTCATTATTGGGATTTAAAAACATGAAATGACAATACGCGTCTGCTAGTGTAGGAGACCATAGACATAGAGCATGGACTGCGCATTCGGGCCGAAAATCGCTCGGTCGGTAGAAAGAGACAGCATATACACGCGGCCAAATCTGTTTCTTTCTAACCAACAACGTCAAATGCATAGAAAGAGACAGATTTGGCCGCGTGTGTTACCCTTCTCTCCCACTTTCGGCGTTACCATAGGCTGTATAGGGAATGCGCAGTCTATGCTCTATGTCTATGTCGGAGACGGCTTCTGTCTGCGATACTGGCGCTATCGACGTCGGAACTATCTCGTACTGACGTCACTCTACAACTTTTGTGTGGATTTTCCCGTCTAGTGATTGCATTGGAATGGTTTGAACGAGAATCTTGGTCTGACGACGACGAAAACGAAACATTTTACAATGAAACGGGGTATCAGAATTTGTAGTTAATCATATCTCAGCACTCCGGACACCGATTTAATCAATCTAAGGCTCAAATGAAAGCTTTTCATGCCCACATCCTAGATTAAATTAGTTTCAATCTGTGTATATTGTGAGGTGAAAGAAAACGACGATAGTAGTTCGCGGTATAGGTTAGGGTAGCTGCCTCTCGGGTATATAGACTCGTTGAGTCTCGCGCTTGAAAAAAATTTTTTTTTAATGTACTTGGCGCGAGACTCTACCGAGTCTCTTGATATGAAAAGAAGAGAGAGGAGTTCTGGTGTTGGCACAAAAGGATACATTGGCCGGTCAAAGAAGAGGGCGACAACATTTCCGCAGAAGCAAACAGCGGCTGATGGACAGAGCACTCATGTTTCAACAGCTTCGGATAGAAAAATCAGTGGCGACTACGAGACTAGCGATTCTGCTGGCTATAGGCTGTTCCACGTTGAAACACTATTCCGTGCTCTGCGGGAGCATTTATCTTGCAAGACATGTGGTGGGTCGATAGTTATGACTGAAGTTAGCTTGAGAGGACTGGGTGGAACATACGGTATCTCTTGTGAAAATTGTGTCCAGCTAAAAACCTTCAAAAGTAGCCCTATGATTGATGATACACGAAGCGCGTACGAAATCAATAGGCGATCCATACTAGCGATGCGTTGTATTGGGCAATGCAATGAGTCTGCGGAGGATGCAGCAGGGCCCTCATATGCTGCTGGAGCTTTTTAAAGAAGTGAGTAAGAGAAAGAAGCATGTATGGAACAAAAAAATACATGAGAAAAAAAAGTTCTAAGAAAATAGTTTGCAGAAAAGAAAAAGGAAAAATTAAATTTCCAATAAAAAAAAAAATTCTTTTTGAAAATTGAAAATTAAAAAAAAAAAAATTTCATTCAACTTTGGTACAACAAACTTTTTGATGTATGAGCCTCCGGAGGAGTATATACCAATTTTTCTGCAAAAACTTCAAACTCGTTTATCTCATAACTGTTTTTGGCGCTGTGTCGTAAGGTTTTTGGAGCACCGATGGTCCGATCTGGGTCTTTAATGGCTCATTTTCTTCAGAAAATGAATCCTCATGATATGAATGAGGGAATTTTTGAATGTTTTTTTTTTGGCCAAGTTATTTGCAAATTAGTGGCTCAAATTTTTGAAATTTTGGATAATTGACTGTAAGTTTTCACATGTTTTTTTCTTTTCAGATCCCCGCATTCATAAGATGTAGGACCGCTGTCTGAAGAAAGTGAGACGTCAAGACGATGAATTAGATCAACGGTGTGACTAAAACCTTACGACACAGTTTTTTTAAGAAACATTTTTTTTGATGTAAAATAAACTTTGGTTAACAAATAAAGTCATTCTGGAGTACTTGAAATATCTTAAACCAAGCTGTACTGGTCCCCTTATGCATAGTTTTTTATGCGAAATGAATCTGAAATCTGGAATCCAAATATAATTGAAATGAATTAACAACGTTTGTTGAAAATAGTTTGTCCAGGGACTCGACAGCAGTAAGTGGACCTCTTTGCTTCTCGAAATAGCCTCGTCGTGGGTTAATCAATTTGATCGGTGGACTCGGCATAAAAAAATGTTGCTCCGTGGCAAAGATCGGTGCGTCTGACACATAAAAGCGAAGGAATTATGAATAGGTTCCCAATATGGGATTACGTAGTCTGCATATTAGTTCGAGCTCACATGAGACGATTCGTTTCGAAGAGGACTGAACGATTCAGGATATAATTTTCAAGTAAGGTTTCCATGACGTCGTTATTTTGTTGATTCAAGAAACAGTTTCTAATAGGTGTACAATGAGATAAACACTGTATTGTAGCGTTAGCGAAACAAGAAACACTATCTGTGTTTTGTGGTCTATTTTTTTTTTTTGTGGAAAGAAACAAAAAGAAAAATAAAATGAAAGATGGGCTTGGGGTGAGATGGTTTTTCATGATGGATCCCGATGGGTGTGAGTCAGGGCTGCCGAGCCAGTGGGGGATGTTACCTGAAAAAATAGCAACAGACGATAAGCAGCCCCGTGGATTGTGATTCGCTTCTTAGCTTTCCGAAACGATCATTCGTATTTCTTAAATTCACATACCCTTTACCGATTGCGCCTGCGGAGAAGATGCTCAAAGTGTCGCCCCTCCGCAGCGCTGCAGTATCCTATCCGGTCGTAGAAGGCACAGATCATCGGAATGATGGTCTCCGGGCTAATGTCTCGTAAGACCTCAGTGACCCTGATTTCCAGTTCTCGTATATTATCCATCTTCCCTCGCGCGTATACTCTTGTCTTCACCAAACTCCACAGCGAGTAGTCGAGGGGAGTAAGATCCGGTGAACGCGGCGGCCACTGTACTGGGCCACTTCTTCCAATCCAGCGTCCAGGAAACTGTTCGTTCAGGTATTCTCGCGCCGTTAGTGTAAAATGAGGGGGCGCTCCGTCTTGCTGGAACCAAATAGGTGGACCCTACAAAACATTGCGGTACATGATAAGTCTCGAAGAATAAAACTTTGCATTTCATAAGTGAAAGTCAATTGAATAAACTAATAAAAAATCCTATTCACTATGGAAATTACTCACATCTCCTTTAATTCGTCTAATAGCTGGCACGATCTGCCTATGCAGCATTTGGAGGTATTTTCCACCTGTCAGATTACCCTCTATGAGAATCGGTCCGATCAATTGGTTTTTGATCATGCCGACCCAAACGGTGACTTTTCTTCGATACTGGGTACCGGTTCCGAGCACTTACACTGGCGCATTAAGAGCCCAGACTCGGGTATTTTGTCTATTCGGAGCACCATCCATCTCAATTTTTGATTTGTCGGAAAAACAAATACGGTCGAGCAACTCTTCATCTTCATTTATCCGGTCCACTGTGACGATCCCAGAAGTATCTCACCATCAACAGCCAATCATTCCCTTAATTATAACATATATTCATCATTACCATTCCCACTAATATAAGAACCTAGCATAAGACAACATCATATATTAAAACTATGAAATTATATCATTTAATAACAAACTACGGTATTGATGACTGACCAGCTATGCTAATCTTGAACGCCAACTGTGAACCAAAACAATAGTTTTGGACCACGGATATCAAATTCACTATCCCAAAATACCACGTGCATTACCTAGAAATCTCAACGAACAGTCAGTTATCAAAACCGTAAAACATAACATCCGCAAACTCAGAAGACAAAACAAGTCACTCTCCATGGTCCGCACTATGCGAATATAAGCAGCCTCCCTAAAAAAATCGACACACACGTCAATTAGTCAGAGTCAGAGCTGAACCTCCGTAGAGTTCAGACATCAATCCGGGAATTAATCCACCATTTTCCAATTCAAATAGTAAAGCTCAAGTCTGGCCGCGTCCAGCTACTAAATCCTTTTTCTAATTCTTTGTTTAAAGACATAGAGCCAGTCCTCTGAGTTTGCTAAAACCTTTCAATAAGTTAACAGTTTCTAAAAGTGTAAAATACCATTCAACATCTTGAATAAACCATACATATATATATATATATATATATTATAAACAAAGTTATTCTAACATCACCTCATCGTGAGTTCTAAATATTCTGCTTGATCACAGCTCTATAATACTTCACCATTCTAACCATCTCGTTGAGCCGAAGCCCCGACATGCGAAAGTTGAAAACATAACAGTACAGAACTATCGCCAAGCCAGGCTCTAGCAATATACGAATCCTCCTTAGAATAAATCCAATCCCTCTACATTTCTGAAATAAGCCAAAATCATACAACGGGCAAAGAATAACAGTAATAAGCCTATAAACCGGCTAATACTAGTAGAGTCATTGCCACAATTGATTCCAGGCTAATTCAGGAATTCCTATATTAAATATTAAAACCCGAATCCCTTACAATAAGGCGATGTGCTCATCAAGGAACTCGCCATAACCTTATTTTTCCTCTATAGATGAATAACGGAGTTGTGATCAAGAAGAAGAAAAAGAATAGACGCGGCGGTAAGGCCGTTAAGGCTCGAATTGCGAAAGCAAAAAAAAGAGATCAGGCTCGTCTGGAAGCAGCGTTAGATAAGACTAAATTATCCACCTGTTCACCGGACTTTTCGGACATTGTTCGCGAAGTGTTCGAGTGCTCAGACCAAGACAGCACAGACACCATCTTCAACCAGCCTGTTAACCAACAACCAGCCTTCCCCCACGTCCCTACTGACTTCAACACCTTGGAACAGTTACAACGACCTTGCAGCGAGGAACAGTCATTCGATTGGACGTATTCTATACCAGAAATAACCGCTATTGCACACCAGGTAGAATACCAAGGCGGATACTGCACGGTCAACACGATAGAGACCACCCTCTCTTCCACAAGCTTTCAAATACCAGAATACATCCAGTCTCAACCACCTAGCCCCCCAACGAAGCCCTCCACGCCCAAGATAGTTGAGATTGTCGACTTGGACTAACGGTAAGCAACTAATAATCGCTATACAAACTCCTATATTCCAGTAAAATCGATCATAAGCCATCCGGCACATGACACCATCATTCTCTCACAAAATATCATTCTCGCCTCGTAGTCAGTGAACAGCAATCATTGGTGTTCTGTAGGCTTGTATGCCCTATAATGGCCCGCTTTAAGGGTCTTGTAGATTGCGGATTTGGAGACATGCAACTCCTCTGCTATTTGATACAGCGGTTTCCTGCCCTCCGACTCCGTCACCGCCAAGGAAATATTTAGCATCAGATCTGTTAACATCTTTTTATAATAAAAATGAGCATTTTAAACTTTCAGAATGCTATCTACGTTTTCCACTCAGTGTGCACATGACAAGTTTTCAACATCACCTTCGGATAATCGCCGGTTGAGCCGACCGATTTTTCCCTTTTTTGCCGAATCCACGTTACCGGTATCCTTGAAACTTTTCAGGATTCGACCGATCGTTGATTTTGACGTAACCGGACGATAGGGATACATAGCAGCGAAATGGTCCACAATACGTTGATGGCTAAGGCCTTGCATACTGTGGTCAACAATTTCCACTCTTTCAGAAACTGTGTACACAACATTGTCCGGCATATCGAGCGCAAATGTATTGTGAGCGTAGTTTTTGATTAGGGGGAGGAAATCCCCTATCTACGTCACTCTTCGGCGAATTTCGGTACGGTACGAGACGAAAAGATAAAACTCTAAATTCACTGTTGGGCGCCAGATACCTCTTGATATCAGTTTTGAGAAAGTCTTGCGATACGATAAATAAAGAGAAATAGAAAATCGACGGGCGACAATCCAGCCAGCTCAGCTGCTATGCTTTAAGGTAGAGGGGCAGGGTACACCAGTTATCAGACAGTTTTTAACTTTCAATGAGCCTTACGGCCATATATTCAACGAAGAAATAAATTATTTTACATACAAGATAGGTTCGTCCGAGACGAGAAACGATACAATCATCAATGAGTTAAAGATAGTTTTCCGATAGGTAACTGATCAAATAATTTAACAGACAACAAGGCAGAAGTACTACGAATAGCAATATTAAATGAAAACGAGAGGTCGTAATGAATTATAACGGGAACAAATGTGGGTCAGACGGCTTCGATATAATATTTAAATGATCAAACATACTCTACTCGTATCACAGAGCGGTACTCGTACTCGACGAAGAAAGATTTTATATCTGACGACACGATGACCCAGTAGGATAAATAGAATTTAAGAAAAGAGAGAATAATACGCAACTACGGCGGAGAAAAATAAAGCGTGAGGTACCATACTAAGAGATAAACTGTACTATACTAAATACTATAGGCGCGGAGCCATGCGGTCTCCGCGGCTATCTACGCTCGGGTTTTACTTCAGGTAAGTTTGGCGGACAGGATATAATATAATGCAACCAATATACAGGATATAAGCAAAAGTAAAGAAATAGAAATGCAAATAGATAAAGAATCAAAGCGAGATAAAGATAGGCGTTACTCTAGTAACGATAGGAAGCTCACACATGCGAGAAAATTGAACTACTAAAATGAATGGCCAGCCACGAGGTTGTTTCGAGAACGATAATTACGAGATATGAGACCGCCTGGTCTAACAATATCTCAATAAATAATTCTACTAGGCACGGGACTTCTTAGTCCAACGATACTTGAGCAAAACGATTCTACGTGACACGAGATCTCTTGATCCAACGATGTCCGAACAAAATATCAGATAGTATGAAAGAAACTTCCTCGTGTCTTCATAATAAACAATATTGGCGTTACCTTTATTCTTTGATGGCTGTAGTAGCACTTACACAATCCCAGAATTTATTTTTAAGATACCGACGGCCGCGTGGAAAAACCGGCTATCTCGGATTCCGTTTGAAGAACCGGCTATCTCGGGTTTCGCTTGGAAAACCGGCTATCTCGGATTGCGTTTGGAGAACCGGCTATCTCGAGCTAAGTTTGAAAAACCGGCTATCTCGCTCGTGAAATTTTCTCGCCGCAAATTCAGTTAGTAGCACTGTCAGACTCAATAAAAAAAAACTCTGCGTGGTATCAGTATCTCACGGTAACAGGTATAATATTCATTTATATGGATTACTGTCGCTAAAAAATCCAAGGCAATAACAACCACAATGATATTTTTTTACGATTCGGGAAGAAAAAATTGGAACAGTTTATTCAACCCTCTCCTTATGGACCTTTACATTTTATGGGATATTCCATTCTATAGAATAAATTAAGGCTTTCAAGGGTTCATAGAGGAACAGATTCATATCCGCAAAGAATGGATCATGTAGGTGCACAAGGGATCTATATTGAGCCGAAACTTCGGTAGAACAGAAAAAAAACAAAAAAATCGTCGTCAATTGAATTCTTCGAATATCAGATTCACAGGTATATGATTATTTCAATAACTCAAAGTAATACGAGTCACAAAAAAACAATATAAAAGTATATATCTATATTTTCTGTGTGATGTATAAGAAACTCTAATAACACACGTTCGTAATAAAACATATTGTTACATTGGGTAAAATCACCCATATTCTATTCAATTTATAAAACACCATCTAGTAGCCTATATGATAAATGACATCCTTTAAAATATAAGAAACTCGGTTGCTGCGTCAACAACGATTATTGTAAAACAAATCAGTCTGTCTTTAGCTTGCCACTGAAGCAGACCTGTATTTTCTGAATACATAATCTCATTGCAAAACATATATAATTCCTCTACGATTCACTTTATTTCTCTTGGAGAACCTACATAATAACTTATTAACTCAACGTTTATCTCAAAACGTTACATTGGTGTCAGAATCGGGAATTTCCGAGACCGATAAAGTGAATATTTTGTGGATCCAACTATAAACGAAAAACAAAAAAAAAAGAAATGTCCCGTCGACGAACTACCGCTTCTACCGACGAACCTGCTGGAAACCAGCAATTACCACCACCTCAAGTTGACATCATGGAGCGACTTTTTCAAGCCTTGGCCGCCCAACAACAAGCAAGCCTAGCTGCTCAAACAGCACAACAAGAGGCCAACATCGCGGCTCAAAAAGAAAGAGAAGAGCGAGAAGCCCAACTTCGACGCGAAGAAAGGGAAGAGCGCCGAGCAGAACGTGAAGCAAATCTGATGGCTCAACGGGAACGAGAGGAACGCGAGACTCTTCGTCTGAGGGAGGAAAGAGAGGCAAGTTTGGCAGCTCAACGAGCGGATCGTGAGGCAAATTTGGCAGCCCAACAAGCTACCCTCTCCCTTCTCATGAGACGCCTGGAACCTCAGGAGATGATCTCGCAGACCTCGACACCCAGACGTTCCCCGATGAGGATCGAGGAAATCGTTGAGCCAACTGTCATTCGGTCTGTACATAACTATGGGGAGGAAGAACCCTCCCCAACTATTCGTAGACCACGTACGGGTGGAGCAGCGACTTTCACGCCGCACACTCGTACCATCCCTCAAAGCGACCGAATCGAGCACTCAATTCGGGACGCACGTAATGTACACCATGCTGACCACATGGCTGGCGATAATACAATAGAAAATAGAATTATTAATAATACTGCGCCGCTGAATTTGTCATGCGCCGGGAGTAGTCGCGACAGACAAATAAATAATACAACGTTGAATACCTGTAAAGAAGGTTGTACGGGACAAACACAAAAATCCTCTAACCTAAAAGTAAATTTCTTTGACGGATCTATTTCATGGGCCGATTACGAACGACAATTCTTAATCATTGCTGATATAAACTTTTGGTCTCCCATAGTTAAGGCCGGACAACTTGCTGGTAGTTTAAGAGGTGCTGCCTTGGCTGTTCTTTCATCTCTTTCGAATTCAGATATTAAGGGGGTATATACACCTTTAAATGGGTTGAATTTCTGGAAAACAATTTTTCTTTTTTTTTCAACTTGAAGACTCTGATAAAATTGAGAAAAATCATCATGTTTCGGGAGGGTTTGACCTTCATTATCCATATCTTACATCATGTATTACTTCCAGTCTAATAGTGGCTGCGCTGAAGACAGGAAAATACAAAATTACTCGGTTGCCGTAAAGAATCAGACCCAGCGTTGGACCAATCTTGGAATTTTTGGTTCTCAATTGTTCATACGACATGCCTCTATCAGATGAACATAGAACTTTTTGATATTGCAAAAATTACTTGAGTTATTGAATTTTTTCGACTTTTTTTCTGAATTTGAAAAAAAATTTTGCTTATTTTTCTAATATTTCAACTAAGAATGGGTTTATCAAAAAGTTCTATGTTCATCTGATAGAGGTTTCGATTCTACAAATTTGAAGACGACAAACATCAGAATCGGTCCAGCGATGCTCCTGATTCTTTACGACAACCGTTCAAAATATTCATTCTCCAGAAATCAACTTTTAAACTTTTTTATCAAAATTTTTTTTTTTATTTCATACTTTTCCAAGAGAAGAAAGTGTAGTTACAGGAAATTAAGTTTTAAGATTTTGCTTATGACTAATATGCTGGATCCGCAGCTGCTCTCGTATCGATGAGTTATGAGTCGAGTCGAGTCTAGACACATGTGCCAGGGGGAGGTTCGTAGTGAGTTTTGACCTGTTCTGTACAACAACAGTGTCCGTTAGGTGTCCGGTGAGGCTGTTAGACAAATAATTAATTGCTTTAGAAAAAATCTGATCAAAATTTTTCAACATAAAAATTCTCTAAAATTTTTGATCTTTAATATTTTTGAGATTCAGAAGATGCTAGCACAATTTTTGTCAATACTACGAAAATTCTTTTATCTTTCATCAATCATACCTTTTTTCTTATAATATTTATTAAACTCTTGCAATTAATATATGTATTGTAGAAATACTCATCTTTTTAGAAATCCAAATGTGTAGTTTCCTGGCATCGATTTCAAACGCACTTTTTGATGGATCATCTTCTTTCGATTCCGAAGTCTCATGTCAGATATATAAACACTGTGTTTATTCGATAATGGAAATTACCAGTAGTTTGAATTCGTAATGAAAGCACGATAATATTTACAAACAAGTGGACACCTAACCTCGAAAAAATGTAGATCGCAGCCATGTGTTCTGTCAATGATCACAATTCAAAAGAATATTGAAAATTAAATATGTATAAGAATGATAATTACGTAGAATTAAAAGATCACAGAATAAAATTCAAAATCGAAATATATAAAAACGTCATAAAATTAAGCAATGGTGTAAGTGGTGTTGGCGGTGTTGTACAATACTTATGGCACCAATCTGAGGGTTCGCGCGCCGCGCCGCGGCGCTTTTTCGCAATCTGGCACTGTGATGGCTGTAACTTTTCAAATCCTCTAGATATTTTGACACCGATTTATTTGCAGGTAGAGTAGGTCACTAGCATTCCAAATAAATTATAAAAAAAAAAACGATTTTTTGAAAATTCAAAGGTGTAGATACCCCCTTAAGAATTATGATAAACTCAGCACAGCCTTGCAATTAAGATTTGGAAATCAATTAATATCGAAACTGTCCCTAACACAACTAGATCTTAAAAGACAGAATAAAGAGGAAGGTCTTGCCTCACTGGGAGTCGAAATAGAAAGACTAGCTAGGATAGCATTACCCAGTTGCGACGAACCAACTAGAAATTTATTAGCTTGTAATAAATTCATTAACGCGATAACAGATCCAGAGTTGAGACATACTCTTAGTCGGACAGGACCTTGCTCTGTTCAAGAAGCAGTCATTAAAGGTCTAGAAATCGAAGCCTTAACGAAACACCATTTAGGAGTAGGAAAACTACGTCAAATCGAGACAAAGACGCCTACTACTGACTCAACTAAGACTGGCTATACACAAAAAACTACTCCCAGGCAGCAGACAAATCATAATAATAATAATAAGAGTAACAATAATAATTATAACAGGAATAATAGTTATAATAGGGGACAGAATTACGGAGACAGACCCCCGCTAATATGCAAATATTGTAAAAAAATCGGGCACGACGCGAATCGTTGCTATTCTCTGGAAAAGGTATTTCGATCTAATGACGGTAACTCTCAAAATAGTCAAACTTCCTGGAGGAAAGATAGTGAAAATAAAATTGACAATTCTTCAAAGTCCTTAGAAGCTCAGCAAGGTTCTTCTAACCAAAAAAACTAATTATTGATGATTTAGAAGGGCGGAAGTCATCAAGTGTTCGATCCAAAAAAAGCCCTATTTTAACTCATTTCCTTTTAAGAAGTCTAAGACGAACAGGCTTATATGCGCGTGGGACTGTCAACGGAATTAACTGCCTCTGGGTCATAGACACTGGGGCAGAAGTTACAGTGGTCCGTTCGGATCTCTTTAAATCTATTGACCCTATTCAACCATTTACCTCTTTACGCACTGCTACATGAGAAATAACTCCAGTGTTAAAAGAAGTATTAGTACAAATTAATGTGATAGGGTGTATCGATTCTTCACATAAAGTCTATGTAGCAGATATTGAGGATGAAGGGATCTTAGGTATTGACTTTCTTTCCGCGCATAATTGTGTAATTTCAACTGAAGGGAATTTATTAACATCGGGTCGACACGAGATAACTCTTCTAACTAACAAAAAAAGGGCTTCTCAATTTCCTCAGGTTCAGATAATTGACCTTTCTAGCGACGTAGTAGATTCATTTCCTACACACTTGCAGAATCTTTTAGAAAGATCTTCTTCGTGCTTAGATTCCATTCAAAAGGAAAAATTTAAAACTTTGATTGAGGAGTATCAGGATACTTTTGCTAAAAATAGTAACGATAAAGGAAGAAGCACCTTAACAACTCATACCATAGATGTAGGGGATAATGCTCCGATTAAACAATCAGCTAGAAGACTGCCATTAAAGGGTCGAAAAGAGGTAGAGAAGATGGTAGATGAGATGCTCGCCATCAACGTAATAGAACCATCTTCAAGTCCTTGGGCTTCACCTATCGTACTGGTTTCTAAAAAGGATGGTACCAAAAGATTTTGCATCGACTACAGGAGGCTAAACGACATAACCAAGAAAGATTCGTACCCCTTGCCGAGAATTGAAGAAACTCTCGATTTGATAGCTGGAGCAGAATGGTTCAGCACTATTGACCTACAGAGCGGGTATTGGCAAGTAGAAATGGACGAAAGAGATAAAGAAAAGACCGCTTTTGTAACTGGTTTAGGAGGATTATGGCATTTTAAGGTTATGCCTTTTGGGTTATGTAACGCCCCTGCGACTTTTGAAAGAACAATGGAAACCATTCTACGAGGAATAACTGAAAAGAAGTGCCTGGTGTATTTGGACGACATAATCGTTTATGGAAAGACGTTCGACGAACAACTTGAAAACCTTAAAGAAGTCTTCTCTCGCCTACAACAAGCTGGACTCAAAATGAGTCCAAAGAAGTGTCATTTGTTACAGCGCGAGGTTCACTTCCTTGGACATATAGTCTCTGCAGAAGGGGTGAAGACGGACCCTGCAAAAATAGAGAAAGTGTCAGATTGGCCCCGTCCTGTAGATAAAGAAGGAATTCAAAGTTTTATAGGGCTGTGCACTTATTATCGTCGTTTTGTTAAAGGGTTCGCCACCATAGCTAGACCTCTTCATCATCTAACAGGTAGTAAGGTTCAATTCGAATGGTCTCAGGAATGCGAGGATGCTTTTATCCAATTAAAAAATTACTTAACATCTTCTCCTATTCTCGCTTATCCCCAAGTAGAACATCCTTTCATTCTGGATTCAGACGCTTCTCTCTCGGGAATAGGTGGAGTATTGTCTCAGATCCAGGATGGGAACGAAAGGGTAGTTAGCTATTTCAGTCGTGTTCTTAGTAAAACAGAAAGGAACTACTGCGTTACTCGTAGGGAACTTCTTGCTGTGGTAAAAACAGTAACACATTTCCATCATTATTTATACGGGAGAAAGTTTTTGATTAGGACAGATCATGCTTCTCTCAAATGGTTGCTTTCTTACAAATCTCCAGAAGGACAGGTAGCTAGGTGAATAGAAAGACTGGGCCAATATGACTTTGACATCCAACACCGCGCAGGATTACTTCATGGAAACGCAGATGCTTTATCCAGAAGACCCTGCGAAGGATCAATAGAATGTAAACAATGCACCAGGTTAGACAAACAACTAGACGAACCCTTTAAGATCCGTTCGATAACTTTTGAAGGAAATTTGGAGCCATGGAGAAAGGCTCAACAAGAAGATAAGGTTCTGTTACAAGTAAAGACTTGGAAAGAGTCTGGATTACGCCCTGAGTGGCAAGATGTTTCTGCCAAGAGTCAAGAATTAAAAATTTATTGGACTCAATGGGATTCCCTCTTTTTGATGAATGGGATATTGTATCGAAAATGGGAATCTCCAGATATGAAAGAAATCAGATGGCAATTACTAGTACCAAAGAGCAGGACGGAAGAAATCCTCAAACAGTATCATGATACTCCTTCGGGTGGTCATTTCGCTTCTAATAAAACCTTAAATCGGATTAGAGAACGATTCTTCTGGGCTCGTAGTAGAATGGACGTGGATGATTGGTGTAGGTTATGTAAGGTCTGCATAGCGAGAAAGGGTCCACGCAACAAAGGTCGAAGTCCCCTACAAATATACAACGTCGGAGCACCCTTTGAGAGAGTGGCTATGGATGTCCTTGGGCCGTTGCCTCTTTCTAGATCTGGAAATAAATATGCCCTAGTTATTGCTGATTATTTTACTAAATGGCCCGAGGTCATTCCCATACCTAATCAGGAGGCGAAGACTGTTGCCGAAACATTTGTAAGAGACTTTATTTGTAGATATGGGACTCCCCTTTAATTGCATACGGATCAGGGTCGAAACTTCGAATCGATTTTAATGACGGAAATATCTAAGGTTCTAGGAATAAGAAAGACTCATACAACCCCCCTTCATCCTCAGTCTGATGGAATGGTAGAACGTTTGAACAGAACCCTTTTGAGTTATTTAGCTTCTTTCGTAGACAAAAGTCAACGAGATTGGGACGAGTGGATTCCTCTATTTCTTCTTTCTTATAGATCAGCTGTACACGAGACGACAAAGCAGTCTCCAGCTTCTATGCTTATGGGAAGAGATCTTCGTTTACCTTCAGATCTAGATAAGGGACCCATTCCATCACCAGATCCTCTTCAAACTGATTTTGTCTCTACTTTAAGAGACAGATTGGAACAAATACATAATTTCGCACGGGGAAGAATACAAGTCATTTCAGATAGAACAAAGGCCCATTATGACATCAGAGCTAGGGATCTTGCATTTGATACAGGAGATTTAGTCTGGCTCTTTCAACCCAGAAGGGAAAAAGGACGATGTCCGAAATTACAATCAAATTGGGCGGGCCCTTACACGATAATTGATAAAATAAATAGCGTGGTTTATCGCATCCAACGCTCTACTCGCACTAGCCCTAAGGTGGTTCACTTGGATCGCCTGGCCCCTTATGAATCGAATGGACTTACCCTTGATAATAAAATCAAAAATCTTCGTTCTTTGAATCTAGATAAAAGCCAACCTATAGATAATGACTTCTCTCTCCAAAAGGATGATCAAACCTTTTCATTGGATTCTTCCAGCTGGTCCGAGGAACTGCCTTACGGGATTAAACGAAGAAATTATAGACTTTTAACGATAATCATAGAAGGGAATATCGGATGTGGTAAAACGACTTTCACTAAAAGATTTTTAAATGATAAGAATATCCTCACTTTACTTGAACCCTTAGATGAATATCGTAATGTCGCTGGCGAGAATCTCCTGGAGATGATGTATAAAGATCCTCATAAATACGCGTACCATTTTCAACATCACGCCGCAATGACAATGAGAAATAGACATTTGATCAAAACCGCGTTACCTAATAAAATAATGGAGAGGTCCATTTATAGCTGTAATTGCTTTGTAGAGACGCGTCGGAGGATTGGAGATTTTGAGAATCTCGAAGCTCACTTATTAATGGAAAATATTAGGGTTTTAACCAACGAGTCTCCGGCATATGAAGTAGATCTCATTGTTTATTTGAGGTTATCTCCAGAAGAGTCGTTTTCGCGAGTAAATTCACGCGCTCGTTCCGAGGAAGACGGTATTCCCTTAGGTTATTTGAAAGTTCTTCACGAAGTTCACGAAGATTGGTTGGTTAGAAAGAAATTTGCGACTCTTCCAGCACCAGTCTTGATCTTAGACGCCGAAGCTTCCGCAGATGACGTATATATGAATTTTTGTGAGGTTATGAAACCTTACCATTTTTAGTTTAGACTCAGAGGGAGCTCAGAACGACGGAGAATAGTTCGGAACGACTCGGTTAAACTCGGAACGACTCGGACGAATTAAAGATGGCTTCATTGAGCGCGAAATTGTTTAGATCAAATCAAGCAAGAGGGACAATCATGGCGAGAAAATTGATTAATAAACTCAGATTAACAGGAAAAAGATAGGAAAAGATAAATAAAATAGAATATTTTTTTTTATTATTATTTTGAACAAGTAGACGATTAAGTAAATTGAGGATTATTGAAGATGCGTTCCTCGACTACATTTTCAACAAGGTTCTTGAGATCCCTACACCCCCGGCATGTCTCTTTGGGTTTCTCGAATATGAGAGAGACGCCACACCCATCGCATTCGAGGAGCGAATCCCGCATATGTGGCTTACCCACACGGGGTAGGTGGATCCTCACGATATCCGCATATATAGCTTCACGAGTGCTAAAAACAAATCACTTATTCTGTAATTTCATCACTTATAAGTTCAGCAATTTCCTTGACGCCATTAATAATTTCCAAATATCACACTTACTAATAAAAGGCGCAATTCAGACATCTAAACTGAGGTCGTTTTTTTAAAAGCGCACACTTTCCCCTAAAGCATTTTACTTTATTCCACTCTCGAGGGAACCAGATATTCCATATGTCCATGTTCTCTACGTTTTCCCAATCTAGCTGGGAAACGATTTTTATTTTCCACAACACGTCTTCGTGAAGTTCAGCCATGACTACGAATGACGCTATCTTTATGCTTCTTCTTATTAGCGATTGTTTCTTTTCTTCATTTGTTTAAACAATTTTCTTATTGGTCTAGAGATGATTTTGTTAAAAATATTCGATATATGTCGTTTAAAAGATCCTCTTTTATTTTAATATCGATTCCCGCCGAAAATGTTACAAAAAATCTCACGAGGTGTCGCTGCAGTATAATCGATTTGTAATGGGGTATAGATCAAAAGGGATCCGAGCGGAAAACTTTAAATATAGGTTATGTTCTAGTTAACAAATAATAACCTAAGTTTTTCAGCTCCCGCTATTTTGATAGGAGGATTATCTAATACAAATGATGTTCTGTGACGAAACGAAGGAAGCCTGACCCATCCCATCCTGACCTAATAATCCGGTTTCCCTACTTCCTCCCAGATAAGGCTGTTCCAATTTATATTCCTTACATTTATTCAATATAATAATTTAATTTATTAATATCAAAACTATTCAGTTTATATCCAAAAGGATTAATTTATTATTATAATTCAAAAAGATTTTAAAAGAAATTTAGAGTTTGAAAGAGTTTTGAAGAACTCCAATTTATGACCTAATATTTCGAGAGAATAATATTTGTCCTCCTGTCTAGGTCGTTTTTGATTTATTTCGAAGAGGTATGGAGTTGGACCCCTTTTGGACTTCTTGGGAATCCTTAAGTCCTTCTATCCTGGTCCTTTACCCCTCCAACCACTTCCAATATGCAGGACTCTCTACGCAGTAACTAGGGAATCCTTCTTCTTGTTCCGGATCATCCTTCTTGTTCCTGGTTCCTGGTTCCTGGTTCCTGGTTCCTGGTTCCTGATCCTCCATTTAAGATCCGAAGAATATTTTACATTCATCACATTATACACTTTTGGTTCGATTAGATTCACTATCTCCTCAAGGTTTTCTGTGGTTTACCTTGAGGCAGAGGGCAAATGCCGGATAGTATTTGGGAAAACTTTTAACTTCTTGAGCCACAGCTCCAATTCTCCCAAATAGAACACTTTGATACTCACCTCGAGAGTCGGGACGACTCTTTTATTAAGGGGGGGGGTAGTGTTACATTGGGTAAAATCACCCATATTCTATTCAATTTATAAAACACCATCTAGCAGCCTATATGATAAATGACATCCTTTAAAATATAAGAAACTCGGTTGCTGCGTCAACAACGATTATTGTAAAACAAATCAGTCTGTCTTTAGCTTGCCACTGAAGCAGACCTGTATTTTCTGAATACATAATCTCATTGCAAAACATATATAATTCCTCTACGATTCACTTTATTTCTCTTGGAGAACCTACATAACAACTTATTAACTCAACGTTTATCTTAAAACGTTACAATATCATGACCCCGCAGATTTGAGAATTGCACTAGGGAGTCTTTTTTGAAAAATGAAAGGTACAACAGATTTTCCATTCATAGAGCTAAATAAATTCAAGAACTCAACTTTCGCCAGGATCACTCTCTACTTCCAATGTTCTTTCTTTCGGCTGAAATGTGGGCATGTATCGGGCTACATAGTCCCATTTGACTACATGCCCGAAAGGGCGATAAGTCAAAAAAATGAAGAAGACACAGTCCCATTGCCGGGTATAATTTCCCAGTGCCCAAAAAGATTGAAAAATTTTCTTTCGATCTTGAACAGTAATTTTTGAATGGCACCGAAATCGACAGGTTCTATTGGAACCAGTACGAAATTTTTCCGCTGCAAAAGAGTTCCTTGTTCTCGAAACCCCGGCTTTGCCCGAGTTACGCGCCTTTTTGGCTGCAATATCCATCTACTCATTTGGTTGACTTCGACGGTTGCTAGATTCTTCCAATGCATTTTTAATGTTCTCGCCCCTGCCTTCGTTGTTATCAGTATATATAAATAATATCCCATAAAATGTAAAGGTCCATAAGGAGAGGGTTGAATAAACTGTTCCAATTTTTTCTTCCCGAATCGTAAAAAAATATCATTGTGGTTGTTATTGCCTTGGATTTTTTAGCGACAGTAATCCATATAAATGAATATTATACCTGTTACCATGAGATACTGATACCACGCAGAGTTTTTTTTTATTGAGTCTGAAAGTGCTACCAACTGAATTTGCGGCGAGAAAATTTAACGAGCGAGATAGCCGGTTTTTCAAACTTAGCTCGAGATAGCCGGTTCTCCAAACGCAATTCGAGATAGCCGGTTTTCCAAGCAAAACACGAGATAGCCGGTTCTTCAAACGGAATCCGAGATAGCCGGTTTTTCCACGCCGCCGTCGATACCTTTGAGAAATTTTTTCATATTATAATCATTTCGGTACGGGAAGAATTCACGAGGCGTCTAGTCACCACTCAGGACGAGTATAGAGTAGATCGAGTGCTGTGCCTAGCTCGACCAGCTAGCCTCGGTACGGGAATTAGGCGATCCTTATTGGCGATATGGGTCAGGTGACTTCCATACGTCCTAATTGGTTATGACTTTTCGACGGTTTTTCGCCGTCGTTTGGTGGTAGTGCGGGGTATGAGGGCTCTGCCGTTGCTTCGGTACCCCTTTCCTTACTGCCGTCCTCGGTAGTTCCTCGACGCTGGATACACGTGATATCTCGATCGTCCAATGATTCTGGTGGAAGGTGACGACCTTACAGCTGAGGTCAATTCGCCAGGACCTCCACCAGAGTTGCCGTGCTGAGCAAAGAGAGCTTCGATCACGAAAGGAACTTCTTTTTACGGGACGTCTGCACCGGGGGTTTTCATGGCCAACCCGGCCGCGATAACAGTAGTCGAGACGGTAGTTGGTCCAGTGCTGATTCAATGATCTGAGGATGGGAGGCTGTGAATGCGTTTTCACGCGACCTTATATACTCCACCCTCAGATATCCAGCTTCGGTAACGGTAGGTTTGGCGGATGACAGGAGGACGATGAAGTGCTTCACGCACGTCCCTGTACACTGTCTATCCGCTGGAGAACCAAGGTGACCCTCAGTACCGGTAGGATGCGCCTTCCTTGACGCTTTCTTGGCGAATCAAAGACTGCACTTCGTGCGGTACTGTCAGAAACTCGTCATTTCTTCCCGTGGTTTTCTACGGCGGTAGATCTTTCATCGTTTTACATAGATTTGATTTTTTTAAATGAAAATATTAGTTAAACCTAAAGTTTTCCCTAACTGTCTGGCAATTTCCTAGAGCTGAACCGAATAGACGTCTCGCATTATCCGACCGTGTGACGGCATTACTGAATGCAACGTCACAACTCCTTCCTCCTTAGAGAAGGCCGGCAAGGCCGTAGAGCTTAGAGTGAAGACACGAGTTTTACCTTACGAGAGATAACTCGTGGACTATCCATTATTTCGTTTGACGTGATTCGGTACTGACTTGACGAGAGATGCGAGACTTTCCTGGAAATATGCCTTAAGTGGTACTTATTTGACTTATTTTCGGGAGAGGTAGTGACGATAAGAAAGGGATGAACACGAATATAACTCTAAATAACATTTTTATTTCCTTAAACTTAAGACTAGAAATAATTTGAACATAAGGTATTAGGTAATAGAATAATAAAGCGAACAAAAGATAGAATATTTTAAACAGAAGGTACAAAGTAACAAAAGATGAAAAGATAGGAAATAGAAGTGAATTATATTAAAGGTTAGATAATGAAATAAGGGGGTTTTTGTTTGTTTTGTTGCGAGACGGGAGGGCGCGCGGTTGCGCTGACAGACTTAACGGGAGATAGCCCGTTGTTTTTCCTGCCGAGTTTTTCCGGTGGTCAGTCATGATCGGGAGTTAACGGCAGAAGGCCGAGGTTGTTAAAAATATTGTTTTGTCGAAGGATATAATTTTGAGTATTTGGCCGAAAGAGAATTTAGCTGCGCCTTTTGCGCCTTGCAACGGGAGGACGCGCGGACGGGAGGTAGCGCGGGATCACTCCGTGCGTTTTTTCTTTGTCTCGTCGGTGGAGATCTTTGGCTTGAGCAAGCCGGCTCGCCTATTACGATCTTCTGCCCAGTCTCGACAAAAGTCTGGACAGTTCGCCTTGCTGGTCCCTTGACGACCGCATCCGAAGCAATGCAGCGTCGTCGGGGCCGTGCATCTACCAGAACTGTGGCCTCTTACGCCACAATTCCAGCAAGCGCTGGCTGCTCGAGATCTTGGTCGCCATACCGTGGACCCGGGGCCGAATGGGCTTGGCTCTATCCCACTGGAGGCTGCTGGTCGGGAAGCGGCAGGTGTCGCGATCGGCGGTGTAGTCGGGGGTGTTGGCGGCGGAACGGGAGGATCTGCACTTGGCAGACGGGGTACGGCACGCGATATGGGTACGACTGATACGTCAGTCTGAGTGCCTATACTGCGGCACGGTGGTCGGAACGGGAGGCAGCACTGGGTGCTCTGGTCAGTTGTATCGGGAGGGTCCAGTATGTTACCGCGACTGGCACCAGCGGTACGGCGGTACTCCACGGCGTCCTGTACTTCGATCGCCGCTGTCTGGAGCTCTAGCCAGGCAGTGGGTCTCGAGTCCCTGATTTGGTCAAATAACTGGCGGTAGGGCGCCATTCGGGCCCACCCACGAGCTTGAGGGGTATCCTCCTCACTGCCATCGTGCTCCATTCTCTTGACTCGGGAGGTCGGCATGGTAGAAAGCGTCGGTATAATCGGTAGGTCTGAGTCGGGAGTCGGTAGATCGTCAGTTTTCCCAAGGGTCAGGGTTTGCGTTATACGTTTTCAAATCTTTGACATGTATTTTCCCCATAGAACGATTACCATTAACCTCATGCAATTCATAAACTACGGGAGATAGGATACGGGATAATCGGTAAGGGCCAGAGAATTTGGGAGCGAGTTTCGCAGCGATATGTTGAGCAGCTGACGAGAGGGTGTGTTGTCTTTTCAACACGAGATCTCCTACTCGATACGTTTGCGGCCGTCGTCGCAAGTTATATTGGTATGACTGACGGGCGAATGCATCGTCGAGGCGTTTCACTACCCATTCGCGTAGGTGCGTTAACTGTTGCATTTGTTGAGACCATTGCTCGGGAGGTCGTTTCTCAATTTCGGAATCTCCTACTATTCGTTGGCGTAAAGAATTAATAGCTTTCGGGACTCGACCTAAGTTTAAGAACGCGGGACTAGTTTCGATAGATGTGTGATGGGCGGTATTGTATGCAAATCGGAAATCCGAGAGATGCATGTCCCAATAACGATGATCTCGTTCTAAAAATGATATAATCATGGTTTTGAGTACTCGGTTGACTCTTTCTACGGGATTGGCCTGAGGGTGGTACGGAGGTGTCGTCGTATGAACGATACCGTAGGTTCTAACTAGTTCTTTGATAGTCTGGTTATTGAATTCTGTGCCGTTATCGGTAAGTAGTACCTGAGGTACTCCCCAACGAGAGATAATAAGGTCTTCGAACGCGTCTCGGATCTTTTGACCGGTGGCCTTTTTGAGGGGACAACACTCTATCCATTTCGTGAATAGGTCTTGCATTACTAATATGTAAGCGAAGCCTGATTTACTTGAAGGGAGCGGTCCCATGATATCTGCGGCAACGACTGTCCACGGTTGTTCTACTATCCGGTGTCCCATAAGACCGGGAGGGGCGTTTTGATTAACTTTACACCGTTGGCAAACGTCGCATTTTCTGACGGAATCCGCGACGTCATAATACATGCCAGGCCAATAGTAGTTAATAGCTAAACGACGGTAGGTCTTGTCAATGCCAAGGTGGCCTGCTTGGGGTGCACTATGCACTTCTTGAAAAGCGGCTTCCTGTTGGTCTTCGGGTAGAACTAATTTCCAAGCGTTTAAGTCGTGTACGGCGATATGGACGGTAGGATCGGTACGACGGAAATATAAATTATCATCTTCGATTTTCCAATCGCGAAATCGGTTTGGTAAGGTAGTTACTTCGCGTTTGCGTCGTTCGTACCACGATTCGGGAGCGTTTTCGGGAACGATAACAGCTATGACGGTTGTTTCCGGGTCGGTATTTGTTTCTGGAATTCGGGAAAGCGCGTCGGGAACATAATTCAAAGCGCCTTTTCGGTAGACGATGGTGTAGTCGTAACCTAGTAATTCTAAGGCCCAACGGGCTATCCTTCCGGTAGGATTCTTTAATTTGTGTAGCGATTGTAGGCTGCTATGATCGGTAATAACGGTAAAATGGTATCCCTCAATATAGGCCCTAAATTTGGCTATGGCCCAGACTACTGCTAGACACTCTTGTTGTACACCTGCAGCGTCCCGATTTTCTCGAAGTAAACGCCCGGATTATCCCTGAACCTCTTGATCTTGAAAGATGAACTGATTTCTTCTTTTGCCAGCACCATCGCCAGGCATGATCTGCAAGTCAATTTAGACATTACTACTAGTGTATCCCCTCCCTTTGTTATATGGTGAAATTTGTGAGGAATATGGTGAGGAGTGGGATAGGTGCTGGGGACGTGCTTCTCTCCTTCTAGTCAATGTTCTACGAATAACTTCAATCGGTTGGCGTGAACTTTGGTCTCCTTCCGACCCTTCCGGATGGTGTAGTTGACATCCGAATGCTTTTCCGTGATCTCGTATGGACCTACATACTTTGGCGTTAATTTCGCTGATCTTCCCCGCCGAACCGTCTCATCTAGTAGAAGAACCTTATCTCCTGGCTGGAATTTTGTCTCTACCGTTTTTTTGTCGTAGTATGATTTTGCTTTTTCCTTGGCTGCTTCCAGATTCTCTTTTGCTTTGAGATTAGCCGCCCTAAGTCTTTCGCGTAGTTCCTGAACGTAGTCGTCATACGCGTAAGTAAGTCTCGGCGCTTGCTTTACCGATGATGGTATTTCTGCCGGGTGCCCGAAAACAAGCTCGTACGGGGTGTACCCTGTTGCAGTGTGAGGGGTTGTGTTGTACGTGAACATAGCGTACGGTAACCACTCATCCCAGTTGCTCTGGTCCTCTTCGATATAACTCCTTAGTTATTCTGCTAGTGTTCTATGTGATCGTTCCAGTGCTCCGTTAGATTCTGGATGATATGCCGTCGTTTGAATTTTCTCGATTTTCAAAAGCTTACACATATTCTTAAATACATTGCTTAAAAAATTCTTTCCCTGATCAGTAAGGATTACCTTGGGTGTTCCATATTCGCATATAATATTTTTCACGAATTCTCTAGCCACTGTGGAAGCTTCCTGGTCAGCCACTGGCATAGCTTTGCCAAATTTGGTTAAAGCATCTTGAAACGTGAGTACATACTTATTGCCTGTATTAGTTACGGTCAACGGTCCTACGATATCCAGCGCACATTTTTCGAAGGCTTTCGAAGGAGTATCGGTGATTATCATGGATGCTTTCAGTTTTCTCTGCGTTTTATTTTTCTGACATTTCTCGCATTTACCTATGTAGTCTTCTACTTCTTTGCGCATATTCGGCCACCTGTGTTACATTTTTATGCGTTCTAGTGTACGCGATACGCCTTGGTGCCCACCCATGGGTATGTCGTGATATTTGTAAAAGATCTTTTTTTTCTTGTCTTCTGTGTATTCCGGTTCCGATTCATCATCATCTTCTTTTTCCTCTTCTTCTTCTTCCTCTTCTTCTTCTCCTTCTTCTTCTTTTTCTTCCGAAATTACGAGAATGTTTGTACCTTCTGAAGGTTCCGTACCTTCTTCCAAAGGTTTTTCCTCTTCGAATTCCTGGCTGTTGCTGTAAATCTTATATATTTTGCTGAGCGCGTCCGCGTTCGTATTTAGTTTTCCAGGTTTGTAGACTACATCATACTCGTGTTCGGCGAGTTTTAATCTCATTCTCAGTAGCCTTGATCCAGGATCCTCGATTTTGAAGATCCATTTAAAAGGGAGGTGATCCGTGATCACAGTGAAATGCGTTCCATATACGTATGGTCTAAACTGCCTAGTCCCGAAGACGATTGCTAACATTTCCCTCTCAGTGGTCGAGTAATTTCTTTCGGCCTTGTTAAGCGTTCAACTTGCGTACGCTATTGATAAATCTTGCCCAATTGGTCCTTGAGAGAGGATTGCTCCGATTGCCTTGTCGGATGCATCTGTTGTTATCAAAAAAGGTTTCGTGAAATCCGGATACTTTAGGATGGGTGCCGTAATGAGCATTGATTTTAGCGTTTCGAATGCGCTTTCTTTTACCGTTGTCCACTTGAACTTGCGTCCCTTCTGCGTAAGTTGCGTTAACGGTCGTGCTATACTCGAAAATCCTTCTATGAATCTCCTGTAATAACCTGCTAGCCCTAAAAATGACTGCACTCGTTTAACGTTTGTCGGGCTCTTAAATTTCTTGACGTCCGCAATTTTCGAGGGATCTGGGAGAATTCCCTCCGACGTTATCACATGCCCTAAATAACTAGTTTCCTTTCGAAGAAATTGACATTTGTCTGGCTGCAGGATGAGATTGCTCTCCTAGAGACAGATCAACCTCGGAACGAATGGCTATTGGTTCAGAAGAAGCATCCCGCTTGACATAGATTACGCCATTCCGAGTCCAAACAAAGCGGTAGCCACACCGCTTCGCAATCTCTTCAGCTTTGCCCAGGACCATAGCGAAAGCAGGCGAAAGATGCTCATTCAAAAACACCGGCCTATGCGGGTGCTCCCCTTCCAAACCAAGCTCATCGGCGTAGATGTGACCAACGGCACGCCTGGCAGCGAGAAATCGATTTCGACAATCAGTCGACTGGAGCCGAGCTAGAATGAGCCGCGGCTGTTTGGTATCTCTGGTACTCCTGATGCGCATAACCTCACAGACATCTGATCTGAGCATGGTGACGGAGATGCGAGCAGCAAGAGATCGCTTAAGCGAGGAGAGATCTTCACCCTCAGACTCTGGGACACCCGATATAATAAGATAGAGAGGGATAGATAGATAGATAGATAGAATATTTATTGAGCGCTCTGGGACGGATCCCCTCAAGCGCTGGCACTTTGGATTACAGTTTCGCAAAAATTTCACATTTGCCTGTGATACATTGTACTTGAGGTATCATAATCTTGCTAGTTCTTATACAACTAAATGATTAATCTAATATATTATACTATAAATTTGATATATACTATGATTTGGTAATTATATAATTTTGGTTTTGACTAGTCCTACTCATAACGTTAAATCTAAGACTAGTTCGCCCTTATTTATTTATTTGTGTGTTTTCGTGTGTGTAGGTACAAGAGTGTATGTGTGTGTCGTGTCTGTCGGCCTATATAAGTATGTGTCTGTTCGAGGCTGAGTGCGGTGGGTTAGATATGCCATGGAGGCCCACTCCGCGAGTCCCGGCATTTGCCCTTCGTCCACAGGGAAAACCATGGCCCAAATAACCTAAGGAAGGACTCAGTCTAGGTGACTAGATTAAAGGACACTAGCTTGTGTCTGACTAGATAGTAAGTGATTGAACAGGTGATATTTGAAAGTGACTCGAGTTTTACAGTTACGGATGCCAAGCGGTATGTTGTTCCAGTATGCAGCGCCTCCATGTGTGAATGAGTTTTTGAAATATTGAGTCCTACACGGTTTGATAGCTAGATTTTCGGATGGTGCTCTCGTGCTTCTAATCCCTACTTCTGTTTTATGCTTGAATTTACTTTTCAGGTACAGTGGTTCCTGAGTCTTCAATACATTGTACATCATACAGCCTAGTAGATATTCTTTTCTAGCGTTGACTTTCAACCACCCCATCATTGTAAAGTAGGGGGTGATATGTTCGTCCCTACGGATATTATAGATAAATCTAACGCATGAATTCAGGGCTCTTTGCAGCGAGAGCGTCAGTTCGTCAGTCAGGTCGAGGTGTATGATGCAGCAGTAATCGATCAGAGGAAAAACCAGAGTTGATATTAGCTGTATGCGTAACTGTTCGGGCAATAGTTTGCGGCAAAGGCGTAGTTGACACGCGGTGCTGTATATTCTTTTAGTAACGTTATTTATGTGAGGCCTCCAGCGTTGTCACGCCGTCAGCGTGACTCCCAGTATGTATAGATTGGATGAATATTCAATCCCTGTTTCCCGTACTTGAATACGCGGCATCGTTCTGAGATTAAGAGAATTTATGTACCTGGTGGTCCCAACCAATATCACTCTAGTTTTACCGCTGTTCAATTGTAGCCCATTGTCGTCTGCCCATCCGCAGACCGCATCGACGTCTATGTTGGCCCTCTCGATTCCACTGAGGATGTTGGCTGGTTCACACTCGATCATCAGCTGGAGGTCATCGGCGTAGAAGTTGTAGCTACAGTTACATAAGATATTGCGAAGATTTGAAACATAAATGATAAAGAGCAAGGGTCCCAGAACCGATCCCTGGGGCACGCCCAGCGTCTTATTGACCCATTCAGATAATGCCCCGTTTGTTCCCCTGACAGCCTGCCGTCTCTTGGTGAGATACGAATGAAGAAATTTTACGACCAGTGGTGAGAAGTTCAATTTCCTCAACTTTGTGAGAAGTATGGAATGATTGACCTTGTCAAAAGCTTTGGAAAAATCAAATGAGACCATAATGACAACCTTTCTTTTGTCTATCGCCTGGCGGCAGTAGTCTACGACCCTAATAAGCGCAGTATGAGTACTGTGTCCCTTCCTGTAGGCCGATTGGAATGGGTCATACAGGTTTCGTTCCTCAAGGTAGTCAGAGATTTGGTCTGCTACCAGCCTCTCGAGACACTTAGAGAGTGCGCATAGAATAGAGATAGGTCTGTAGTCGTTGCATGACATTGGAGACTTTTTTTTGGGAAGAGGCACAATGACAGAATCTTTCCATAAAGAAGGGAACACCCCGTGTGATAGCGAGAAATGGAACAGGTGCTCTATGATGGGTAGGAGAACCGGAAGACTTTTCCTAAACACATCAATTGGAATACCGTCTATCCCAATCGCGTTCGATTTGGAGTGGAAGACGGCTTTGAGGACCTTTTCGGTTACGAAGTTACAGAAATGGAAATTATTATCATCGAATGGTTCCTCTAATGCTTGACTGAGGGTTTCAGGCGCCAGTTGTCGACCGTAGCCCACCTGTATAGAATCGGAAGACGCGAAGTGTTTGTTCAATTCAGAGATCGAGAAATGTAAGTTACGCGCCGAAGATTTCGATTTGACGAGTCCTAGCCTCCTGAGCTGTGACCATACCTCTGATGAAGATTTCGAGGTGCTGAGAGTCATGGTGTAAAATTCATTTCTAGCACTATCGATTTTGGTCCTGACCAGGTTCCGAAGACGTTTGAACCTGTCGTGCAGTGTCAGGCATCTCTTTCTTCTCCAGGCTCTACGTGCCTGGTTGCGCTCGTTCATGAGAGCTCTAATTTCTGCTGTCAGCCAAGGCGCAGGAGCCCTATTTGGTTTAGTCTTGGCACTAACTAGGGGTGCGTGCCTATCCAGGCAGGCAGTCACGGTGGTGTTCATGTACTCAACTTTCGAGTCAATGTCATCGCTACAGAAGAAAGGTTTCCAATCAACTCTACACAGATCTCCTAGGAAGTTGTCTATTGAGAAGTTTTTGAAATCTCTGTATGAGATTTCTCTTGCTTCCTTTTCTACTCCTATATCCAGTACGATATAGATGAGATCATGCGCTGAAAGAAATGATACGTCCAATTGCCCTGCTGTTACTAATTCGTCAGGATCGTCAATAATACAGTGGTCTATCCACGTCGCACTATTCTTGAGATTGTGCGTCGGCTCGAACGGGACTAGATGAAGATTAGAACCATTTACAAAATTCCATAACCGGTCACGCATTTTATCGCTGTCATATGCCTCTGGCCTGAGGTCGAGGTTGAGATCACCAATTACAACATGTTTGGAGTAATGCACGAAGAGTTGCAGAAAGGAGTTCTCGAAATCACTCAAATAAGCCGTGTCCGGGGGGCGGTACACTACGCTTAGCATTAGCTTCTCTGTCCGAGAGACCGCGATCTCCGCGGTGATGAACTCTGGTTTACGACAGTATTCTCCCCCTTAGTCCTGAAGTATTCGCGTCCGAAGATTACACTTTATATAGAAGCCTACGCCTCCACCCTTCTTGCCTGTTCTGTCACATCTGTATAGATTGTATCCCTCCAGATCAATGAAACTATCTGTTATGTTAGGAGTGAGCCAGGTCTCGGACATGCAGATTATGTGATAATCAGAGCCGGTAAAGTATTGTCTAAATTCAACGAAGTGATTAGCAGCTAAAAGGTTTTGGCAGTTGACATGACAGATTTTAAGATGTTCGACATTAGAACCAGATTCAGTATTACTAGCCATAGTGTGTTCTACTGATCTTGTCCTTAAGTTTGTTTATTAATAATGGGCACTTCTTGCCGTCCAGAGTAGAGTGCTTGTCATCTGCATGTTTTGCCCTACAGCAGTTGTAGCATTTTGGGCACCTATTGTCACTATTTTTAACAGGGCAGGTTCTCGTTTCGTGATCTCCTGCGAGAGAGAGAGAGAGAGAGAGAGAAGCGTTTATTAAACCCTGGGATCGTGATCCCCTAAGGATTACAGTGAAAGCATACAAACAGGCAGAAGCTAAATAAGAGGGGAAACATACGGTGTGAGAAGCGCCGTTGCTGTATGACAAATGAAGAAGATTGACATATGTAGTATCACATATTAAATAAAGTTGCTATTAAATAAATATATACGAAAATGTTTATTTAATAGCTCTAAAATCAACAAGAGTCAATAGCGATAGCGAAATTAAAGTAGGTGCTGGAGACGTGCATTACCAACCCCGGAAAAATCGGTTATAAACCATGCAGCAGTAGTCAAAAAGAGGCAAGATCAAAGCAAAAACGAGCGTGAAGTTTAGCGAGCAGAACAGAGTGAGTAATAGAGTTGAAGGCTTTGCTGAAATCAAACGAGACAAGAAGGCTGAGCTTACGATTATCAATACCAAGGCGACATAACGTACTAGTACATGGTCCCAACTTCGGTTATGGACTTGTAACCATGAGGAAGACGAAGAAGAAGGCGAACATCCTCCGTGAGTTTCAGCAGCGCCGACTGTGTATTGAAACCAGGACGAAAACCGCACTGTCAAGGGTCAAGAAAGTTATGACGATGAAAAGACGACGGTGACTTGACCTTAGGCAGAGGTCCGCGCTCTCTTCGACTGAGTTCAGGGAGTGTGACCAGAGCATTTCAGTTTGGAATTCAGTACGAAGTGAGTAATTTACTATAGAGAATTACTAATTACACCAATTACCTTGGAAGCCACTCTCCTGGACTTGACTGCTCGACTTGCCGCAGACACTGTCTGCTTGACACTGCTGGCCTCACCTGCTTGACTTGCCGCAGACACTGTCTGCTTGACACTGCTGGCCTCGCCTGCTTGACTTGCCGAAGAGCTTGCTGTCGGCTTAGGTATCCGCAATATTTGTGTGATCATCTCCCCCTCAGACTCACTTGATGCTCCGCTGTTGTTGTTCATGTCTTGTAATTCTTCTGCACTTGATGCTCCGCTGTTGTTGATATTTTGTGCCTTCCTGCGTAGACGTGACTTCTTTACTGTGAACAAGAATAATCATTTTATATTCATATTCAACCGATGTACACTTGGGGTCATTAATTATGAGACGGCTAGTTCTCTGGACAAAACATTTATGTTGGCAACACAAAATAAACCCACAGCGCTACATAGTGGGCCGATCGTGAAGCTTAGTCAATCTTACTAAATATCACATAACTCGTGACAGTCCCGATAGCCAAAAAAGGAGAGGAAGAAATTATGACAGTCGAATCTAACCTAATACCTACTAACCTAATAACCTATAGATTGACGTGTGAATCAGTTGGAAAATAATTGTAATTCATAACTTCCCCCTCGAAGAATACAAACGGGCGAAAGTTTATGTTTTCAATCTTTTCAAGTGATGACAGAAGAAATTGTAACCTGAAAATTTACGGTAAGTTGATTTGATAAAAATACAATTAAATTAGGAAATGCAAGTTACGCTGTGCCTGACAAACAAGATTCTTTGTTGATTTTGCGTGTGAAACCATGTCCAGGACTAGATTCTGAATCATTGAGACTATCGTGTAACTCATTAATACTTCTTGACTGATACAAGACATTTATCAAACACAGACTGAACCCTGCAAGAACCACCCGTCGAAACAGGCAAATAGAGGAAACATTCAGCTTCAGAAAAACGGAAGGAGTCAGCTTTTACTAATCCAGAGATGAAAGGAGCTGGTTTTGGTCGACTTGTAGTGGGGAATTTGAATGCGTTCTGCGGCGACTACTCGTCTTTCACATTCTAAACTTTGGCCATTCTGAGACTGAGACTCAAAATACTATCGGAGACGACTGCTTGCTTCTTATAATGTGAAATTCAGGACTTTAATAATTCTTTGGACGTTGACTTGGAATACCTACTACGACGACTACTTGTCTATCACAGAATTACATTTTTAAAACTAACAATTCTTAGATTATTAAATTTTAGACTTTATCAATACCTACATCACCGACTTTGAATACTCTCTCAGGCCGCTTCTAGCCTAAAATCATATGATAACATAATGTGCCAAAATATGCTCCAAGTTGACCGAGACTATCGTGTAACTCATTAACTACTACTTCACTGATACTAGACATTTATCAAACCCAGACTGAACTCCTGAAGAACCTAAACCTGCACACCCGTCGAAACAGGCACAGAAAGGAAACATGCAGCTCCAGAGAAACGGAAGGAGTCAGCTCGTCCTTATCCAGATATAACAGGAGCTGGTTTTGGTAGAATCGTAGTGGGGACTATGAATGCCTTCTCCGGCGACTACTCGTCTTTCACATTCTAAACTTTGACCATTCTTAGACTGAGACTTAAAATACTATCAGAGACGACTGCTCGCTCCTTATAATGTAAGATCCTCAACTATAAGCTGAATAAATAAAAATGCGTGCAAGAAAATCTTATGTTCCAGCTGATTATTTATTCGCTTTCCAAAGTTTACGATCACATTTCAATACTATCACTTCATTATCACATATACTATTCAGTCATTAATTTAGAAAATTTGAAATATTCACATGGATGATTCTTCTTATTGCAATTCGTTTCAATAGAAATGGATACCTACTACCAGTCCATGTTCTTCAATTATTATTCAAAAAATAAAACTAAAAATTATAATCTGGATAATATTATAAAAAAAAATTAGTTGGTCATCTGAATTTTTTATTTAATTAATTGAATATTGTATTCAATATCAAATCATATCGTTCTCGTCAATGAAAATAATATATCTATATTACCATACATTCATGAATTATTATTATAAGTATTCTAAACATTTGTTATTTTAATGTCTTATCAATAAAAATAAAAGTTACAAAATTTTGGTGCACGTGACAACACGCTGGTCATAAATAACAATGACAAGATATGACCTCGACTAGGCTCGTGGCTTTGCTAATCTCGCTGCTAATATTATACTGCTAATATTACGCTATTATATTGCTATTTAGTATTATTTCAGTCATCCGAATGGCTATTTCAGGTCTTTGTTCCAATGGCTGCTTTCTTTCATGTCTTTCTTCCGGCGCTCTCCCCCTGGCCAATCACAAGTCAATTTTTGGAGCTGTTTGAAAGGCTCTTTCTAGAAACTGACCAAATTCCTTGTAGCCTTCAAGCTTATATCCACTTCTGTTTCCTTTCTTTGACTGTTTCAACGGGTGTGCAGGTTCAGGTTCTTCAGGAGTTCAGTCTGTGTTTGATAAATGTCTAGTATCAGTCAATAAGTAGCTAATGAGTTACACGATAGTCTCGGTCAACTGGGAGCATATTTTATATTATATTTTATATTTTATATTATATTTTATTTTGTATTTTTTTTTTTATATTAGATTATCAAATTATTTTAGGCTAAAAGCGGCCTGAGAGAGTATTCAAAGTCGGTGATGTAGGTATTGATAAAGTCTAAAATTAAATAATCTAAGAATTGTTAGATTTGAAAATGTAATTCTGTGATAGACGAGTAGTCGTCGTAGTGGGTATTCCAAGTCAGCGTCCAAAGAATTATTAAAGACCTGAATTTTACATTATAAGAAGCATGGAGTTGTCTCCGATAGTATTTTAAGTCGCAGTCTAAGAATGGTCAAAGTTTAGAATGTGAAAGACGAGTAGTCGCCGCAGAACGCATCCAAATTCCCCACTACAATTCTACCAAAACCCGCTCCTCTCATCTCTGGATGAGTACGAGTTGACTCCTTCCGTTTCTCTAAAGCTGAATGTTTCCTCTATTTGCCTGTTTCGACGGGTGGTTCTTGCAGGGTTCAGTCTGTGTTTGATAAATGTCTTGTATCAGTCAAGAAGTAATAATGAGATACACGATAGTCTCAATGATCTAGAATCTAGTACTGGACATGGTTCAACACGCAAAATCAACAAAGAATCTGGTTTTTTTAGGCACAGCGTAACTTGCATTATCTAATTTAATTGTATTTTTTATCAAATCAACTTACCGTAAATTTTCAGGTTACAATTTCTTTTGTCATCACTTGAAAAGATTGAAAACATAAACTTTCGCCCGTTTGTATTCTTCGAGGGGGAAGTTATGAATTACAATTATTTTCCAACTGATTTACACGTCAATCTATAGGTTATTAGGTTAGTAGGTATTAGGTTAGATTCGACTGTCATAATTTCTTCCTCTCCTTTTTTGGCTATCGGGACTGTCACGAGTTATGTGATATTTAGTGAGATTGACTAAGCTTCACGATCGGCCCACTATGTAGCGCTGTGGGTTTATTTTGTGTTGCCAACATAAATGTTTTGTCCAGAAAACTAGCCGTCTCATAATTAATGACCCCAAGTGTACATGAGGGATTCGACGTGAAGTGGGCCACCCTCCAGACCTCGTCACCTTCCATTTCATTCGTATTCAAGGAATTGGTTGTACTATATGAGTGTACCTTTCCTGATGTTTTTCAAAACTTTTCGGCCTGCCGTCAGGGAGATCTCTCGAGTCGAAATTCTGCGATTTACGAAATCCAAGAACTTTCGGTCGATGATATCTCAGCATTGGAATGTTGTATCGACACAAACAAGGTGATCGATGTATTTGTCTTGAATCCAACTTTTGGAGAAAAAAATATTTTGGATCCTCACAGACGCGTTTTGATCGCCGAAAATTGATTTGTGGAGAATCCGGAATGAAATGTTCCAAAATTAAAAAAATTTCATATTCGGCGAAATTTTGTTTCTTCTCTTACAAATCAATTTTTGGTGATCAAAACGCGTCTGTGAGGATCCAAAATATTTTTTTTCCAAAAGTTGCATTGCAGACGAATCCATCGACCACCTTGTTTGAGATAACTTCGGAACGGGGGGCGAGAAAATTTTGAAAGATAAATTTTTACTCACATCTGACGAAGAAAAGAAGCTCGAGAACCAGGCTCCTCCATCTCGAGGATGCCACGCGTCGTTTCGTTGCCGCAGTACGTACTATGAACAAGAATAATTATTTTATATTCATTGTCAACCGATGTTTATAGGTACCTGATAAATTACTAAGTTTTATCTGCTGCTTTTATCACCCTAGAACGCACGAACACAATATTTTTATTTACCTCTGATTATCCATATGACGGCGCAAACGCATTTATGGAAGCTTTTAAGGCTTAGCTCCCGGGTGAAATTGCGCAAAAGCTCCTCCCGGGTCGTTGGAGACAACTTGTCGAGCTCGTCAATTTGCGGTAAGACTCCGCCTTTCAAAAAAAGGGTGGTCTTTCCATAATGGATGGCGTCTTCCCCTATTTTTTGGTTTCCCAGTAGCGTCTAGAAATAACGATTTTAACTTTGAGGAAGTCTTTTCCAAAGGGAATTGAAGTTGGCAATCAACAGTATAACAGCATAGGGAACATCAATATCAAGAGATTCGGCAGAGTCTCGCGCCAAGTACATTAAAAAAAAATTTTTTTTAAGCGCGAGACTCAACGAGTCTATATACCCGAGAGGCAACTACCCTAACCTATACCGCGAACTAGTATCTTCGTTTTCTTTCACCTCACAACATACACGAATTAAAACTGATTTAATCTAGGATGTGGGCATGAAAAGCTTTCATTTGAGCCCTAGATCGATTAAATCGGTGTCCGGAGTGCTGAGATATAATTAACTTCAGATTCTGATACCCCGTTTCCTCGTCCAATGTTTCTCTTTAGTGTTCTTCAGACCAAGATTCAGCACATTCAAACCATTCCCATATAAATCACTAGACGAGAAACCACACAAAAGTTGTACAGAGTGGCGTAAGTACGAGAGTCACGAGGTAGATGGCGCTGGTATCGCAGACAGAAACCGTCTGCAACACTAGCAGACGCGTGTTGTCATTTCATGTTTTCAAATCCAAGTAAAGGAAATAAGAGAAAGTACGAGCGATGCTTAATACAAAATTTGAACGTACAAAAACTAGTGAATACCCACCAAAAGCTCCTCGGGTGCGAAAACTTTACGCCAAGTACATTAATGTGATAGTGACCAACAAAAATGTTTCGATAGGTAAATCTTAAATCCTCAAGCTTTTGAGGTTATGCGAATTGACTGACGTGTAAAATTCATGGTGATAAATAAAATAACAATTATAAACGGACAAGACTGTCAGATGACTATATATTAACTGACTATTACCTCTAAATTTTATTCACCTATTCATTGTAGATATGTGTTATCTTCATTTATGAATGCAATTATCGGAGGAAACGGTATTTTGGGGATTCAATTTTCTAGCAAGTCACCGCCTGAGGAAGTCTGACAATAGAAAATCAAGAAAAAATGTTGAAGTTGAAAAATATCAGGATAGCATCATTTGATATAAGTAACGGCAAGGAGCCAGACCGAAAAAGCCGAGTTCAAACGTTGAATTGCAACAAATTCCACTTCAAGCTCGATGTTAGGCTCATTTCTAGAGGCTCGTCTGCTCGGACCTAAACTGTGAGCCAACGTTATGTGTAGGATTTCAACGAGTTCTATATTTTATCTCGGTATCCTCTAGTCCAAACGAGACTGTAAGTCGACGTTGTGTGTTGGACTACGATAGGCTTTATTCTACACTCCACGTCAACGTAATGCCTTGACCTTCGGTGAAGATAATTCTTCAATCCATGTTTTACAATTAGCTTAGATTCTCCGCTCAGAAGCTCAATCAAATTCAGATTAGTGCTATCACGACAAATGGTGAAAATGAAAATACTTATTCGATATTAAGGGGGTATAGGACTGCTGGAGCCTTTAGAACAATCATGTTTTTCTGGGTGGGATTACAATGAGCGTATTCGAGGGAGGCAAATTATATTTAAGTACATGTTTATTAGACTCAAAATGATCGTAAAAAAAAATATCAATGAAACAAATATTGATAAATAAAGAAATTGAATCAGCACAGGTTTTTTTTGCAGATTCGTAGCTGGCCCGCATGATAACTCAAGAACCAAGGCACTGAGAAAGCTGAATCTTTCACGAGATCTTCATAATACCTTTGTGAACAGTGTGAATCAGTCGCATCGACGGCGAAATTCCGTGAGGAATTTTATAAGCGAAAAACAGGATTTTTTTTGAATAAATTCGAAAAATTTTCTATTTTTTCGAATATTTTTGACATTCTTTTTTGTAAATCAATGAGACTGGTTCACACCATGCACAAAGATATCATAAAAATTTCTTAAAAATTTCAGCTCTCTAAGTGCTTTGGCTCTTGAGTTATCATGCGGGCCAGCTACGAATCCGGAAAAAACCTGTCCTACTTCAATAGCTTCGGATTTCTATATTTATCAAGATTTTGTTCATCTATATTTTCTTCAGGGTTCACTTCAAGTCCAATAAACATGTACTAAAATATAAATCGCCCATCTCAAGCAAGCTCATTGTAATCACACCCAGAAAAATATAATTGTTTTGAAGATTCCAGCAGTCCTATACCCCCTTAAAGAAATGATCGATCGACTCCCTCTTTCTCAGATGATAGAGATTCAGATTTATATTTATTTATTATTTGTAGACTCAGCGTATAATCATTTATGAATGGAATTATTGGAAAAAAATCTTTCTTATGGATTGTTTAATCTTGTAGCGGGTCGCCGTATAAGACGTGAGGATGATGAAAAATAACGCTTGGGCCGCAAAGTATCGGTATAGTGTGATTTGATACGAGAAACGGCAAGAGTCAGACGAAGAGAGCAGAATGCGAGTGTTTGACTTCATAAACTTCCATTTCATGCTCTACGCTAGTCTTGCATGATTAGGCTCAATTCTAAATATTTTGATACCTTCTGTTTAAACCCGAATTGGAAGTTGACGTTATTAGTACGGGACGCGTACATGTTCTTTTTGTAGAGGACCTAGTTGCATTAAAAAAAAAAACTACCTACGAATTGCAATACATACATCTGATATTTATATATATTTAATCATGAGCAGCAACTATAACCCTGCGTGCAAGTAACTCCGCCATTGCCGTTCCCAGGCCCAGATGAGACAGGAGGAGGGCTGCACGCAGGGTTGGATGTTGTAGGTATAAAAAATTATCGTAGTGGAACAATTTGTAAACGCTATGAAAGTACATTACGCGTCAGTCTACAAATTTGAGACTTGGGGAAAATTATGAGCACACGCGTGCTCGTTGCTGTTGACGTTCCTGCTTATCGAGGGACTTCGGGCGGTATGAAATAGTACAAAACAACCGAGCGAGCGTAGCGAGCGAGCACAATTATTAGGTGGTCAAGCAAAATTTTACAAAAAGTAGTGAAATCAACCCCAAAAAGCACCTTCGGTGCAAAAACCATTCGCCAAGTCCATTAATGTGTAGACTACCAAAACATAATCAAAAGTTGTGCTCGTTCGCTCGCTGCGCTCGCTCACTCGATTGGTTGATGATTAACAACATACAAAAGCATTGAAATCAGATACAACTGCCAAGTACCTGTAGAATAATAAAAGTTTGGAATTGAAAAATTTTTTCAAACTAAATAACGTTGTACTCGTTCGCTCGCTGCGCTCGCTCACTCGATTGGCTTATGATTATTGGTTGAAAAAAAATTCGGATGAAGAAATTGAAAAAGTCAACATTTATCCAAAAATATTCATAACGAAAAAATTATTTAAAGAAAATTTTTGAAAAAAATTTGGAGGTAGTGGCACTTGGCGGGCCTTTTATAGAAAAAGAAGTATGTAATATCGATCGCGACCATGTCAATGTCATCTGATGGTTATTCAAACATTGGCCCGCCAATGTACCACGGACTCCAAATTTTCTTCAAAAATATTCTTTGAATAATTTTTTCGTTATGAATATTTTTGGATAAATGTTGACTTTTTCAATTTCTTCATCCGAATTTTTTTTCAACCAATAATCATAAGCCAATCGAGTGAGCGAGCGCAGCGAGCGAACGAGTACAACGTTATTTAGTTTGAAAAAATTTTTCAATTCCAAACTTTTATTATTCTACAGGTACTTGGCAGTTGTATCTGATTTCAATGCTTTTGTATGTTGTTGATCATCAACGTCCTAAAAGCTGCACCAGCCAAATCAGCCCACTCGAAAAAACGAAACGGGAGATTTTCTTACTTTTTAATTACTAATTTATTACCACAGTCCCAAATTTATTACTCCTACTTGTTCCGCGTAATCGTCTTGCGGCTCAGCTTCGGTCAAAGCTGCACCAGCCATATCGTAACTTCGCAATATTTTACGCTATCAGATCGTACCACACGACAAAATTGTTTACTATTTTATTACTTTCGAATGATATCAACCATAACTTATAACTTCCACCTTGTGAGGGTGAAAACAACCCTTATTCCCTAAGCCCGGGAATTAATCATCTTCCAAGCTAACCACTGGCTGAAATTGATTGCCATTGTGATTTGTTTTTACCTCAAGTCTTACAGATGAACTCCAGAACACTGCCGTGCACTGATTTAGGGTGTAGTGGGCTGTAATAATGAAAAATACGCGCGAAAAAAAAAATTCACCAAATTGTATCCACATCTTGCTTAGATGAAGTTTTTTTATCTACCTTCTGTGTTTATTCAGTTCATAGAAACCATCACACCCCTTTCCTAGGGGTTCGTAGATGTGCTCCGAAACATTTTCGAGCATTTGGGGTGCGGTGGGCTAGGGTAATAAAAACACACGCCCAGGAAAATATTTTTTTACTAAATTTTATCGACATTTCGCTGGAATAAAATTTCTCATCTACCTTCTGTGTTTATTCAGTTCATAAAAACCATCACACCCCTCTCCTAGGGGTTCGTAAATGTACTCTGAAACATTCCCGATAATTTAGGGTGCGATGGGCTGTGGTAATAAAAACATACGCCCTGGAAAAATGGGGTTTTGCTGAATTTGATCGTTATTTCGCTGGAATAAAATTTCTTATCTACCTTCTGTGTTTATTCAGTTCATAGAAACCATTACACCCCTTTCCTAGGGGTTCGTAGATGTGCTCCGAAAGATTTCAGAGTATTTGGGGTGCGGTCGGCTGGGGTAATAAAAACATACGCCCTGGAAAAATGGGGTTTTGCTGAATTTGATCGTTATTTCGCTGGAATAAAATTTCTTATCCACCTTCTGTGGTCATTCAGTTGATGAAAACCATCACACCTTTTTCCTAGGGGTTCGTAGATGTGCTCCGAAACATTTTAGAGTATTTGGGGTGCGGTAGGCTGGGGTAATAACAACATACGCCCTGGAAAAATGGGGTTTTGCTGAATTTTATCGTTATTTCACTGGAATAAAATTTCTCATCCACCTTCTGTGTTCATTCAGTTAATGAAAAACATCACACCCCTTTCCTAGAGTTCGTAGATGTGCTTCGAAACATTCTAGAGTATTTGGGGTGCGGTGGGCTGGGGTAATAAAAACATACGCCCTGGAAAAATGGGGTTTTGCTGAATTTTATCGTTATTTCACTGGAATAAAATTTCTCATCCACCTTCTGTGTTTATTCAGTTCATAGAAACCATCACACCCCTTCCCTAGGGGTTCGTAGACGTGCTCCGAAACATTTCAGAGTATTTGGGGTGCGATGGGCTGGGGTAATAAAAACATACGCCCTGGAAAAATGGGGTTTTGCTGAATTTTATCGTTATTTCACTGGAATAAAATTTCTCATCCACCTTCTGTGTTCATTCAGTTAATGAAAACCATCACACCCCTTTCCTAGGGGTTCGTAGATGTGCTCCGAAACATTTTCGAGCATTTGGGGTGCGGTGGGCTAGGGTAATAAAAACACGCCCAGGAAAATATTTTTTTACTAAATTTTATCGACATTTCGCTGGAATAAAATTTCTCATCTACCTTCTGTGTTTATTCAGTTCATAGAAACCATCACACCCCTTTCCTAGGGGTTCGTAGAGGTGCTCCGAAACATTTTAGAGTATTTGGGGTGCGGTGGGCTGTGGTAATAAAAACTGTAACGTGGCAAACGTTTGGACCTCCTCCGTACCAGCCTAAACGAGCGTATGTATCCCCGAGAGCCCCAAAGTCCCGTTAGCTAATTTGAATACTGCCGCCCTTCGTCCTAGCGACGCCTTATCGACTATAGATCCTCGGATTGGTCTATCGATGACGGCTGGCGCTAGCAGGACGAACGGCGATAAGCGGTAATTAGCATAGCGGAAACGAAGAGCCATTCATTGTCTAGCCGTGAAACTGAGTAACGTGCCATAATTACAAGTGAATCGAGCGAGTTAACCCCCGAGTATTTTGAGGTGTTTAGAGGTGTTTGTGTTTATTGTGACCCCCGCGAATTATTACTGGACTTGATTTTGGACTCTGGACTTGATTTATTCCGATTTGGACATATACGACCCTTGCCTATCCACGGACACCAAGCCGAACACGAGGCCGAGCCATCGTAGCCGAGCAGGTAGGATCAATCCGAGCCCGACAATTCAAGATAGCTTCATTCTTCCCCTAAAGTCCCTAAATTCCCGTTGAGTCTCGAGTTAGAGTCAGGAAGCTCTTCGTTCCCTAGTACCGTCGAGAGTATCGAGTCCCCGAGTACCGCGTGTCAGTTGAGAACCGGCAAGCTCAAACTTGTTGTTGTTCTCTAGGTGGCTGTCGATTCTGCGCGTCAGCGTGCCGGCTTGCATTGCCGCTGCGCAGAAATTCGCCAAGGTAGAGTCGACGCCATCTTGCCCGAGTCTCTGACGTCACGCGTCGCAGATAGCCTGCTGCGTGTCAGAGCACTCTCGTGGCCAAGTCCCGAGCTAACGAGTACCGATTCCCTTCCCCTCCTAGCTGTTGAGTGATCAGCTGTCAGCCAGAGACTAGAAGCGTAGGCTTCGAAATCGACTGACAGCCAGCCTCCAGCTGGTAGTAGCGAGGAAGGCTATCCCCTACGCCTGCGAAATTGTCAACCGTACCTGTTTCTAGTTTATTATAATATATTAGAGTAGAGTCATTGTGAGAATTTACATAGTATAGTAGAGTAGAGTCGTTTAATTTATTTCTTTTCTAGTTTTCGATTTAGTTTCTTTATTTAGTCTTAGTATAAAACATACAGTAGCGGTGAGAGTAGCCGAAGCCAGGTGATAGGCTGGACAAATTAATATCACCTTTTTCTTTTTTTCTTTTTAATTAATAAATAATATTCAAATCTAATTCGTATTGTGTCAAGTGTTTTTATTTCTCGCCCCCACGAATATCCCTCTACCGATAGGCTAGCTGGAGCACGAGAGAGAGAGAGAGAGGACTCTGAGCCCGGAGTCTGGCGCCCAACACCTACCTAGAGCTAGTCGGAGGAGGTAACGACGTTGGTGCTGTTTTTGATAACTGAACGTAGTTCCTGCGGGTAACACCCGAGCCCGCGGGAATCGCTGTTACAAAACATACGCCCTGGAAAAATGGGGTTTTGCTGAATTTGATCGTTATTTCGCTGAAATAAAATTTCTTATCTACCTTCTGTGTTTATTCAGTTCATAGAAACCATCACACCCCTTTTCTAGGGGATCGGGAAGTTTCCAAGGAAACAATCATTTTTCGGAAAAAATGGCTGAGGAATGTTCGATTCCAATTTTGACAACCCCTCGAGAGATTCACACGAATTCTGAATCAACCTGCATATTATATTGTTTCGAAATTGACTAAAAAAAGAGAAAGGGTAATATTGTTAATGTTAACAAGAGAGTCATTAATTTTTTTTCCGAGGCATTGCAAAAATTAGTTACGCATATCTTCAAGTGCTTTGGAAGTTGAACGAATTTCGAGCGACCGAAAACTTGCATTGAGAAAGTTGTTCATCAAGTACAAATAAGTTTTTTGGAAAGTCTCACTCTAATCCAATGAATAGTTCAGAAATTGTTGATGTTTTATTTCACCACCGCCTGGGTAGGTTACAGCGAGACGATATGATATATTTCACCGAAGATGAAAAGTCAGCAAGACTCGCTATACAGAATCGTAGTTTATTATTCATCTTTTTTAATACAAAGCAAAAATTTTCATTCATAATATTCTTCAAAAATAACCTGACATTTTCGTAGAATTCTTAAAATCATCAACAGCCTATGGGAATAAATATAATCAGAAGACCTAACCAAACAAACGTGTTATCATTCTATTGATAATTCCAAATCAGAACATTTTTCAAAACTTCATACAGCTGCTCAACCTAGGTTATCATACATTAAGATTGCCGAATTCGAATTCAATTTGAAGACTGTTTCCAAAAACGTTCATCAATTTTTATTCCTATTATAATATACGTGGAATTTTGACATTTTTCTGTCGATGGAAAAATTACCCTAGATTTCAAAGTTGCTCCTATATAGTTTACAGTAGGGTGGTCGTTAATTTCTAACATATACTTGCCACCCCCTGAATCGACAGATAATGACCCAAAAACACTGTGTAACTTCTTTCAGATTTTTAGTTTGATGGGAAAGCGTGCCGAAATCAATTTGAAGTTGAAAAAATCGAAAAAATAAATTCATTTTTTTCACTCTAATTTTCGAGTAAAAAAGCAGTGAACAAATGAATGACAAAAAACTTTTTCACAAAAAATGTATTTTATTGTAAACTTATCATATTTGTAATATCATCTTTATGTTAGACTATATTTATTTATTATTTTATTATTTTTTATTTTATTATTTTATTTTATTATTTCTTTTTTTTTTTAATTTTTTTTAATAATTCATTTCTTTAATATACACGGAGAGAACAAAAACGCACTGGCTGCACCATCGATAGTGGCGCTGCTGTTCCTCGCGTTTGGTAATAGTGGAGCGCGTTTTTCGCACGGCGGCTATGCTAAAATAATGTGTAGCTGCTGTCACAATCGCATGGCTTGCTGGGTGTATCATGAGAAAGATATCGACTATACTGAATAGAAATTCGTTCTGCGTAAATCGTTCTTTTATCTTTTTTTTTGTACGATGGTAATGCTATCACGGCACGCACCTTGCGTTATATCAAGGAGTAACAGCCGTATCTTTGATTGTGACGACTCCTGTCAACCGTGGGATACTCAGTGCGTTTTTGTTTTCTCCGTGTAGTCTTTATAACGTTGTTATATTGTAAGATTACTATTAAATACATTATTTTGTTGGAAAGTTTTCGTTTTTTGTCATTCTACATTCATTCCCTGTTTTTATACTACAAATTAGAAAGACATTTTTCTGACAGCAGAACAGGAGAGTGTAAAAAAGTAATCTAATTGATGTTATTATTGATACAACCAAATTGTACTGAATAATTTCACTGTTTCAATATAATTTATTGTTACAATATGCACGGATTTCACAAAGCCATTTATTTATTTATTTGATTATTCATTCATTCATACATTCATTCAGTCAATTATTTATTCATTTATACGTTCATTTAATTATTCATCTAATTATTTATTTATTTATTTAATCATTCATCCAATTATTTATTCACACATTTAGTTAATCATTTGACGGCCTTCGAAAGTTCAAAATTAAAGGGAATAATAATTGCGAAAAACAGACGAAAAACTTGGGTAGTGCCGAGTTGGCAGTGACTGACTAGTGCCTGCGATGTTTCACGGAAACCTCTTAGTATGTAACGGAGTAGTTGGAGATCGGACTAGTTTCTTCGATGCCGCCGATGCCTTTGACACCCGTGCCGCAACCACTCCGCAGCGCATTTCTCGTTTAGCACGGACGTGCGGGCGACACGTTCGTCTCACAATTATTAGTTCAGTCGCATCAAAACCCGTGCGAAATGAGTTTATCACGTAGTCGTAAACGTTTAATCGACGAGTCAGTATTAGTAGACGTAATTTTATCTTTCAAAGATGAAATAATTGATAAGGGCACAGTGGTTGCCAAGAAAAATAATATCTGGAAAGAAATTGCAGGAAAACTCGGAAACAAATATGCGTATACTTCTTTGTATCCGATGGTCAAAGGCAATAAGTACTTGATTTTAGATAAATTGCTAGACAGAAATAAAGTGGTGAACAATGAATATTCATGTGCCAGTGAAGAGCATACTACTTTTGATGATAGTAATAACATCAGTCACGACAACGATGTATCTGATATGACTTCAGAAGAAATGAAATTTGATTTCATCATCTCTAAAGAAGAAATGGACGACATAGTCAAAAAAAGATACTATGCTCGTACAACAAAAACTGGGCGAAAAAAAGACAGCCGTTTATGGAACATTTTTCGCCCCGGAGTCTATCAATATTTTATTTCAAAAAAGATTTGGGACGCGACGAATCTGAAATGCGGTTTTTTAATAGAACACTCGTACATTAATTTGCAAATTACTTCTGCAACAATTCGAGGTAAGTTTTAGCATCTCCGTGAAGTTGGCTCTCCACTTTGGATTTTCCAATTTTTTATTTGAATCGTTTGGTGGTGTTTGGTAGTCTACTTCGGACGTTTGGTCGTAAACTCTTTTTTTTTCATTGAATCGAAATAGTATATCATGCATCTAGGGAATAAAGTGTTCTTTTTGACGAGTGTGAGGTTTGTCGCCCGAGCGAAGCGAGGGTGACCTTCATACTCGTCTAGAAAAACACTTTGTACCATGGTGCATACGATATTTTATGCATCCAAGGGTAGAAAGGGCGTTGTTTATGCGCGCAGCCGGGAATAAAGTACGGACTTTATTCCCTAGATGCATAATAGTATATTGTGATATAAATGCGGAAGGCAATATCCGACGAGTGTCGTTTGTAGCACGAGCCGAAGGCGAGTGCTGTAAATGACACGAGACAGATATTGCCTATCCGCACGTGTATCACACGATATTTTTTGTAACTCCCTGCGAAGAAAGTTTGATTTGAGAGACAGATTGATTAATCAATATAACCTCACATCGCGACTGTCCACCGCCATGACACAGTGCACGAAGAAAGCACTAGTGCGCAAAGTAGAGTATTCGCGATGTGCGCATGCGCGACAAAAGTACTAGTGCGCAAAGTAGAGTATTTGCGGTGTGCGCATGCGCCAACTCTCTCTTTACCTCACCCCTCGGAAATAAGGTATTTTGCGCTCGCTACACAGCCCTCGAAAATCAAACTTTCGAAGCAGGTGTTGCAAAAACGAAATTTCATCGTGAACTTAACGGCCAAGTTTTTTTGTTTTATTTTCTAAAATAAAAAGTTGGAAGACCCAACGCGGGGCGTAGGGAGGGGGAGGGCTGGGGGGGGTTCAGCTAGAAATGAAATAAAATGATCAATAACATCATACACGTAGGTGACTAATAGGGTGGTCCTTTAAAAGGTCATTTTTGAACTTTGACCTGCTTACCCCCAGATCGGTTCCGAAGTATTCGAAAATAATCAATGACACGAGATCAGAAGAAGTTTTTCCGTCGAGTCAAGTGCAAAATTTTACTTCATAAGGTCTGAAAATAGGGAATTTACCCACGCGAAGCGTGGGTAAAACATCCATTATCACACTACGTGACGTGAATAACTATTTTACATTGACAATCGAGAATTGCTGTGGAAAATGAAAATTACCTCAGTATTCTGAACCGTGCTCGCCGTATTTCGAGAAATTCGATCTGGGTCTGACTCTTGGAATCTCGGATTGGGCCCGCGATTTTTTTTATGTTTGTTCTCACTTCAAAAAGCACTCATTTTTTATTTTCGATTTTTTCGACATGATATGAATTTTATACAATTCTAAAAAATGAGTACATTGAACGACACAATTTATAAATCTGAAATTTTTTTGAAAAATCGTGTGTCAGATATCGAAATGTATGAGCCTACAGCCGAAGTAGAAAGATTTTTCCTTTTCACTGTTTTCAAGCATTTTCCGAGAAAAACCGTTAAACAAAATTAAAAGCGGGAGTTATTTTACTGTGGATGGTTGCTGGAACGTTTTCATATGTCACACCGGATTTTGGAAAAAAATTTCAAATGTTGCGCAAGAGATTTTTTTCTTCTTTATTTTGCTAATGATGGTTTTTTCAATCACGATCAATTAATAAAAAGCCCTAATGAAGAGAATCGAGATAAAAGTATTTTCATATCAAATAAAATTGTTGTCTGTTATTGTTGCGAGTTATTTATAAGGGCCTTGTCGAGGGCCTTGTAATAGAAAAAATGGAATTCTCAATTCCGCTGAAACGTCTCAAAGTAAACGCACGTCTATCGACACCTAATAATTGATTTGGTTCGACATTTTTTTCAGTATATAATTTATTCTTCTTCTCATAAAAACCTCACAACACCTCTTGTATCTCCGACGATTTTCAAAATGCTACAAGGTAAAAAAAATTGCAAATGGTAAAAAAATCCGGTGTAACATATGAAAATGTTTCAGCAGCCATCCATAGTAAAATAACTCCCACTTCTAGTTTTTATAACGTTTTTCTCGGAAAAAGCTTGAAAGCATTCAGAAGGAGAAATCTCCCTACTCCGGCTGTAAGCTTAACTGACACACGATTTTTCAGAAACAGTTCAGATTTTTGAATTGTGTAGATCAATATACTCTAAGGTGTCCGTTAAAAAACCCAATTCTGAATCGGACTAGACGCACCAGCTACAATGATGAAAAAAAAAAATAAAAAATTTTTGAGCGTGATTTGATCCTCCTATCTCAATTAGAAGGCGTGCCTTAGTGTCCAAATAATCCCCATTTGAATAACATTAAATTTTTTCATTTTTCCAATTCCAATTTTTTACGTAGCCAACAGAAGGTAGAAAAAATCATTCGATAGTTGGAACGTCTCTCATATAAGTGGAAGTACATAGAAAGCAGAGCTTCTGGTCCAGTTACAGTTTCTTGTCCATTTTGTTATTGAAGGATCAGTTCTACATTTCATTTTTAAATTTATTTTTCTGTACGTACGAGACGATTTGCAACGACCAGGATTTTTTTCCATGTACTTTTACTTATATGAGGGACATTCCAACTATCGAATGAATTTTTCTACCTTCTGTTGGCTACGTGAAAAATTGGAATTGGAAAAATGAAAAAATTCAATGTTATTCAAATATGACATTATTTGGACACTTTATAGGCACGCCTTTTAATTGAGATAGAAGAATCAAACTGCGCCTGAAATTTTTTTTATCTTCGTTGCAATCATTGTAGGGGGTGCGTCTAATCCGATTCAAAATTGGAGTTTTTAACGGACACCTTAATTAATTAATATACTCATTAATATACTCGTTTTCAAAAATGGTAGAAAATTCAAATAATGTCGAAAAATCTGAAATAACAAATGAGTGCTTTTTAAAATGTGAACAATAAAACATCGCGGGCCCAATCCGAGAGGTTAAGGGTCAGACCCAGGTCGAGTTGAGATAGAATTCTCCGTATGTATCGCAAAAAAAAAAAAATTCGATTTGAAATATCATAAAAAAAGTCTGCGCAACACATTCAATTTCAACACCCGTAATTCTAATGTTTTTTTTTTGCTCACTATTGCGGGATGCAAATTTGGGTGTACGTTTGTTGAAGTGTATGAACTCTTTATTCACTAATAAAGTTTACATTTAAGGTCACTGTAAATGTGGGTCCTCTCTAAAGTGCTCAATAAGTCAATTGCTGCAATCAAAAGACTATGAAGCGCACTGCGCAGTCGGTCCTGGATCAGGGAGTTGCGGTAAAAGACCGTTAACGGGCCCAATCAGACACGAAGTATGTAAGGAGTTGGAAAGTGTAAGTGTCGAAAGATATAGAGCTGAGAAAGCTAAGGAACTAATGCAAGGGAGAGGTGCTGATATTCCAGAACCATCTATTCTTTTTTCTAAAGAAGTTTTATACACAGCAAGAAAAGAAGAATTATTGAAACAATATTTACACCCAGATCCACTGATCGCACTAGAAATGATGAAATGTGGAGAATATTCCAATCAAATCGAACATATTGGGCGTGATCCGTTTTGTGTGCGTTACAGTACAAATGAGCAACTCCAAGTATACAAAAAACTTTTTGCGCAAAAAAATAATAAAGTGTGCATATGTATCGACAGTACTGGAGGAGTTGTAAAGAAAATTCAGCGACTGTATGATAATGTTTCCAAACATATCTTTTTGCATGTTATTGCCGTCAATAATGACTCAGCACAATTCACGGTGTCACACATGCTATCCGAGGAATCACATACGCCAGCTATAACATACTGGCTGCTTATGTGGTTACGATCAGGAGCCCCGATACCACACATGTCTGTTACTGATTGGTCTCGAGCATTACTTAATGCCGTGGCCATATCATTCACAAACTTTAGGAGCATTGATGACTATGCAGATGCTCTCAGAAACGAAAATCAGCAGCCTTATACATACATCAGAATAGATGTTGCCCATACATTGAAAAAATATTCTAGATATTTGAGTGTACTGCGAAAACGGGTGAAGAAATTTTATTTAGCATGTATCGGTGAACTTATAAGATCCACTGATGTCAACGATGCTAAAGAATTAATAACCAATATATTTATAGTATGTGTAAGTCTGGACTAAGCCAGGCTAACGAATCGCCAGGCGGCGCACGGGTTCGATCAACTCCGGTCGGATCATGTGCTGCGAGTGAGGCGGTGAGAGTGATTCATTGAGAGCTGCGCTGCCGTACAGCTCACACAATCATATACATGGCACATGCCATTGAATATAACTAATAAATTAAGTGTGGTACTTGTTGTTGATTCGGGTAATATGAGATAACATGTAATTACACAATCTAATGAGTGTCTCATACTAATGTAAACATTATAATTATAATTTTGTTTAAACAAATTCCAGTGCTAACTCGCATCAACCACCTCATTTATTCAAACCCTTGTGAGTTTTGAATACAAACTTACAAATCAACAACAACCATGACGACACGAGCGAACTTCTACTTTATCTCGGACGCTCTAGATGCCAAGACGACGATCGTGAGGGTTCTCACCATACAGCTAGAAGGAGAAGATACCATCTTTCAATTTCCGAGAGAGCAGCAACTCAAGGAACAGCACCCGATCTTGTTTGAAACGAGCATCGTCAAAAATGTAATTAAAAGTATGAAGACTAGAGGAAAGTTCCGCAACGTTCGCATCACATTGGCTAATGAGCTGGAGCAGGAGTACCTAGACGAGGAGGGTAACGTGTGCTTTCGTGATCAATATCTTGACGAGGTCCAGGGTCATGGCAATCCTAACACCCCCACTCCTCAAATTCCTCAACCAAATTTGATAGATAATAAACCCATCCACTCGGTAGTGAAGAGTATGATTCTCGAAAAGTTTTCGGGAAAAAATCAAAATGCAAAGATTTTTTTAAATCTATTAACTAAAGAATGCGAACGCTTGAACATTGATAACACGCGCTATTCGGAGGTGCTTAGACTTTTTTTGGAGGGGCCGGCCCTCGACTGGTATCTCTCTTTCCTAAAAATTAACTCCCTCTCGCACGGTTGGGAGTTCTGGCAAAACTCTTTCATTGACACGTTTTCGGGGGTTGGATGGACTGAGTTAAATTATGCCTACACTTTCCGTTATTTAAACGGCTCGCTTCTAGATTACGCACTAAAAAAATTGAATTTGCTTATAGATGCAGACCCGGAATTAACCGCGAACAGTCAAATGAATTTTATTGTTTTAGGCTTACCCGCTCATGTAAGATCGCGCATTAATAAAGCTGATTTGAAATGTAGGGATACCTTGATGTCATGTATCCGGCAATTAGAGTCGCTGATGGAAAACAAAAATAAAAACGCGAATTCCGTACGCAACGAGCGGTCTACTGTAGTAATCAACAAAGAGAAGGTCGAAAATACGACAGCTGGGGAAACAAAGGGCAAAAATGTAAATAAACAGATCTCAAAGCCGTGCTCGCATTGCGCTGCCAAGGGGTTCCCAAATAGATTCCACGCGGAGAACTTGTGCCGAAATTTCATTGCTACTAATAAACAAAATTTTAGAAATGATAAGATCAAAACTGTAAATAATACGGAATTGGAGGATAGTATTTCATCCTCTGATGAATCAAAAAACTAATAATAACCCCACTTATCAAATTGAAAGTCATGTTAGCTGACTCTCCAGCTATCGCCTTGTATGACTCAGGCTCTAACATTTCAATAATAAATTTTGAAACGGTAAAAAAATTAAAACTGAGTCAAAATATAAGTGGGGTGAAGAAAATAAAAACCTTTTCAGGATCCACTGAGACCCTTGGTTCAATAGTCATTCCACTGAAAATCTTCGATATTACTAAAAAAGCTTTTTTCTTTGTCGTGAAGAGTAACTCGTTTAACGATGATCTTCTTCTTGGGCTAGACACAATTAAAACTTTTAAGCTCTGCCAAGATGAGGAATTGAAAATCTCGCAGAGAAATGATTCTGAAAAAAATCCGGTTGGCGAGATAAGAATAAACGCGTCGACTGTGAATGTAAACACGCCGATGAATAGTCATACGACTCTCGGTGGGTTTCATAATAAACAGAGGGGAAATGAGTTGAGGGATAGTCATTTAACTCTCGATAAGTTACTTATTAAACATAGTAAAATTTTTGCTGATAATAAATTTGATATCGGAACAATAGAAAATTGCGAAGCATCAATAAAATTAACTGAAAATAGATTTGTGGCAAAAAGACCTTACAAATGCTCCTTGCAGGACAGAGATGAAATCGACTTTCAAGTAAAATCCCTTTTGAAAGCTAATCTCATAGAGCGCTCGACAAGCCCATTTGCGGCCCCGGTAACACTTGTTTTTAAGAAAGAAGAGGGTAGAAAATCGCGCCTGTGTATTGACTTTAGCGCACTTAACAAAATAATTGTTCCGGAAGTTCACCCGTTTCCCGTAATCGATGACCTGCTTCTTAAAGCGCGAGATTGTAAAATTTTTACGAAACTTGACATCAACTCGGCATTTTGGTCAGTGCCAATAAGAAAAAAGGACAGACACAAAACAGCCTTCGTCACACACAATGGGCATTACCAATGGGCTTGTTTACCGTTCGGGCTTAAGTCAGCTCCGGCTATATTTCAAAGAATTTTGAGTAACGTAATTTTCGAAAATAACTTAGACTCATTCAGTATGAATTACATTGACGACATTCTGATTTTTTCCAAAAGCCTTAACGAGCACATGATTCACATTGATAGGGTTTTGGAGGCAATTAAAAAGGCCAATTTTAAATTAAACAGGGAAAAATGTAAGTTTGTTCAGAGTTCGGTATCGTATCTAGGTCATTTAATTGGGGATAACACTATAAAACCATTAAACGATAATTTAATTGCAATAACAAATTTTCCGACTCCTAAGAACCAGAAAAATATAAGGCAGCTTTTGGGTAAAATTAACTTTTATTTAAAATTTATTCCTAATGCGACAGCTGTATTGGAACCCTTGCATAATTTACTTAGAAAAATTGTTCGCTTTGAGTGGTCATTGGAATGCGAATCTAGTTTTAAAAAAATAAAACAATTTATCTGCTCGGATCCGATACTGGCCATCTTTGATCCGAAACTCCCAATTTACATCTTTACTGATGCGTCTAAAGAAGGGGTGGGTGCAACTCTTAAACAACCTCAGAGAGATAACTCGTTAAAACCAGTATTTTTCTTTTCGAAGAAATTGACAAAGCCACAGAGAAATAAACGAGCGATTTTTCTCGAATGTTTGGCGATAAAAGAGTCAATCTTATACTGGCAATATCAATTAATGGGACAAAAATTCATTATCTTTTCGGATCATAAGCCTCTAGAAGGTTTCGGAGTAAAAAAATGTCAGGACCCTGAGTTATTATCGATACTGAATTACATTTCAAATTTTGATTTTGAAATCGAATATAATCCCGGTAAAAACAATTTGGGGGCTGATTGTCTTTCGCGTAATCCGGTTTTACAAGAGGATGTCAATGGTGAATCTATAATTAAGATAGTTAACTTTATTACGTTGAATGACATTAAAGAAAATCAAAAACAACTTCCAACGACGAATGAAAAATTCACCACAAAGAATAATATTTATTATAAGTCTTTGAATAAAAAAGATAAAGTCTGGGTTACGGAAGAATTTGGTATTGGTTTAATAAGAAAACTACATAATAATACACACATAGGAGTGAAACAATTAACCTTGACCTTGACTCCGGCTTTTTATTTTAAAAACATGCACAAGCATATTAAGTTAATCTGCAGAACATGCGAGACGTGTGCGAGAAATAAGTCAAGGTTTGGTAGCTTCAAACAACCTTTATCTCAATTAGGCCCGGCTTCCAAACCATTTCAAATTGTATCCTTGGACACTATAGGCGGCTTCGCGGGAAATAAATCTCAAAAAAAATATTTGCACTTGGTAATTGACCACTTCACAAAATACGCTTTCGCGATAACCTCAAGCTCCCAGACGGCAAGAGATTTTGTTAATCTAGTAAAAAAAATTCAGAAAAAGGGCAACCAGAGTTACTTTTAACAGACCAATACGGGGGTATAAATGCAAATCAGTTTAAGAGATATTTAAAGTCAAATAAAATAAAACTTATTTTTACCGCAGTGGACTGTCCCTTTTCTAATGGTCAGAATGAGCGGACTAACCAAACATTAGTAAACTCGATTCGCTGCAAAATATCAGAAAATAGACACCGTCCTTGGAGTGTTATCGCGGATAAGGTAATTGAGGATTATAATAATACGGTACATAGTACAACTAAATTTACCCCTAATTATTTATTAACCGGGATCGATTGCTCTTTTGCACCCCCTGAATTGAATGAGAATAAACCGGAGAATTTGGAAGAAAACAGGAAAATTGCCTTTGAAAATTCCAAGAAAGTCCACGAACAAAATAAGGTTTATTACGATAAAAACAGTAACCCAATCCGTTACGAAGAGGGAGATCTTGTTTTCATCCAAAACGGCAGTCGTATAGGCCGAAAGAAACTGGGACCAGTCAGGGTGGGTCCTTTCCGGATAAAAAGGAAGCTTTCAGAATTGGTTTTCGTGATAGATTCAGGTAAAAAGAGAGAATCAAACATCTTCCATGCGAGTAAAATTGTACCTTATCTACCTCTTCCTGCTTCCTATGAATCTCCTTGAGTAGTGGGGGAGGGGGGGATGTAAGTCTGGACTAAGCCAGGCTAACGAATCGCCAGGCGGCGCACGGGTTCGATCAACTCCGGTCGCATCATGTGCTGCGAGTGAGGCGGTGAGAGTGATTCATTGAGAGCTGCGCTGCCGTACAGCTCACACAATCATATACATGGCACATGCCATTGAATATAACTAATAAATTAAGTGTGGTACTTGTTGTTGATTCAGGTAATATGAGATAACATGTAATTACACAATCTTATGAGTGTCTCATACTAATGTAAACATTATAATTATAATTTTGTTTAAATAAATTCCAGTGCTAACTCGCATCAACCACCTCATTTATTCAAACCCTTGTGAGTTTTGAATACAAACTTACATATGTTCATCCGAAATGGAAGGGTACTTGTCAGATGGAACGCAATCTATTTGTGAGAAGGCTAAACATATGTTGATGGCTAGAATTGCAGGTGAATATTCATTTGTGGTAATCAATTAATTTAATGCAGAATGCGTTCAGCACACAAAACATCACTATATCATAAACATTACATTCATTTTTTTCGATATCATCACAAGTATACTTTTGAGATTATACCTATCCCATTTTTGCATCAAAATTGTCAGTATGTAATATATCAACATATATATAGATATATTATGTTTTCGAGAAAGACGAAACTGCAGGTGTAATGAGAAACTATTATACGTAGGGGAAAGGTGGTCAGCCCCGGCCAGCGGGTACCCCCGGTCATCTCAAAGTTTTGGACACTTACGCACAAATAAATTTGAAAAAGAAAATGCGAAAATGTGACCAAGATCGTCGCCCTAATTGCAGCGTTTTTTTTTTTTAATTTATTTGTGCGTAAGCGAGGGGTGAATCACAACGGAAATCTGGTGTACACACGGTCGGAAATGTTGGGAAATATTGGGAGATATTGGGAGATATCGGGAGATATTGGGAGATATTAGGAGATATTTAGAAAAAGAGATATGGTGTACGCATTTCTGCTTGTGATTCACCCCTCGTGCGTAAGTGTCCAAAACTTGGAGATGACCGGTGGTACCCGCTGGCCGGGGCTAACCACCTTTCCCCCACATAATTTTATTTTGACGTATTTTATTCGTATGACGCATGAATAATGGATTCATGAATTTCATTCGCGCGTCAAATTTTCGCTTTCATTAAAAAATTATATTTATCAATTTTTAAAATGTTTGAAAAATTCATCAATGATACAAAAAACCATGATAAATTCTATGAATTGATAGCTTCGTCACTTTGGAAATGATGCACCTGATCAAATAATAATTGCACTTATGCGATCGTTGGTCTCACGTGAAACAAATCAATAAATGTTGCACATCACTGAAGGTGACGCGATAACTGAAAGATTAGGGATTTAGAGGGTGATTCAGGTTGGACGGATCATGCTGGGTGGGTGTGTTCCTCTCGAAAATTTAAGACTAAATTCCCTTTACCGAAACTTCGAGAGACTAATACACAGGAAAAACGAGTTGTACCAATTTAAATTGGTCCAAAAAAAAATTATTTTTTCCAAGAAAAATTTTTTTATCCAAAAAATTTTCTTGGGTCAACAAATTTTTTTTTCTGTGTAGTTTCGGAGCTACAGAAGATCTTAGTTGACCAGTCACAAGGCTTACGCGTGAGTAAGACAAGGCCGGTTTAAGAGTCTAAGTCGAGCAGTGCCCGCGGCGGATTGATTCTTATTGTACGACGTTTCAGTTCGATTCCTAGATAAATATGACATGACGGCGCCCTATCCTTGAGATGTCTTTGTACAACATACGCCTCCGTTCTTGTCGTCCTGATCCTCGGAATCATAGTTTCAGTCGTCCAGGTCCTAGACATAGATGACTGGAACTATGAATACGAGGATTAGCACGACAAGAACGGAGGCATATCTCGTACGAAGACATCCCAAGGAGACGGCGCCGTCATATGTCATACTCCTCTAGGAATCAAACTGAAACGTCGTACAATAAAAATCAGTTCGCCGCGGACACTATCGACCTATACTCTTGGATCGGCCCTGTCTTGGTCCCTCGTAAGCCTCGTAACTGGGCAACTAAGATCTTCTGTAGCTCCTCAACTATTAGTCCCTCGACGTTTCGGTAAAGGAAATTTAGTCTTAAATTTTTGACAGGAACACACCCACCCAGCATGATCCGTCCAACCTAAATCACCTTGTATTTTCGGATATTTTTACTCCTCAAAAATTCATTCCGTACATTATACCTGAATTATATTAATATCCTTATATTTAAATGGTCAGTTATTCTCATTTACTTTGAAGGCCCGATTTTTCCCTCGTGGAAATCATTCAAATTGTTCATTTTGCTATACATGCGCCAGCTTTCTCGATATTCTAAACATGAGTCGTGACAATTGAGACAACTCACTTCAATTTTGAATATACAGTTTCCTAATCTCTTTCAGATGTTATTTTACCGGATGATGTTGTTTACACTCAAAGTGAAAGTTCAAGTGTACGTTTAGACGACAATATCGAAGAAGATGAAATTCGTGCAAAGGCCACAAGTAATGAATGAACAAGATGGGGAGAGAGCATTCTAAATTTTGTAAAACTCAAATGTATTGACGAGGGTGATCGCATGAATGCTCATTGTTTCGAAAAGTTTTCAGATTATCTTCTTAAAGATATCACTTTACTTCCACTATGGACAAATATACGTGCACATCAATATAGCTATGATAAAGATACTGCATCAAGTGCTCCAGTCGAGGGAGAGTTCAACAAAATCAAAAATTCAATATTCAAGCCGAAGGAGTTACCAATGCGCGTTGACTTTTTTTATCGAAAAACATTTGAATTACCTACTCGGTAAAGCACTTATTGTCAACGCCGCATTGAATATGGCAAATGAGAGGGTCGACGAAGATTCAATCTCGAGTGCAGATGCTTCAAATCATCGCTTATTGATGGATGAGGTTGCTATCCATGAAAGTAGCCAAAAAGAAACCGAATGCCCAGCGTGTGCGAATAATCAACCTCCGGAAGGTGGACATTCATGCATGTATTGTGAGAAAGCAGCACATGCTTTGGATGAATGTTCACAACCGTTGTTTGGCGTACTACCTCCCAGCCAGAGGCACGCCTTGCATTTATCACTGGCTGCAGCAGCACAGTGTTGTAATCGGGATCCTGAGATCTTTCACACAATTACAATTTATTTAAAGGTTCGTTGTCGAATTAAGGGGGTATATACCAGGGCCCGGCAACTCTATAAGGGGAGGCGTGAGGGTATTCTAGTGATTTGTACCACCTGAAGGGGCGCTAGCGGCGCTCCGCACGAGCGCCTCTGTAGTTTGCTCGAAACACTAAACTTCATGGCGGGCTGTTTAAACCGATATATTGGTACGGGCATTTTCTTTATTAGGCGAAATTGATAATTTTAATTAGTAGGTGGCGGGATTTTATCCATATTTGTAAACTATTTCCCACAAATTCACCGTGGCAGATTATTTTCTCTGTCCATCGGCAATTCAATATGGTTTGTTTATTGGAATCTATATACGTGCAGTCTTGTAAAATTGAATTTTCACTGCACCGACATGATGAAAAAAAAGTATCACGGTCGGATTATAGAGAATTATTTCCTGAAGAAAATAAGCCGTCGTAGACTGTAATCGAACCAATCTACTAGATTTTTTTTTTGGTATTATTTTATTTCTGGACATGTCAGGGAAATCATCAGTTTATGAATATAATAATTCGATGAATACTCAATGTGGCGACTATGCCGTAATAAATTCATGAAAAACTAGTCATTTTTGACGACCATACTACCTTAACGTTTGTCAAGGCGTTATTATAGAATATTTATTTTGCTTTTGGCGCTATTTTATAAAAATAATATATTATAATATCGTCATTTCGGGAACGCTTCGTCATTTCGCGAACGATTCGTCATTTCCGGGAACGCTACTAAAAGTCAATTAATAAGCAAAAATCATTTGTTTTTTCATCAAATCACTGATCAATTGAAAATCTACATTCATTTCTTTGCTTTTATACTAAATTGAATGTCCAAAATTATATAAATATTACTTTTTTAAGCGTTCCCGAAATGACGGTAGCTCATGACTTGTTTTACATAATTACTTTTTTATTCACGTAATTTTTAATTTCCAGCTTGCCCCGTTTGGATATCAATTGAAGATAAGTTGGTCAATGATTAGAACTGGTTTGCAGAACAAAAATATAATAAATTTTTTCAAGAAATTCCAAACTTGAAATTTACCACCTTGGTGATTTTGAGCCATATGTATACATTCAAATAAAACAAAGAACACATCTATTTCTGGTTAAATTATTAGTTTATTATTGGAATTAGAATTGAAACAAGAAATTTAAATTGATTTTAAGATCAGGATAAAAACTTATTTAAAAAAAAAACCCTTGGAAGCATGAAGGCAGTAATGGGAAAAATGCTGAAGGCGAAAAAACCCATTTGAATACTGAAAAAATCTGATACAAGTTATAAATAACAAGACCTTGGGAAAAAGCAGAAGGCAAAAAACCCTAAGGTGATCTAATATTCAAAGTCACATCCGGCTCATATCGATAAAATTATTTGCTAACAATCATAAAAATCTATACATCATTTAGAGAGTTGTTCATCGTAATTATACATACGTAATTTTAATATAGTCTCAAAACTTGAATAATTCATTACAATTTAGTAGGCGTTACTATAAACTGAAAACTTAAATGATTGATTCCGCTACAAACTAAATACTTAGATACTTCATTGACCTGTACATAAAACACTTAAATAATTGATTTCACTACAAACTAAATACTTAGATACTTCATTGACCTGTACATCAAAAACTTAAATAATTTATTTTACTACCCGAGTCGAAAAGATTCAGCATTATTTGAAGCTGCTCAAACTGCTAGCTCACGGTTGAACAAATTAAAAATCACCATTTAAAATACATTGTAAAAAGAGCCTGAATTCAAACTGAAAGGCCGGGTTATTTCACTTATCAGGACTAGCAGGCTAAAATTCAGTTCGAATATTTAATGATTAACTCAGGCTGTTCAGTTCAATAGGAACGTCAAATAAGGCTTTTCAGGTTAGAATAATGTTTCAATTTAAGGCTTTTCAGGCTGAATGTATGTTTGAATTTGAGGCCTTTTAGGTTAAATGAGGTTCAAATTGAAGGCTTTTCAGGTTAATAGTAGGTTAGTTAATAGAAGGGTGATGAGTTTAAAACTAGGTTGAATTATATTTTTTATACTTTATTGAAATTTAAAAACAAGTACATGAATTAATAATTAATAAAAAATAATGAAGAATGAAGGATGAGTGTTTAAAAAACTATGTCGAATCTGTTCACTTTTTCGCTTGCTTCCTCTTCTGATATCCTCTCTTATTCGAACTGATATGATTAATTTCTTTAATTAATTCTTTTTTGCCAACCAGCTTTTCTCCAACTTTTCCATGATTAATCCAGCCTAAAATATGAAGTTGTGTGATTAATTTGTAATAAAAATATCTTATCAATTATATTCTAATATAAAACCTTACCCAATAATCCCTTAAACAAGTTTGGATTTATTTTTGGACGGGAGTTAGGTCCTTTTCCCGTAGCAGAAAAATGAATAATATCTTCACCATAAACAGCTAGTATGACTTCTTTCACAATTACATCCCATGAATTTTCTTCTTCATACTTGAAGTCTATCAATGTTTTTACATTTTTTGGAAGGTAGAATCCACATTGAGGATATATTTCAACCTAAATAATAATGAATGAATAAGGTAATTGAATAAAGTAATCACTCAACGTGGATTTTTAAATTGAAGTAATTAAAGACTTACTTTTTCATCACCAGCTTTTAAGAATGTTTCTGGAACCTACAAAAAGTAAAAAAAAAGTTATATATTACATATTTATAAAATGAAATAATAGAAAAAAATTGATTCTCAACAATTACTGATTTTTTAACTGATTTAAATAATTATTACTTCTACTTCATTAACTACCTTATATCCATTTTCAACGATTTTTGAAGTTTGTTGTTGACGCTGATAAGCACTTTTAAAAGACAAATAAATTTGTTTTTGCATCCAGACATCTCGTTCTGTAACTATAAGTACAAAAAATTTATTAAATTGAAATTTAACAAAAATTTATATCTAAGTTTTAAACTCACTCTGTCCACGAGGCATCATAGCAATTAATTCCATTACTTCTGGGAGATTTTCTTGCTCTTCATCTTCTTGTGAATCGTCTGATGAAGATTCTGATCTGGTGAACAAAAATCTTTTTGTGTTTTTCTCAGTAGCACTAGCTTCATCATTCATCGTAGCTGTCTGAGAATTTACGGATTGCGGGTGAGGTTTCAAAGTTCCAGGTGCTTCAATACGTATGTTTGGTTGATTTTTAAATGATGTTGATGCTAGAGGATCAACAGTATCGTTTGGCAGATTTTTTTTTAAAGTTGTGGTTGAAACCTGTTGTTCAATGGAATGTGGAGCTGCTGATTCATGACAAGGTGTTAATTGCTGACTTAAATGACCTGGTGGTTCGTTGTAAATCTTTTTTTGTAAATTTTCATGACATATTTGTGTCATTGAAGCGTCATTATTAGCTTCTTGAAAAGCTGCTGAGCCATTAAAATCTGACCCGAGCAGTTCAGATTCATACGCTCTTGAGCAATGCGTAGTCATCGGTGGTGATGTATACTTACAACTCATCATTCCATTTCCTGATTCAGGTCTGGTTGTAGCTTGTGAGTAGAACCGTTCATCAGTTACTGGTACGTCACTAACTGTTGTTGGTGTTTGTTTCTGCGTATCTAAATTCGTCAGTACATATGGTTCTTCAGTTGAAAGCCTAGGGTAAAAAATAGTAGTAAAAGGGGAACTGTGTTGAAAAGGAGGAACATTGGTTGATTTTGGAGGTACTGGTTGAGCATGATGGTGATATTCAGGCGGATTAACATTATTCTTGAATAGTTGTTGCTGTACTGGGTCGATAGTGGGCTGCTTCGGTGGTAAATCAAGGTCAATTTCTATCACTGAATCCTTATCAATTGGTTCAATTAATGACTCATTTTTTCGTTTAGGTGGTGAGTCAATAATAGCTGGTAGATCATTAATTAACTGAGATGGTGTTTTAGTCAATGGTGGAGAAGTATGCTGTTGCTGTTGTATCGTAACACTTGGAGTATCCGATGATGTTGGAGAAGCGTCCGTGTTTTTTAGTGTAATGCCTTGATTAACACAAAGATTGCTAGCTGTCGATACTAATTTTATGCGCTTATTGCACTCAAAAATATTATTATCTAATCCAATTTTCTCATCGATTTTTCTTTTATTAGAATTTAATACTGCCGACTTTTCTTTTTAATCATCAACTTTATCAGGTATTGTTTGTTCTTCAGATTTTTTTTTAGCTTGTTCAATCGCTGATAATACATTTTCTTCATCAATAGCTTTTCGTTGCAACTCTTTTTCATCCTCTGAAATAAAATGTAATTAGTTTAGTGCAATATACGTATAATTTCAAATATATCCAAAATTGTAGTTGAATCTATTTTATTTTTACTTCTTAACCTTGATTGAATATGTTTTGTTATTTATTTATAACTTTAAGGTTTACTAAATTCTTAAAACTTCTGTACTTACCTCCTATGTCTATCAGCTTGGTCTCTACCTTGTTATAATTGAACACTTTTCCAATTTCTCTGTGCTTAACATTTTTTATAGTTGTCAATGGTACAACCAAATGTCGTTTAGTTCGCATACACCAGAGACTGGCATATCTTTTCTTTCCACGGCCTCGACCCATAATATTAAATTTATTTATGCTATTTTAAAGAATTATAATAAACCTTTTCAAGGTTATGAACAACTCTTTCAGTGATTACAGTGATTGAATTATCAATGAATATATACGAAAAAAAATTTCATTTTTCTTTTGAAATGATATTTTAAGTGTTTAATTGATTAAAATTCAATGAATCAATTATTATTTATCTTCAATTCGTTCCGATATAATTTGATATGTATCTGACGGGGCTATAGGAGAGGTAAATGGCCATATATCGAATGCCCTCTCCACGCGAGCTACGGGTGCGCGCCAGGCGTGATGGAAAGAGCAGTAAGCGGCGCGCGCAATTTTTGTGGCTGCGCAAAGCACGCCGGCGGCTTGGTCGCCGACCGCAGTGCTGTTTCGCGGATATATGGCGACATTACATAGCGCCCTGCAACTGCTTCAGATCAACTAATGAAAACTACTTCATTAACTACTAATATTAAATGACCTCTAATCGCAGGTTATGTTTATTTGTTATTTGTTTTAGAAGTGTCAAGACGTTAAAAAATACTGTTTTTTTTATTGATTTTTTGTGATGTTGATATTTTTATTAAAAACTTACAAGTGATGTCTCGAAAACCGATGAGAGATTTGTTAAGCCATCGGCAATATATTGCTCGGTTAAGACCTCTTATTAATCAAATTAATAGAGGAGTAGCAGGTGATGTTCAATTCGAACATAATCAGGCTCAAATTAATAATAATAATCAGGATAATATTAACCATCAGGGTATTGAAGATCAAGATTTGCAGATCGAAAATCAAGTACCGTTACGACAGAAGTAAGAATATTTGTTTTAATTTTTGATTTTTCTGACTCCAGATTTTATTTGTATGAGAAATAAAGTATGCTATAATTCTTTTCTAGTGATGATGAACCACCAGAAATATTACCTGTCTTTGAAGATTTTTATGAAAGGGTGCAACAAAATAATGGTGCTGATGATGAGTAAAAGATATTTGGATTCTGTTTTTATCAATTTAAAATTATTAAATACTTCTCAGTATTTAACTTCTAATTTGACTTGATTATTTTGCAGGTTAATTGATGAATTGCTGCCTAATCGATATCCTGGTTTTGATAATGGAGATCAAAATCAATATTTGCAAAATGAAAATAATATTTTTGAAATACCTATTAGAAGAAATGATGATTCAGATGATGAAGATGAAGAAAGACCGGAGCAAAATCATGATGATGATAATAATCCTTTGTATTTTGGAGCCGATATAACAAAGAGAGAGAGTATGTTGGTTATTTTAGCGATGTGTCTAAAACACCACTTATCAATGACATGCATAGAAGATTTAATAAGAGTTATTGAATTACATTGTTTAAGTCGAAGACTAATTAAAAATAGTTTATATAAATTTCAAAAATATTTTAATTAAGACAAAGAAATTGTCAAAAAACATTTCTATTGTCCATCCTGTGCTAGTCAACTTGATAATGAGAATGAAATATGTTTTATGTGTCCTCAAACAAAAAGTTCATTCTTTGTGGAGTTGCCAATTATTAATCATTTGAAGGAAATGTATAAGAGAGAAAACTTTTTCAATTCCTTACAAGAAAGATTCAATCGACCAAATATAAACAATAACATAGCCGACATTTTCGACGGAGAGTTATATAAAACTTGGACTGACAATGGATTTTTATCGAATCCTAATAACATTTCATTTACCTGGTATACGGATGGCGTGCCGGTATTCAAGTCATCAAAAATAGGTGCTTGGCCAATTTATCTTACTATTAATGAACTACCGTTTGAGGACAGAAAAAAAAAATTTCAATACCTTATTGTTGGGACTGTGGTATGGTGATAAAAAACCGCATTTTAATTCATTTTTTTATGCCTTCAGACCTGTATTTGAAACTTTACTGGCTGGAATCAAAGTTGTCTGTCCAGGGGAAAATGAAATAACCGTGAGAGGTGTACTGTTGATGGGAGTTTGTGATTTACCAGCTAAAATAGATAGCTTAAACTTTGTTAATTTCAACTCAAAATATGGATGCCCAGTATGTTTTTTTGAAGGCCGAGTAATACAGATTGGTCCTAGATCGTACTTACAAGTTTACCCATATTCTCACATTTTTCGACTACGTACTTCAAGAATTTGTGAAGATCTTGCGCGAGAAGCTACTCCTGATAATCCACAATTCGGCATAAAAGGACCTACATCACTGGCTAAACTCATGCCTGATTTTATGAGCGGAATGTGTATCGATCGAATGCATGCTGTTGATGGTGGTGTTATTAAAAAAGTTTTGAATTTAACATTCAATATTTCATACAGAAATGAAGCGTTCTCTCTGTATGAAAGTAAAGACACTATTAATAATCGTTTACAATTGATAAAACCACCAAAATTCATTCACCGCATGCCTAGAACAACCGATGACATGATTCATTGGAAAGCTTCGGAGCTAAAAAGTTTTTTTTATTATTATTCAGTAGCGGTATTTGAAGGAATAATGAAAGCTGAATATTTTAAACATTATTTGTTATTAGCGGTATCAATGTTTTTTTTAAGTGCTGATGAAGTATCAGATCTTATGATTACTACTGCTGAAGACTTTTTGCATCGATTTGTTCGTGAATTTCAACAATTGTATGGAGAAAAATTTGCATCTATTAATATTCATTTACTATTACATTTACCAACATGTGTGAGGCTACATGGACCACTTTGGGCTCATCATTGTTATGAGTATGAAAGTTTTAACGGTGAGATATTACTTTATATTCACGGAACTAGACATATTGGATCGCAAGTATCTAGTGGACATGGTCATCTCATTACAATGATAACAGATGTAGAACAAATTCAAAATCAAAGCGTCCAAGAATTTTGTCGTAATAAAAAAAAACAGTCAACTATAAATGAACAAGTATGTGATGATGGATATAGCATTGGAACTTACAAAATACTTCAAGAAATTCCTGACATTATCATCAGTGCGATGAATAATTCTGGAGTTGTTAGTAACGGAGTAATTATTTTTAAATTTCTCAGATTATTGAAAAAAAATAAATTATATGGGGCTGTCCACGTCAATTCACCTAGCCTCCAGACCGCACCATCTCGGATTTGCCCCGTGATTTTTTATGTTATTGTCCTTGCTCTAAAACATTTTTCTGAATTTTTTCAAATTTTTCAGACTAAGCCTTTTTGAGTTATAATTTTTTTCAACCTAAAAAAAAGGACCATTTTTAAAAATCTGAAAAAATTCACAAAAATTATACGAATGACGTAGAATAGTTTCCCGCTAATCAGAATGTGGAACACATTTTTCTTCTATTTTTTTTTACTCAATCAAAAAATTTCTTGCGAAGAAAACAAAAAAAAATTCCGCTGCGAACAGAGACGTGGTTTGGGAGACATAAAATAATGTGGAACATAATCTAAAGATCTATCTAAAAATTATGTTTCACATTATTTTATGTCTCCCAAACAACGTCTCTTTCCGCAGCGGAATTTTCTTTTGTTTTCTTCACAAAAATATTTTTGATTGAGTAAAAAAAAATATAAGAAAAATGTGTTCCACATTCTCATTAGCGGGAAACTATTCTACGTCAGTCGTGTAATTTTTCTGAATTTTTTCAGATTTTTAAAAATGGTCCTTCTTTTTAGGTTGACAAAAATTATAAGTCAAAAAGGCTTGGTCTAAAAAATTTGAAAAAATTCGGAAAAATGTTTTAGAGCAAGGACAACAACATAAAAAATCACGGGGCCATTCCGAGATGGTGCGGTCTGAAGGCTAGGTGAATTGACGTGGACAGCCCCATATATATCCGAGGAATATACTAGAGCATTGAAAACTTCAAGATCAGTGGTAAAATATTTAGATGCAGAAACAGAAAAAGTTGGCCGAATATTTTGTTTCATTAAATATTTGCATTGCCTATGTTTAAGAGACAACTGTACATGTAATTTTAAATATTATGCAATTATTCAGAAACTTATTCGAACTAATGCATACATTATTGATGGTGATAACTTCCAAGTTGACAGCTCTAGTATATTTTATAAGTGTTCTGAGACAAATGTATATCAAGCTATAGATGTCAATTATTTACTCACACCATGCATTTTTATTAACATGAATAACCAATCACATATTATTTATCCATTAAACACTAAAGAATTAGAATAAAAATAAATATTATCAACAGAAATATTGCTTTAGACGTTTTATTATTTATCCTTTTCAATTATTCACCAGTAACTGAAACCACAACACGTGACAATACATTGCCTTATAACAATAGATTATTTATTTAATTAATTAATAAAAATAGATTTTTCATTATTTGCAGAATCGAGAAATAATTACAAGCTATATAATAAGAATTTAATTTCAATCACTGATAAGAAATATTCAATTTTGGTTGATTAATAAAATTTTCAGACTTGATACTGACATTTCAGCTTTAGACTAAAAATACACAGTTATCAATTTTTAAATTCGAGGTCACCAATTCTTGTGAGTAAATAAGCAGACATTACTGTATTATCACTCGTGTAATTGAAAAAAATTCCAAACCATATCAAAAACATTAGTTAATAAAAAAAAAGAGAAGCTTTTTTTACGCTACAACTATACAAATTTACAAATTCAGGTTATTAAGTTTGAATTTATGTTCAAATTATCGTTCAGGTTGTTCAGCTTAAAAATATGCTCAAAGTCTAAACTGGTTCCAAACTGAATAACCTACAGTTTGATACTAATATCTTAGCAGGCTGGTCAGTTTCTATTTAGGTTGGAAATTTTACCATGTAGCAGGTTGATCAGCTTAAAAATAAGGGCAAAGTCTACAATAGTTCCAACCTGACTGACCTACAGGTCGTTCAGCTCGGATTCAGTTTGATATTAATGTCGTACCAGGCTGGTCAGTTTCTAATCAAGTTAAAAATTCTATGATGTAGCAGGTTGTTCAGTTTGGAAATAAGTTCAAAGGCAAAGCTACTTCCAACCTGACAAGCCAACAGCTTGGTCAGTTCCAATTCAGTTTGATTTTATTGTCTCAGCAGGCTAGTTAGTCTGAAAAAAGTCTGAAAAATTTATATTTGTTTGAAGCTGCAGTTCCGTCAGGCTGAATTAAATTTCATGAGCAGGCTAGTCAGCTTGAAATTAAAGACTCTAATGGGCTGAGAAGTTCGAATCAAGGCTCAATTCAGGGTAGTCAGTTTGAGATTTAGTTCAGTTCAGCATAGTCAGCTTGGTTTAAGGTACAATTCAGCTTTAGCAGCTTGAATTAATGCTGAATCTTTTCGACTCGGGTATTTACTTAAAAGATAAGAAACGTATGATATTTACGCATTTTTCTTATACTGCGAGTATTTAAATCTATAAGTCCTAGCTTGCCTAAATACAAAATTTTTACAGTAAAGTGAGCTATCGTATTTACCTTTAAGAATTCTATTAACATTGCCACAAAAAGCATGCACCTGAGATAAAATCAATATCTGGATGAATTTCGATTTTATAACAGAGGCATGCTTTGTACAAGTGGACTAAGTCACAGCTTCATTCTCACTTAGTTTTGAATGAAGCGTCGAGATCAATTTTCTTCTAAAACAATATGAAAGGAGTATGGATTTTAATAATTGATTACAATTTTCGAGTGACGTTACAAAGACTGAATTAACATTACGTAAGTTTTGGCTACCTGGAATAATTATTCGATGATCATTATTACTAAATGGATCACAATTTTCTGCTAACATACACTTTTCACATTCTACACAATTATTTACAAATTTTAACAACTTTTGAGCTACAACACTCGCAGCATGACTATGCATAGGTTCATAAAAAATAGAATTAGAAACCGACTGCTCGTTACAATTTTCTACAGGCAAAGGCAAATCATCCATTGAACTATCAGTGACTGGCTCGGCGCTCTGATTCTCCATCATGCAGCTCAAATCTTGGAGCATATCACCTTGGTCGTCCTCACAGTTCGCTCCCCGTGAATGAGGAAACGATATGCTGTTGACGACCAGAGATTGATATGCTGCAGTGAATTGCTTGCATGAGGGATTCACATTGCGCCAACCATGACTGCGAATTGAACCAAAAAAATTTTCTAATGAATCCTGATTGATGTTACGCGGGGCAAAAGATTTAAAATTTTCATTAACGAGCAGTCGCTTCCTAATATGTTGGAATCCGTCTAATGTTCGATTAGAATTTTCTAAACACGGAACTAGTTTAACGGGACTAAAATTATCGGCTCTTACAAATCGCATATTACTTAATCTCTTTCTAGCATCCCCCCAAAATCCCAAATGTGCGGAGGTGAGTGTAACTGCGCTGCGTAGATTCGTCGTTCTTTCCCCGGTGCTGGAAGAGCCGTTAACTGAATTAAATAAATCATTAAAAAAAGCTAATACTTTACTGGTATCGGCTGCCTCCCTAGGCATTGTAGCCCCTGCTGTTGTTTTAGAGCCTGGAAAACATAATAAAATTATAATTTGTGAAAAAATGATAAAAATTACATTATCGTGCGTATGAATGAATAATATCACATACCATATCGAGCAGCCATAGCTAAGAAAGTTGCACAAGTCTTACTGAAGACTTGAGCAGCGTACTTCACTCGCATTTTCTTGATGGCCCTCCGATCTACATGGCCTTTTGTAAGTCTCCATAGGCTCCGATTATCTGTTTCTGCATACAAGTCCAGATTATGTAGCAGCTCCAGGTGACTCCAATCTGCAAAATGACGTTGATTATCGGGGAGCCCCCAAGGCTTAAATTCAAGATGTTTAGTGAGCATGTTATTGCGAAGACATTTCAAAAGATGGGGAGGATCATAAATAGGTATAATTTCTATTCCGTAAACTGAAATAACTGTGGGATCGGTTGGTAAATTATTTTTCAAGTTAAATGCACGAGATTCTTTCTGAAATTGATGAATGGCAGCGACATTAGAAGATCCTTGATCACAAACTGTTACAACTGTTGACAAACTAACTTTAAGAAGAATTTTAATGTGTAATTTAATTAATTGCAGTAATTGCGCTGTTTTTGTCTGAGAGGCACAAAATGTAAAGCTAAGGGGCATCTTCCAATTATTTTTAATGCCACGAACCATAAAAACAAGCGCATGATCAGCAAGAGTTGACGTTCTACGATTGCCCCAATCCTCAAAACCAATGATTTTATCTAATTTAGGGTCATATTGTAAATTGGCATCTAATTTTATTTCATCCCACATAAGGGTTACAAATTTATCTTGAGGATCTTTAAAAGCCGCTACCTTCTTTTTTGAAGCTCTAATTACTTTTTTATTGATTCCTGAATCTAATGGAGATTTATTTAATAATGACGTTAATGTTCGAGTGCAAGGCAATTGAAATTGTGACTGTAGTAAACGATACCCCCTGCCTGAAGCTTTCATCCAAGTAAGCGCTAGAAGTTTCTCCTCCATGTTGAAGCGTCGTCCTCGTGGTGATAGCCCGTTGTTTCGCAGCTGCATCCTGAAAAATAAAAATTGTTTTCTAGTTAATTTGTTAGTGAAAGCTTCGAGGGAATTATCACTGAAAAGCTTCATTGCAGCATGCAGTCTTTTCTTATAAGTGGAACCCCTCTTCTGGGCAACAGCCACTGCAGTCCGTACCTGCCGAGCCTTCTTGGTCAAGTACCTTTCTTGTCTCGACAAGCCCGAAACGTGGGCACCTAGAGGACGCATCCGTTTCAATGAGACACTAGGGGAAGCGTCCTCGTAGGGCCTTTTTTTCGGATTTTTGTTGCTCCGTTGGCACAGAGTGCTCTGGAACTTCGGTGATAACCGTGGCGATATTGTCGGTGTTCTCTGGCCTTCCAGATTCCGAAAAATTGCCGGTACACACACCAGCACTGATCGGTAGCCGCAAACTCGGCAGAACTCCCTCTTTCAAAGTAGGTCTCCGAGTTTGCCACAAATAATCAGCGCTGGTGAAATGCTTGCTGCATACCCGGTATTTGTTTAACTCAGCCGCCCCCAGGCTATGGAGTTCAGGATTACCCAAACTTTCCACCCAGAGGCTAGCTTTGTCTGCATTTTTCGGAATCCGGTGAGCCGTTGATTTTCGACAATCCGTCTCACAGTTCAACACCACACACCTCCACAACGCTGTGTTTTTTCGAACAGGTGCCATCGTAGCCACGCACTTTATTTTGAACTTTTTTAACACTTTCTAAAACTTTTCAACACTTCTGAACACTTCTGATCACTTCAAACGACTCTCTAACAATGGCGGATGCCGGACCGCGTCACTGCTGACGTCATAGGGCAGCTCAAATAACGCCGCAATATCACGCAGGGTGGCACGCACGGAGCGCCACTAGCGCCTCTTCAGGTGGTACAAATCACTTGAATACCCTCACGCCTCCCCGTATAGAGTTGCCGGGCCCTGGTATATACACCTTTAAATGGGTTGAATTTCTGAAAAACAATTTTCCTGTTTTTTTCAACTTGAAGACTCTGATCAAATTTGAAAAAATCATCATGTTTGGGGAGGGTTTGACCTTCATTATCCATATCTTACATAATGTATTACTTCCAGTCTAATAGTGGCTGCGCTGAAGACAGGAAAATACAAAATCACTCGGTTGCCGCAAAGAATCAGACCCATCGTTGGACCGATCTTGGATTTTTTGATTCCCAATTGTTCATAACACATGCCTCTATCAGATGAACATAGAACTTTTTGATATTGCAAGAATTAGTTGAGTTATTGAATTAGTTCGATTTTTTTTCTGGATTTGAAAAAAAATTTTGCTTATTTTTCTAATATTTCAACTAAAAATGGGTTTATCAAAAAGTTCTATGTTCATCTGATAGAGGCATGTCTTATGAACAATTGAGAACCAAAAATTCCAAGATCGGTCCAACGCTCGGTCTGATTCTTTGCGGCAACCGAGTGATTTTGTATTTTCCTGTCTTCAGCGCAGCCACTATTAGACTGGAAGAAATACATGATGTAAGATATGGATAGTGAAGGTCAAACCCTCCCCAAACATGATGATTTTTTTAAATTTTATCGGAGTCTTCAAGTTGAAAAAAAAAGGAAAATTGTTTTTCAGAAATTCAACCCATTTGAAGGTGTATATACTCCCTTAAGAGTTCGAACTCAGTCGTACAAAGTAATTCGAGTTTATTTAATATATGAAGTTTTACAAAGGCTTTACTAATTTCGAACTAATCTCTAGATAATGTGTCTTGCTTCTGGTCGCGATGTTCTGACGACGGGCGCGTCGTCTGCCTGCCCTTTAACGACTCTTTTGGTGCTGCGTCTGCATATTGCTATGTATTTCGCCATACGATCGAGTCGTTGCCCTGCTATACCACGTTTAGCGCATTCTTGTATTTCGCTGAACGATAGAGTCGTTGCCCTGCTATACCGGATATGAGGTGTGCAATAGCTTGGTATTCGAATTGCAACATGCCTTCCCCCTTGGAAAAAAAGCCTTCAGGATTTTTCTCCTGAAATCAGTTCAATCTGCTGGCTTGCGTCTGTACGCTTGCCTATTATGCTATATCTAGGTTAGTGGTTCACATTATGTATCCCGTTTACAATGTTTTATATAATCGTTTCTTAATTTAGGTTAGTATAATTAATTTTTCCTGACATATTATTTGATGAGAATGTTAAAAATCATTAGCTCTTATTCGATAAAATGCTTTAAACGATTTACATGTACTCTAAGAGTTTTCTTCTTTACCTTTATGGTACAATTTACTTCTCAATTTACCTCTAAGATTGTATCAGGACCAATCCATTGAGATAATAGCTTCTTCGATCGTCCTCTGCGTACAGTCTCATCGTACAGTAGTACCTTGTCTCCAACCTTGAACCCTTTTCGTTGGGTTCGGCGGTCGTACTCGATTTTTGACTTCTCCTTGGCTTGTTGCAGATTTTCTTTGGCTATGAGATTGCTGGCTCGCAATCTCTCTCGTAGTTCTCGTGCGTAGTCGTCATAGGTGTACGTTGTTTCTGGATCCTTCTTCAGCGATGTTGGTAGTTTAGCTGGGTGCCCATACACCAGCTCGAATGGCGTAAATCTCATTGCAGTGTGGGGTGTCGTGTTATATGCAAACATAGCATATGGTAACCATTCGTCCCAGTTGCTCTGTTCCTCGTTGATGTAGTGTCTCAGATATTTAGCTAACGTCCTATGTGAACGTTCTGAAGCTCCATCGGATTCAGGATGATAGGCCGTCGTTTGAATCTTGTCGATCTTTAACAGTTTACAGGTATTTTTGAAAACGTTACTCAAAAAGTTCGTACCTTGATCGGTGAGTATTCTCTGTGGTATTCCGTGTTCGCATACGATCCTGGGGTGCGATTCTGTAACTTTTGCGCTAACATAGCGCTCGATTCTACGCCAATGTGCTTCCCCACTAGCACCCGTTCACCCCCGATAGCGTCCATATGCTCGGTTTTCGGGTGTGAACAAGCAGAGGTCGCCATGCAACTGCCCGAGAATCAACAATTAGCACGAGCGTTGAGTTAGCGCAAAAGTTACAGAATCGCACCCCTGGTCGCAAATTCCTTTGCTACGGTGTTAGCTTCTTGGTTCGGAATGGATATTGCCTTACTGAATTTGGTTAGACAATCTTGAAACGTTAGGATATACTTGTTTCCTTGTTCGGTTTCTGTCAGTGGTCCTACGATATCGAATGCACATTTTTCAAACGGTTGATTTGGAGTGTCGGTAATGACCATTGGTGCCTTCGTCTTCTTGCTGAGTTTCTTCTTCTGGCAATTCTCGCATCTCGAGATGTGTTCTTCGACGTCCTTCCGTAATCCTGGCCAATCGTGCTTCAATCGAATTCGTTCAATCGTCCGATTGACTCCTTGATGAGCTCCTAATGGCGTGTCGTGATACTCATAGATGATCCTGTTCCGATCTTCCTCCGAATATTCATGTTCTCGGTTGTTCAATTTATCCTCTTCTCTCTGCTGACTTCTGGTCACTTCGTACATGCGACTCAAGGCATCTGCGTTGGTGTTAGCCTTGCCTGCCTTGTACTCGATCTCGTAGTCGTATTCTTCTAGCTTCAGTCGCCATCTCATGAGTCGTGATCCTGGATCTTTGACTCCGAATAACCATGTGAGTGGTTCGTGATCTGTAACAATCTTGAATCTGGTACCATATACATACGGTCTGAAATGATTAACTGCCCAAACTATTGCCAATAATTCTTTTTCTGTGGTGCTGTAATTTCCCTCTGCTGAATTTAGAGTTCTACTCGCGTATGCTACTGGCAAGTCACTTCCTATTATGCCTTGCGACAGGACTGCTCCGATGGCTTTGTCGGATTCGTCTGTCGTCACGATGAACGGTTGCTCGAAATCTGGATACTGTAGAATTGGTGCTGTCGTCAATGTCTTCTTCAAATTTTCAAAAGCTTCTTGTTCCCTCGAAGTCCATCCGAATTTTACCTCTTTCTTCAGCAAATGTGTTAGCGGTTTTGCTAAACTTGAGGAATTCTGTACGAATCGTCTGTAGTATCCGGCCAAACCCAGAAATCCTTGAACATCTTTTACACTTTTTGGAATTGAAAATTCTTCGACTGCTCGGATCTTCTCTGGATCTGCCTTTATTCCGTCTCTAGTGATGACGTGTCCCAAAAAGTTGACTTCTTTTCTCAGAAATTCACACTTGTCGGGTTGTAGTTTCAATGAATTTTGTCGTAAGCGTTCCAGTACCTCTTCCAGTCGTTTGTTATGTTCCTGCAAACTAGGAGCATGTATGACAATATCGTCGAGATAGACATAACATCTAAGGCCTTTTATTCCTGAAAGTACAGTATTCATCAATCGTTGAAATGAAGCGGGTGCGTTCTTCAGTCCAAAAGGCATGCGATTGTATTCGTAATAACCGTGTGAAGTGGAAAATGCCGTCTTGCACTTATCCTCTCCTTCCATTGGAATTTGGTGAAATCCTGATGCTAGATCTAATGTAGAAAAATATTTTGCCTTACCCAACTGGTCCAATATTTCCGTGATATTAGGCAGTGGAAAGGAATCTCCGACAGTAACCTCGTTCACCTTACGGAAGTCAACTACGACTCTCATCTTCGTTTTTCCTGATGCGTCCGCCTTCTGTTGCACCACTAGCAGTGGTGCGTTCCATTGACTTTTGCTTTGTCTGACTATCCCGTCGGCAAGCATTTTATCCACCTGCTCGTTTATGTCCTGCGTGTGTTTCTCTGGAAGTCTATAAGGTCTTACATTTATTGGTGCGATATCTGGATTTGCAGTAATTCTGTGACTAGCTGCGTTCGTGTAACCCAGATAGTCTCCTTCTAAGTGAAATAAATCATGAAATCTTTCACAGATATCTAACCAACTCTCTTTTTCTTCTCGATTCAGATGACCAGTACGTAGGTTGTCTCTCAGCTGTTGCATTTGGCTCGCGTTACTCGGTGTCATCGTCCGGCATGCATACACTTGCGTCATATCTGTGTGCTCTTGGCCTAGTGCTACGATTTGTACACACGGCTGTTCCGGTTCTACATGATAATCGTTCGTATTCAAAATGCTGACTTTGCACTCACCGTCGACTGCATTGGTGATGCAACTCCCTAGGTATACTCCAGGCTGTAACTCGATTCCTTCGACGATGCCTTCCGCGTCGTCGCGTGTCATTGCACGGATTATCTTCTCACTTTTTCGTTCGAGCGATATGTGAGCTCCTGTGGCTTCTAAATTCCATGTCGTTCCGTACAATCTTGCGTATTTTCCAGATCTAAGCTCGACGTCATACTTCTCGAGGAAGTCGCCTCCTAAGAGACCGTCTGCTTCTAGTGGAAAATCATCTTCAACTGCGTGAAAAAGGTGCGATATGTGCCTATCACCAACCCTTATATTCAACGTGACCTTACACAAGGTCGTAACCGGTGTTCCGACTATTCCTCTGAGCGTGATCACACGGTCTTCAGCCATCACTTCGCCGTCAATTTTTCCGACTTTTACTAGGCTTACCTCAGCTCCTGAATCTAATAGCATAGTTCCGTGTCTCGTCTTGAATTCATCTGCCTCGATCGTTGCGTGATTCTTCTGTCTTGATCCATTGATCAGGCAATTTACTGGTACGACGCGATACGGTTGCCTGTCCGCCGCGCCTGCTCCTCGTTTTCCGGAGTCTCTTCGTTTCGCTTGCAGGCGTCTCTGAAAGGACCTGGCTGGACCCGTTCTTGCCTTCTAGCAGCTCCCCGATTCCTTTCGTATCTTTGCCGATTTTCTTCTGCTATTCTAGTTCTGCAGTCTCGTATGACGTGCCCTGGTTTCCTACAGAAATGACAAATTACCTGAATTTTTCTTACGTAGTTACTTGGTGTCGGCAATCGTTGAGGGTAACTGTATCCCGTCTTTGCTGAGCGACAATCTCGTGCTAGGTGTCCTGTCTTCACACAGTTGTAGCAATTATTTCCTCTGTTGCCTTCTCTGCTGTTGCGTGGTTGATTGTGTTCCCGATCCGATCCACGAATGGGGCCTAAATCTCGTTCTTCTTCTATCGCGAGTGATATGGCTTCTCTAAGATTTTCACACCGTCGGCTCTGGACCAATATCCTCAGCTTGTCGTTCAAGCCTCTGATGAAGATATTGACAGCTTGTTTTCTGACCTCGCGTTCCAGCGTCGATTTCGAATCCTCTTCTGCGGCTTCCTTCATCGTTACTTCGATGACCTGTGCAGTTAGTTTCTCGACTCGTGCTCCATATGACCTCGCGTCCTCGTTCTGACGTTGTCTACAGCTACTGAATTCCACTTGTAACGAAGCTAATGTCCGTGTATCAATGCTCATCGACTTCAGCTCTTCCTCCAGTGCGTTCCAGGTGTCAATTGATTCGTATTCTAAAGCTCGTGCCGGAGCACCTTTGATTCGGGTGCTCAGAACAGCTTTCAATAGATTTCCCGTATCTGCAGGTCGTATTATCTCACGTGCATACTTGCAAGAGCGAATAAAATCACAAACCTTTCCTCGGTTACTGCTGTCGAAGATCTCGATGTCCTTCAGCACTTGTCTCACGGTGGGGGTGTCTTCGGCCATATTGATTGGAGGTTGATTCGCTGCTGTGTTCTGATTCTGTTGTGGTGGTACTTGCTCCCGAGTCTTACTTTTAACAAATTCGCGTCATGCCGCACGAAGTTCGTCAACTGTATTTGCTTCGCTTACTTTTATGCCAAGATGCTCACAGGTTTGGAGAAGATGATCTCTTCGTAATTCTTGAATCCATGCGGTTTTACCTTCTGCAATGCGTCTTTCCATCAAGGCTTTGTTCAATGGCATTCGCTCCTTTTCCGAAGATTCTTGTGCTGCTGCAGCCAGTGATAAATGCAAGGCGTGCCTCTGGCTGGGAGGTAGTACGCCAAACAACGGTGAATTATCCCCAAAGCTTACTTCTCCTTATAACTCAGGTTTAGTCGGAGAGTCTACGGATGCTGAACGTTCTATTCTTTTCTTTGACATGTGATTACACGGTGATTTCTTCAACGATGCCAGCTTCCGGTGCCACTATCACTATTCTTTTAAGGGGAAAGTCTGGGATTTCAATGACTTTTTTCAATAATTTTTTTCTCATAGTGAACTTTGTTGATTTATTTGGAAATTTGAATACGTATAAAAGCAGGTTTCAAGGTACTACGCAGACAATTTTTTTTTTTTTTTCTATGGTAAATTTTGCTGGTATGACCGCCTGAAGTGACCCCTGCTTGAATTTGGCTGACACGATATCTCGACTCTAGACCAGGGCCCGGCACGGCCGGGCTCTCGGAGCCAGCCTGGCTCTAAGTGTCAATTACTACGGCCGTAAGTCCCCTCGGTCTACCTGAAAACGGTCACTCGTCCTTACCTGGAAGTGCGATGGTAGGGGCAGCGTTCAGGAGAAATAAAAGGAACTGAGGGGTGGTTTGCTCTATTTGCGACGGCAAGAACTGCGTCTGACCGTCCGGGTCTTTTCATACCTGCATATTCCCACCCATACCTACCAAAATCCAAGAAATGGCGTTAAAAGGATTAGTGCCGGTGAATGGGTTTAGTGGATTTACGGATTTGGCTCTTTGGACTAATGAGTGTGCCGGGCCCTGCTCTAGACCATCCGAAATATAAAAAGTTACGAAATTAGTGAAATATAAACTTGTCGCTATCGTGCGACCGAGAATTATTCACGTGCGATAACAAAAAACAAACTGGCGGACTTTTGAAATTTTCGATCATTCATTTTTAACCTAAATTGTTCAAACAATGGATTAAATATGATTGAAAATTTATAACACTGGTTTCAACGAAGGCTATACAAGTGTAAAATAAGCCAACGAAATTTGAGATTGATAGGTCCAATAGTTTCTTTCCTAGAATGTCAGCCAGGTCGAAATACGTTATTTCGAGAAAAACGCGATTTACTTTCATTTGTTTTTTTGTTTTCACTTTTTTTTTGCTCCGTGAGGGTGAACCACCCATCTCACCTAAATAATAGTTTCTATAGGCAATTCTACATATATTTACTACAAGAATCTGTACATTTTAGAAAATCGAATTTTTGAAAAATAAATCCCAGACTCCCCCCTTAAGGGGACCAGTACAGCTTGGTTTAAGATATTTCAAGTACTCCAGAATGACTTTATTTGTTAACCAAAGTTTATTTTACATCAAAAAAAATGTTTCTTAAAAAAACTGTGTCGTAAGGTTTTAGTCACACCGTTGATCTAATTCATCGTCTCGACGTCTCACTTTCTTCAGACAGCGGTCCTACATCTTATGAATGCGGGGATCTGAAAAGAAAAAAACATGTGAAAACTTACAGTCAATTATCCAAAATTTCAAAAATTTGAGCCACTAATTTGCAAATAACTTGGCCAAAAAAAAAACATTCAAAAATTCCCTCATTCATATCATGAGGATTCATTTTCTGAAGAAAATGAGCCAATAAAGACCCAGATCGGACCATCGGTGCTCCCAAAACCTTACGACACAGCGCCAAAAACATAGTTATGAGATAAACGAGTTTGAAGTTTTTGCAGAAAAATTGGTATATACTCCTCCGGAGGCTCATACATCAAAAAGTTTGTTGTACCAAAGTTGAATGAAATTTTTTTTTTTTTAATTTTCAATTTTCAAAAAGAATTTTTTTTTTTATTGGAAATTTAATTTTTCCTTTTTCTTTTCTGCAAACTATTTTCTCAGAACTTTTTTTTCCCATGTATTTTTTTGTTCCATACATGCTTCTTTCTCTTACTCACTTCTTTAAAAAGCTCCAGCAGCATATGAGGGCCCTGCTGCATCCTCCGCAGACTCATTCCATTGCCCAATACAACGCATCGCTAGTATGGATCGCCTATTGATTTCATACGCGCTTCGTGTATCATCAATCATAGGGCTACTTTTGAAGGTTTTTAGCTAGACACAATTTTCACAAGAGATACCGTATGTTCCACCCAGTCCTCTCAAGCTAACTTCAGTCTCAACTATCGACCCACCACATGTCTTGCAAGATAAATGCTCCCGCAGAGCACGGAATAGTGTTTCAACGTGAAACAGCCTATAGCCAGCAGAATCGCTAGCCTCGTAGTCGCCACTGATTTTTCTATCCGAAGCTGTTGAAACATGAGTGCTCTGTCCATCAGCCGCTGTTTGCTTCTGCGGAAATGTTTTCACCCTCTTCTTTGACCGGCCAATGCATCCTTTTGTGCCAACACCAGAACTCCTCTCTCTTGTTTTCATATTGAATATATTGGATATATTTTATATATTTCCTGTCTGTTCTATCAAAAAATCTGTGAACAAAAAGCAAAAAAACTTCGACCGCACACACAGTTCGGCAGAAGCTTAGTGTAGATATTACTATTTTGATTGAATACTTACTTTTAGGTTATAGTTTTCGAAGCACCAAGTCACAACACCCGTACAACGATTACGCGCTATAGATATTAGGTAAATTTATAATTATTTAGTACTGAAAAGTACTATTTTTATTTATTTATTTCAATTCTGAAACACTGGAAATCGAGCAGACGCTCACGTAACCTCGAAAAGTATTGCACAAGTAATGGCGATCATACACCATGTGATCAATATCGAAATCAAGCACCAGCGCCACTTGCGCCAAATCGCGATAGCCAAATAACGAACTTTTGACCGTAACTTCTAAACCGTGACGATTTCGTCAAACTCGATTTTTTCACAGACGTAGAAGATCTTTAGGTAACATAAACTGCAAAAAACGAAAAACCAATTTTTTCGAAAATTCAAGCTGTACTGGTCCCCTTAATTCACTTGCTCGATACTTGACACTTGATTTATTTGTACGATTCGATGATCCCACCGCTGCCACCAGTTGTTGTAATCGGGATCCTGAGATCTTTCATACAACTACAATTTATTTAAAGGTTCGTTGTCGAATCAAGAGTTGGAACACAGTCGTACAAAGTAATTCAAGTTTATTTAATATATGAAGTTTTACAAAGGCTTTACTAATTTCGAACTAATCTCTATATAATGTGTCTTGCTTCTGGTCGCGATGTTCTGACGACGGGCGCGTCGTCTGCCTGCCCTTTAACGACTCTTATGGTGCTGCGTCTGCACATTGCTATGTATTTCGCCATACGATCGAGTCGTTGCCCTGCTATACCACGTTTGGCGCATTCGTGTATTTCGCTGAACGATAGAGTCGTTGCCCTGCTATACCGGATATCAGGTGTCGCAATAGCCTGGTATTCGAATTGCAACAAAACAGTGATTCGGTGAGGAATCGATATGCATTTTCTTCCGACATCGGCTCAGGTCGCTTCAACGGGACGTGTACGCTTTTGGTAGAAAGACTGGACAACACTTTTCTTCACCTTGCTTGTCGCCATCATATCTACGAATTGATTCTCAGGAGTGTTGTAGAAATTTATTGGAAAGGAACAAGCGTTCCGAACGTACCAATCTTCCAACGATTCCAGCAGAACTGGGAAGATATCGACAAAAGTAAATTCACAACTGGGATGGAAGATAAGCTGGCTGCAGAAATATTGGCAGAGAAAAGACAAGAACTCATAGAATTCATTTACACTCAGTTCGAGGTACATATTAGAGAATTCTTTTCTCCTGTACGATTCTCCTTAATTCCGAACATCAACGACTCCACCATTTTCCGTAACGCAATGAGCTTATTTTTTACGATCTTTTCATTTTCGAGATAGTCATACCAAAGTCATGAAAATGTTTCAAATAGTCGACGGATCACATATCTTAAAAATGTCTCCGCATATAGTGTGCGTGCTGCTGGCTTGAGTTTTTCTTCGCTATGGAAATCTCATCGTATTGTGTTGTGCTTGAATCGAATTCTATTAACAGCCCGGGGAGCGTCCCAACAATCTACATTGGAAGAAGAGCAAAATTGAGCAAATTCTAATGCAAATTTTTATTTTCTATATATCTCAACCCAGACACGATTACAAAGCATTTTCGGAGTTAGCCCTTATTTGTCTGGGCGAAGTGCCACTTCAAGGAATTACTGTCAAGAGACCCGGAGCTAACCATCATGCTAGATGGCTCGCAAAAGCTATTTACTGCTTGAAGATTTTTCTTTTCAAGAATCAGTTTTTTAAAAAAAGTCGAAATTCTAACGATGCGAATGGTCTACGCCATATATGTATTTTTATCGTCGCTTTTTATGTCAAGGCGCGGTTTACTTCTCCGTGTGCGATCAACGCTCCCAACAATGATTTGATATTGTTACAAGATCTCCTCAAGTTCGAAAGCGTCAACCCTGACGTCTCGAAGGCAGCCATTGCGAAATTCAGAGGACACTTATGGTATTTGTGTGACGAACTCGCGGCCCTGTCATTTTTCGACCCTCTTGTTCCGGTCAACGTTGAAGAGAAGATGGTAAAAGCCATACGAGAACGCGAGGCTGCGAATGCAAACGTTGAACGCGTTAAACCTGAAAGTCGTTAACCATGTAACTGACCGAGGGGTGGCGTTCATCGAAGAATTCAATAATTTGCTCACGAAAAACGAGGAGCAACAGCAGTATCTACTACAAGTAGTGAAGGATCACCGGTCAAAGTATGAAAACTGCCATAAAGGAAGTTTGCGACACCCAAGTGTGGAATAAGTCGATCATAAAAAGCAAAAAAAGCGGAATGGTGATTATATTATATGATACTCTTCACTTATTTCACTTCGTACTTATTCTGTGTGAATAAAAATTCATAACAATGGAATTTTTCCGATGTGTTTTTTTCTGCGAACTCGGTGGTTCGGAACCCACCTCAAAAAATGTAGGTCTTCCCAAAACACTGGGCCGGTGTTGACAAGGTTGTGGAATCAACAAAAACTGTAAGTTCCCAAAATGAACAAGAAAAAAATATGTGCCCAGTGTGCGAAGGTCTTAAGCCTAACCCAGTAAGACAGGTTCCCTACCCTAGTACTCATGGGCGTTTATCCTAAGTAACCATTTTTCGAAAAAGTGAAAAACCACGTTTTAAGCAATCTTGAATATCTCGGAGGTCGTGCGGTCAAAAATTTTCAACGACACGCCGATTTGAAGAGGACATCTAAGTCGTCAAAGGGTACCAAGAAGAGTTCCGTCCGTTGTGTCGAAAAGATATTATCCCGCTCCAACCGTCAGAATTTGATTTCTTATGTGTTAAGGTGCCACAGAACTGGCATGTCCTATATATGTTTTGTGACGTCAGAGGCGATAAATTTTCGTCGCCAAATGCTGCCTACACGGATGGACGAATTTCACGGAGATGATTTTTTTCTAGAAGCTAAAATTCAACTGCACTGCGCTTGCTTATCAATTTTTTATGTAAATCAGCCAATAATTTGTATTACGAATAGTCGACAATTATATGACATTTATACACATTCAACATGGCGGCATCAGAATCCCAGCAATTATCGACTTGTTGTATTTTGATTGCATCCAGGAGATCAGAACATTTATCACTTACTAGGAGACGATCAGGCTTCCGGGTCATCGATCTTGACCAAACTTATAGGGGTGATTCCTCGAGCCAAAATAATAATTATCTGCTGAATAACTCTCCGGAATAGGCCTTTACTCTATCAATTTACCTAAATGTACAATAGAAATGAGCGTAACCCGGGTTTGGTAAATTGCCATGAGATAATTAGTTTTTGTGCTACGTTATGAGATTCTACATTGCACTGGATATTTATACATTGAATACAGTCATTATTGTACATCAAATAGTTGAAATTTAATATCCCAGCTATAAAAAATCACTTTATTCTGCGGCTATTGACACATTGCTTCTCGTCGGTTATCGCTCGTACAACATTCATTTCGTGAATTTGAAGACTTCTTCACACTCGAAAGATGTTGAATGCGTAGTCCGTCTTGATACTTCCACTGGCAGCATACAAGGTTCTGTAATTCGCCATAAAGCATCAATTTTATTGCAATATTATATTTATTATCTCAGAAGGCTATATTATATACTTATCTAATGAAATGGCATTATGTCACCATAAGTGAGGTTAAATTGTCCGGCCGATAAAACCATCATAGGCGACTGCCCGATTTGAAAAGATTCTGCTGCGAAAAAACATTTTCTAATGCGATTTGGCAACTACTCTTCACTATATATGACTCTCTATAATTATTCATTCTTGAATATTTTCACCAGCACTTACAGCTCCCGACTATATAGTACTCTACATATTTGACAAATCTCAATCAATCAGATCCTTCAATGGCCGAAACCCTATCGGGTAAGTAGCCTAATTTGACAGATCTCGATCGATAAACGATGACTCTGTAATGTTCAATAATGGCTTCGCGGTGTCTAACTGTTTTTTTCGGACTTTTTCGGATACAATCAATAAAATAATATTATATTATTTTTATAAGGGGTCATAATCATTAATATTATTATTTCGACTATCGGCATATGAAATACGACGAGAAATGGAGTGTTGTTTCCGAAAAAGTAAAAAAAAAAAAAACAGTTAGCTACCGCGAAGCCATTATATCAACAAATACTGACTTTCCATTGGTCCCGGTTTAGACAATTCGTATCAACAGCCAATGGAAATGCGACATTCCATCTGTTTGGGTTTCGGTTCACGATTCGAATTTACAACTCTTATTCTGTGCCTCTGCGACTATTGGATTGCCCTTCGGATCATTACGAATATTGTTAATTTATCGTTGTTAATTGGTTAAACTTGTTATTATTATTGTTATTATTGTTGTTATTTTTCCATTGTTTTTGTTATTGTTGACTTTTTGTTGGTAATTTCTCGTATATCGAGAAAGATGGCTAGTGGGCCGAGCGCTGGCCCTTCAAATGAAGATTTGAATGAATCTTCAGGACAATTGCTCAGCGAAATTCTATACGCTTGCATTGAGATCCTTAAGGGGACCAGTACAGCTTGAATTTTCGAAAAAATTGGTTTTTCGTTTTTTGCAGTTTATGTTACCTAAAGATCTTCTACGTCTGTGAAAAAATCGAGTTTGACGAAATCGTCACGGTTTAGAAGTTACGGTCAAAAGTTCGTTATTTGGCTATCGCGATTAGGCGCAAGTGGCGCTGGCGCTTGATTTCGATATTGATCACATGGTGTATGATCGTCATTACTTGTGCAATACTTTTCGAGGTTGCGTGAGCGTCTGCTCGATTTCCAGTGTTTCAGAATTGAAATAAATAAATAAAAACAGTACTCTTCAGTACTAAATAATTATAAATTTACCTAATATCTATAGCGCGTAATCGTTGTACGGGTGTTGTGACTTGGTGCTTCGAAAACTATAACCTAAAAGTAAGTATTCAATCAAAATAGTAATATCTACACTAAGCTTCTGCCGAACTGTGTGTGCGGTAGAAGTTTTTTTGCTTTTTGTTCACAGATTTTTTGATAAAACAGAAAGGAAATATATAAAATATATCCAATATATTCAATATGAAAAGAAGAGAGAGGAGTTCTGGTGTTGGCACAAAAGGATGCATTGGCCGGTCAAAGAAGAGGGCGAAAACATTTCCGCAGAAGCAAACAGCGGCTGATGGACAGAGCACTCATGTTTCAACAGCTTCGGATAGAAAAATCAGTGGCGACTACGAGGCTAGCGATTCTGCTGGCTATAGGCTGTTTCACGTGAAACACTATTCCGTGCTCTGCGGGAGCATTTATCTTGCAAGACATGTGGTGGGTCGATAGTTATGACTGAAGTTAGCTTGAGAGGACTGGGTGGAACATACGGTATCTCTTGTGAAAATTGTGTCCAGCTAAAAATCTTCAAAAGTAGCCCTATGATTGATGATACACGAAGCGCGTATGAAATCAATAGGCGATCCATACTAGCGATGCGTTGTAATGGGCAAGGCAATGAGTCTGCGGAAGATGCAGCAGGGCCCTCATATGCTGCTGGAGCTTTTTAAAGAAGTGAGTAAGAGAAAGAAGCATGTATGGAACAAAAAAATACATGGGAAAAAAAAGTTCTGAGAAAATAGTTTGCAGAAAAGAAAAAGGAAAAATTAAATTTCCAATAAAAAAAAAAATTCTTTTTGAAAATTGAAAATTAAAAAAAAAAAAAATTTCATTCAACTTTGGTACAACAAACTTTTTAATGTATGAGCCTCCGGAGGAGTATATACCAATTTTTCTGCAAAAACTTCAAACTCGTTTATCTCATAACTATGTTTTTGGCGCTGTGTCGTAAGGTTTTTGGAGCACCGATGGTCCGATCTGGGTCTTTAATGGCTCATTTTCTTCAGAAAATGAATCCTCATGATATGAATGAGGGAATTTTTGAATGTTTTTTTTTTGGCCAAGTTATTTGCAAATTAGTGGCTCAAATTTTTGAAATTTTGGATAATTGACTGTAAGTTTTCACATGTTTTTTTCTTTTCAGATCCCCGCATTCATAAGATGTAGGACCGCTGTCTGAAGAAAGTGAGACGTCGAGACGATGAATTAGATCAACGGTGTGACTAAAACCTTACGACACAGTTTTTTTGAAAAACATTTTTTTTGATGTAAAATAAACTTTGGTTAACAAATAAAGTCATTCTGGAGTACTTGAAATATCTTAAACCAAGCTGTACTGGTCCCCTTAAGCGTAAGGGAATTATCACCAAAAAAGTTGTAACAGATATTTCTGATGAAGCTTGGCTTTTGGGTGATGAGATGGCGAACTCATTAATTGAGATAGTTGAGGACCATGAGCTGGTCGAAGTAGAAGAATTGTTTCGGGAGGAGGAATCTGTGGAAGCTGTCTCTCAGGATTGCGGAAGTGTTGGAAGTCAAGAATGTAGTCAAGAAACATCTCTGTCAGGTAAAAATTTAGAATTCATTTCATCTATTTTCTGAATACAATGGAAATAGAAAACAATAATTAAACTAAAATTAATCGATAGACCCTAACTTAACTTAACGAACAGTAAAAAAAAAAAAAAAACGAATTAACAGACGCTAAATGTGTAAAAAAAATAATTAATGAATTAACTACTACTAATAAATAACTAATAAACTACTTCGAAATAAATAAATAAATGAATAAATAAATGAATGAATAAATAAATGAATAAATAAATAAATGAATAAACAAATAAATGAATGAATAAATAAATACATGTACTCTTAACTAACGATGAATAACTAAAATAATGTGAAACTGTTTTTTTCAATAGGATCATCTACATCGATCAGCCAGCCGATGTCAAGTGATTACGAGCCGGAAGAGAAGAAAGCTAAATATCAGACCGTTGACCTGGAAAAAAAAATCAAAGTTGTAAATCTTGCTCGAGAACACCCCAAGTGGTCATTTAAAACTCTGAAAGCTAAGGGCGCTGCTTGTTTGACAAGAATGGATGAACTGTCGAGATGGAAGAAAGAAATTCTGAAAGGGGGGACACATTTTGATAAAAGCAGTGCAATAAAAAAATGGGCCTACAAAAGATTTTGTGAAGCTCGTCAAAAACATTTACCTGTCACCACTAGAAACATACAGGAGTGGGCTATGCAGGCTGCTATGCAGTACAGGTCTGAAGATTTTAATTTCACCGCCTCAACACCCTGGACGACTCGATTCAAACGAGAATTTCGCATTAGTCAGCGAAAAGTGACCAGACGTGTCAAATCTACGGAGAATCGATCGTTGGAGGAACTGCTACAGTCAGCGGAGCAATTTCAGACTGACTGCGTGAATTCGATCTGCGGAATTGATCCCAAGTATATATTAAATACAGATCAAATGGGCTGTGAGTACCGAACTGATGTGCATCGCACAATGGAGCACACTGGGCAAAAAAGTGTTGAGGTATATTTAGGCGATCTGAATAAAGTGACTCATACTTACACTGTCCAATACACCATTACTGCTGCTGGAAAACTGCTGCCAAAAGCGTTCATCTGTCTGCAAGAGCCCAAAGGCACATTCGGTCCCAGAGTCAGTCAACAGGTCGAGGCACTCACCAGTGAGTACAAAAATGTTCATGTGACTTGCTCTAAATCGGGAAAGATGACCACAGCTTTATTCGACTCCTACACGATCCACGTTCTGCAGCCGTATGTAGAAGGCAATAACTTTTGTCTCATAGTAGACAGCTGGGGTGGTCAATCCCATCAGAACTTGTTCAGAAAATTCGAGGATCAGTACGGGGAATCGACTTGTAATTTGAAAGTGATTCCACCTGGCTGCACACCATATTGTCAGCCTCTAGATGTATACTTCCACAGGCAAGCCAAAATTCTCATCAAGGAGCTTCAAAACAGCACGTACTTGTTACAAGAGCAACGGCAAATTAATAGTCGGGAAGATGCGATCAAAATTCAGTCCCTCGTGGTGAACCAACTCTGTGCTCCTATTTTCAATCAGATGATAGAGTACGCCTGGTTTGCCTCCAAGTTGATCCAAAACAGAGACATCTTCATGAATGTCAAGGAGGTCTGTTTTCCAGAAAAGCCCTTCAAAAGTAGGTGCAAGTGCGCGTTAGCTACAGGCGATTGCAGTGGAAAGTACGTTACTTTCATCAAGTGTTCTTGGTGTCGGGAATACTTGTGCTTCCACTGCTTTTACGAGTTGTATCATCCTCGTCAATGCACAAAATATTTCACGAACGTGTAAAAATCGACAATATAGTAATAATAATAATAACAATCACACAATAACAACAATAAGGTAATAATAACTGTCAGTGGCATGAATACATGGCGCCAAAAATAATCAGCACTTTTCAGAGCTACCAAGAACCTTTCACAAGAACGTATCAATCATAAGCCAATAGGTATTTGATTCTATCGGCCCCATGGTCTGCTGTCTCTTTTCTTCTCTATGTAATCATGAAGGTCGGAAGGAGACAGAAGACTGGTACCAACTTCATAACAGACAGAATCAAATACGCAGACTTGAGCGTACATTGAAAAAATCGATTCTACTGTAACATCATTAAACACGATGCAGCTACAGATTCACGCATCGATCTGAAAACAAAACTCCTAGTTGTTTATTAGTTGACCAATCTGTCGGTATTCAGAGCGTGATTCGACACGTACCATCAGCTTCTTCTTCCGTTTCATTTCTTCTTATTCTCTCGTTCTGTCGTTCTTCTTCAACTGAACTTTAGGCTCACATGTCATTGTTTTTATAACCAACACTTTCTTTTCTTGTTAAATATCAGCCTCGGATACGAGACCATGTACCACATAACCAACACTTTGTTTTGCATCTGGGAATATGACATAGAAGAGAAAATCCACACAAAAGTTGTATAGAGTGGCGTAAGTATGAGAGTCACGAGTAGATGGCGCTGACTTCGGCGAGATTTCGGCTGACTCCCGTACTCTATTCTTATATCTCTATGGCTAAACTAGCAGACGCGTGTTGTCATTTAAATCCAAATCACGGATCCAAATAAAGGAAATAAAATAAAGTACAAGCAATGATTATTACAAAATTTGAAGGTACGAAAACTAGTGAATACCCACTAAAAGCCCCTCAGGTGCGAAAACTTTACGCCAAGTACATTTAAGTGATAGCCACCAACAAAAATGTTTTGGTAGGTTAATTATCTTAAATTCTACGATCTTGAGCTTTTGAGGTTATGCGAATCGACTGACGTGTAAAATTCATGGTGATAAATGAAATAACAATTGTGAACGGATAATTTTACGATTAGGTTTACCCCGCATGACACAAGACTGTTAGATGACTATAAGTGAGTATTACCTCTAAATTTTATTCACTCATACATTGTAGATTTGACTTATTTTCATTCATGAATGCAATTATCGGAGGAAACGGTTTTTTGAGGACGCTATCCCGATATTTTTCAACTTCAACATTTTTTCTCAAATAAAACTAACTTTCTAAAATAATAAATATAATATTGCAATAAAATTGATGCTTTATGGCGAATTACAGAACCTTGTATGCTGCCAGTGGAAGTATCAAGACTGACTACGCATTCAACATCTTTCGAGTGGGAAGAAGTCTTCAAATTCACGAAATGAATGTTGTACGAGCGATAACCGACGAGAAGCAATGTGTCAATAGCCGCAGAATAAAGTGATTTTTTATAGCTGGGATCCTCAATTTCAACTATTTGATGTACATTAATGACTGTATTCAATGTATAAATATCAAGTGCAATGTAGAATCTCATAACGCAGCACAAAAACTAATTATTTCATGGCAATTTGCCAAACCCAGGTTACGCTGATTTCTATTGTACATTTAGGTGAATTGATCGAGTAAAGGCCTATTCCGGAGAGTTATTCAGCAGATAATTATTATTTTGGCTCGAGGAATCACCCCTATAAGTTTGGTCAAGATCGATGACCCGGAAGCCTGATCGTCTCCTAGTTAGTCCAGGCAGCAAGCGCAGGGTAGAAATACGCACACTTTTCAGGTAAACTCATTTCACCCGTCTGCTTTCCGTAAATAAGGCTGCATTTGGCGACGAAATTTTCAGGTGACACGAAGCAGAACACGACGCAGAAGAAGTCTGTAATTATTTGGTATACCAGTCAGCACCTAAGGACGCTGCGGTCGCGTGAAGCGTCAATACCGTCTCATCCTACATTCCGCGCACCTACTCCTAAGGTAACAATCCGCAGTACCGATCAAACACAGTCTTTCTCTTTTATTGCAACGAAAATGAGAATACCCGTAATGTATGGGTAATTCTTTCGAAACTCTTACACTTATGGACGTTGCGGTCTCCGATTTTCTTGTAACTAATACATGATTGGCGGTACCCGATAGCGAATTAAGCCTATGGAAAAAGATAAAGAAGAAGAATAACATGGAGTAATTATACATGATATGAGAACATACGTTCCGGTTTGATATGGGGCACGCACGTTACACTTCTTACAAATTAGCGTTTTTCTGACTAGGTCCAAATAAATATCGAAATTCATCAAGCATAAAACCTTTTTCGTAATGAAATTATCACCAATGAACCACGCGAAGCATGAAGATTCAACAAATATAAGCTTTTTTTATCCAAGTTTACACATTTCAATGAAATTGAATCTTTATATTGAATTCCCTGATGTTATTTACTTCGAGTGTGAGTTTTTCGGCCTAGTGATATCAAAGTCTGCTCAAATGCTATACGAAGCATTTTATCTATCTACCGGCTATTCAATTTTCAGCCCACTACATCCTTTTACTACATCCACAAGACTACATCCTTTCTATTATTTCCCCATATCATTATAGGTTATTGTTGTGGGTGTGTCTCAAATTTAATCGTCAATATCTGAATTGTTATTCTATAGTTTATCCTTTAGGCTACCTTCTTAATCGGAGATAAGCCAAAAAGGCAAAAAAAAAAAAAAAAGTTCATCGTTAGTTTCAATTATTCAGTAACAAAGTTTGAAAACTCTCCAGTAATAGTTTTCCCCAGAACAACCCGACATAACTATTACTTGTTCCAAAAATAATAATAACAATAATAACGTGGAAAAATAATATATTGCATGTATTCATTGGAAAGCTAAGAATTTCCCACTGAAGGTTGTACAATTGATGAATTTCAATTTATATAATGAAAAGTTTAAACGCGTGCTACATCAAACCGGGTGAGCTGAAAGATGTGATGAAATTCCACGCATTATTTTATCACATATAATTTTATATTAGATTTAGTTAGAAGCAAACTCGTACACCCCAACGTTCAGGGATGCACAAGTTTGTGAAATACTATCGATGTTTTTACAAATAGCAGGACTATGGGAACTAGTGGTATAATTGTAGATTAATGACGACGCGAAATTGTAAAACTAATCTATTTATTTAAAAAACTTAAAACTACTTATTATAAAAATTATAGACTTGGCCCCCCCCCCTTCGGCTGCCCTCCCATCGAGTGGTGGTCGCAGCGGCGGGCAGCATCCTGCGCAGGATTGCTGCGATCTGTTGCTATAGACAACACAACAATTGTTATAATTAGGGCCACGAATTTGGTTTCGTTAAAAGAGAGAGATAAAAGATGGGAGGAGCTAAAACTTTTTTTTTATTTTGATTGGTTGGATTTTTATATATTTGTATTTGTTCATTTGAATCGAGTGAAGCGAGCAATGAAACCAAAATGAGTTTTATCAATCCAAAACGAATATACTATTCACATAACTATATATACCGTGAATATTCGTATCCGCGGGGTTGTTTGAGATTCTAAAATATCCACTTAATAACATGGTGAATAAATTTGAACTAAGGATATTATTTGGTAATATTTTAGGTGATATTTACTTTTAGTCTTACTTTATGTCTTAAAGTGAAATCTTACTTCATGTCTTAAGGGGGTATATACACCTTTAAATCGGTTGAATTTCTGAAAAACAATTTTTCGTATTTTTTCAACTTGAAGACTCTGATAAAATTGAAAAAAATCATCATGTTTGGGGAGGGTTTGACCTTCATTTTCCATATCTGACATCATGTATTACTTCCAGTCTAATAGTGGCTGCGCTGAAGACAGGAAAATACAAAATCACTCGGTTGCCGTAAAGAATCAGACCCAGCGTTGGACCAATCTTGGAATTTTTGGTTCTCAATTGTTCATAAGACATGCCTCTATCAGATGAACATAGAACTTTTTGATATTGCAAGAATTACTTGAGTTATTGAATTTTTTCGATTTTTTTTCTGAATTTGAAAAAAAATTTTGCTTATTTTTCTAATATTTCAACTAAAAATGGGTTTATCAAAAAGTTCTATGTTCATCTGATAGAGGTTTCGATTCTACAAATTTAAAGACCACAAACGCCAGAATCGGTCCAGCGATGCTCCTGATTCTTTACGACAACCGTTCAAAATATTCATCTCCAGAAATCAACTTTTAAACTTTTTTATCAAAATTTTTTTTTTTATTTCATACTTTTCCAAGAGAAGAAAATGTAGTTACAGGAAATTAGGTTTTAAGATTTTGCTTATGACTAATATGCTGGATCCGCAGCTGCTCTCGTATCGATGAGTTATGAGTCGAGTCGAGTCTAGACACATGTGCCAGGGGGAGGTTCGTAGTGAGCTTTGACCTGTTCTGTACAACAACAGTGTCCGTTAGGTGTCCGGTGAGGCTGTTGGAAAAATAATAAATTGCTTTAGAAAAAATCTGATCAAAATTTTTCAACACAAAAATTCTCTAAAATTTTTGATCTTCAATATTTTTGAGATTCAGAAGATGTTAGCACAATTTTTGTCAATACTACGAAAATTCTTTCATCTTCCATCAATCATACCTTTTTTCTTATAATATTTATTAAACTCTTGCAATTAATATACGTATTGTAGAAATACTCATCTTTTTAGAAATCCAAATGCGTAGTTTCCTGGCATCGATTTCGAACGCACTTTTTGATGGATCATCTTCTTTCGATTCCGAAGTCTCATGTCAGATATATAAACACTGTGTTTATTCGATAATGGAAATTACTAGTGGTTTGAATTCGTAATGAAAGCACGATAATATTTACAAACAAGTGGACACCTAACCTCGAAAAAATGTAGATCGCAGCCATGTGTTCTGTCAATGATCACAATTCAAAAGAATATTGAAAATTGAATATGTGTAAGAATGATAATTACGAAGAATTAAAAGATCACAGAATCAAATTCAAAAACGAAATATATAAAAAAGTCATAAAATTGAGTAGTGGTGTAAGTGGTGTTGGCGGTGTTGTACAATACTTATGGCACCAATCTGAGGGTTCGCGCGCCGCGCCGCGGCGCTTTTTCGCAATCTGGCACTGTCATGGCTGTAACTTTTCAAATCCTCTAGATATTTTGACACCGATTTATTTGCAGGTAGAGTAGGTCACTAGCATTCCAAATAAATTATAAAAAAAAAAACGATTTTTCGAAAATTCTAAGGTGTAGATACCCCCTTAAAATGAAGTCATATTTTTTTGTCTTGAAATGAAGTCTTATTTTTTTGTCTTGAAATGAAGTCTTATTTTTTTGTCTTGAAATGGAGTCTTATTTTTTTGTCTTGAAATGAAGTCTTATTTTTTTGTCTTGAAATGAAGTCTTATTTTTTCGTCTTGAAATGAAGTCTTATTTTTTTGTATTGAAATGAAGTCTTATTTTTTTGTCTTGAAATGAAGTCTTATTTTTTTGTCTTGAAATGAAGTCTTATTTTTCTGTCTTGAAATGAAGTCTTATTTCTTTGTCTTGAAATGAAGTCTCATTTTTTCGTCTTGAAATAAAGTCTTATTTTTCTTTCTTGAAATGAAGTCTTATTTTTCTGTCTTGAAATGAAGTCTTATTTTTTTGTCTTAGAATGAAGTCTTATTTTTTTGTCTTGAAATTAAGTCTTATTTTTCTGTCTTGAAATGAAGTCTTATTTTTTTGTCTTGAAATGAAGTCTTATTTTTTGTCCTAAAATATGATATAAATCGATAAAAATCAATCCGAAATCAAATTATGAGAGTTGATAAAGTTGAAGTTCCATCGGCCCAATTTCAAGCCCTCTAAAAACGACCTGTCCCGATAATAAGCCCCACGTCGTCCCGGTTTTGGCCATCGTGGCCATCGTGGTTCTCCTGGCTAATCATGGTTAATTAAATAAACATGAGTCTAGCTCGTCGGTTATACACGACAGAAGTATAGGGCCCCACAAAAGGGACATAACCCTAAAACAGTGACCCAGTTATGGGCACCCGAGATTTATTTTACTAACGAATATTTCAACATAATTGTTTGGCGCAGGACGATAATATTGATTATACCCCAACTATTTATATAGGTTTCAACATATTTTATACTGACATGATGCGAACAATAAGCTGTTTACTACACGCCGCGATCTTGTTGCCGCAGCTAAGGACTCGTTGAAAACAGAGGTTTTTTACGACGCCTTCAGAATTTAGCCGCTTGATGTCACTTAAGGCTCAAGTTACATGAATCGATATCGATTGTGCCAATTCAATCAATCATTGCTGCTTTAATTTAAAATAAAGAGACCGAAAGTGCCCAAAACTGGCACAGGACCCGAAACTGGGACACTTACCTTACATGGAATGACGCAAAAAATAAGTTTCATCAATCCAAAAATAAAAAATTATATACAGAATACATCTGTCTTACAATCAGAATTTATGTATACGTATTAGGGTGGTCCTCAAAAATAACATTCTTCGATTCACATTCACATTTTAGAATAAGAGACTTAAACCAAATAAGATTCATGTGTAGATTATTTTTGTATTTCATTTCTTTTTTTTTCATTTTAACTCGGTGTGGTCTAAACTTAAGTCATACGGTGGGAATATCCGGTGTACATTGAATAAACACTAAATAGAGATGGAACAGAGGATGAAATATACACCTAATATACAAAAATAAGTAAAAATATACTGAGTGTGAATTAGAATCATATACCATGAGTTTAGTGCAAGTATAAAATGAATTTTTCATAACACGGGCACGAAATGGGCCTCCTTTCATGCTCGTCGAGAGGGAGGGAAATCACGTGTTTCTAACGTGAGCACGAAATATCCGGCTCAGCGGGAGGGAATGATTCCCTCCCGCTCGAGCCGGGAGGGAATCATTCCCTCCCGCTCCAACGGCAAATCTTGGATCTGTCGTTTTTTATATAATAAATTATTATTAATCAATAACAATTTTTTTTCAATTTTTTTTTTTTCAATTTTTTTTTCGATTTTTTTTTTAATTTTTGAAAAAAAAATTTTTTTTTTTTCAATTTTTTTTTTAAATTTTTTTTCAATTTTTTTATTAATTTTATTTTTAAGTTGAAAAATATCTATAAGTGTGTGGTGCACGACTCAACACGCGCTATCCCCGATCCGATCGACGCGCATCAAAGTCGGCCCATTCCGTGCCCTTATTATAAAAAGTACAGTCTGCATCTAGGGAGGGATGGCCATTTTACCTCGGGTGGGACGTTTTTAGCACTCGTCTTTGTCTCGGGCGCCTTCGGCGCCCTCGACTACGACTCGCGCTAAAAACGTCTCACCCTCGCTGGAAATGGCCATTTTCCCTCCCTAGATACACAATATACTATTTTTTTCAAAGTCCCGTCGGCGTAAAAATTTAAAACTGTAACTCGGGATGCATTTTTTTCACTCTGATGTAATTTTTATTTCACCGAAAAAAGTAGGTATGTATCAGCCCCTGACACTTCACCTTTCAGCCAGTTCTGTTAACAGAGCTCGCCACGAGGCAGCGCTACTTGGCATTTTGTGTCAAAGTTGCGATCAATTCGAACGGCCGACTTACCTCATGCCCTCACGCTCCTACATGCGAATTATTATCTTTCTTAAGGTGAAAATAAATAGACATTATTGTAGTTGATGCATTATTTATTCGACTCACAAAATAACAAGACAGAACATTTATTGCTTACAATACAATAGAAATTAACTATCACGTTGAATAGAATTTTGCTGATTTTTTCTTTATCTGATTAATTTTTTTTTTACTGCATTCATGCGAGCAGAAAAGTGTTGCATTCGTATGGTGGTAAAATACTGAATAACTTGCATCACCTTATCGGTACCGTGCTGCGTGCAAGGGAAAGCCAGCTTTGATAGACAAACATCATCCAGAATACATTCAAAAACATTTTGAGAATTGCAGTGTTTATTGAAAGATTCTTGCAAACTCAAAATAAATCGATAAAAGTGCGTATTAGGATGCATTAAACCCAGTTTATCAATGAATGACCCCTCAGGAAGGGGTGGACCATCTGATGGATTCAAAAGAGCATTTTTAAAAGTGTTGCATGCCACTGCATTCATCACATGCTTGGCAATATCCGCTGTCAAAAAAAAAAAAAAAAAAACACAGACGTGAACTTCAGGTAAATGATAAAAGTGATCAGTGGTAATAGTTTCGTAACTCCAGTCTTCATATTCAACAACTTCATTCAACTTTTTAATAATTTATTTTTTCATCTACGTTACATCGGTTACATCTGACTGTGTAGTGTAAATTAATTTCAATTTAGAAAGGGATATGAGGGGCTATATGAGTTTTAGGTGGTTTCATAACACCAAAGACAGATAGAATTGTGGATCAAATCCGCAGCGTGGGTGAATATTTGATAGATATCTATCATTATGAAGAACAATGGACAATGGTTAATTTGCATTTCTTAAAAAATGATTTGAAATTACAAATTATCGCAGTCCAGGGATAGGTTGGCGTAGGGATCGCTTACCTTCTGACAGTTCTGGAGCAAGGCAGAGGCAGTATAGTATTTTCACGTGAGAGATCGTAATCACTGGCTGAACGCATATGTAGCAATAGACACCAAATCATCCACTCCTCGTCATAACGTCGGCCGTTTCTGCTCTTACGTTTCGCAGAATTGAGGATTTGTTTAATGACCAACAATTCATCTTTTGGTATATTCCTTCTCTCTACCTCGTCCATAGGAGTTTCATTTTTATACCGAGATAGTTTTTCGCGATGCTCATCCGCCAGAATCGCGATGCTCAATCACCAGAATTTTCTGATCTGAATTGTCTGGTCTTCTTTTGAGCAGCACGCAGCTTAGATTTTGTCACTAGCCATTGTTTTTTCCGAATGGGTAATGTGGGGAGGGCACATCTATGGGGGTTAATAGACTTTTGGAGCCTGCGAAGTCTTGCTGCAATCTTTTTCCTGGCCTGACGACAATATGGACACATAGCGGAGTTGGTGATTATTAAGGGGCAGTTAATGTGGCGATGTGCACCGCCAGTATCCTTCTTGACTGTTCTACAATCACCGGGAACTGTCTCATTGGGCTTATGAGATCTTTTACAAATGCAAACCTTATCCATCCTGTAAATTATCCCCTTGAGTGTAGTGATATCAGCAACTTTATCAGCGATGTCCAGAGTACCTAGGTTTATAGCTTCACCGAAGACGTTCATATGGAGATTCAAATCCTGAGTTATAATGATTTCTTTTCGTGTGTATGATTTGTAAACCTCATCAACTTTATACATTTTTTGCTCAGAAATCAGAAACACGTGAGTTGGTTCTTGACGAATGTATGTGGCACTCCATCCACTGGGCAGGTTGATATTAGCTGCTAGGTTCTCAAATGATAATGGTACCACATGAGTAGCTCCAATGATCTCTTCGTATTGAATTTATGAGCTGATCATTTCCTGTTGTTCAATTTCTTGATTATTACTTCAGGAGGGTCCACTCAGATTAATGGATTGTGGATCGGGATGGTAAGTGGTCGAATTGTGTCCAAGAAAATTGTGATGGAATTGCCCCTTCAGCCAATTTGGGCTTCCTGTAAGGTGACGGCAGAAATGCAACTAGGGAGTGGTGAGTGACAAATGGTAATACGCCTGCTGCTTAACTCTAGTGGCGCCGCCCTGCCGACCAAATCAGAAACTTTGCAGACGCTCAAACGTCGTCAACTGTACGGCGTTACCACACGAATCCGGGGTTTTGTGATTCAAAATCGCTTGAAAATAGATAAATAATGCCAGCTAGTAGATATTGTTGCATCATTGGTTGCAATAATACCGAACAGAATAGTCGACATCTAAAATTTCACTCGTTTCCGAAAAAAAGTTACGAGATCGACCGAAGAAATAGGTGGATACAAGCCTATGTTTAAAATACTTATTCCTGTAGTTTTCATTGTTGGTGTGTGTTCTTTCATATCTTTCACATATAGCAATAAACTATAAACATTTGTTAATTAATCGTTTTTTGGGATTAGATTTTAATAGTACAATTTTAATTTCATTATGAATACCTCTATTCTTACGTCATACGGAGAATTATTCACCCTAGTTTGCGGGATTACTCTACCGGTCACAACTCGTTGGCCCTCTGAATTTAAAATTTCTTGGACTTCCGTGATATGACGGCTCTCGAACAGTTTTTTGCCTGAATTTGATTCAAAAATGGATCGAAAATCATATCATTATCTGTGCGATATTTTGAATGTGTGAGCAAGTAAAGATGCAGTGTGGTATCTTCGCAAACTTTCATTATTTGAGACGATTTACTTACCTTTTGATACGGATTTTCCACGAAAAATATTAATATCGATGCTTTGGAAGCCACATTGTATGTACGCCAAGCTCATTTCGGTAATATCGATCGAAAGTTTATTGAATAATTGTAACGGGGCCTACATTTGCCGTGCTCCACAGTACGGACCCCAAGCAGCCGCGCGTCTACGTTATGCGGCCATTTATCCGCTAGACGGCGCCACGGCAGGCGAACCACGATACGCAGTGGGCGTATAACGGGAAACAATGACGGGGATGAGTTCTATATTGATGATTACTTACTCGCCCGAGAATTCGGCCATTATCGTCCTGTAGAATTCTCTCCCATAAAATTTTATCTTTTTTGAAATGTTTATGACAGATTGAATGAACAGAGTGCAGATCTGGTCTCTGAGTTGCCTCTTGCCGCTTCTCAATGGCGTAGCTACCGTGGAGCAGTTGGAGCAGAATGCTCCAGGCGCTCAGCCCTACGGGGCGCATAGTCGCAGGGGTAGGGCACTGCAGTTTCAGACCGGTTGACCTGTCACTATCAATATAAGGGGCGCTTGATGAATACTGCTCCAGGGCGCTGAAAGTTTAGCTACGCCACTGCCACTTCTTCAGTGTTTCTGGAGCTTTTGGAGCTACAAAAAAATGACCTTTCACGGGATTTGTTTTTTACCCGATCTTACACCCACGCACAGCACAAGCTGGCATGATTTAAGGCCCGGTTACAATGTCCGTAACCGTATCCGTATCCGTAACACCGATACAACACATGCTTACACCGATAAACAAACACATGAACATTCTTCCCATATGTTGTGTCAGTGTTACAGATACGGATACGGTTACGGATATTGTAACCGAGCCTTTATACGTACCTCTGTACTGCAGAGGTTACGTTTTTATGTGACCACGAATTTGCTACTCTAACGACAACTGAATTCTCTAAAGGGGAATGGTTGAGTGTCAGGGGGCTGGTTTTAGCTCCTAGTAGCAAAATAGAGCCACTTTTTGAAACTTTGCACGTTTGAGCAGCCGAGACTCCTTCGGGACCACCTGACTCGACCGCCGCTAGCGCCTCTATCGGTCGTGAGCATCGCGAATATATGACTCGCACATGCATGGAGTGATAAAGAGTTAAGTACTTTTAACTAAAGTTTCGACCGAATGCTGTGGATAAATCATATTGCAGTAACGGTAAATTATGTGAACATTGTTAGTGACAACAAGAATGCAATACACAATATCGTAGACGGTATTGCCATTTCAATGTACCGACTGCGTGGTTATTACAGCTTTTTCGATGCGTAACCTCAAAATGGGAGGTTACTTCCCATACGAGATATAAACCGAAGGAAAAGAAGAAGAAGAAGCGTTATGGGTCCTTCCTGAAACGGACATTTTTATATTCCGGTAAGTAGTGCTTCAAATATTGTTACACGTTTATGGCTATTGAATTATGTTGCTTCGCATATGCTAGATCATGGTACGAGTATACCTTTATTTATTATTATTATTATTAGTATTTTTTCGTAATTTTCTCCTCATTCGGTCAAACTACATGTTTTCACTGGTTATGAAATTTAGGCAAGTCAATAATATTTGGATAACTTATATTTCATTATTCATTTCATTGCATTTTTATTTTTTATTTATTTATTTTTTCATTTAGTTGACGAAAAACCTAACAGTAAAAACATGATTTAACAACAATTATCTCTTCATTCACAGCCAAAATACGGCCACTTAAGATTGGAAACTCCCTCAACATTTAAACGTGCAGGGTGCATCGACTCGTTATGCAAAGTTGGTCCTGGATCAAGCAATTCCCGGAAGCTAGCAATTTCGTCGCAACATCCATAGTTAGGGTCTCTAGATGCGACTACGGTGACCGGATTACAACTTATTGAAGTGAACCAACTAACATTGATACTAAAATCCCACAATTTGAAGATGAATATTCGGATAATCCTCAAGTATTTTTATCAGACCCACAGAAATATTTTGCTGTAAAAATGTACCTGAAACTGCGAAAAGATTATATGTCATTTAAAAAATTAATGAATAATTTACTCGAGCATTCTATAGTCGCAAATGCGGATCGAAGTGGATAGAATTCACAGCTCATAGAATTTGGTACTAACAGATACCGCTGTCACCAGGGAATAACGAGTCAGAACTTATACACGATCTCACGCATAGAGTCTAACATACATGGTTGTTGGCAATTCGGTAGAAAAACGGAACTATGTGAAACAAGGATCATTTTATAAGAGCGTATACATTTTGGACATGCAAATGTCGAATAAAAGCTTGAACTGAATTCGCCGTATAGAATACAATAGTTTCAGATACTTTTAGCATGCGGATCTCCAATAGAGACCTGATATCCATCAAATCAAATTATTTATTATTTATTATTTTGTACTGTGGAATATCTTTCAGGATCATATACTTGAAGAACGGCGTATAATACTTTATAAAAACCCATTGATTCTGCATCAGCAAAGTCGTATGAAAAAAAGAAATAATAGCAACGAATAGAATGTTATATATATTCTGTGCGACCAATCTTCGTGACAGATTGGACGTATAGGAATTATATTATAGAAATTATTGACGTTCCTATAAATTTCTATATTATTACTTTTTTAGCAGGAATCTGCGTGGTTGTTTGACATTTTTAAATATGCACTTAATTATATTTTGAATGAATTTAAACTAAGCATGTTATTTGTGAATATTTTAAGTGATATCAGTTTGGCCAACAGATTTAAAACTTGTTTTCTAGTTGAACCATGATTTGCACGATGGATAGTGTATTTATTTTTAAAAATTAAAAAAAAAAATTTCAATCTTGTCTCTATTTCTATTAACATTCAAATCAAAAAGCGAGGATCTTTCTCTGAACATAATAAAGATAAAAATTTATGTAGGGTAAACCTATCAGTGAATGGACGGTTAAGGAACGGCACCCAGTGAATGGGTGGCCATGTTAAAATGGCTGTATACGGATATACTTTGTGTGAGAATGGCCATTAACTGGTCGTCCATTCACTGGTAGGTCTACCCTACTCATAATTCAAAAATAATTTGAGAGTTTGGATGGATTTTTGAAACACAACTTAAGGTTGAACCTAAACTTAAAGTTTTGATAACATTGAACAAGGATTAAACAACAATATGAAAAAATGAAAACATAAAAAAATAAAAAAAAAAATGATTTGAGGGTTTGGATAGATTTTGGAAACACAACTTAAAGTTTTAATAACATTGAACAAGGATTAAACAACAATATGATGAAGTTGGTAAATAATGATAATTAGTCGAACGTTCCGGCCCAATATCACTCTTGTTGTTCGTCTACAAATTCTAGTTGATTGAAATAATCAACAAATTTTTTTGAATTCTCGGTGGTCAGCAATTGCCGATTCGAAAGGAATATACTTTTGAATATTGAGAATGATCGCTCTGTTTCGCAGGAAGTTGTCGGTGCATGTGTCATACACTGAACATCATCCATATTAGTAGAGAGGGTGCAGTATACCGTTTATGACCCTTCCCCCCTCCCCCCCCCCCCCTCCCCCCGGGCCCAGCGCCGTTTTTTTTTTTTTTCTCTCTCTTTTTTCTTTCTCTTTTTTTTCCTTCTTTTTTCTCTCTCTTTTTTTTTAAATTTATTATTATTATTATTATTATTATTATTTTTTTTTTTTTTTTTTTTTTCGCTAATCCTTCGATCCTAACCTAAGCGAACTCAATGGATTCTAACCTAAGTGAGACCTCCGGTTCTTCCGCTACTGCCGTGGCAATGGTAGAGCGGGCGCTCCGGAGTCGTTGCCTATGTATACTTATCGAATAGAAATAAATATATATATATATATATGCATATATGGAGGATGTAGGAAAGGTATGGGAGTTGGTCAAAGACGCACAGGTGAATATTGTTATAATGGTTGTTTATTCATATCATTTAATATTCAGAAAGGTAAAGATTCAGACTTATATTTACTAATATTTATGCAAAGGTTCAAGCTTATGGCGACTAAGAATTATTCAAAAGTATTTCGTATAAAAATTACAGCTAATTATGCTAATGATAAAAAGTCTTATTCTAGATAAAAGTTTAGGAACAGTCGTTTCTTATGCCAAACTAGACGAGTCTTGCATATGATCACAAAAATGCTATACATGCTAAATGCTCAGCGTCGGTATACGCGTGTCGAATCTATGTTCGTTTTAATTTCTTTGGCTATAGCAACACTAAACAGAGCCTTCAGTTCAAGCATAACAGTTTTATACATATTCGTAACAAAATCCGGTTCAAATTTCCTCTTTAACACTTCTTGCATATCGTCGAAATCCTTCAAGACAAGCTCGGTGAAACGCTCGAGCGGAGTATTCACAAAGCCAAACGCATAGGACAGCGTAGTGAGTTCCCCCACTATATCTTCTTTAGCCTCGTTCACAGCATCCGCATGATGTGATAGACGATATATGTGATCAATCACACACGGTATTATAGCATTCAATCCATCGATCGAAGTTTTCTGCAGCACGATAGACGGAGAGTGCAGTTTTCGTTTTTTCAAACTAGGGGAGTTGTAGGCAGACGACTCATCGTCCGTGGTTCGATCTTCTTCCTTTTTCCATAGCTCAGCAGGTTCCGATAGCTTGATGGCTCTTGAGCCGTGAGCCAAGATGAACGAAACAGTATAACCATTCAGATCTACGGGTATAGTATCGGTAGAAATGTCGGAGTTATAGTCTGTGACCGTTGGATTAGCGAGGTATTTGTTGATATCGTCCAAGGCGTTCAAAAACTTCCACCAAATTTCAGCTCTCATCGCTATCACACTTCCACCTTGGCCGCTGAACTGCACAATAGGCTCAAAACGTTCTCCGATTAAAGAATATCCGACCGAGACTGTTGTAGAAAACGAATAGTTTATCCCGTATGTAGTTGATAGTAACATCCGCCTGGTTGGTCGTAGAGGGTCAATTATGAGTGGTTTATCAGATGGTTGAGGATTTTCTGATGCACGCACAGTTTGAGAGTTAAACATGATGAAATTACGATTCAGACACTGAATAGTATTAAAGGTATGGTAACTGATGTTCACTGTTGCAAGCACGGGCGTTCTGCAACTACTGTCGTAGTTGCAGATAGACCCCTCAATATTTCCAGAAAAAACCCCCCCACCATCGGCTGGGATTTTACTATTAGCCAGCGGGTAATAGACACAGTACCTACAGCTAGAATCAGCGTGGCTCTGGGATGCCATGGGTGCCGACCTCAGCTTATGCCAGAGGCAGTATGCCGTTTATGACCCAAGGGCTCGCAGGTAGCTGCAGGGTTGGGCCTAATGTTTGAGGGAAAAGTTTGCAAGGTCTCGACTTGTTCGGATAGGTTCAAGCAATTGCTTTGGGATATATTACCGTCTGTTGTAAAACTGTACACTAGCCATGAATACCGAGTGTATTGCTGTACAGAGTTTTGTCGATGTTTCGGTCCGTCCTTTTCTGTTAGCTGATTGTAAAACCAATCCTAGAAAAAAATAAAGAGACCTCCGGCTCTTTGAAAACTGTTTGGCAGGTCAGGCCTACAAGTTTCAGCCTGTCTAATAGCACAGTGCGACTATGGTTCGCTAATAATTACTTTTATTATCATCCGAACAATATGAAAGTATTAAACACTGTACGGTTCTCAAACAGGCAATCGACCGTTCAACGTCATAAACTATTGTTAATGTATCGTTCGGAAATGAACACTGAAAGTATTGTATACACGCAAAATTCGTGGAAATATGGCAATTATACTCTACTAGTTGAACAATGTAAAAATTGTTTGTCAGGGTAACCTGCGTCAGCAAAGGGTAATAGATAGGTGTACGATGCAGCTGTCTTTGTAATTAGTCTTTTTCGAAATGTAATTAAGCGATTTCTATTTTCAGGTTTACGCTCCGACGACCCTCGCGAAGGTGCAAATGTATATTCTTTTGTCTCGCGCGCCATGGTGCGATTGAGGATTAGAGGCGACGGTTATGCAGATTCAGACTTGCGGACGTAAGGATCGAATCGGCAAATACCGATTTTTATGGCCAAGTTCACGCTCCGACAACCCTTGCGAAGGTATACGATGTACATTCTTTTGTCTTGAGTGCAGAGGTACGATTGGGGATTAAAGGCGGAGTGCGTGCAGGCACAGACCTGCGGGCGTAAGGGGCGGTCGGGTGAAATGCTATGTGGAGGTGACGATAGTCAAGGCGATGGATAGTGACAATGTTTCAGGTGAGTAAAATGGTCAAGGGTTGGCGGGGGCGGTGGTAATACCACGGATTGGTTCATTTTACTGAGTGGGGATGAGCAAGCTACCAAGCAAAAGATATATAGGCCTGCCAAAAGTGAGTAATTTTATCAGTTTGAAAAACTATTCAGTAGAGGAAACTCTGCTGGTTGTGATCTTCTGATTTCGAGTGGTTTAACAATTACTGTTGCGTTTGTTTTTTCATTCGTGAAAGGCGTTGTTACCAAGCGAACAAGTTTGAGCTTTGAGAAAATTTTGGACAAGTCCTTATTTTTTCTTTTGTTTGAATTTATTTTGAAGAGTATATTAACGATGAATCGTGTTGAAGATAAACGTGTCATATCAACCGTGAGGGGTTTAATCCTGATGGTGATACGGTACCTCATTGCTTCAAGACCGAGTTGCATCACGCTGCGTATTCGTGAGTGGTATGGTCAAGTCAAAGGGATGCGTACGGTGATGGAAGTGTCAATAGTTCTGCGCAATATTCTGGGTATGCTTGACATGCCGACGATCATAGAAATCATGAAATTGCCGTACTTAGTGAACAGGCCTTCTTGGATGGCGAAAATGCTGGACATCGTGAAAGTTGCCCTTATACCAGCCGATCTTCAGAGACTGAAGGATGTGATCGAACGGCAAGGACGGAAGATGAGAACGGCTGCACAACCGGATACCGAGGCTATTCTACGAGAAGAAGCGATTGCTATAGAAGCTGTCGAGGCTTATGAACTGGCAGCAGAAAGCATGATGGCATTTACACAGGATCATCCTGATGTAGAGATGGACGGTGCGGTGATGATAGAGGAGACTACGGAGCGGCTATCACAAGTCTCCGTAAAAGATGAGGAGGACGCGAGTGAGACGAGGGTGATCGAGGAAACGAGAGACGAAATTTTTCGATATGCACCGCATCTATCGAGTGAAAGTACGCGGTATACTCCTGTGAGCGGTAAGTGATTTCAGAGAATATGTCACGAGTACACTCCTATCCGAAAAAATGTCAAATGTTATTCTCAACCATTCGAGTTTACGTCGTTTTTAGAGTTTTGAATACTTTTACAGATACTGGGAACATGCGCGCTGGAGCTTCTACCCCAACGTCGGGAATCCCAGCCAGGCTATACACGGTCAACGAAGGGGCTAGCACTTCAAGAGTGCAGCAAGGTGGAGCAGCTCGTCGCCCAGGAAAGCGTCATGCTCCATCGGACGATGTACCTGAACAGGAAGATCGACCGGCGATTGACAGGCGAGTTAGTGTACCAGCTCAGGTTGTAGGGTTAGAGTCCGGAATAGAGGATGTAGATGATAGTACGTCGAGACGATTTAGAATCACACAGCGTGTCAATAAAAGATATCCGCGTTTTGGATTAGCTGGAAATCAAGTCACGGTAAAAATCATAATTCCGCCGGAGACGGAAAATACACTACGTTGGTGAGAGGACGCTTTTAGGGAACTTCATAGGTATTTCAGGTCATTGTGCGGTCAGAATGATCTCATGGGTGTAACGTTTGTTACGGATGGTTTTACGAGGGGTGCAGCGGGTTTAAACTTTCGACCGGCACGCGATTTTCAGTTCGAGGATTTATGGAGTCTTGTGTTTAGAGTCACGCAGAGTGCGAGCGAGTTTTCGATAGAACAGCCTTTCACAGTCAATATATTTACCGTCAATTCACCTGTTAGGAGGGGTAAACGCTTACGGTTGGATGGGGAGGGAATATTAAATAAGCGGTCGATCTTAAAACTTAAAAACACGGATAATTTATGTTTACCGCGGGCTTTATTCGTAGCTGGGGTGCACGCGCGTATGATTACTCATCCTGATTTCAAAAATATATGGGGCAGGGCTAGGGACAACGTGAAATATCAAAAAGAGAGAGCTCAGGAATTAGTTAGAAAGGCACATGTCACGGTACCAGAACAGGGCTGCGGGTATGATGAACTCCTACAGTTTCAACAGTATTTGGCACGAGACGACACTGTCATAGTTGTTTACTTCCAAAGTACCCTCGGAAAGGGTGGAGAATGTTTTTTCAATGGCGAAGATATTGTGCTAGGCTTGGGGCGGAAAGTAGCTTATAGACTCAACATTCTTTACGACGAACGAAACAGGCATTATGATCCAATTTTAAACATCAGTGCAGCAGCCGCCTCTAATTTTTTCTGCATACCATGTAATGTAGGCTATGCTCGTGGTATGGAGCACAGGTGCTCTAATATATGTCCTCGTTGCTTGTCGACACCCGCTTGCAATACGAGGGTTGATCGAATGGAATGTATCTCGTGTAGACGTGAGTTTTTCGGCCTTGAATGCCTTAACAATCACAAAAAACCCGGTTCGTTTAGTGGAAAGCGGTCAATCTGCAGTACCCTGCGGATTTGCGAGACCTGTGATATTTATATAGATACATCCAAGGGGAAGCATGTCTGCGGGGAGACATACTGCAGGACCTGTCGTTCGACTCAAAAGATAGAGCATAGTTGCTATATGAGACCTGTGAAACATACCACTGAACAGTATGCGAATTATATTTTCATTTTTTATGATTTCGAGACACAGCAAGACCAGACTTTAGACGGTGACGATACAGTGAACGTCCACGTGCCAAATCTGTGCGTTGCGCAGCGGGTCTGCACGCGTTGTATGGAAGAAGATTTTAGTGAAGGCTGCGCAGGGTGCGGTGCTCAACGAGAGTTTGTTTTTAGTAGGGACCCAGTGAGGGAGTTCATCGAATTCGTAGATAGGAAAATTGACGGTTATAGGAAGATTATATGCGTAGCACATAACGCTAAGGGTTTTGACGCGCAGTTTATTCTCAAGTATCTGGTGGAGAATGGGGGTGAACCACCGCGGGTTATACTCAACGGGAGTAAAATAATACTTTTGGAGACAAACAACACCCGGTTCCTAGACTCACTGGCATACATGCCAATGGCTTTGTCAGCGTTGCCAAAGGCTTTCGGTTTACCTGAGTCTACACAAAAAGGATTATTCCCGCACCTTTTTAACATCCCGGCTAATCGTGGGTATGAGGGTCCCTTACCTGCGGTCAAGTTTTACTCGCCAGATACTATGACGAGAGAGGCTAGGGAAAGTTTTTTCGAATGGTATAATAGATCAGTTAGCGAGAATTATATTTTCAACTTTGATGTAGAATTGCTAAGGTACTGTCAGTCAGACGTGACAATTCTTCGCCTCGCCTGTCTAGCTTTCCGCAAGATCTTTCAGCGTACAGGGAACGTCTGTCCGTTTACGGAGAGTACGACTATTGCGTCAGCTTGCTCGATGGTTTTTCGGAAGAACTTTTTACGTGATAATGAAATCGGGATTATCCCACCTGCTGGGTACAGGCTGGGTGATAAACACTCACGTAGAGCCATCGAGTGGCTGGTATGGAGGGAGCATGAGCTCGGTATTGAGATCGAGCACGCTGGCCGAGGAAGAGAGAGACGGGTACGGGGACGACGGGTTGACGGCTACTACAAGGGGCCCGATGGTGTGGAGCATGTGCTGGAGTTTCATGGCTGCTTCTGGCACGGTTGTCCACGTTGCTTTCGTATTAACAGGGATGAACGGCCAGCGGTTGGCGAAAGCATGGATCGACGACTCGAACAGACTATAGCCAAAACAAGACGCCTGCGGGACCAAGGGATGATCGTCGAAGAAATATGGGAGTGTGAGTTTAATAGGATGGTTGAAACAGATGCGATGCTGCGAGCATATATTGAAAATAACCGTCTTATTCCGATGTTAGGTATCACTTAATGGAACCCGCGTGATGCCTTTTTTGGAGGCCGGACCGGTAATACGTCACGGCTCTACGAAGTAGATGGCGGGAGCGGTAAGCAAATACACTACGTTGATGTTTGTTCACTGTATCCGTACATCAATGCGACAGGTAAATACCCGCGTGGTCACCCAAAGGTATATGTAGGGCAAGAATGTGAAGCTTTAATAGGGAATCCGGGTGTAGATATTACCAGAGTCGAAGGTCTAGTTCAATGTGTCGTGCTGCCGCCGCGTAATCTTGATCATCCCGTACTACCTTTCCGTATGCATAATAAATTGATGTTTCCGCTTTGTTACACCTGTTGTCGCGAATTATTACAATCTCCATGCCCACATGATGACGAACGCGAACGATATTTATCCGGCACTTGGGTTTCAGTTGAGCTGAAAGAGGCCGTAGAAAACGGGTATAAAATTATAACTGTATCGGAAATCTGGCAGTACGAAGTCACCAAATTTAATCCAGAGACCGGAGAGGGCGGGCACTTCACGGGTTATATACGTACTTTTCTTAAGCTTAAGCAGGAGGCCAGCGGCTGGCCCGCTGGTTGTAACACAGAGGATGCGCGATCAGACTATCTCCGACAGTATAAACTAGTAGAGGGTGTAGAGTTAGACCGTGAAAAAATCGAGAAAAATCCAGGGCTTCGCTCTGTGGCGAAGTTATGCCTCAACTCATTCTGGGGCAAGTTTGGTCAACGGGACAACATGTCAAAGACGACCGTCATTGATACACGGGAGGGACTGTTGGCTCTGCTAACGAATCCAGCGATTTCACTGGAGGATCCAGTCCCCGTCAACGACGACGTGCTGTACGCCCGCTGGTCCTACATAGACCAGAGTATTGAGCCATCCGCCCTCGCGAATGTAGTTATAGCGGCATATACAACGGCACAGGCGAGGCTGACATTATATTCTTATTTGAAAAAGCTAGATCGGCGCGTTGTGTATTACGACACAGATTCTATCATTTATGTTCGTTCGGGTAGGGTTGGAGAGTACGAACCACCGGTTGGTAATTTCTTGGGTAATATGACCAATGAACTTGAGCAGTATGGTAGGTGGAGTTACATACGGGCGTTTGTATCCGGTGGTGCGAAATTCTACGCTTTTATCGTGGTGTGTCCAGACGGAAGGGAGGTAGAAGTCTGCAAAGTGAAAGGGATTAGCTTGAACCATTCAACACGTATGAAGATAAATTTTAATTCTGTCCGGGAAATGGTAGCGGAGGATGCAGCGCCGATTCGAGTAGAATTTCGGGGGATAGGTCGGACTGCAATGCATGAAGTAGTGACCAGGGACCAGACGAAGACCTGTCGGCCTGTTTTTGTGAAGAGGCGTTGCTGTAGAGATAGTTGGGATACCCTTCCTTACGGTCACACCGATGAATAGTCGAAGTAAGTCGTGTCGTGTTCGTAGGTCTAAACTCCACTGTAGGCCGTGATGAGCAGATCCACTGTTTCAACCATCCTGTTGAACTCTTTGTAATCTTGCTTATCTTTTTTAATTCTTTTACAGGTGATATTTATAATATTAATCTTGCCTATCTTTTTTAATTCTTTTACAGGTGAAATTTATAATATTAATCTTGACCGTATTATTCTTATATTATTTGAACTATTAAACTGTGATATTGCCGTTATTTGTACTATTCGCTCTGTCTGTATTATTCTTATATCATTTGAGTAAGCCAATTGTCATGTTTGTAATGTATAATAATATTTATTTTTACGTAGTATTCCTGTATTATTCAAGTAAGGCAAATGTAATATTTGTAATGTTGATATTGATATTTATTTAGTACGTAGTATTCCTATATTATTCATAGTATTTGTGTCGCAATTGTAGTATTCAAAATTTTGTGTAAATGTAAATTTGAAATATACCCCAATACATACTTACTCTGTCACGCTCTATCACTGAATCACTGTAATAAATAAAACTGTTCGCTAGTAATACCATACCTCACCACTATATCAATAAGTACAAGATATCCCATCTAAGAATATTGTTTGTAATGACGTGGCCAATTTTTTCTGTAAATATACTTGTCGAAAAAATGTCTGCTCATATTGCTAGACCTCGACGAAATAAACATCTGAATCCGAATCTCAACAATTTATATTCATAACTTTCCGCTCAACATTTATCCATGATCGGTATACAGTATAGAAAAAAAATCAGACGATATATTTACTCTGTAAAAAAGCGTGCATCGAATAAGAGATGGCGCGTGTCAGACACTTGGTCTCGTCAGGAAAATATCGTAGCGTAGTTAGTCTTCGGTTGAGTCGAATTTCAGCTATAGTTCCTAAAACACTCGGCGTGTACAGTCAGAAATAGTGAGAGCCCTTCCATAAGAAAAATGGACACACGCTGGCGACACCCTTTTTCGGCTATAATTGCCGGTCCGTCCGGTTGCGGTAAATCAATCTTTGTCAAGACCTTTCTGCGAAACATAGGCGAATTGTGCGATACACGATTTTCACGTGTCCTATGGTACTATGCTGAGCAAAATTCGCTCCAGGGACCTCTCAATAAAAACAATACAACTAATACTGAAATTGAGTATCGGGAAGGGCTACCTCAGGAGTCTGACTACGATACGGATGGAACACCTAAGCTACTTGTGGTCGATGATCTAATGCGGGAGGCCTCCAACAACGTAATCGTTGATCTGTTTACCAAGGGTTGTCATCATAAGAACCTAAGCGTGTTTTTCATTACACAGAACCTATTTCATCAGGGTCGTGGTCAGAGAGATATATCGCTCAATACAAATTATATCATCTTTTTTAAGAACCCGCGAGATCGTGCGCAGATACAACATTTAGCACGCCAGGTTTATCCTGAGGATCAACGTTTTATACAGGAGGCATATCTTGACGCCACTGCGCAACCACACGGTTATCTATTACTTGACTTAAAACAATCGACGCCTGAAAATTGCCGCTATCGCACCAATATATTTCCATCTGACCAGTATCAACACGTCTATGTTCCACGAAAAGATATAAAGTCGCGTTCTATTTCCAATTTACCAGTCGTTCGGTTGTAATGCCACGCGTACGGATGTCTCGTGGTGCCTCGGATAGTACCCAAAGTGCGAAAGGTTCATCAGTTGCGGCCGCTCGTAGACGATTCGGTAAAGAAAATACAGCATCACTACAGGCGCTCTGTAGGCTAAGTTCTGAACAACGTCTGGACCTGCTACGTAGTGCCAATAATTCCCTTGTAAAGAGTATATGTGAGTGTGCTTTGAACACAGTGCACGGTAACGTCATATTGACGCAGAAGGAAAAAGCGAGGCTTGCTAGGCATAAACAGCTTCTACGTAAATTGGCTAGCAGCAGAGGAAGCCTGAAGAGTAAAAAACAGATATTGATTCAAAGTGGCAGTGGTTTTTTACCCATGTTAATTGCACCAGTTCTCGGGACTCTATTTTCACACCTGTTTGGCAAATAGAAACAGGAGAGCGATGGAACATGCAAAGAAAATGGTTTTGATACCTTCGGAGAGTGTAGAACGTTTCCAACGTAATCTCACGACCTCTGGGACACTTTCCAGTAGTAATTACGAGGATGCCAACCAGATCACGAGGAATCCAATCTCTAGACTCGATAGCGAGATGCGAGCCATTCTGGATTCACCTACCACGGATGACGCCGCGAAATGGAAACTATATCAACAGCTACTACAGCGTTTTTTATACTTCGCCGAGGATTCACGAAAACCTTTAAGTCTAGAACTTCACACAAAGTCTGGAAACGATAGTTCAACAGATATCACGCATGAAGAGGAAGCAGAATCATCCCCCGACAAGCAGCAATCGTTATCACGAATTGTTAGTACAGTACCAAAGAAATACAGATCAAAGGCAGAACATCTGCTCAAACGCCTGACGGATGTTCCGACGCGTTTCTCTTGGGACAGTAACGGTGTTGTGACCATAGACAACAAGGTTATACCTGGCACAAATATCGTAGATTTGGTGAACGATTCTATGCGTTCTAGAATAGGCTTTCGGCCTGACGGCAGACATGTGTACGCACGCTTTCTTCAGAGTATCAATGTTTCGCGGGAATATGTTGAAAATCAAAATGTGTGGAGGAATGCGGCAGCATCACCATCGACCGCAGAAAACGTCATGATGTGGAGCGGTGCAAGACAGCGTGAAGCATACCATCGTTCTAGAGACACCGGTGGTAGCAGTGGCGAGCAGTCGTCCAAGGAAGACGGAAGTACCGACGGGGTAGGGGATGAGTCCTTCTCTCTACAGCCGAAACTGAAGAGCGATCGAAAAACGCCCCGTAGATCTCCGACAACATCGTCAAAACAAGGCTGGCTGTCATTCGGAATGCGAAAATGAGAGAACTAGAACGACTGTATTATGACCCCTCACACCCGGCTGGCTATGCAGGAGCAAGAAAGCTGAAAAAGGCCGCTCGAGAGGTGAGCTCGACTGTAATTGAAAATTGGCTAAGTGCACAGGATGCTTACACGCTGCACAAACCTATACGGCGAAAATTCCAACGACTGCGGTACAACATTTCAAATATTGATGAACTCTGGGAAGGCGATTTAGTTGAACTCGGTTCGATAAAGGATCATAACGACGGATTCCGTTACTTATTAGTAGTCATCGATGTCCTGAGTAAATTCGCATGGGTGATTCCACTCCATAGTAAATCGACTAGTGACGTAGCCGACGGATTCAAGCAAATCTTAACCTCTACCGAACGGCGTCCTGTTACAATGCAGACTGACAAGGGTAAAGAGTTCGTGGGTGGTTCTTTTCAGAAACTACTTGCCCAGAACGAAATCCGTTTTAGAGTGACGCGTAATCCTGATATAAAAGCAGCTGTTGTTGAGCGATTCAATCGTACTCTGAAAGATCGCATGTGGAGATATTTTACTCATAAAAACACTCATCGATACATCGACGTCCTGGAAAACATCGTCAATTCCTATAATAATACTATACACTCGAGTATCAGAATGGCTCCATCGGCTGTAACACTCTACAATGCGGCTGAGGCCCGTGCGAATATTCAACGTATGCATCCGCTACACAAGGCGCGCAAGCTAAAATTCAATAAGGATGATCTTGTACGCATAAGCAAAACAAAGGGGACCTTCGCTGAAGGTTACGAAGCTAACTGGAGTGAGGAGTTGTTCAAAATTAGACGTGTTTGACCTGGTTTACCGAACGTATACGAGTTGGAGGATCTTTCCGGAGAGGAGATTGACGGTTATTTCTATGAAGCGGAACTACAGCGTGTGACGACGGACATTGAAAATACTGAGTTTCAAATTGATAAAATCATTCGCAGCAAGGGGCGGGGTCCCAGTAAGAAAGTTCTTGTCAGCTGGAAAGGTTACCCCGAAAAGTTCAACAGCTGGATTCCCGCTACCAGTCTTCAGAATCTTGCATCATAATGAAGTCGCAGTTCTACATAACCCTACCTAGCAATAGCTCGATGCAGTATTTTCCTGATAACAAGACCTGCTGTTATATTACTCAGCTCCCGCGCACGATTGAGCTCAGCGGCGAATGGGAAGTCGCTATTGTCGAAATACAATATCCTTTAACATACCTACCTGACAAAAACAGTAAAGAGGTACAAAAGATACCGTCACTTATGTTCGTCTATTGTGACATCATAGAACCACGTATCGTAGGCGACATCTATGCACCTCTTCTGCGTATACTACAGGTTAGGCAAAGCGCAGACATCGTGGATACGGAAGTAAAAACGTTTTCACCACCGCACTATCTACCTTTACTTCTTTTGAGTTTTCGGACAATCGAAATATCTATAAGAGACCAGCAGGGTAAATCCATACCATTTGATCGCGGAACCTTGACCGTCACACTACACTTCAAGAAAGTATACTAATTTGATGCATGTGGTGAGAATAAGAGGAAGAACAGTATAACAACATGGCTCACTACATAGAGCATTACGAGTCACAAATAGGCGGAGGAATCGATCGTGTCTTCGTCGGAGCACCCAATCAGCGGGGACATGGAATCGGTAGTTTTTTCGGTGGTCTATTCCGACGGGCTATTCCTCTTTTAAAAAGGGGCGCACGTGTACTCGGTAAAGAGGTTTTGAGAAGTGGTATGAATTTCATGTCAGACCTAGACGGTAATGTACCGTGGAAACAGGCTTTCAAAACACGAGCCAGTGAGACACGGGAGAATCTGAAGCGGAAGGCCCAGGAGGGTATTGAAAAGGTTATGAAAGGGGAGGGCTATAAACTCAGATACGGAGGGACGCTGGGCCAGTCTGGACTTGTCCGTGCACCGCGACTATCGATAGCAGCTACTTCGTCTAAATCGCTTAGAACCCGTAAACCCTCTAGGAAAATAAAGAAAAAGAAAACGGCTAAGTCCACTTTCAAAAAAAAGTCATCGAGTACTAATAAAAGATCACCTGGTAAGGGTAGAAAAAAGATTTGCTGCAAGAAAAGGGCTATTACGGATATTTTCGGTCCTTTGTGAAGAAAAAATCTAAAGTGAACAGTGTTATTCGAGTTAGCTACAAAAATGGCCTACCTACATGCGCATTCCTGCGAATGTTTGAAATCTGAACTAGATCTCTTCACTCTGCCGCCTACACAAACCTCTATCGAAGGTGGGCAATAGGTGCAGTACAAACCCGTGTCTGCACTAACAGATGACTCACCGATTGAATTCGTCGTGCCGGGCCAGGGTGACGAGTACCTAGATCTCTCACACACAATGCTTAGGGTATGCGCACGTGTACTCACTGTCCAAACGTCTTCAACTAGTCCAGGTTCTCCAACAACAGCAATAGTAGCCCCGGTGAACAATTTCTTGCATACGCTTTTCAACCAGACGGATGTATACTTCAATCAAAAACTGGTCTCCCCGAGTAACAACTCATACGCATACAGAGCTTACATCGAAACACTGCTCAACTATGGCGATGCAGCTAAAAAATCGCATCTCACATCTGGCTTATGGTATTCCGATACTCCCGGCCATTTTGAGGAGAGTACGGGCACTAACAATACGGGATTCGCAAGTAGATGTAAATATTTCTCTAATAGCAAGCCCGTTGATATGCTTGGTCGTTTGCATTGCGACGTCTTTAACCAGGAAAAGTTTCTGTTGAACGGGGTGGAACTGAGATTGAGGCTGGTCAGATCCCGGGACGCCTTTTGCTTGATAGAGGCTAACGATCATCATAAGGTGGATATTATGGACGTGACATTATTCGTACGGCGTGTCAAAATCAGTCCAGGTATTCTCTCAGCGCATGCAAGAACCCTAGCCAAGACAACAGCCGAATACCCTATGACGCGCGTAGAGGTCAAAACAATGACAATACATAGCGGTGTGCAGGCCGAGACCCTCGATAATGTTTTCCTTGGTCAACTACCGAAGCGGTTAATCATCGGATTTGTCGATAACAAAGCCTATAACGGTGACAAAAAACTCAATCCGTTTAATTTTTCATCATTCGGGCTTAATCACCCATCCCTGTACATCGAGGGTACTCAGATTCCCTCGAAGCCCTTACAGCCCAATTTCAAGAATAAACTATTCGTGGATTCCTACAATACTCTGTTCACGGGGACCGGTATACACTTCCTCAACGAGGGAAACTCAATTCCTCGTCAGGACTATGCACATGGATACTGTCTTACCGCGTTCGACCTCACACCTGACCTCTCAGCCAGTGATAACGGGCATTGGAATCTCATTAAGCACGGTAGTGTTCGGATAGAGACGCGCTTTGAGGAACCCCTGACCACGACTATAAACTGTATTGTGTATGCCGAATTCTCTAACGTAATAGAGATCGATTCGATGCGTCAAGTCATTACAGATTTTGGTAATTAGTTGTAAAAGTTAACCATGCGACGTCCCGAAATCCTGTCGGAATCTGTATTCCATAATCCACAATTGAAGCAACCCTCTCGACAAACGTGGTGTGACCATCATAAAACTTGATAGAACCTGCTCACCCCCTCCAGCTCACTGTATACGGAGGGGCAGAATTGCAACCATAAAACAGGAGAGCTTAAATACCTCAGGCTGTCCAGTCTTCTCCTCAGTCTACTAGTAGTGTCTCAAACGCTTGAAAGTACCAGCTGTGCAACTCTCAAAATCACCATGAATTACATCGTCGACATACAAGGTTTCACTGGTGAAAATGGCGAATTCATACCGAAAGAGGTTGCCGTTGTTGGATACGAGTGTGAAACTCTGGCTCACTGGATCATCGCTCCGCCGTACTCCATCTCTAATCTCTGCTCATCAGACCGCTCACGAATCAACTGGCTGACCAATAACCACCACGGGTTGCAATGGTTCGAAGGTGATGTGACACTCAAGCAGCTACACACGAATTTACGCACGATTACACTTACGGCAAAAAATATCTTCTGTCGTGGTGTGCAAAAAGCTAAATTTCTCCAAGAGGTGACGACACGTGAAATTGTAAACCTAGAACGCGGTGAATGCAGATGCCCAGCGTTCAAAGATATGTCAGCGGGCGAAGTATGCTACGTACACTCAACCGTTGCAGAATCCCTCAGCTGTGCATTACGTAATGCTATGAAATTGAAAACATGGTTAAAATCCCAGGGATTATCCGCAAAAGAGTTGTCTGCAATTCCTTTCCGGACTGAGGTGCTGTACACTCATTGTCCATCAGAATTCAACGAGAGCCTTGAGCAGAAGGGTACCAACAGCGTCAGGGATATTAACAAGTGTGGTGATACGGCGCAGGAACTGGAGAACAAGAGATTACGCGAGAGGACCGTGTCATCATTTTCATACGTCACTTAACCCTCAAGGTCAAATGATCAATCGGAATGTTTCAACAGAAGATATTTGTGCCACGACGAGATAGATACCTGTACAAGTCCAACCGACATCAATAACCGTCGCAGTATCTAGTTAACCAGGATACAGAATGGACAGTCTTCAAATCTATAAAGCGCTGGAGATGATCCCTAGCCGTTCCAAGGGGGTGTTTGCAGCCGACCAGATACCTCTGCTATGGTCGTACCCTACAACGATCGTGGCAAACACCGATGAGCATACCAAGCCAGGATCCCACTGGGTGGCTTTTTATGTGTCAAACTCTGGTAATGGAGTATACTTCGATAGTATGGGTCTACCACCGATCATACCGCATTATCTACGTGGCCTACGGCGGAACTGTACGACCTATCGATGGAATGACAAACAACTCCAGAGTAATTCATCCCGCGTATGCGGTCAATTCTGCATTATGTTTCTGCACTATATGAGTCAGGGTTTCACTCTTCAACGGTTTACAAGTATCTTCAGTGGGAATCTGGCGTCAAATGACAGACTGGCCGAATCTTTCTACAACCGAATAACCTGCGAGTATGAAGGAAAATGTAATGGAAATAACTGCATGCTCGGATGTATTCAACGCTGCTTACCATGTAAACACTAGTCTCGAGTATTTAACATATAGTATATACCGACGCTGAGCATTTAGCATGTATAGCATTTTTGTGATCATATGCAAGACTCGTCTAGTTTGGCATAAGAAACGACTGTTCCTAAACTTTTATCTAGAATAAGACTTTTTATCATTAGCATAATTAGCTGTAATTTTTATACGAAATACTTTTGAATAATTCTTAGTCGCCATAAGCTTGAACCTTTGCATAAATATTAGTAAATATAAGTCTGAATCTTTACCCTTCTGAATATTAAATGATATGAATAAACAACCATTATAACAATATTCACCTGTGCGTCTTTGACCAACTCCCATACCTTTCCTATATCCTCCATATATGCATATATATATATATATATATATATATATTATTTCTATTCGATAAGTATACATAGGCAACGACTCCGGAGCGCCGGCTCTACCATTGCCACGGCAGTAGCGGAAGAACCGGAGGTCTCACTTAGGTTAGAATCCATTGAGTTCGCTTAGGTTAGGATCGAAGGATTAGCGGAAAAAAAAAAAAAAAAAAAAAATAATAATAATAATAATAATAATAATAATAAATTTTAAAAAAAAGAGAGAAAAAAGAAGGAAAAAAAGAGAGAGGAAGAAAAAAATAAAAAAAAATGGCGCCGGGCCCGGCGGGGGGGGGGAGGGGGGAAGGGTCATAAACGGTATACTGCACCCTCTCTACTCATATTCCATCCGTTTGGCAAATTCATGTTCGGCACTCCATGTAATGTTTGCAAGATATTACATAAATTTGTCGGAAAGTCGCTGTTATTCGAAAGAACACTTTCCATACGCTGTCGGACATTTGCAGGAATTGCCAAATTTTCTATCATGTATGCAGAAACACGGGTGATGATCTCAACAGAATCTTGCAGAGACATTCCGCATTTCTCAAGACGCGTGATAGCTTCGGTAATACATCTATAATGTTGATGAATCAGTATAAACTCGTTTTGAAGATTCTGTGTTCTCCATAACACTTGAGCACGTTCAACCACCGCAGCATCCGGTTCTAATGCCTCCATGACTTCTTGTACCGGTATGGAATGATTGCAATAGTATGCTGCTGCCTTAAGCCATTCACCCAATCAAGTAATTACTGGTTGCGGGGGGAAAGGAATATTTTGCGTCATCTCACGGAATAAATTTTTTCTTCGCGGCGCTTTGGAAAATACTGCTTTGGTCTCAGCGATCATGTCATTGGCTAGTCCGTAGGTTCTTCGGATTTCTTCGGCTACGCGGTGCAAGCCATGAGCTGGACATGATGCATGAATCATTTTTTCACACGTATAATTATTTTTCAGCTGTTGTCCTGAAGCCATCGTGTAGGGTGCTGCATCAGTTACAAACAATAGCACTTTATCTCGGCGAATTCCACCAGGCCAAAGAACCTGTAAAGATCGCTCTACAAATTGCGTAATTTCTGCAGCGTTCCCTACAGGTATTTCTGCACAATTTGTTAGTCTTGGGATTCCAGGATAGTCGGGGATGAGTAGTGCGACGATCGCATGGGTTATAAATCGGCCTTGTGAATCGCTGGTTTCATCAACTGATAAATAAATGGGATCATCAGCAACTTCATCTCGAAAATTTTGTAATGTTTTCCCATGAACCATGTCTGTATAGGTTTTTCTTAATGTAGAAGGATCCGGAATTCTCATCTTCATATTATTTTCCAAAAATGTAGTAAATTTAGTATCATTTAATTTTTCGAAAGGTATATCAGCTGCCATCAAAGCTTCGGCCAGGTCAAAATAAAAAGCGTGAGTTCTGGCTTCACATTCTGCCTGCGCATCTTCACTGGGCTCTGAACGACCAGCTTGAAGAGCTGTGTTTTCTTGATGCAGTTGAGATTCATGGTGTAGTCTGATATTCGCTTTTGTCACGCAATTTATTCGGATGGTGCAATATGAGCATATTACATGTGTGTCAACGAGCTCATGAATACCTTGTGGAATCACAAGAACATCGAAAACATCAGCCCACCTCTAGGCGAGTGGCCGCGCTTGTCTCGGCATAAGTATATTCAAAGTTTCAACAAAAGTATATAATATGATAACAATAACAGAAACTATCGAAAAAACTATTGAAAGTTTTACGCGACAAAAGTATATAAAATAATAACAATAACAGTAACTATTGAATAAATGAAACAAATAACAGTGAAATTTAACACAATTTTATTTGCAAGAAATAAATTCATTTGATAGATAAACAACGTGAAGTTCTTCTAGATTGAACCTAAAAAAAATTAAACATCTAAGGGTCGAAATTCTCGAGTTTCATAAATTTACAGTCGCACATCGTTTAAGGTTGTTGGCCCGCGACAGTCCGACCCAAAACCTAAAACCCGTATATCCGTACTAGTCAGCGACAATGTATGGCTCTGTGAAAGTGAGAGCCAGCAGATATCCACTCGAGAGGAAGAGAGAAACGCGCCGCTTTATGTTTCAGTTTAAACTATAAAATCCAAACGAGCCGGTCGAAAATACTGAATGATGAATCAAACGATTCAGAAGATTACAATTCAATACCATATGATATTTTTTTTATCAAAAAATGTCGAGTTGTTCGTTTTTTGATAATTAAAACTGGTGAAACTGCATCTAAACACATGTTAAATTCGCAACGATTCAAAACTTTTTATCTCTAGTTTTAGACGGTCAATTGCGATCATCCTGGGATTATTTTGTATCTAATTATTTGAGCTATTCACGATAAAAAATTCAAGAAAATGTTTTTCTATTTTTTTTTTCATGAACAATAAATTACACGACAATCATCTCAAATTGAGAATCGTATAATTGAGGAGTTTGTGGAGTTTTGGACGTGGTGTATTCTGAAATTTCTTACAAATTTGATAAAATAAAATTCCAGTATGTTAAAATAATATTATTTTAAGCTCTCTAATTATTTTTCGCGGTTTGAGAGTATATTTTTCATTAACTTTGTTCAAAATACGGGTTTTAATGAGAACATTTTTTTTTGTCTCGCTCATGGCTTGCACCGCGTAGCTGAAGAAATCTGAAGAACCGACCGACTAGCCAATGATGTGATCGCTGAAACAAAAGCAGTATTTTCCAAAGCGCCGCGAAGAAAAAATTTATTTCGTGAGATAACGCAAAATATTCCTCTCCCCCCGCAACCAGTAATTACTCGATGGGGTGAATGGCTTAAGGCAGCAGCATACTATTGCAATCATTTCATACCAGTACAAGAAGTCATGGATGCATTAGAAACAGATGCTAAAATTTTGCAATTCCTGTAAATGTAACACGAGTAATGATGTCAACAGAATCTTGAAGAGAGATTCCGCATTCCTCAAGACGAGTGATAGCTTCTGTAATACATCTATAATGTTGATGAATCAGTATAAACTCGTTTTGAAGATTCTGTGTTCTCCATAACACTTGAGCACGTTCAACCACCGCAGCATCCGGTTCTAATGCCTCCATGACTTCTTGTACTGGTATGAAATGATTGCAATAGTATGCTGCTGCCTTAAGCCATTCACCCCATCGAGTAATTACTGGTTGCGGGGGGAGAGGAATATTTTGCGTTATCTCACGAAATAAATTTTTTCTTCGCGGCGCTTTGGAAAATACTGCTTAAGTCTCAGCGATCACGTCATTCGCTAGTCCGTAGGTTCTTCGGATTTCTTCGGCTACGCGGTGGAAGCCATGAGCTAGACATAATGCATGAATCATTTTTTCATACATATAATTATTTTTTAGCTGTTGTCCTGCAGCCATCGTGTAGAGTGCTGCATCGGTTACAAACAATAGCACTTTATCTCGGCGAATTCCACCAGGCCAAAGAACCTGTAAAGTTCGCTCTACAAATTGCGTAATTTCTGCAGCGTTCCCTACAGGTATTTCTGCACAATTTGTTAGTCTTGGGATTCCAGGATAGTCGGGGATGAGTGGCGCGACGATCGCATGGGTTATAAATCGGCCTTGTGAATCGCTGGTTTCATCAACTGATGAATAAATGGGATTATCAGCAACTTCATCTCGAAAATTTTGTAATGTTTTCCCATAAACCATGTCTGTATAGGTTTTTCTCAATGTAGAAGGATCCGGAATTCTCCTCTTCATATTATTTTCCAAAAATGTAGTAAATTTAGTATTATTTGATTTTTCGAAAGGTATATCAGCTGCCATCAAAGCTTCGGCCAGGTCAAAATAAGAAGCGTGAGTTCTGGCTTCACATTCTGCCTGCGCATCTTCACTGGGCTCTGAACGACCAGCTTGAAGAGCTGTATTTTCTTGATGCAGTTGAGATTCATGGTGTAGTCTGATATTCGCTTCTGTCACGCAATTTATTCGGATGGTGCAATATGAGCATATTACATGTGTGTCAACGAGCTCATAAATACCTTGTGGAATCACAAGAACATCGAGAATATCAGCCCACCTCTGGGCGAGTGGCCGCGCTTGTCTCGGCATAAGTGAATTCAAAGTTTCAACGTAGGTATATAACATGATAACAATAACAGAACCTATTGAAAAAACTATTGAAAGTTTTACGCGACAAAAGTATATAAAATAATAACAATAACAGTAACTATTGAAAAAATGAAACAAATAACTGTGAAACTCGACACAATTTTATTTGCAAGGAATAAATTCATTCGATAGATAAACAACGTGAAGTTCTTCTAGATTGAACCTAAAAAAAATTATACATCTAGGGGTCGAAATTCTCGAGTTTCATAAATTTACAGTCGCACATCGTTCAAGGTTGTTGGCCCGCGACAGTCCGACCCAAAACCTAAAACCCATATATCCGTACTAGTCAGCGACAATGTATGGCTCTGTGAGAGTGAGAGCCAGGAAATATCCACTTGAGAGGAAGAGAGAAACGCGCCGCTTTATGTTTCAGTTTAAACTATAAAATCCAAACGAGCCGGTCGAAAATACTGAATGATAAATCAAACGATTCAGAAGATTACAATTCAATACCATATGATATTTTTTTTATCAAAAAATGTCGAGTTGTTCGTTTTTTAATAATTAAAACCGGTGAAACTGCATTTAAACACATGTTAAATTCGCAACAATTCAAAACTTTTTATCTCTAGTTTTAGACGGTCAATTGCGATCATCCTGGGATTATTTTGTAGCTAATTATTTGAGCTATTCACGATAAGAAAATTCAAGAAAATGTTTTTCTATTTTTTTTTTCATGAAGAATAAATTACACGACAATCATCTTAAATTGAGAATCGTATAATTGAGGAGTTTGTGGAGTTTTGGACGTGGTATATTCTGGAATTTCTTACAAATTTGATAAAATAAAATTCCAGTATGTTAAAATAATATTATTTCAAGCTCTCTAATTATTTTTCGCGGTTTGAGAGTATATTTTTCATTAACTTTGTTCAAAATACGGGTTTTAATAAGAACATTTTTTTTTGTCTCGCTCATGGCTTGCACCGCGTAGCTGAAGAAATCCGAAGAACCGACCGACTAGCCAATGATGTGATCGCTGGAACAAAAGCAGTATTTTCAAAAGCGCCGAGAATGAAAAATTTGTTCCGTGAGATGACGCAAAATATTCCTCTCCCCCCGCAACCAGTAATTACTCGATGGGGTGAACGGCTTAAGGCAGCAACATACTATTGCAATCATTTCTTAGCAGTACAAGAAGTCATGGATGCATTAGAAACAGATGCTAAAATTTTGCAATTCCTGTAAATCTAACACGAGTAATGATGTCAACAGAATCTTGAAGAGAGATTCCGCATTCCTCAAGACGAGTGATAGCTTCTGTAATACATCGATAATGTTGATGAATCAGTGAAAACCAATCTTGAAGATTTTGTGTTCTCCATAACCCTCGAGCACGTTCAACCATTGCAGCATCTGGTTCTAATGCCTCCATGACTTATTGGACTGCTGAGAAATGATTGAAATAGCATGAGTCCTAGATTCACATTCTTCACACCATACAATGGGATACTTCGGAGTGCAAATCCTCTTGTGAAGAGCTGTCAAGCTGTAACCCAGTTGTCAAGGTGTAACAACTCCTCTACAGGCATAAATTGCTTTGCATGTGCCATGTCCATAATTTCTTCTGGCTACTTGGAGTCAGTCAGTTAGTCTATACGATAACCTAGGTTTTCACTCCAGCATATAGAAATACAGGGCACGTTTCACGTATAGAGATCGCTCTACAAATTGTGTAATATCTGCAGCGTTTCCTACAGGTATTTCTGCATAATAAATCAGTCTTGGGATTCCAGGACGGTTCAATTCCAGTTGATTGAAAAAAACGACTGCAAATTTTCTCGAATTTTCTGTAGTCAGTGATCGCCGATTCGAACGGAAAATACTTTTGAATATCGAGAATGATCACTCTGTTTCGCAGGAAGTTGTAGGTGCATGTGTCATACATCAGCCATATTCCATCTGTTTGGCAAATTTATATTATTCATATTATATTATTATTATTATTATTATTTATTCATATTATTTATATTATTGATATTATTCATCTCTCATTTATATTCGGGACTCCTTGCAATGTTTAAAAGATATTAGATAAATCTGTAGATCAGCCGTTGTTATTCAAAAGTACACTTTGCATACGTTGTCTGACATTTACAGGAATTGTCAAATTTTCTAGTATATATGCAGTGTAACGTGGCAAACGTTTAGACCTCCTCCGTACCAGCCTAAACGAGCGTATGTATCCCCGAGAGCCCAAAAGTCCCGTTAGCTAATTTGAATACTGCCGCCCTTCGTCCTAGCGACGCCTTATCGACCGTAGATCCTCGGATTGGTCTATCGATGACGGCTGGCGCTAACAGGACGAACGGCGATAAGTAGCAATTAGCATCCCGGAAACGAAGAGCCACTCATTGTCTAGCCGTTGAGCAAATTCACGTGCCATAATTTCACTGAGTCGAGAGAGCGTTTTGAAGAGTGTTTTGAGGAGTTTAGAGTTGTGTTGTGAGGTGATTTAGTTTATTGTGACCCCTGCTACCCTTTTGGACTACTGATTTTTGGATTTTTGGACTTGATTACTGCTGATTGTGAAATATACGACCCTCGCCTGCCCACGGACCCGAGCCGAACACGAGGCCGAGCCAACGTATCGATCAGGTAGGATCAATCCAGTCCAGACCCCCTAAGATAGTCTATATTCTTCCCCTAGAGTCCCTAAAATCCCTTTTGAGTCTCGAGTTAGAGTCAGGAAGCTCTTCGTTCCCCAGTACCGTCTTTAGTCCCGAGTCCCCGAATACCACGTGTCGGTTGAGAACCGGCACGTTCGAACTTGTTGTTGTTCGCTAAGTGGCCGTCGATTCTGCGCGACAGCGTTCCGGCTTGCATCGCCGCTGCGCAGAAATTCGCCAGAGTAGAGTCGCCGCCATATTGCCCGGGTCTCTGACGTCACGCGTCGCAGATAGTCTGCTGCGTGTCAGAGCACTCTCGTGGCCGAGTCCCGAGCCAGTACCGATCCCCTTCCCCTCCTAGCTGCTGAGAGATCAGCTGTCAACCAGAGACTAGAAGCGTAGGCTTCGAAATCGACTGACAGCCATCCTCCAGCTGGTCGTAGTGTGGAAGGCTAGTCTACCCTACTGCCTGTGATAACCGTCAACAATACTGTTCCTAGCTTTATTATAATAATCCCATGTTAAGTATTTCGAGTAGAGTCCTTGTTTGAGAATTTATTTAATTTAGAGTAGAGTCTTTTAATTTATTTTCTTTTCTAGTCTTTGATTTTATTTAATTTAGTTTATCGTTCATTTAGATTGTACAACATAAAATAGCGGTGAGAAAAGCCGAAGCCAGGTGATAGGCTGGACAAATTAATATCACCTTTTTCTTTTTTTCTTTTTAATTAATAAATAATATTCCAATCTAGGTCGTATTGTGTCAAGTGTTTTTATTTCTCGCCCCCACGAACTATCCCTCTACCGATAGCTAGCCCATGCAAGAGAGAGAGAGAGAGAGGACTCTGAGCCCGGAGTCTGGCACCCAACTACATCCTAGAGCTAGTCGGAGGAGGTAGAGCGTTGGTGCTGATTTGATAACTGATCGTAGTTCCTGCGGGTAACACCCGAGCCCGCGGGAATCGCTGTTACAATATATATTACATGTACAGTTATTCTAAAATTAATATGATAGGATTAACGGCGGGTGATAAACAGGGGGGAAGGTGGTGGTGACGGGGAGGGAGGTATTGAGGCGGGGGATGGAGGTGGTGGTGACGGTGGGTGGTTCGGATGGTTCGGGACGAGTTGTAATTCTTCTTCGTCTTCTGCTTCTTCTTCTTCTTCTTCTTCTTCTTCGACTTCTTCTTCATCCTCGTGAATAATCCCCAAACCGTCGTCACGATCGTCGAAATTTATGGTATCGTCATCGTCTTCTTCCGCCGATGTGTCCTCATCGACGGTTGAAGTGATTTCGTCGCTCTGCACGACGTTCGCGGCTCCGTTCGCGGCTCCGTTCGCAGCTCCGTTCGCAGCTCCTTCAGCAACAGCGGGATTTCGCTGGTAAACGAGGGAATCGTTTACCTCCCACTGCCTATTGAGGTGGGCCAGGAGTTCATAGTGAACGTTAAACGTCTGCGTTATGAACTCCTGGGGCACGTTGTTGTCTCGGTGGTATTGAAGGAGTGCCCTAGTGTCGGCTAGAAACCTCTCCCTCAACTCCCCCCTCAATTGCACAACTCGGGCGCGTACCGCGATTCTTCCATGCTCCATCTGAATTGTTTAAACATTTTTTGTTGAGAATCTTTTCGAATTAGAGGGGTGTGGGGGTTGAACAAGAGATAGAGTGGTAAAGACATACCTTTTCTGTTTTTGACGATAGACGATTCTTCACACGACGAACTGTTGGTTTGTAATGCGAATCTCGCTCTATTCCCTTCATAAGGATCGCTAGGGCTGTTATGAAAAATTGTGTGTGTGTGAGTGTGTGTGTGTGTGTGTGTGTGCATCGCAAATATGCAGGCCAGCTGGAGTGGCGTGATGCACCATCAGCGCTTTACGGAAGGTGAGGGTGACCGCTGTCGGGGTACGACTTTATTGTTGGGATAAACCGAAGAGCGTGTTAACGATACCTGGAAGATAACGACGTCCGTTGGGCATCGGATTACGTGGTTATAGAAAAACCACGGTGGCTGTATGAGGTTACATTTTCTTTGAAGTCCGCTGCGCGATGCCGCCTGCGACTGTCGTACGATTGTCACGTGGTGCGTATTTTTTTATTGAGGTGTGCAGAATGGTGGGGTAGCTCGGTCTCGGTGAAGACTAGATCGGGTGCCGAGCTTTCAGTTGCAACCGAACAGTCAAGAACTATGGCCATACCGAAAAAAGGCTCGTTGAAAGAGGGGTGTAGTCGGTTGTCGAAAACTTTTGACATAGCGCTGAAGAAATCCGAGCGTAACCTGCTACTGTCGAGGACGTACGGGCTCAACGGTTCGTGGTCGAAGAAGGTGAACATCGGTCTTCGTCTACGCTTAGATGGGACCTTCGAGCCTGTGGTGAAATTCCTAAATAATTACTCGAGCGGGGTATCCCTCAGCGTCGAAACATGGGAGGATCTGGCTGGAAGGCTCGAGGATATCGAAAAGTATTTCGAGAAAAGCGAGCGCCCCGCCGGTAGTATGAGCTCATTGCTGAGCGATACCGTCTCACTAGCCGGCGGGTGTACCTTCCGACTAACAACGGCTCACGGATCGAAAGTAGTTGCTTTCTATGCGAGCAATCCGGACGCAGCAGAAAGTCAGCAGGGGTACGAAGAGGAGGAGGAGGACGATAACGCTGGTGAACCTGGATGGAAGAAGCCGCGAAAGACCTATTCCCCCCTAATTGTGATGCAGAAGGTTACATTTGACGGCCTGCGTCATATAGCCACCTGTATAGACCAGTACATCGCTCACTTGGACCTGGTGGTAAAGGATGTCGACAAACGCAAGGAGATGCTGGTTCGTCAGTTTGCCTCCGTCGTGCGATCCAGAAAGATGACGGCCCCCACTCTGCAGCAGATCGGTGTCGTGGTGTGCGAGGAGGCCTATGCAGTGAATGCTGCGCTCCACAGGGACTTGGGGGACGTGAAAACCTGCGGGGACCATTTAGATGTCGTGTTTAACGAGTTGACGCGTTTGTTTTTACCCTATATCATAGCCGACATACGTCAGAGTGTTATAATTGATAAGTGAAGTGTGTGTGTGCGTATGTCGGCGTGATTTCGTTGTTAAGTGGTGTGTGTGTGTGTGAGAGAGAGAGAGAGAGAAAGTAATAAACTGTCAGCCCGCGTTGACCCTGGGGTTTCATCCCCGCGCGATTCGAATCACGAGACTTGAGCAAGTCCAAACATCGGTCATTCGCATTGTGCCAAGACGATGAACCGTCCGGCTTTCGTCCGCACGAGCTCAGCACAGGCGTCCCGACACCATCCTGGGGTATTCATTAATGAATAGGTCAAGATGGCGTCAGGACACTTGTGCTGGGTTGGCGCGGAGGAGGGCTGGCTGGTTCATCGTCTCGGTACGTTCCGAATAACCGATGTGAGGATGTGCTCCAGTCACGTGATTGCGAATGGCGGGTGATGCCAGCCCAGGGTCAGCGCGCTCTGTAGTTGAGACTGTTGGATATAAGGGATGAGTGTGAAAACTAGTCTTGTATGAATCTGACACGTATTTCGGATCGTGAGACTAGATAGTACCCAAGCATCGATCTCCGTGATCTACCGATCGATTAATCGGAGTGCTATTTTCCTCATGAAACTGGTATGATTCTCCCGACGCTATCCTGGGGCATTCATCAATGAATGGGTCAAGACAGCGTCAGGAGGATTGTACCGGGATCATGAGGAGAATAGCACTCCGATTAATCGATTCGTTAGATGTAGGAGATCGATGCGAGGGTGCGATCTCGTCTTGCGATCGCGAATAACGGGTCAGCGCGCTCTGTTGTACTGTAAAACTGTTGTACCTGCTGTAGAAACTAGATGTAATGAAATAAGAAACAAATATTTGAACGAAACTGTTGTACCGACTCGGAAAATATAAAAAAAATTTGAAATAATTTTTGTGTCAATCCATGCATATACCCTGTCATTTTCTATCAATTTCAGCTAGTATATATATCGGATAAGAATTTATTTTCATTTCAGAGCTGACATCGGCAAAGCGGGTATAAGTCACAGCTATTATATTGTAACGTTTTAAGATAAACGTTGAGTTAATAAGTTATTATGTGAGTTCTCCAAGAGAAATAAAGTGAATCGTAGAGGAATTAGATATGTTTTGCAATGAGATTATGTATTCAGAAAATACAGGTCTGCTTTAGTGGCAAGCTAAAGACAGACTGACTTGTTTTACAATAATCGTTGTTGACGCAGCAACCGAGTTTCTTATATTCTAAAGGATGTCATTTATCATATAGGCTACTAGATGGTGTGTATGAAATTAATAGGATATGGGTGATTTTACCCAATGTAACACTACCCCCCCCCCTTAGTAAAAGAGTCGTCCCGACTCTCGAGGTGAGTATCAAAGTGTTCTATTTGGGAGAATTGGAGCTGTGGCTCAAGAAGTTAAAAGTTTCCCCAAATACTATCCGGCATTCGCCCTCTGCCTCAAGGTAAACCACAGAAAACCTTGAGGAGATAGTGAATCTAATCGAACCAAAAGTGTATAATGTGATGAATGTAAAATATTCTTCGGATCTTAAATGGAGGATCAGGAACCAGGAACCAGGAACCAGGAACCAGGAACAAGAAGGATGATCCGGAACAAGAAGAAGGATTCCCTAGTTACTGCGTAGAGAGTCCTGCATATTGGAAGTGGTTGGAGGGGTAAAGGACCAGGATAGAAAGACTCAAGGATTCCCAAGAAGTCCAAAAGGGGTCCAACTCCATACCTCTTCGAAATAAATCAAAAACGACCTAGACAGGAGGACAAATATTATTCTCTCGAAATATTATGTCATAAATTAGAGCTCTTCAAAACTCTTCCAAATTCTAAATTTCTTTCAAAGTCTTTTTGAATTATAATAATAAATTAATCCTTTTGGATATAAACTGAATAGTTTTGAAATTAATAAATTAAATTATCATATTGAATAAATGTAAGGAATATAAATTGGAGTAGCCTTATCTGGGAGGAAGTAGGGAAACCGGATTATTAGGTCAGGATGGGACGGGTTCGGCTTCCTTCGTGTCGTCTCAGAATTATTTTCATCATTTTAATAGAAAATCCTACTCTCAGAATATCAGGAGCTGAAAAACTTGGGTTATTATTTGTTTACTACAATATAACCTATAACTAAAGTTTTCCGCTCGGATCCCTTTTTATCTAGAGTCATTATTGTTTAATTTTATTACAGTGACACCTAGCGTTATTTTGTCTAATACTTTCAACGAGATTCGATATTGAAATAAAAGAGGGTCTATCAAACGACCTATATCGAAAAAGAAAATATCGTGTTCGCAGTTCGGAACTCCTAAACAGCTGTAATGCTGATGAAATGAAAGAAAGGTTAAACCGATTAAAAATCACAATAAACGATCGGTTACTAACTAGGGCTACTACCAAGACCTAGTTCTTAGAAGTTATGGGTTGAGTATCTGGAGAGGGATCTTAATCTCTCCAGGAATTTTGATTTGAATCATTATTTTTCTCGTCGTCTTTTCGCCAAGACGTCCGAGAGTCCGAATAATTATCATTAATTGAATTATTTCTCCTCTCTAAAGAAAAACATTTATCTGTCACGTGACCTATCTTATGACAGAATTTGCATTTCGGTCTTTCTCCGTTACTTTGTCTCCTATTATAATTATTATTATTATTTTGATTATAATTATTATTATTTGTTTGCTGCCTGGGAGTAGTTTTCTGGGTATCGGAAGTTTTAGTTGGGTAAGTGGAAGGTGTCTCTGTCTCGATTTGACGAACTTTCCCTACCCCCAAATGATGCTTTGTTAAGGCTTCGATTTCCATCCCTTTAGTTACGGCTTCTTGGACCGAAGAAGGTCCTGTTAAGCTCAGAGTATGTCTTAGGTCTGGATCCGTTATGGCGTTGATAAATTTGTCGCAAGCTAACATGTCCCTAGTGGACTCATCACAATTTGGCAAAGCTATTCTCGCTAGTCTTTCTATTTCTACACCGAGCGAAGGAAGACCTTCTTCTTTGCCTTGTTTCCTAAGTCCCAATTGAGTTAAAGATAATTTAGAAATCAGTTGATTACCGAATCTTAGACGTAAGGCTCCGCTGAGTTTATCGTAATTTTCAATATCGGAATCAGCAAGAGTCGATAGGACGGCTAAGGCAGGGCCTCTCAAACTTCCGGCTAGTTGCCCGGCTTTAGTAATTGAAGATCACGAATTAACTTTAGCTATTATTTGGAATTGTCTTTCGTAATCTGCCCACGGTATTGTCCCGTCAAAGAAGTTCACTTTTAGGTTAGACGATTTGGATACAGTCTCGTTATTTATGACAGTCGTGTTGTTTAATTGTTTGTCGCGACTACTCCCGGCGCAAGACAAATTAAGAGGCACAGTGTTATTAATTCTATTTTCAAGAGTGTTATCGCCAGCCATGTGGTCAGCATGGTGTACATTGTTTGCGTCCCGAATTGAATGCTCAATTCGGTCGCTTTGAGGGATGGTACGAGTGTGCGGCGTGAAAGTCGCCGCTCCACCCGTACGTGGTCTACGAATAGTTGGGGAGGGTTCTTCCTCCCCATAGTTATGTACAGACCGAATGACAGTAGGCTCAACAACTTCCTCGATCCTCATCGGGGAACGTCTGGGTGTCGAGGTCTGCGAGATCATCTCCTGAGGTTCCAGGCGTCTCACGAGAAGGGAGAGGGTAGCTTGTTGGGCTGCCAAATTTGCCTCTCTTTCCTCCCTCAGACGAAGAGTCTCGCGTTCCTCTCGTTCCCGTTGAGCCATCAGATTTGCCTCACGTTCTTCACGAAGACGAGTCGTCTCCCGCTCTTCGCGTTCGCGCTGAGCTGTCAAATTTGCCTCGCGTTCTGCTCGGCGCTCTTCCCTTTCTTCTCGTCGAAGTTGGGCTTCTCGCTCTTCTCTTTCTTTTTGAGCCGCGATATTGGCTTCTTGTTGTGCTGCCTGAGCAGCTAGACTTGCCTGTTGTTGGGCGGTTTGAGCCGCTAGGCTTGCCTGTTGTTGGGCGGCCAGAGCTTGAAATAGTCGCTCCATCATGTCGACTTGAGGTGGTATTTGCTGGTTTCCAGCGGGTTCGTCAGTAGAAGCAGTAGCTCGTCGACGAGACATTTCGTTTTTCGTTTGTAGTAGATTCACAGTTGATTCACAAAATATTCACTTTATCGGTCTCGGAAATTCCCGATTCTGACACCAATGTAACGTTTTAAGATAAACGTTAAGTTAATAAGTTATTATGTGAGTTCTCCAAGAGAAATAAAGTGAATCGTAGAGGAATTAGATATGTTTTGCAATGAGATTATGTATTCAGAAAATACAGGTCTGCTTCAGTGGCAAGCTAAAGACAGACTGACTTGTTTTACAATAATCGTTGTTGACGCAGCAACCGAGTTTCTTATATTTTAAAGGATGTCATTTATCATACAGGCTACTAGATGGTGTGTATGAAATTAATAGGATATGGGTGATTTTACCCAATGTAACAATATATATATATAGGGTAAGAATTCATTATTTAAGAGTCGCCGTCGGAGAAGCGGGTATTGGTATAAGTATAAGTTTCAAAACGGTAGCCATATTTGATTTTGAAAAAACAGTTGCCATCTTTAATTTGGAAAAACGGCCGCCATGTTGGATTCAGAAAACGGGCGCCATATTGGATTTTGGAAAAAAGGCCGCCATCTTGAATTCTGAAAAACGGCAGCCATGTTGGATTCAGAAAACGGGCGCCATATTGGATTTTGGAAAAAAAAGGCCGCCATCTTGAATTCTGAAAAACGGGCGCCATATTGTTTTAATGTGCATGGGCGGCGCCATCTTGGATCGGACGGTCTCATTGTTTTGACGCCAACCCCCCACTCCGCGGGGTCAATGACCTGGTGACGTCATTTGTTGTGACGGCCCATGGCTGGCATCTACTGGCGTTATCTACGCAATTTTGTCGATATTCGGAGGTACATTTATAGGAACGTTGAAACGAAAGTGACGCATATTATATATTATATATTATACATTAACAAATTTTTTCATACACATCATTGATTCAGTTACTTGACTACATAACAAAAAATAAGTACCGGTAGAGAATAATTCTATACCGGTACTAGTTTTTTGGTTTTTATTGTGTCATTTCATTGTTTTTTTGAGGTTCACATTAAGGGGAGACTTGGTGAAATGCAAAAATCTGACATTTTTGCATCAATTTTTTTGAAATTTGGAGCATTGATTTAGAACCCTAAAACTATAATTTCATCCAAATTTAAGCTCGATAGGTCAAGCAATTTGAAAGTTACGATGTTCTTTTCATGATATTACTTCGAAACATACCTTGTGTATTTAGTGTTATCGCAGAAGGTTGAAATTTATTGCGGATACACTTACCACCATGGACTAAAAATTTATGCAAGATATTCCCGATGCCTACACTTTTTTAAGTCATTCAGGCTATTACCCAAACTAGTTGAATTTTGATTTACTACAATTTGTGGTATATCACAGGTTGGGAAATGAATTACATTTACCGGAGCTCGAATTCCTTCCATCAGTTGCAAAACATTTTTTCAAGAATGATGTAAAAAAAATTCTTACCATCAAAAATTTCCATGTCTAAAACCTCAATTCATCAAATATTATTGGTTTGGTCCGAAATTACATTCATAAAGAATATTTCTTCAAAAATGGAAGAAATTTCATACAACGCAGCAACCTGCATCCTACGACAACTGCTTTTTCTTCGATGGACTGCATTTATGTTCAGCGGAGGACATAAAATCTGGAAAAATCATGAACTATGTATCAAAATAGTACTAATCAACTGTAGAAAATCTGAGTCACTAGAATGTTTTCTCAGAGCGTAGCAGTAATTTAAAAAAAATTATTTTGAAGCTGTATGTACCCTAGGGTGGCAATATTTTTCCGCCTTTTTTTGTTTTTTCGAGCTCACATGAAAATTTGTTAGTTTGATCCATTTTGAGAGCCCCCTCCAAATTTTAGCTAAATTAAAAATTTTGTAGAGGTCGCTCAAGAATTTTGAAAATGTCAAAATTCAACGAAATCGATTTTTTTTTTAAATATTTTTCACTTGCTCACTAATCCAATCTGTTCTGGGTGGATCGTAGAGCAACATACTGAAATTCCAATCAAAAATATTATTATCTAAAGGTCGCTCAAGAATTAAACAAAAAATTTTTTATGCATTTTCAATGGTCTTGAGCGACCTCTAAATCTCAATATTAAGACTTGATCCTTTCACAACTACTCATTTGTAGTAAAATGATTAAATTCCGATAGTGAGCATCATGGAAATCAAAAAAGTATGATAAAAAAGAAAAAATACTCAGAAATTCCATTTTTATTTGATTTTTTTTTTTTTTTTTTTTTTTACATTCTACACTTGCTAACTAATCCAATCTTTTCTAGGTGGATTGTAGAGGAACATTCCGGAATTTCAAGTAAAAATAATAATATTTGAAGGCCTAAACCATTGAAAGTTTATTAGAATTTTTTACCTTTAGATATTAATATTTTTGATTGCAATTTCAGTATGTTTCTCTACAATCCACCTAGAACAGATTGGATTAGTGAGCAAGTGAAGAATATTTTTTAAAAATAATCGATTTCGTTGAATTTCGACATTTTCAAAATTCTTGAGCGACCTCTACAAAATTTTTAATTTAGCTGAAATTTGGAGAGGGCTCTCAAAATGGATCAAACTAACAAATTTTCATGTGAGCTCGAAAAATCAAAAAAAAGCGGAAAAATATTGCCACTCTAATTACCCCCTTAAGATAGATGATGTATGAAATTAACAAATGAGTTAACAGCTGCTGTATCAACATAATTATTGTAAAAACAGTCTGGTCCTAGACTTTAAAGAGACAACACATATAAAAAAGATATTCTAGCAAATTGATAATTCGCTGGTCGCCTATAATTTTTCCAGAGATTCACTATTTTCTTGGTTCGTTACACTTTGTAACAGTACGGTGGTCGTTAATTTCCAACATATACTTGCCACCCCCTGAATCGACAGATACTGACCCAAAATCACCACGTATTTTTGTTAAGATTTTTAGCTTGATGGGAAAGCGTGGCGAAATCAATTTGAAGTTGGAAAATTTGAAAAAAAATAATAAAATAAATAAAAAATAAATTTTTTTAATTTTTAGTATAAAAGCAGGAAATAAATGTAGAACGACTAAAAACGAAAACTTTCCAACAAAATAACGTATTTCATGATCATCTTATGATATTACAACGTTATATAAAGACTATATCAAAGAAATGAATTAATAAAAAAAAAAAATTAGAAAAAAAAATGTTTAATAAATATAGTCTAACATGAAGATGATATTACAAGTATGATAAGTGTACAATAAAATAAATTTTTAAAACAAATTGGAGGAAAAAAATGAATTTTTTTTTTGTTGATTTTTTCAACTTCAATTTTTTTCGGCACGCTTTTCCATCAAACTAAAAATGTGGAAAAAATTACACAGCGTTTTTGGGTCATTATCTGTCGATTCAGGGGATGGCAAGTATATGTTAGAAATTGACGACCACCCTATTGTAACAGTATCATAGAAATACTCATCTTGTGGGAAATCCGTATTTGTAGTCTCCCGGCATCCCTTTTACATGCACTTTCTGGTGGATCATCTCCTCTCGATTCCGAAGTCTCATCTCACACATAGATACACTGTTTTTGTTCAGTAACGAACATTACTTCTTCTTCTTCTTCTTCTTCTTCTTCTTCTTCTTCTTCTTCTTCTTCTTCTTCTTCTTCTTCTTCTTCTTCTTCTTCTTCCTCCCGGTCGCTGGACGCTTGCTTGTCCTCACATTTCCGAACGAACGGGGACACAGATCGACTTGAACTTTGAAACGTAGTTATAAGCCATTGAAATCTCGCCCCCTATCAATTTTGGCATGAATCTGAATCCGCACTTGGTCGGTATGTGATGATCAAGTAACGAACTGAGCTACCGAGGGTCGACGAATCAAAATGGCCGTCGAATAGCTCTCGGATCGGAGATCGCGTTGCTGACAGTTAAAATATTCATAATTATCATATATAATCGTATTATATATATATATATGAATTGATATTATATAATTATATAAGGTGTTATCGGCCATGCTGATAGTTTTATAACAGTAAATCAGTGAATCAGTGAATAATAATCAGTGAAATAGTGCGCCGACCGTGGTTTCACGCCGATGCCCGTTATTATTATTTAATAAATCTGCATGGTGGCCTGTTGTAATTGCACGGAACAGATCCTCTAAGCTGGGTTCAAATATAGATAAAGAATAAACCAACGAATCTGGAAAAATATTATTTCACTTCAAACCGAAGCAAGTGAAAAGAAGATTATGATGGCTTACATTAAACGGTATGTACGTACATTGATTTTCACTAGATTTTACATATAATAGATGAATAGACCAGCCTCAACTTCTTTATTTCCACTAAATTCATGACTCGTTATTTGTTCATTGATTTGTATGTTTCCTACCATCACTTGCGATGCAATTCTGGATCTCTGGGCGTTAACATACCGCCGACGTTAACTTTCAGCGCCCATGCCATCTTTGCGTTTACCTGCTTCACCTGTTCAACGAAGGTTGCCTACAATTCATAGCTCCAACGTAATAAAAATGTTAGGAAAATTAGTCGTGATATGAAACCTCTCATTGAATCCTTTGTCATTTTCTATGTTTCACAGTCGGCTGGACTTTTCCTATCCTATCATCGATCTATTGAAATAGTCGAAGATAATGCTTCGAAAAAACGACATCCTAAAAAAAAGGTTGCGATCACCAATCAGTTGAAATAGACGAACATAACACTTCGGCGAAGCAGCGTCCCACGACACAGGTAGCCCACAGCTCATAGCTCCTGAATGATAACAACACTAAGAAAATTAGTAGTAAAATACTGGAATCTCTCCTTCAATCCTTTGTTATTTTATATCTTCCAGTCAGCTGGACCATTCCTGTCCTCTATCAATCTATTGGGATATACGAAGATAATACTTTGACAAGACGACGTCTCAAAACCACGGTTGCGACTATCACTCCGTTGAAATAGACGAACATAACACTTCGGCGAAGCAGCATCCCACGACACAGGTAGCCCACAGCTCATAGCTCCTAACTGATAACAACGCTAGGAAAATTAATACTAATATACTAAAATCTCTCCTTCAATTCTGTGTTATTTCATATCTTTTACAGTCCCCTGGACCATTCCTATCCTACTATCAATCCACTGAAACAGAAGAGCATAACATTTCGGCAAGACGATGTCCCATAGCAGAAGTAGTTTACAGTTGCTCCAAAGTTATAACATTCTACGTATCTTCTTCAAATGAACCAACTTCGACCAGCCTACCAACCACTAACATCACCTACCTATACATCAGCACCACAAACTAATTATCAAACAGACTAATATATTTAAAATTACTGACCATCAAAAGTGTTATAATAGTACAGCACGATACAGGTAGCACACACATGTCATATACTATTTTGTTTAACTCAGTGTGTGAAACTCTTTACCTGTAAAAAAACTCTAAAAAATAGGGAAATATTAGTATATATTGGAATATTAGTGAGAGCGGCCGGGTGGTCACAGGGTCCAAGGGGTGCAGGGGGCGAAGCCCCCGCTGGGGGGTTGGGGGGGCGAAGCCCCCCCATTAAAAACAAAATACTTCCAAATATGATTTTCAATAGCATAAAATTTGATTAGTCTTCGAAACTAAAGAAATGAGGAAATCAAAGACAAAAACAACTCTTTTGCTTCCACTTCTATATATCCCTTTTCGTAGTCTATCGATAGAAACGCCAATTCGAGTTATAAGTTATCTTGATCAGAAAAGTAAGGCTCATTTGATTTTGATAGAATTATATTATGTTATACATGAATTTTGTTTTATTTATGAATAACACAATGGCTGGTATGCATAACACGATGCACATGCTAATGCTCCGAGTAGTAGCATCTACTACCAAACAAAATGTATGTATGTATACTGTAACAATATTCATATAATGATGTGAATATGAATATTAAAAGAGAAAAGAAAAAGAAATATTTCAATAAACAGAAATACAGATCGACAAAATTAGCAGAATTAGAGTATGAAGCTATTTGGCTGAAAGTTACTCAAAATAGAGTATAGCAGGGAAAGCCTAGTAGTTTCGGTAGAACGTAAAATCAAAAAGAGAGAGAGAACGCTCAGTAGTAAGCAATTGCTGATGCAATTTCAAAAAGTAGTGGGGAGAGCCACTATATAAGAGAGCGAGTTAAGCGGCTCGGGATCTCTTCAAGATCAGAAATTTCAAAAGAAATAGGTAATTGACATAACGAATTTTGTCGAGCTTATTCACTAAATAATAATTAATCAATTATATAATTATTGATTCACAACTACGCAACCAACAAGTTGAAAAACTTCGCGGTTACAATCCTTCCTATCCAATATAAAAAAATATAAAATAAGGAAATCAACACTGACGAGTGTAAAAACTCTGAGGTTGCGATTATCTTATCCAAAAAAATAAAAATATTAATAAAAATAAGAAAATCAACACTGACGAGTGTAAAAACTCTGAGGCTGCGATTTTATTTCGAATACCCTCATATAATCAACACTAACGGTACGAAAGTTTCTGAAGTAGCGATCATATGAGACTTCCTTAAGAAAACAAAGAACTGTCATAAATAAATAGTTAAGATACGCAAATCTGAAAAAGAGTCCCGAATTATTAATTCATTGATTAGATAAAGATTCTAATTTCTAGTTAACGATCCATTTATTCAAATATATGGTAAAATCCACTAGGGATAAAGTCGCGATTGTTACAATACATAGTATTAACCCTAAATGTTTGGTAGTAGATGCCACTACTCGAAGCATCAGCATGTATTTCGTTTTATACATACTAGCCAATGTTGATTTGACATATTGGTAACACTATTATTCAATCAGTAAATATGCATGTCAACACAATTTAAGGGGACCAGTACAGCGAGTTTTCGAGAAATTGTCATAGTCCGAAATCAATTTATTTCATACCCAAAGTTCATTTCACATCAAAATATTTTTCTTTTTCCAAATCATGTGTCGTAAGGATTTTGGCACACCGTTGGTCCAATTCAATCTCTTGACATCTCATTTTCTCCGGTGAACCATTCCCCATCTTGTGGATGTAGGGATTTTAAAATAAAAAATTATGTCATAAGTTATGATTAATTTACCAAATTTGCAAAAATTATTATCACTCATTTGTTAAATAATTTGGCCAAAACGAAAAATTTTCAAAATTTCTACATTCACATGATGAGGATTTGTTTTCTGAAGAAAATGAATCCAAGATGACCTGGATTGGTCCAACGGTGCTCTAAAACCCTTACGACACATGATTTGGAAAACTAAAGACATGTTGATGTGAAATGAACTTTGGTGATGAAATAAATTGATTTCGGACTATGATAATTTCTCGAAAAGTCGCTGTACTGGTCCCCTTAACACAAAATTAAGAAAGTTGAATGGAAGAAAAATATTTTAGAAACTATTATTTTCAAACGGAAAGAAATTAATTATTTTTACATATGGAAGTGTATGAATCGGACACTTCACACACTACCAACAGGCATAAGAAGTCGAGTATCACACACTGAGTTGAAAATAGTACAGTATGATATGAGAGTGATGAAACTCTTTCTGACGAGTGTTGCAATCACACAAGGTCAGGAAAAGTTTTTCCGTCGAGTATTATACAAAATTTTACTTTATGATGTATAAAATTCTCACACATGCGGAGCGTGCGTAAAACATCCATTATCATACTGAATAAAGTAATGGTACATTATGATGTGAGTGCGATAAAATTTTTTATGACTAGTGTGAGTTGGCAACACGTGCCGAAGGCGAGTGTGCAATCACACAAAATCAAAAAAAGTTTTTCCGTTGGATATTCTACAAAATTTTACTTTATTAGGAATGAGAAAGTGGGTTCTACCTACGCTTCACGTGGTCCATGAAATGAGTTGGAACATTTAATATCTGTAAAAATCTAGTTAAATCGTTTGATACCTTGAAATATGCTATCCATTGGACTATTAGTGATATGACATGAATTCTTTGAAATCATTTGAAATTATGTAGCACCTTTCAAATTTTCAGAAAATTAACTGCAGTATTTAACCATTTAGGCAATTATGAGATATTTTTTAAGCTCATACATACACTATACATAATAAGTTGTTGACGAATCGCTTCAAACCGTACACCCTGGCCTATATCTGCATGAAAAACCTCTACTGTAAATCCAATCACTGACTCAATATACCTATTGCATACTACATGTCATTCCTTGTTGGTGTAATATGCTAATCAACTGTAATTATTTAAGTCGACCTGTTAATGCTGATACTCATGCTTTCTAAACTAAAACTATACATTACGTGTATAATGGATTAATAATAAACTATCATATTTATGCATACATTCACGAGCAAAGCTGTGTATAAATCCCTTGTTAGTTTGAACCTAGTCGTCGATTTAGTAACAACTACCCAATACAACAAATCATAAACGTGCAGAGTGCACAAACTTGAAAATAGCGATTTCAGAACCTTATAAGATTGAATACGAAATCTGTTCTACGAAACAATGGATTCATTAGGGTTAGCAATTGATAACATATATATATATATATATATATATATATATATATGTATATATTGCCACGTTGGATAATTTATTGTAAACAAATGTTGTTAGAATTGCAAAATATGCTAGATTCACGTGTTTCACACAATTTGAGGAATTATACACCGTTCTTGATCCATTTGAAATTCGAGCCTTGAATTTGAGAATTGTTTGGCGAATATTTTGTTGAAATGACATTACGAACTTTAACCTGATACTGTATAAGAGAAAATTAAGTTCTACCTAATAAATTATTTATGTTTGTCACAGTTGACAATTGAAGTAAATGTGTTTGTCTTTCGCTGAATATTTTTTCCCTTGTCCAAATTTCGAATGTATTTCTTGTGGTGATAAAACTATAATAACATATAACCCTGCTGAAATTAAATGAGCAATCTTTCTCAGTTCTGGTACTTGCAAAAAGAAGTGAAATCCCACGAAAAACATCCAAAGATGTAAAAAAAGCCGCCAAGTACTCAGACGAAAATCACAATTGCTTTATAAATAAAACGGTTCGCCAGTCTCTGTCGTGAAATCAAGAAAAAAGCCAAGCACCGAACGTACAACTGCGATCTCTCAGCAATTCGTTAAAAAAAAATGAAAAAACTCAAAATCAAACTCAAGTCTACGTCGGGAAGTCGGAGTTTCGTGTGAGGATATCGAAGCATCATTCCAAGAGCTACGTACTTGGCGGGCACATTCGGTTCCTTAGAGCTATATGGACAACCCGCTTCGTTTTGCGCGAAAACTGAGTTTTCAATGCGACAGCAATTAAATACACTGAAAAACTAGCTATTCAAACCAATTATCGTTTCAGAATATACTTCTACGTGTCTTCAACTATGTGTATGACTTTACAGACATAAATACCTTGTATAATCAATAAAAATCGTGGTCGTTTCCACTGTCATCGAATTATCGAATCAGACTCAGAACTCTGGAATCACATACCTCACTATGTAGTATTAATTATGGAAGAATAAACTTATTCACTTGCAATATGGTCGAATCAAGAAAACTCTACTCTGCTATTTTGACATGAAACCTAAGACATGCATCTACGGATATACGTATATGCTGTAAGTAGCATAGAGTATGACAGTTTGATATAATGATAAATATAAAATTCAGTTGATGATTGCTTTGGTGTACCTATACTATATCATACAATCCTGCTCACGATGAAGGCGTATGTGCAAGTGCACGTATACATGTAGTGGGGAGGATCAATTTCAATACCCAAAACCCATATTCGTAACAGTTCGGCCTCACTTGAGTGCAAAAATATTTTTCACCCGACTACGATAAAATTACTCTACTCCATCCCTGCAATGCGGGCGGAAAGTAATCAATTTCTGACCAGAGGGAAGAAAAAGTGAATTTTGCAGTCGAAAAAGTAAATTTTAAAGGCAGAAAAAACTCTAAGTTTGAGCGATTCTAAGTTTGATTGATTCAATTGCTGTATTTGACTAATGGATGCAATATGGACATTTCATCTAGTCGGGTAAAAAGTGATATATGCCACACGGGGGGGAGCGAATTTTCACCTCGTGCTCGTGCTGAACCTCGCACTCAGCAAAAACCACGCACTTTTCTCCCTAGTAGCATAATGTACTAAATTGTTGCTCATTCGCTTGTGGAGAATAATCATTTGCAACTACACAATCTTGGCAGTTGAAGGATTAGCGCTTGCGAGTTCAAGGGAATCGAACTCGCAAGCGCTGATCCTTTAACTGCCACGACATAGTCGTTCGACAAGATCGGAAGATGCATTTTAAATAATTTTGTATCTATAGAACCAATGTTATCTGCTAATCTAACATTCGTCAGTCGATGTAAAGTTCATGACATGTTTACAACCAGCGACCGAAAACACAGTACTTTGAGACTGGTTCGAAAAATACGATAAGGTCATATCAATTCAACGCGAGAACAACAAACACAAAGAAGAAGAAACGAATGTGCCCGCCAAGTACGTAGCTCTTGGAATGATGCTTCGATATCCTCACACGAAACTCCGACTTCACGACGTAGACTTGGGTTTGATTTTGAGTTTTTTCATTTTTTTTCAACAAATTGCTGAGAGATCGCAGTTGTACGTTCGGTTCTTGGCTTTTTTCTTGATGTCACGACAGAGACTGGCGAACCGTTTTATTTATAAAGCAATTGTGATTTTCGTCTGAGTACTTGGCGGCTTTTTTTACATCTTCGGATGTTTTTCGTGGGTTCAACCCTCTGTGTAGACTGAGCTCGCTTACAACTTGGGTGACAGGAAATTAGCGTCTGCGCCTTCTCAAAAGGTTCCGGTTGTGCGCACAAAACCCAATGTTCCTTTCCATCACACATTTCGGTGTGGTGTAGATCGGCATGCGTTGCAAAAATATTCGATGTTGAAGACATCGAAGCCGATGGTGACTATGGTTGCGGAAACTGGTCGAACTGATGTAGTTTGTGAAACGGTAACAGTATTTATATTCACTTGAGAAAAATATTTCATCCTGAATTATTTTTTACTCACCTATTAATAACAGACTGGTTCTGAAAACTGAAGATTTATCTGCACAAACAATCAGTTGGCGCAAGATTGAGAAGATATTGTCATACCTTTCATATTGCAACTTTGATATTGCAAGATTGTATGAAGCCCGACGCGTATCGACTTATCATCAGCTTTAATTGGTACTGCACTTTCAATCAGCTCACAACCTTGTATGAATGTTATCACGTCAATTAAGATCAACAGTCGCAGTCAGTTCGGATATAATCAACGTTTGAAAGACTACTCGCAGTATCAATCTGTTATACAACCGTCAATCCACGGCTGACAGTATATTTTTAAACGTCATTTAAAATGCATCAAATATTTATCGATACGTTGGGCTTCATCGGCAAAAATGGTGAATTTATAGTCAAGGAAATTGCATTAGTAGACGCTGAGAGTGAAAAAATAATAAACCTTAAGTTGAAAGAACCTTACGATATTTATGAATTGTCAGACGACCAGCGAATGGCAGTAGGATTGGAGTCTGAGTGGCATGGAATGAGCTGGGGGAATGGTTGGGCTCCTTACACCAATCTCAATGAATTTATTGTGAAACATATGAAAGAATGAGAAGAATATATGTAATATGTTCAAAATTATTACACATGTGCTCAGTTGTCCAAGTTATGTAATGCTAAATTTGTTGTCATGGAGAAATTAGGTTGCCCTTCACTAGAGCGATTGGGGGTTTTGTACCCTCGCGAACTTAGATGTAGCGATCATGTTATGAATTGTGCTGTAAACCGCGCATAATTATTAAAAAAATGGGCGCTTATGCATAGATCAAAACTGGCGCTATGATCATCCCCCCTGTTGGCTAGGTATAAAACGTTTCAGATTTATATGTGAAATGGCAGTCTTCAACTGATACTCCATGAGTAGTATTCGCATGCGGCAAGAACTCAAACTGCGAATTGAACTGCTTTTGAAAAATATTGGTGAAGCAAAAACCTTGATTCAGACAAAATCAGATCTTAATCGTATTTTGAAAAGATTAAACAGTATAAAATCAATATGAACAACGCCATGGACCTGACGAAAATCAACAAGGTGGGCCGATGTGATGAATACCTTCCCACCAAGAAATTGGCAGATCTTGAAGTAAATAAACACTATCCCGTCACCGGCTTGCGGAAAGTTCAAACAAGATTCGGCACAAGAATAACCCTTGATTTGGAGAACGCATTTTCTGCGTTTCTACCTGCACGCATGTCAAAAGTGCCGATTGACGATGAGGATTTATTCCAAAAAATGATACTGGCTGCCGATGAAAATCGTCTTCACATGCATAATCTTGGGGGACTATACAACCGAGTAGAATTCAACTATATGTAAATTAACTCAATATCTCGAATGTATCACATTTGCAAATAAATAATCATACATGAATTGTTCTGTCAAACCTACCTTTCATTTAACATTAATTCAGGGTCTATCAGTTCAGAAAATCTGATATCTGATCAACGTGCAGAACTGTGCAGTTCAAAGACCTGATCAACCAGTTGAACTTGCAGTTCTACGACCTGTTCACCAGAAATTTCCTTCAGATTCGATACGTTGCGTGTTCATCACATCCATATAATGTTAAGGGTAAGATTAGTTGACGATAATTTTGCGAACAGTTAGTAGTGGGGGGAAAGTACAAGACCCAGTCAAACTGGTTTATCTAGTTGCTCCTCAGTATGAATATGGTTCTATTTCAAAATCTGAGTTACTTGCAATCTGAATTCACAAGTGTGAGCATCGAAAAGGAGGAGATTTATTGAAAATGATCAACATTATAGATTTATCTGGTACCACAGACCTATCTGATGCCAATGTGTTCAACGCTGGGCAGTTAGTCGAGGACTCCTCTACCCACAACTTCACCGATGATGAGTTAGTTAAAATTGGCCAGTTGGGTTTATGCGGTGAACGCCTTCCCATCAAAAAATCAATTAGCGGTGTGCATATCATTATCAGTTTGCGGAAGATGACAATATTATCGGGGCGCACAAGAATAGTAGCCGACATAATTGGGGGGGACGCTCCTTACGAAACATTTACCGAAAATCTACCTCCACGTATAACTGCAAGACTGCTGAGTGATGAGACCTTATTCCAGAAATTGAAATCAGTTGCTGAAGACGGAGGCGTGTACTACCGCCATGTTTCTAAACGGTTTCGTTCAATTTTATTTACATTGCGAAGTATCCCCAACCTGTCTGTATAATTTGAATTGTAACATGAATTTGTTGTCATATGACTTAGAATATTTCAGAATCTACTCTTAGTCTGTGGAGGGCAAAGTATCCCTAACCTGTCTGTATAATTTCGAAATAAATCTTCGAAATATAACATGAATTTGTTGTCATATGCCTTACAATATTTGAGAATCTACTCTTAGTCTGTAGAGGGCAAAGTATCCCTAACCTGTCTGTATAATTTTGAAATAAATCTTTGAAATATAACATGAATTTGTTGTCATATGTCTTACAATATTTAAAAATCTACTCTCAGATTGTAGGTTAGCTTTGATATTAGAAACGAGGTATATAACCTGGGTAGTATCTCAACCTCTAGCGATGCGCACGCACCTCCATAAAATTTTGCGTAAAAATCTGATGATTGATTGTCATCTTATAGGTACTGGACTGTCAGGTTTTCACGCCGTAAATTGTCTCGACATCGAGCGATGTGTACTATATGCGTCAGATATCTTGAAATTGATTTGTTGATATACAAATTCTTCGCCGCAGGCGGTCGGTAGGATTACCAGTAGCAATGAATGTACGTCCACTGGAAAAAATTCTGATGGTCTGGACTGTCAGGTTTCCACGCCGTAAATTGTCTCGACCTCGAGCGATGTGCACTATATGCGTCAGATATCTTGAAATTGATTTGTTGATATACAAATTCTTCGCCGCAGGCGGTCGGTAGGATTACCAGTAGCAATGAATGTAGGTCCACCGGAAAAAATTCTGATGGTCGTAGGAATCCTTCCTTAGAAATTTGCGTAAAAATCTGATGATTGATTGTCATCTTATAGGTACTGGACTGTAGATAACCTCCATAAAAATTTGCGTAAAAATCTGATGATTGATTGTCACAATTGATTATCACATGAAAATCCTGATGATTGATTGTCACAATTGATTATCACATAAAAATGGTGATAATTGATTGGCACAATTGATTATCACATAAAAATCCTGATGATTGGTTGATTGTCACAATTGATTGTCACATAGAAATCAGACATAAAAGCGCGGGTTAGAACTTTCTAGAAAAAAGGTAAAGGCGCGGTCATGACTCCGGACAGGTAAACAGGGTGGTTTTTGGCTCTCATAGGTTCTTGGCTAACATAGCTAATCTACTGATGCCGCTGGTGAATAAAAAAGTATTGGGATTGATGAAAGACGAAAATAACGGGAAGATAATGACAGAGTTTATAGGCTTAAGAGCTAAATTATACGCCTTCAAAGTTTTAGGTGAAAATAGAGAGCAGAAACGGGCTAAGGGAGTCAAAGAGGCAACACTGAAAACCATAACGTTCGATGACTATATACAATGTGCTATGCAGCATCAAAATCTAACAAAAAATCAAAATTTAATTCAAAGCAAGAATCATCAGGTCCATACGGTGTCGCAGAGAAAGATAGCGCTGAACTGGAATGACGACAAGAGGATCATATTTCCTAACACGACGGACACGCTTCCGTGGGGTTACGATAGGACTGTGTAGAATTAAATGAATGTACTATTGTCAAACATTATGTTTCTTTATTAATAAACCTTACAAGTCAGACTTATTTATCCAACTATTGTGTGTATTATTGAAACCCAACCATTTTACAAATAGCTTGTTTCCACGTCGCTTGAGCACCTTCTCCACCAGGTAGATGTCGGAATTCTTGACTTTGAGAAGTTCCTGTTCGTAGAAGCCACCCGCTATAGGCTGATCCTGATAGTCATTAAGCTTCTAGGTTACTGGATCAGTATTCACTACTTGGATGATCGTGAATATTTCAGTCGTCCAATTTGGTGTATATCCTTTCTCAAAAACATTCTTATATTTGCTTATTCGAACTTCATCTCCAACTTTGAACTTCGCCGGTTTAACCGATCTGACTCGAACTTTTTGGTATACAGTCTGCAATAATGTCCGCTCGTTTCTAGGAGAAACGTCCTTTGGCTTCATGCGAATAGTCCGATGTTTAGAGTTGTTGTAAGCCGAAACCAAATCAGATAAGATGTCTATCCACTTGTAATTTCCTTGCAGACTGAACTGCGTCCACATCTTATTTTTCAGCGTACGATTGAAGCGCTCACAGATCGATGCCTTCAAGTTACTAAAGGTTGAGTATAATTGAATATTATATCGTCTCATGGGAGAATCGAAATTTGAATTATAAAATTCTCCGCCTCTGTCAACGTGTAAATTCTTCGGGGTACGTCCCTGTACGAGTACAGATTCCATAGCACTCGTCGTGTCTTTACCCGTCTTACTCTTAATTGGCACGACCCAGGCATACTTTGAGAATATATCGATGACGGTGAGCATGTATTTGTAGCCTTTGTTTTCTGCCGCGTACAGCGTCATGTCAACGAGATCCGCTTGCCACGTTTCATCCAAACCGCGAACATCTACACGACGACGCTGATAGTTCTTTCGAGCTGGCCTATGCAGCTCCGTCACGAGCGTTAGCTTTTTCTCGTTCATTTTCCAACGCCGTTAGTCGGGTGTCCAGCTTGAGAATGATGTTGGCGGTGCGAGTCGACAAGTCTTGTACTGCTTCGATATCGGCACCTAGGTTCCGCAGAGCATCCGTTATGCGAGAGTCCAAGACATGTATCATTGCGAGGATTTCGTTTCTCACAACGTCGATCTCCTGACGCATGAGGTTCATAGTAACAGCGTCGCCTTGCTGCACAGGATTGGCAACGTTGCACAGTCGCTTGTTATCTATATCGTCATGTCCGTCGGTGGTCAATTTGAACACAATACCGGGAGGACCGTGACTGCTTGGAGCGGCGCTCTTGTCCAATTGTCGTCCAAACACATCGACGCTCATTTTGGAAATGACTGTGGAAACGATGGGAGGTTGATTAATAAATGATACCAGCTTCACGCAACTCTTCGATTATCGATACGATTTCGTTGGTGTGACTCGAGTTTCCAGCTGCTTGGGATGCCAGGAGCAAACGAAGACGGTCAACCAGCTCGTTGGGGTCGTCCCAATGAACGTAATCCGCTCCTCTACCCTCTTGAGCGACCATGAGTTGTGGAAGCACACCTGCGCCCATGCGTGAAAGTGGTCCGTGGGCGATGAACTTCTTAAACTTGTGGTTATCCACTGCTCGAATAGGTTCGTCACGTCTATAGTATTTTCGATGTGCGTTGGTGGCTAATACGATTTGTTTATAATTTTTGATATCATCTAGAGTCACGTGGGTCTCATCGGGTATTTTTTTGAATAGTAGTTCCAACAAACCTTCGGTCTTTGTATAACGCGTGTCACCCGCATGAATAGAGTCTCTCTCACAACTTATCGGTGCGTTGCCCATCATCAACCTACCGTCAGCAAGTGTGCGTACACCGTACACGTTATCCGGATCTTTTTTTCTATTCGCATCTCGTAGCATTTCGAGATACTCGTTGCTACCCTGATCTTGGTCAAGAAACTCGTCCGTCGGTTGTATAGTGGTATCCTCATCTGCTGTTAAATAGAAATCATCGTCTTCTCGAGGATCATCTTTGATCGGTTCTTCTTTGATCGGCTCTTCTTTGATGGGTTCGGCAATAGCTTGAGAAACCTTCACCAGTTGTTGCAGCGGAGTTATTACCGGTTTGAAAACATTGCTAATGGTCTGCTCAGCGGTCTCCCTACCCGACTTTATCATTCAGTGTTTACGTCGAATCGCCGCGCTGGCTTCAGCGATATGACGCAACGCTTCTTTTTGTTCGTGAATTTTCGTATCTCGCATGTTGACGCAGCTGTATCTAAGAGGCTACTGATTCTACTCTCGGGAATATTTTCAATTTATGCTCACAAACCAGTCAAACCCCTGTCTATATCTACCGTCATTCAACTCACTGTCCTTGTCTATTACAACGAATCCATACTTGCCGCTGTTCCAACACACAGAGCACAAGTCTTTGAACTGCGTGTAAGTCATGTCGGTATTCACATGATCATCGTACACATGTCTCAAGTTCATCTCATCTTGCTTGAACAGTATCAAAAGATTGGCATTGTCACGCACGAGATGCTTGAGGATGCGGGCGTAGGTCTGACAGAGATAGAAGCAATCCACGTGTTTATGTCTTCCCATACAGGAGAATGCTCGGATGTTATCCTGCTTTTCACAAGCCACGTCATCGAAGACGATGATCGAGTTGGGTAATGCCTCGTCTGGCACGACTACTTGTTCATACTCGTCAAATGGGAAGTATTCAACGCCATCTACCTCCTCGAGTAACTGTTGCAGATACTTGTACTTGGGTTGATTCAATGATTTCGAGTAGATATAGACATTCTCGAACCTCAATCCGTTGGGGTGTGCTATGAGGGTGAGCAGCGCGTTGGTCTTGCCGCAGTTGGACGGACCGCAAAATACAGCGCGCACGCTGTTTGGTAGCAAATCACAATGTCGTTTTTCAGTTGCGACATTCTGTTGCACAAATTTATCGAAATTCATTATAGGTAGCTTGAGGGGTTGCGTCTCGAACCTCATCTTGACTCTGACTAACGGTAAATGGTATAAATATTGTGTTTATAAAGAAGATTCCTCAGTCAGAGCGCAGCCATGATCGTGCACAAAGCCAGTCGTAAACGTTGCGGGAAAGGTCTGGTCAACAGAATCATTAACAGTCTTCCTGTGGAGTTAAATCTGCCTGGTTATCAATACTGCGGACCCGGCACCAAATTAGCGAAGAGACTCGCGCGCGGTGATCCAGGTATCAACCCGCTTGACGCAGCGTGCAAGGAACACGACATCGCCTACTCGAAGAATCGAGAAAATCTTGAAGCTAGAAGTGCGGCCGATAAGATTTCGGCTGAGAGAGCCAGGAAACGGGTTTTGGCTTCAGACGTGAGTATCGGTGAGAGAGCAGCCGCCTGGGGAGTGACAAACGCGATGAAAGCGAAAACTAAGCTCGGCATGGGTATGCGGAAACTGGTGGCATTGAGAACGGTGATCGATGCCGCCAAACGGTATATGGTTCCAGGAAAAACTGCACGAGTCGCCATCAAGTCTGCATTGAAGGGTGCACGAGGCGCTGTTCGGATAGCCGGTGGTAAACGCAATGTACGTTCTCCACGGATTCTACCTGTTCCAGCCAAAGTTGGTGGTTTTCTACCGTTCCTCATACCCCTTTTTGCCAGGCTCCGCCAAGAGGCAACTGGAAGAGAGTCAACGACACAACAAGACCATGGAAGCAATCGCTCTAGGCAAGGGGCTTCATCTGAAACCGTATAGAAAAGGCTTGGGTCTTCACCTGAAACCAAAAAACTAACAGTGACGCTACCGCGATGAGCCCTAACTGACGCGGACCTGATAAAGTACGCGACGATCCTGGACATTCCACATTTCCGCGACGTCATTATGCGAAACGATTTGCCGAAAGATGGACCGCGTAGGCTTAAATCGGCGATCGTCAATCTAGACGATAAAGATGGTCCTGGTACACATTGGGTCGCGTACCGAAAGATCGGTAACGAAGTAGTTTACTTTGACAGTTTCGGTAACCTTCGTCCACCGTCGGACCTCGTCAGATACCTTAGTGTTGGTAGCGTCAAATATAACCATAAAAGATATCAAGACTACGATACGTTCATCTGTGGTCACTTATGTCTCGAGTTTCTATATAGACATGCAGCGTAATTCCTCGAAGTCAGATTGATTTTGGCAGTAGTCATGAACGATTCGTTCACACTAACCGTATCGGGGAACTCCTCGGTTCTCGAAACTCAATACTTTCCTCCCATCGAACTTTCCCCTTTCAAGAATTACTCCCTGGGTCTCGTTGAATTACTGACTTTTAATTCGATTCCTAATGTAGATGTTGGCCACAACAAGATTTACGTGGGTGAAGAAGTAGTCACCATACCCACCGGTAGCTATGAAATAGAGGATATAGAGAGTTATGTACAGGATGTCTTGTCGAATAAGGGTATCACCATCAACATCAAACCGAATAATAATACCCTGCGTAGCGAAATCAAATGCAGTCACCCTGTAAATTTTGTGCCAGGCGATTCTATAGGCAGCCTATTGGGTTTCACTCCACGTGTTTTGCAAGCTGAACGAGTTCATGAGTCTGACCTTCCTGTAACTATTCTTAAAGTCAACGCACTTCGAGTCGAGTGCAACATTACAACGGGTGCCTACGTCAATGAGCGTAAAGTACACACGATTCATGAGTTTTTTCCCGTGGTTCCACCTGGATATAAGATCATTAAAGTACCGTCTCACGTCATTTACCTTCCAGTCACCGTGAGGATCATAGATCACATCCAACTCCGTATAGTCGATCAAGACGGGGATTTGGTTAATTTCCGTGGAGAGGTTATAACTATAAGGTTGCATATCAAAGCTCAATAATGGGAATAGTTCATAACAGAAGTGGCTATAATACTAAGTTAAGATGCCCCGAACACGTCAGTCGTCAACCGGTTCTCAAAGAGCTGACACCTCAGGACGTGCTGCTCCTGAAAAGCTTAGGTCTCAAGATCAAACCTTTTGGAAGAAGAATTTTCGCAAAATAAGACTACGATTTGTTTGCATCTGTATCATCTGCTGTATACCATGGAGAAGGAAATCTTAAACATTCAAACACCCGTCGTCTTTGACGAGTCTATCGCACACTACGAGGTTCACACACACAAACCGTACGCCTCATCGAGTTTCAATAACAGTGACGAGATTCGTATCGCTGTTCAACACCAAGACCTGTGCGTAGGGATGGGCGATGTTCACCGATTAATCGAATAGCTCGATTATTTTTTCCTAATAATCGATTAGTTTCGACCGATGTTTTTGAGGTCCGCTTAATCGATGTTCGATGTATTTCACCGAACATCGATGAAAAGGCGCGAAAACAGATTTTTTTTAATTTAGTAAATTTCGGACCAATCTCAACGAACAATCTGAGAACAAAGTCATACCAGAAGGTCCGTTTCACCAATTTTCTTCAATTTTCAACGTAAATTCTCACAATATTAACTAGCACGAATTGTGTCGAATTTTTTATTGACGAATTTTTCATGACACATGATGCAATTCGCGAAAACAAAACTCAAAAAATGAATAATCGATGTTCCGATTTATTTTTCAAACATCGATGTTTAAACATCGATGCTTTTCAAACATCGATTATTCAAAAATCGATTTTTATTTTGAACATCGCCCATCCCTACATGTGCGTATTACCGTGCCAGAGTTCATTGCATGTGTATGGAAAGATAGTCAAGGCCGATGGAACTCCGTCGACTACCGCAACACTGGTCAACAACGGTGTTTGTCATCTGTTTGAAGAATTGCGTTACGAGATAAATGCTATTGAGATCGACAGGAGCAAAAACGTCGGCCTCACCAGTCTTATGAAAGGTTACCCTTCTTTGAGACCTGGACAGAATTAGATGATGGAGAACGCCGGTTGGCTTAATGTGAACGCAACCTATGTGGATGCCGCTGGTCATTTCGTAGTATGCGTACTGCTGAAGATGATGCTAGGGTTCGCCGAAGACTATCGCAAGATAATCGTGAACGCCAAACACGAGTTGATCTTGACCCGTTCGAAGACCGATGTGAACGCGGTTCTACAAGCTCAAGAAGAAGAATTCAAAATCCTGATCGATAGAGTCGAATGGTTGTTACCATATCTGAAGCTCGCGCATCAACGGAAAGTACAGCTGTTGAATTTTATCGAGAAAGATCCGGCGATCTCCATGAGTTTTCGCAATTGGGAATTGTACGAGTATCCTGTACTCCCCACTACCTCGAAGCACGTTTGGACGGTGCAGACATCAACTCAGCTGGAGAAACCCTGCTACGTTATACTGGGTTTCCAAACAAGTCGGAAAAACAAGCTGAATCGAAACGCGAGCCATTTCGATCACTGCAACATCACCGACGTTAAGGGGGTATCTACACCTTTGAATTTTTAAAAAATTGTTTTTTTTTTATAATTCATTTGGAATGGTAGTGACCTACTCTACCTGCAAATAAATCGGCGTCAGAATATCTACAGGATTTGAGAAGTTACAGCCATGACAGTGCCAAATTGCGAAAAAGCGCCGCCGCGCGGCGCGCGAACCCTCATATTCCTCCCATCAGTATTGTACAACACTGCCAACACCACTGTCTTACTTTCATGACGTTTTCATATATTTTGATTTTGAATTTGATTTTGTGATCTTTCAATTCTTTGTAATCATCATTTCTTATGCATATTTAATTTTAAATATTCTTTTGAACTGTGATCTTGACAGAACACATGGCTGCGATCTACATTTTTTCGAGGTTAGGTCTCCACTTGTTTGTAAATATTGTCGTGCTTTCATTACGAATTCAAACCAATAGTAATTTCCATAATTGAATAAACACAGTGTATATGTATCTGAAACGAGACTTCGGAATCGAAAGAAGATGATCCATCAAAAAGTGCGTTTGAGATCGATGTCAGGAGACTACACATTAGGAGTTCTAAAAAGATGAGTATTTCTGTGATATATTAATTGCGAGAGTTTAGTAAATAATATAAGAAAAAAGGTATGATTGATAAAAGATGAAAGAATTTTCGGAATATTGACAAAAATTGTGCTAGCATTTTCTGAATCCTCAAAATATTGAAGATCAAGAATTTTTAAGAATTTTTTTGTTTTGAAAAATTTTGATCAGTTTTTTTTCTAAAGCAATTAATTTTTTTTCCAACAGCCTCACTGGACTAACAGACACTGTTGTTGGACAGAACAGGTCAAAACTCACTACAAACTTCCGCCTGGCACATGTGTCTAGACTCGACTCGACTCATAACACATCGATACGAGGGCAGCTGCGGATCCAGCATAATAATCATAAGCAAAATCTTAAAACTTGATTTCCTGTTACTACATTTTCTTCTCTGGCAAAAGTAGGAAATAAAAAAAAAAAATTTAAATAAAAAAGTTTGAAAGTTGATTTCTGGAGAATGAATATATTGACCGGTTGTCGTAAAGAATCAGTAGCACCGTTGGATCGATTCTGGAATTTTTGGTCTTCAATTATTCACAAGACTTCCCTCTATGGTATGAACGTGGGATTTTTTGATAAACCCGTTTTTGATTGAGATACTGGCAAAAAAGTAAAAAGAATTTGAAAAATGCAAAAAAAAAATCAAAAAAATGGAATAACTCAAGTAATTTTTGCAATATCAAAAATCCCTACGTTCATACCATAGAGGCATCTTTCATGAACGATTAAGGACCAAACATTTCAAGATTGATCCAACGGTGGTCCTGATTCTTTACGACAACCGAGTCATTCAGTATTTTTTTCACTTCAGCGTAGCCACCTTCAGACTAAAAGTAATACATGATGTTAAATATGCGTTATGAGGGTTGAACCTTCCTTAGACATCATGATTTTTTTGGATTTTGTCAGAGTCCACAAGTCGCAGAAAAAGATTAATTTCTTTTTGGAAATTTCAACTCCTCCAAAGGTGTACATACCCCCTTAAACTCTTCTTGAATTCTCAATGCTATCCCTATGGGAACGTTAATCTCAATATGAGTCATAATCAGTATGCTCTGTTATATGAAATGTACGCCAATTCCCAAACCTCCTATTACGGCAAGGAACCTGAACCGTTGCTGAAAAAGAGTGAATTTCAACAGTACGCTCCCCTATTTGTCATCAACTGCTCGAAACAGAACGAGTCGCTCAAGTTTGGACCTGTAGATTTTCGTCTCGAGTTTGAAGCTAAAGATAACTTCCCTGCCGATACGTCGGCATACTGTGTGATCTTACATGATCGAGTAGTTGAGTACAATCCTACAAGTGGCGGAGTGAAGAAATTGGTATAATTATGTACTTCTACAAATAAAGATTTTTTCAATAAATATATGAGTCGCCTCAATTATTCCCATCCCTATATGCCGCTTAGCGGTATCCAATTACTCTAGAGTGAGCTTAGAAAGGAAGGATAAGGAGAGAGTAAATATTGATACTGTTGTAAAATATTTTATCATTTATTCAATCATTTACTGTTGGAAATTTACAAATTCACTAGGAATAGGTCCATCGAATTCGTCGTCCAGCCAACAGTGATGTTTACTTTTTCGATATTTCAAACAGTTTATGATGTCTTCGTCCTTTTTCATAGCTTCTGATAGCTTCTCCCACACCTCGTCAATGATATCCGATGCGTAGATAAGGATAAATTGTTTCGTTAAAAATGCGATATCCTCCTTCCTCATTCGTTTCACACTTCCCACTTGAAGATATATTTGCAGAGATTCATGTAGAGATTCGGTACAGTTCTTCAAGAACCAAGATTTCATTCGCTGAACGTTTTCCCAAGCACACCGGTATCCGACGATGTTCCCGTAATAATCCTCATGCCAGCCACCCACTTTGATATTGTATTGCAAGAATCCAAGACTCGGACACCCCAATTCTTCCAGATCGATCACTGGCTTTGAATCGTCGTTGATAACCTTCTCGATCCACTGTTTCTTCTCATTTCCCTTGACATAGATATAACTTGCTTGCTCAACAATTCTCTTCAATGCTGTCTGCACGTTATCGTAAGACATGTCACCGTCATCCCACTCTAATCCATGATAATTTCGCGTCAACCAGGAATTGGTAGCTCTGCATTTGGGTGGTAAGGTTTGCCAAGAACAGGGTGGTTTGAACAGGATGCGAGTTTTACCATGCCTGCCTGCGTCGTCCGCTTGAACACTGGATGCAGCCAGCTCCTTGACCACAAATTCGTCGTAAAAGTTTTCAAACCGTTGCATATCCAATATCATCTCCATTGTGAGAATAGATTCTGAGAGAAGATTCTTTACTACTCGAAGATCGGTTAGAGACTAATTTTCATCCCTGAATTTTTCACTCTTTTATAGCTGACAATCCCTCCACCAATGTTCTAGAACGTTCCAAAAGATCTTTCCAGAGTCGATTCCGAGAACTATTCTTGAGAGAATCATTAGGCTAATTCCTGAGTAACACGATCCGATGGTCATATTTTTGCGAGTAACTCGAGAACTTCTCACAGGGTGCCGAATAATTCCAGGAACTGCTGCCCTCTAGAATCACCTTGGGACAAGCTTCTAGAAGACTCTGACGCAGGGTGTGAGAATTTTATATCGGGATGTGTGACGTCATATTAAGGGTGTGTGACGTCAATTTAAGGGGTGTGTGACGTCAATTCAAGGGCGTGTGACGTCAATTTAAGAGTGTGTGACGTCATTTTGAGGGTGTGTGACGTCAATTTGAGGGTGTGTGACGTCAATTTAAGGGTGTGTGACGTCAATTCACGGGCGTGTGACGTCATTTTGAGGGTGGACGACGCCATTTTGAGTGTGACGTCATCGTCAGGGGCCCGCGAGCGTGACTCAGACTCCCCCCTCTACCACCCTCACACGGACGCGGGAGGGTGCGTGTGTGTGCGTGCGTGTACGTGTGCACTAACACGCGTTGGTCCAGAACCCGCCTAGAGTATCTACTTCTATGAAACGGATTCGTCAATCGACCCTTCGTTTTTTGAAGATTGATAAAAACGTTCGCGAAAATCCCGAAAAACGCAGTCGAATGCAAAAAAGATTCGTAACTTGACCACGTTTGAGTGGATCAAAAATCCGTTCCATAGAAGCTTGAAGGGTACATTGACGATTCCAAAAACTATTGGTTTTCGCGTTTCAGATATTCCGTTTGCCTATAAACGTCGTCACCGTTTTACGAATCGTTTTTCGCAGAGCTGTACTTAAATGGACGCAACGGACTTGACTTTTGTGATATTTAATTTTTTTTTTTTTGAGTTTGAAGCGGAAATTTGTAGCTTTCAAATTCTATTTTCACAATTATTTTCCGTCCTTCATTCTCGCTGCAATAAAACATTGAATACGATAAACGTTTTATCCTTCTCGTAGGATGGCACCCCCCTTAATGAACATTACTGTACATGTAAAATTTTCATCCAAAGATAATTATTCTATTTCTAAATCCATCTCTTAGGAATATATTGACATCCATTACCGATACGACAAGTGCGGCTTACACAACAGTGCTTGAGATCATTGACACTCAACATTTTCAACGAGTTTGCAAAATTAGCACTTTCATCAACTTTATATGATTGAAAGTGTTCATCATAATAAGTAAAATTAGTTATTTCTTTAGTTATAACATACAAGTTTTTCGAAATGTATTCAATTATAACGAGCACTTTGAAAAAACAGCGATCCGACTCTGTGGGCATCATTAAAATGACATTTTTTTAAATGTTTTAACCTCTAAATTTTATTGATTGAAATTCAGTCACCTCGTCGAATATTTCACAAGCTAATAACGATGAATATAAATGATATTCTAGGAGATTTTAAACTGATACAATGGAATATTTTCTATTTTCATAAAGTTCATCATGTACAGATTTGCATCTCAAACGATAATTTAAAATTAGTTGCGATTTAATTGCTAGTGTTTCAGCAACATTCGTACGATTGAGAGATATATTTGCAGTTAGTTTTGAATCCCGATTTCTACTTTCTGGTCTCATGGTATTCATATTCCATAACGGTCCCTTGAGTTCCATTACTCGTGGGTAATGAACCAAAAAATGATGCTTGGGCTTAAAACTTCCTGGAAATAATGTTGCTAGTAAACTCAAGTATTGCTCAATCAAGCTCGCTAAGTAATCAGATAAACCCTTGTAAATAACGGTAGCTTTGACAATATCGAGTATTCCATTCGATGAAATAATTAATTGCCAGTGTTGATTATCATTTGGGATCCAATCGCCAATCAGCAAACCAATATTTTGAATAAAACATCGAGCTTCACTAGCAGACATTTTTATAAAACGTGCTTTAATTTGATTTTGTTTTAAATCTCGCGGTTTATTGCGCAATTCATCGCCATAATGTAATCCTTCTATGCGATTATTCAAATTATCCAGAGTGAAATATTTTTCTACTGAAATGAAATGGTGTATTATCAAACCCTAATCATACTCGCCGATACCTTCCAATATATCGTGCATCACGTCGACAGTCATAAGTGCAATTGTTGACGCTGTCTTTAAATGACCACTGAATACAGACTGACTAGCAATACCAGTTTGGCTTGGTTCATTAGCTTCCAAGTCTTTTTGGTAATTAGTCTCAGTCCGCAATTCACATGAAGCCTCTGTAAAAGTTGAATAGATATCTTTACGGGAAATTTTACAAAATCTACATGGAAAATTTGCCGAAAAACTACTAATAAACCCCAGCACTGAGTGAATAGCAAGATTATCCCCAATAACACCAGCTAAAGAAAAATGAATCTGAGTTGATAGATAGATAACATGATTTATTATGCCATAACCACTGGGGGCCGAAAAGCAATTAGCCAACAGAAAAAATTTTACAACAAAGAAAACTTAATACTAACAAATTATCGGCAATCAAACATTAGGAAAAGTTTACAAAGAGAACTTAATAATAACATAACATAAGGCAATTGTACATCATAAAACTTACAGAGAGAAACTTAATGAATACAGAGCAGTAAAGACCAAAAATAACATACAAAAGAACTTAAAGACAAGTAGGAGTAAGAGTTAGTAATAGAGCTCAAAGTGACGGAGACATAGAAAATAAAGAAAATAAAGAGTAGGCAAACGTTGGATAAGGAAATGTAACCTACAACAGCAAACCAAGGCCCGGTAGAAGGCGAGCCCGGTCTGCTTGAAGACGAATCCACGCGTCGGAAAATCTGCAATAGACGGCACCTCAACGATCCATCAGACTAATCTCACTTATCTCACGACACTATAGGACCAAACAATGCCGATCAAGCATACGCCAAATAGAAATGTTGGTTAATTTATACATATACGTATCCTCAAAATGTAAACCTGGACGGCAGTAAATATAAACAAAAGTAGCTAAGGATAGGTAAAAACTAAATAAAAACAGAGATAGACATATAACTTAAAGTTAAATAGACATACTATTAGAGTTTTGACATTATCGAACAGGTAGGGCGATTCACCGATGCCGATTGTAGGTGGGCAAATAATCTAGCCTTAAAGCAGTCGACGGATGACGCAGACCTAACGGCTAGCGGAAGACTATGCCACAAATAAATAGCTGAAAGAGCGAACGAGTTGCGATAGGCCGCAGTCCTATGGGTCGGGATATGAAATACCTCTACCTGACCAGAGTCAACAAGTCTAGCTGACCGGCGAGCGCTAGCATCAATCTCGACAAACAAATCGCGGAGGTAGGTGGGAGACGAGTTTGCAAGAACCTGGTACAGAAGTGAGCCCAAGAGGTGAAGGCGTCGATCGGAGACAGGTAACCACTTTAGCTGAGACCGATAAGGAGTGATATGAACGTCCCTTCTTAGCCCGAAGATAAAACGAATGCCACAATTTACAAGCCGTTGCAGCTTGAGATTCAAGTAGTCGGTTAGGTCGAGACAAACTAGACTGCAGTAATCTATGGGTGGCAGCACTAAGGCAGAGACGAGCAGCGACTTTACATTACGCGGAAGCGAATCACTATGATATTTCAATTTATGCAGCGTAGCATGCACCTTACGCGATACTTGTGCAACGTGCTTGTTCCAGGTGAGATCGGAGGATAGGTGGACCCCAAGATTGCGGACCACATCAACGTACGGCACAGGCTGACTATTGATAACAATTCGCGGTAGATTTAATTGAGCAAGCTGCCGAATGAAGGCTGAACTATCCAAAATAATAGCCTTGGTTTTGCCGACATTCAACCGCAGCCCGCTTTCCTCAGCCCAATCCGCGACAGCCGCCGCGTCACTATTCAGATCATTTACGGCCGCTTGAAGGTCACATGGAGCTACGTGCAGATAAATCTGCAGATCATCGGCAAAAATGACATGCTTAGTGTGTCGCAGAACCAGGCCTATATTATTTATAAAAATCGAGAAAAGAAGGGGCCCGAGGACGGAGCCCTGTGGCACCCCCGAGAAATTGCACAAAAAATCAGAGTGCCCGCCACTAGACGGATCCTGTACTGCCTGGGTCCTGCCTGTTAAATAAGAGTGGAACCAAGAAACTGCATCCACAGAGAAGCCGTAATGCCGCAGCCTAGACAGAAGTAGCCTATGATTGATGCTATCAAACGCTTTACTAAAGTCAAATATCAACAGGATAGTGACGCACCTATCCTCAACTGCTTTCTTAGTATCATCAAGTACCTTCAACAGCGCCGTCTGAGTACTATGGCCCTTTCGAAAGCCAGCTTGCACAGGGTCCAGCAAGTTGTTGCGCTCTAAGTACGAGGTTACCTGATCCGCCACGATGCGCTCAAGGACCTTTGAGAGATGAGATAAATTCGCTACAGGCCTGGTATCAGTGGTGGACGTCGGGGGGTTACATTTGTTGAGCGGTACGACGTATGCTCGTTTCCAGACTTCAGGAAAGGCGGCGGTACGCAACGACATATTAAATAAGTCTGCAAGCAGGGGTGCGAGCACGGGCAGGATCTTATCAAGATGGCGCAGCTGGATGCCGTCGGGGCTTCTGCCACGCGATTTAGCAACATAGGATGATAGAACGGACGAGACTTGATGCGACTGAATTGATGAGAAGGTAAACTCACACGGGACGGCTGAATCAACTAGGAGAAGTGACGATAAATCCTGCAATGTACAAGGTGGGTGGACACCGGTGACCGAAACGTAATGTAAATTCAATTGCTATGCAGAGAAATGACTTAACGGAGATGAGGCAGCAGGATTGACAAAGCCGAGCCGCCTGAGTTCAGCCCCGACACTCGATGCACCAGGTAGATTGCTGAGACGATCCCTAACATAGTCACTCTTAGCTTGCCTGATCTGCGATTTCACAGACTTGCGCAAAGTTCGGTACTGCTCGAACATGATCACTGACCCGGACCGCTTCGCCGATGTGTAGAGTGTGTTCCGAAGGGCGATACGCTGCTTAATTTCAGGAGTCAACCAGGGGGCAGGGGGCCCTCTAAGTATACGCGAGACGACCGGCGCATGGGCATCCAAAGCCATTGTGATTGCATTAAAGTGCCACAGTTGACGAATTCACATTATCAGTAATACTAGGTAAATGCAGAGCAACATTCGCAAGTAAAGCATCACCAAGAGCCAGTGCATCACAATTCCTAAAGTCTCTAAATGCGATAGTGCGCTTCGGTGACACCGGGAGCGGTAGTTTAAACTCAAACTCTATCAGATCGTGACCTGCTATAAACGGAGCCACGGACTTGGTAAAAGATATTAACTTGTCCTGCAAATCTATGATAGCTACGTCCAGCCAGGAATCAGAATGATTCGTATGATGTGTGTTGCCATGGGGTACCAGAAAAAGGGCATGGCTGGAAATAAAATCGCGCAGGTACACAGCCTCAAAGCTACTGCTACTTAGATTACAATTTAAATTGCCAGTAATGATAATATGTCTATAGCTATGCGAGAAGTTGTTAAGTTTATCAGCAAAATTATCCAGCAGAATACCCTTAGGCCTACGATATACAGTTGAGAGAAGAATCTTCTCACGTGCTGACTTGATTTCCAGCATCAGAAATTCCGGAGAGTTTGTAAACAGGGGCGGGGAGGAAGCCAAAATCTTACAGGTCAAAGAATTATGGACATAACAAGCAACTCCCCCACCCAGCTTACCAACTCTGTCGTTTCGCAGAAGGCAGTAGTTTTTGGATCCGACCAGTTCGTCAAGGATCCCAGCACGCAGCCACGATTCCGAAATGGCAATGACATGGTAAAAATTCTGACTAAAAAACAATCTAACTTGGTCGATATGACCGAGCAGAGAGTTAACATTGAAATGTGCAACTTTTAAGTGCTGAGCTGGTGAACTTGCAGAGCTGCCCGGCACAACAGCTCCCTGGGCCGATCCAGACTGTCAGGTACTGCTCCCGCGGCTGGCACCCGAAGATCCCTGGGATTGACCGCCACGGCGACTCGTTGGCATATCGGCTACAGGCCGAGTAAGTTGAGATAGGTCCGCATCAGAGCGGATGATAATAGGCTCAGACGACGCCTCCCGCTTAATAAGTACCATCCCGTTACGAGCCCAAACAAAACGATAGCTACACCGCTTGGCAACGTCTTTGGCCTTACTGAGGGGAGCGGCAAGGGAAGGCGAGAGGTGCTCATTCAAGTAGACAGGCCTATGCGGGTGATCACCGACCAGGCCAAGTTCGTCGGCATAGACCTGACCAGCAGAGCGCTTTGCTGCCAAGAAGCGATTTCGGCAATCCACAGATTGGAGGCGCGCTACGATCAAGCGCGGCTTGTCAGTGTTTTTGGTGCTCCTAATGCGTACGACTTCACAGATATCCGACCTGGACAGGTTAACAGTAAGGGCATCAGCGAGAGACCGCAAGACGGAGAGGAGATCTGCATCATCAGACTCCGGGATGCCCGAGATCATTAGGTCGCGAGACAACAGGCTACACGGAAAAGGTTTCGGGAATGCTGCAGCGCCAAGCGGCAGAACGGTGAGTACGCGCGTTTAAAGACAGGCGCTGTCTCTGCGACGGAACGCTGCATGCCGTCTCAGAAATCTCGGTCCTGCAGCTTTCTCGCGAGGGAACGCAGCGTTCTCGCGAGGGAACACAGCGTTCTCGCGAGGGAACGCAGCGTTCCGTCGCAGAGACAGCGCCTGTCTTTAAACGCGCGTACTCACCGTTCTGCCGCTTGACGCTGCAGCATTCCCGAAACCTTTTCCGTGTACGCTCCATAGCCCCCAATTTTGCAGCGAGCCCCGCAGTTTCCGTAGATAGACGGTTGATGTCAGCTGATTTGACCGCGCAAGTCTCCTCCAGCTCGCCTACACGCGCCTTGAGTGATTGCATTCTCGGAAGAGAGAGAATCTATTTTAGTACGCAACTCATTCGCAAGGCCCACAGTAGAATCCGACAATTCATCAAGCTTTTTGGCAATATCCTCAACCTTGGTCGGCAGCCCGACAAGTTGATCGATCTTCGTACTCATATCGGCAGCTTGCTTATTGTATGCCTCCATCGACGACTTGAGGAACTGTGAATTTGCCTCGACAGCCGCCAGGACTGCATTCAAGGAAGGTTGGTTTGCGGATGATGTTTTCTGACTCGGAGCTTGAGACCCTGGTACCGTTTGAACTGCAGCGGTGTTTGCGGATCCAGATAGTGCGGAGGCAGCCCCTGCTGCACACAACTTACACCTTGGCAACGTTCTCGAGCCAACGGTCACCTTAACGGACTGAGCACAGCTCGGATGGAAGTACCCTCGGCAGCCAGAGCACTGGGACGCATTCTTCACATCTTTCCTGCAGCCCCTGCAGACTTTCGACGCAGCCGGCGAGGGAGAGGAATCGGAAGATATAGCGTTAATACGAGAGGATTCCTATGATATTATGCAGCCGATCCTATAATCGCAGCTTATATTGGTAGCAAGGACAAACCACCCACTTCCCACGAAAGTGCACCGGATCACAGTCCACGCGACGACCAGATGAAGTAGATATTATTATCCCAGTAGACTCTAAATACTCTAATTGTTTAATCGCTGGTGCAAATATTTTTTGTAAACCGACATGGTTTACATCAAGAGATTTATATAAAGTTATTAAAAAAATATTTTCTGCTTTCAATGTCAAGTGTGGAGGTAAACACGGTATTAAAATATATACTGCCCCCATTTTTCCTAAACCTTTATGACTACCCAAAGGATTATTCGTCTCATAGTCATCTTGGTAGAGAAAAATAGGAAATACTAATTCGTTACCGAATAATGCTTTTTTGTTTTTACAACTTTCACCTTGAACAATGTTTTTGATGAGAATCGTATTTGTTTCTAATTCGTGTATATAATTTAGTGTTTCATTAAATACATCAGGCATTTCAAAAATTTGTTTTAAAACACCTCTTAATGGGATGAACTGAATTGTGATATTTTTTTTATCCAAAGTGACCGTGTCTTTACCTTGTTTATACACATCTTTTTCACCCACAATTGTTTCTTGAGGGGCAATATACTTTTTTGTACTTTCAAAGTATTGAAAGCATTTATGTTCGTTTTTGAAAGACTCAAAAGGGTTTAAAATACAACTTGATAATTTTTTATAGATTGTAATAGATTCTGGAGAATCGCCTAATTGTTGACATCTTTTTATCACGTCGTTAAAAAAAATCGAGATAGAATCATGATGCAAAAAACCTGTGAAATCATCTAATAGCTCGTGTACTCAATTACGAGGTAAATCTGGTATACTGTAAAGTTTACTAACGAAGTTTCCTGCCGCTGTAGATGAAGAATATGAAAATGATAATAAATTCATTACTTCATTTATAATGCAAAAATAAATATATTCATCTCGTTCAACACTTAATATTAATCTAAAGGACGCAATGATTAATACTCATCATATATAGTGTCTAGCTCTTTTTGAAAAAAAGTTGAAGCCTTATTTAAGACCGTTGAACACTTTTCTCCGTGAACTTTTATACGATAACACACTTTTTGGACGAATAACCACGCTTGGTGTGTCAATTTAGGATAAGCACAGTCGCATGCAAAGAAAGTGCGGAACGTCAAATCCAGTGCTTCAATAGCTGATTTCGTTTTATATCGAACTGTATCAATCACAACATAATAATTTTCTGGACTGGTTATAGGACCAACAAATACCATAAAGGGCTGCAGACTTTCTTTGATAGATCTTAAGTAAATTTTTTTTTCTTCAATAGATTTCTCCAGATCAGCCGCAATCTAAAAAAAATAATAAATCATTCTTTTTATCCTACATGCGTCAAAATAACCCCATATCGAGCATGTCTTACGGGACAGAAGACTCACATATCTCCCTCGGTCGTGATATGTTACTCGACGCATGCGCAGACACGCGATTTGGTTACTTATCAAACCTAGGGAGCAAAAGTGCGCGTCATAGGCATGATATGAACGCATTACATGAAGCTGTCAGGGAGACAGGCGCGATTTTGATTCGGGTGAAGCTGCCCTCGCTTCGCTCGGTCAGCAAACTTCACCCGAATCAAAATCGCGTACGTCACCCCAACAGTATCGTGTACTAATGCGTTCATATTATCATGCCTATGCGCACGTTTGCTTCTTAGGCTTCATACCTAACCAAATCGCGTGAAAGCGCATGCGACGACTACATATCACGGCCGAATGAGATATGTGAGTCTTCTCTCTCGTAAAACACGCTTGAAATCGGGTTAGTTTGATGCATATATGAGAAAAAATATCGTATGTCGTTCGGGAGAGAGGCGCGATTTTGATTCGGGTGAAGCTGCCCTCGCTTCGCTCGCGCAGCAAACTTCACCCTCATCAAAATCGCTCACCTCTCTCCCTAACAGCATAATCTACTATTCAATCTTAGAAATCAAACAGATTAATGAGCAACAGTTGATCAAAGTGTAAAAGTTAAATATGTGTAAAGAAAGCAGAAGAATCTTATTTCTGTTCTCGTTTCTATTTCATCCAATCTCAAAATCGAAAATTACATTGACGTGGAGAACAAACGATTCTTGCTTGTGTTTGTTATTGTTCGACTCCACGGTTGTTTGAACGTTTGTTTTCCTGCGTTTCTGAGCTGGTTTGGTGCTTTGTCTTGCAGGTAAAGGAGGAGCTTTTATAGCGGACGGTAATAATAATAAAAGTATTGCGTCTTTATTCTCTATGAAAATGAAAAAAATCATATTCGAATAATTACTTATAATTTTCATTTACTTATTGTAATGATAATAATGACCTCCGGATAGTTCTGCCAATTTTGTTGATGAAATAGTATCTTCGTCACAATATTTTTTAGAGGTCGCTACCGGGTTTTTTCAAATTAGCATGGTATTTTTTCATTTTCATTTAATTTTTTTTTTAAATAAATATTTTTTTTTCGCTCATGAGTCAATCATGAATGTTAAATCTAAAATGATCGGTGTTTTTTTTATTCCTCGGTAGTGACCTCTAAATATTTTTTTTCATGCTCTGCGATTTAATGAGAATTCTTTTTCCGAATTTGGCACCGAGTTTTCAGGCGGGAGATAAAAAAAATACAACTTTAAAATGAACCACCTTAATACATATGGGGTATTCCAGGAATTTTCGAACGGTCCTGAACCCTCACCCCCTATGATTACGAAATGATTTCTTCTGATCGTAGCCCTAGATCTTTGGAAAGTTTGTGAATTTTTTCAGATTTTTGCGAACATCCGTTTAGTAGTTGCGAATTTTACGAAATTGTTCATTTCGACAATCTTGTGTTTTTCAGTCAATTTTAGTTCGATAACGAACAAACGTACGAAAAATCTAATGGCATATAATGTGACGGGATTCAGTCGTACTTCGAAGCGGTAATAATCATTGATTTTTCGGAAGCCTGGAACTATCGATTTTTTCAATAATAAAGCTTGTATTTTGATTTTCGAAAAAAGTCCATCTTTTTTTTTCCTGAAATTTTTACACGAAATTCTGCATAGAAAACGTCAACTTTTGATACCTGGTTCACGATGGGCCGAGCATGGGTTTTGAAGTTACAGTGATTTCAATATCTTGAAACGTGCAATATAATAAGGTCTGAATTCGAAAACTTTGGAAAGTGCTTGCATTTTCGGTTACAAGGGTTTTCGGCTCTCAGAAACTCAAATCTGAAGTCATTTTTGAGCTGCGAGGCCGGGGTTTCGAGAAAACAGCAAAATTTTCCCTTTTTTGCGACTCTCGAAAACGGCTATCGATAAGTGGAAAGTGACTTAACCATCGTGTAGAGCGGAAAATTTGTCATTGAATTATGCGGCTGTCTGCTACGACGCACTGCTCGCCTTCACCGAAAGTGTCTAGGGAATTTTGGTGAAACGATGAAATTTTCTCTTGATTTGTCAATCCAAATTCGTTTTCCATATGAGAACATCATTCGATGACAAATCTTCCGCTCTACAAGATGGTTAAGTCACTTTCCACTTATCGATAGCCATTTTCGAGAGTCGCAAAAAAGGGAAAATTTTGCTGTTTTCTCGAAACCCCAGCCTCGCAGCTCAAAAATGACTTCAGATTTGAGTTCCTGAGAGCCGAAAACCCTTATAACCGAAAATGCAAGCACTTTCCAAAGTTTTCGAACTCAGACCTTATTATATTGGACGTTTCAAGATATTGAAATCGCTGTAACTTCAAAACCCATGCTCGGCCCATCGTGAACCAGGTATCAAAAGTTGACGTTTTCTATGCAAAATTTTGTGTGAAAATTTCAGGAAAAAAAAAGATGGACTTTTCTCGAAAATCAAAATAAAAGCTTTATTATTGAAAAAATCGATAGTTCCAGGCTTCCGAAAAATCAATGATTATTACCACTTTGAAGTACGATCGAATCCCGTGACATTATATGCCATTAGATTTTTCGTACGATTGTTCGTTATCGAACTAAAATTGACTGAAAAACACAATATTGTGAAAATGAACAATTTCGTCAAATTCGCAACTACGAAACGGATGTTGGTAAAAATCTGAAAAAATTCACAAACTTTCCGAAGATCTAGGGCTACGATCAGAAGAAATCATTTCGAAATCAGAGGGGGTGAGGGTTCGGGACCGTTCGAAAATTCCTGGAATACCCCATATATATCAAAGCTTACTCAAGTTTTCTCAGTGGTGTATCCAAAGTTACATTTTCTTTTTCAAATAAAAACTGCATTTCTCGATTTATGAGGAGCCGTGTTAAATTATTCAGCATTGAATCGGATGAAGAATTATACTTTTCATAATATCGTATAATCAGTACTCCTTCAAAACTACAATCAAATTTTGACGCAGTGACGGAAATATGGGAAAAATATTAATGAAGGACTTATCGACCGGTTGAGTGAAAGTTCACGATAGATTTAAATGTTCTTGATTAATGTGATCTTCATTCAACACCACCAAATCGCTATTTGATTCATTATTAATGCTTGCCGTCATAGAAGTTAACGTTAAAGATGAATTCGCGTCGAGGTCTGACGTCGTCGCTGAGAAACAGGGACAAAATAATTTAAGTAGATGTCACATGAATGAAAAAAATTCTTAGAATTTTATTAGTCTCTAATAATTCGGTACACATATCTCAATGCAGATTTTTATGATTGACAATGTAACTATAGTACATTACAATACGAGTGCGGTAAAACTTTTTCTAACGAGTGTGAGGTTGCAGCACCAGCCGCAATCACATGATATCAGAAGAAGTTTTTCCGCTTCGCGTGGGCAAACGTCCATTCTGACACTGAGCGAAGTAAAGAAAATGCGTATAATTATAATCAAATATTGATTAACAAATTATCAAATTTTTTTAATTTTTATAATGATTATTATTCTGATTTAATTCGTTTATGAAAAAGAAAAAAAAAAAGACCCTCAAGATTTCTGCATCTGCGAAAGAGAACTTTAGCAACCGCAACTTGTAAAGGTTTACTCTGAGCGAAAAATTCTGGCAGACTTTTTTCTTACTCTTTCGATTATCTGAAAACATGAAAAATAAAAAAAAAATAATAAAAAATAAAAATCCGAATCAAGAGACTCGGTAGAGTCTCGCGCTAAGTACATTAAAAAAAAATTTTTTTCAAGCGCAAGACTCAACGAGTCTTTATACCCGAGAGACAACTACCCTAACCTATACCGCGAACTAGTATCTTCGTCTTTTTCCACCTCACAACATATGGAGCATTCCAGCTCAACTCAACCGGCCAACGGTAGTGACCTCTTCGATTTTGTTCTCGAAATAATATATGGTAGTTCTATATTAAACATAACATGTCTGTGAAGATCAAGCCTTAAATAAAAAATCTGCCCAAGTTATGATTTTATGAAGATTCGAGTCGCCTCACATTCAAATATTCACTGCCACTAAACGATGAGTCAACTCAAAAAGGTGTCTCATGGATTATGCCCGGTAGAAAGTTTAGTTTGGATGAAAATTCGATGCAAAATTTCAAGCACTCTTTTTCTCTAAAATTTCTTGTAAATCTCAATTTTCTCGGGAGTGCCCTAATCGATTGGGATGAATTTTGCACACAGAATTTTCGGTGAAAAACTACAAATTTTGACACCCGAAACAATATGCCCGGACATCAACTTCCGGAGTTGTGCAGTTTTTAAATAATAATATAATTACCATTTCCGAGGAAATTTTGGTTCGCACGAATAAATAACATTGGGTATGATGCAAAGCATAGAAAGCTTGGATACAAATATTTAGGAAGTTGCTATTAGACATCAATAAATCAATTTAGTAATTGATAATCTTTTTAGTTATTACAAACATAATTCATCCGTCAATCGTGTCGAATAGCACTTTCTGTTTTTATGAATCACTGATTATATTCAACTGGATACGATTTCACATGGAAGGCAGGGGCCAATGCTTGCACCCGAGTGTACAGTAATGTTCGTCCATGGGTTGGCGGTGGCGAACTGTTTTTTTCGGACTTTTCCGGAAACGAGACTCCATCCTAGTCGTATTTGATGTGCTGATAGCCGAAATTGTAATAATAATAATTGTGAACCCTTGTAAAAATAATATAATATTATTTTATTGATGGTATCCGAAAAAGTCTGAAAAAAAGAGTTAGCCACCGCAAACCCATTCATGAACATTACTGTACACTCAGGTGCGAGAATTGGCCCCTGCCTTCCATGTGAACTCGTATCCAGTTAAATATAATCAGTGATTCATAAAAACAGAAAGTGCTATTGGACACGATTAACGGATAAATTATGTTTGTAATAACTAAAAAGATTATCAATTACTAAATTGATTTATTGATGTCTAATAGCAACTTCCTAAATATTCGTATCCAAGCTTTCTATGCTTTGCATCCTACCCAATGTTATTTATTCGTGCGAACCAAAATTTCCTCGGAAATGGTAATTATATTATTATTTAAAAACTGCACAACTCCGGAAGTTGATGTCCGAGCATATTGTTTCGGGTGTCAAAATTTGTAGTTTTTCACCGAAAATTCTGTGTGCAAAATTCATCCCAATCGATTAGGGCACTCCCGAGAAAATTGAGATTTTCGAGAAATATTAGAGAAAAAGAGTGCTTAAAATTTTTCATTGAATTTCCATCCAAACTACACTTTGTACCGGACATAATCCATTAGACACCTTTTTGAGTTGACTCATCGTTTAGTGGCACTGAATATTTGAATGTAAGGCGACTCAAATCTTCATAAAATCATAACTTGGGCAGATTTTTGATTTAAGGCTTGATCTTCACAGACATGTTATGTTTAATATAGAACTACCATATATTATTTCGAGAACAAAATCGAAGAGATCACTTCCGTTGGCCGGTTGAGTTGAGCTGGAATGCCCCATATACACGAATTGAAACTAATTTAATCTAAGATGTGGGCATGCACAGCTTCATTTCAGCCTTAGATCGGTTAAATCGGTGTCCGGGATGCTGAGATATGATTAACTACAAATTCTGATAATCCGTCCCCACGTACAATGTTTCTCCTTCTCTTTAGTCTTCTTATTTATTTATCCGTTAATGACTTATCGCCTTGGTGTAGGCATGTAGTCGTCTTTAGTCTTCTTCAGACCAAGATTCAGGCAATTCAAACCATTCCCATATAAAATCACTAGACGGGAAACCACACAAAAGTTGTACAGAGTGGCGTAAGTACGAGAGTCACGAGGTAGATGGCGCTGGTATCGCAGACAGAAACCTTAGAAATATAGGCTCTAAGACCTTAGAGCATATAGACATGGAGGGAGCCTTCTGGCTGAAAAGCGTGATGACAAAGACGGGAACAGCGGTGTGATAACCTCTCTCTCTCGTACCGCTTGGCATAGCTCTGACGTGGGTCACGTGACTAGTTTAAATCGACCAATCACATTTTGCCAGAGAGAGAGAGAGAGGATATCACACCGCTATGTCTATCCTTCCTGCGCTTGCCACTTATGGAACAAGATAGGACTGGCTCCCTCCATAGGCGCTTTCCTGTTGGAATCAAAGTGATCCGAGATCACTTTAGATTCTAACCTTACCCGAAATGCAGCGTTTTTATTGGTTGGCATTGGTTGGCATGGTTCAATAAAAACGCTGCATTTCGGGTAAGGTTAGAATCTCAAGTGATCTGGGTTGCGATTCTGTAACTCTCCGCTAACTCCGCTAACTCCGCTAACTCCGCTAACTCCGCTAACTCAGCGGAAACCGTTGGTTGGCTGAGGAGCCTCCAATCGGAGACCTTTTCGGATCGGTAGTCGTACGGCGCCGTGGGCTTTGCCCGGCCGCTAGTCGCAACAAACGCGAGGCCCTAATTTTTTATTTTTAATAATAATTCATAAATATATTATAATATAGTTTGTACTATTTATTTTAATGAGAAAGATATTATTTAATATTGAATGTAATATTTTATTAATTAAATTCAATATTGATATAGATTTACTAAGCTTATTTTAGTATTTATTTTTACGCGCGAGAGAACTAGGCGGTAATGCTTTAAAGTATTAACAATTTTCTAACCATTTATTCGATTTAAGTGAAACTTTCCAGAAAACTTATTTGGACCTTGATGAACAACTTTCTCACTGGAAGTTTTCGGTTGCTCGAAATTCGTTAGACTTCCGAAGCCCTTTAAGATATCCATAAATGATTTTTGCAATGTCGTGGAAAAAAATTAATAACTTTCTTGGTAATAATAATATAAACGACATATATAACGCCTATATGTATCATATAAAGCACACTGTCAAATATGTTAACATAACCTAAGACTACATGTTAGCTTATAATTTTGTATCCGTAGTCTGAAGATGGCCGGCCGTCGCCAGCTGAAACCTTATAATAAAAAACTTCAAAAAAGTCAACCTGACCGTGTCTGACGAACTTATTTCAACCACAAACCATGGTCACGAAACTACATATACAATAATATAAACCTTTTTATTTTTTAACCAATCCTGAAACACTATAATACATGATTCCTGCAAATTTCGTTCGAAAATTCTGAAAATTGAGTAAGCTAAAGCGAGTTGAAGTCAAAATAGACGAGAATTAGAATAATGGACCGATAAAAATAATAAACAGACCGATCCGAAACGATCTCTGATTGGACGCTCCTCAGCCAACCAACAGTCTCCGCTGAGTTGGCGGAGTTAGCGGAGTTAGCGGAGTTAGCGGATTTAGCGGAGTAAACGGAGAGTTACAGAATCGCAACCCTGAATCACTTTGATCCCAACGGGAAAGCGCCTCATGTCTATATGCTCTAAGTCGAAGACAGAATCCGTCTGCAACACTAGCAGACGCGTGTTGTCATTATTTCATGTTTTTAAATACGAATGAAGGAAATAAGAGAGAGTAGAGTAATGCTTAAGGGGGGGGTATACCCGATTTGTTACCGACACCGCCTATATCTCCGAAACGGGGCTATCAATCGACTTGTCCTTACGGCAGCCGATGTTTGACGAGTAATGAGTTCGAACTGGTACATTTGATCGAATGAAATCGGGATTTTTTTTTTTGTTCGAAAAGTGTTGGCGTGCCATTTATGTCGACTTATGTCAAAGCCTACGCATAAAAAATGCAAAATCGACCGATAGAGCCCGATTCTATCGGGAATTCCGAACACAACCATCCCAAAACATCTTTGTTTTCGACAACGATGAAGGGGCCAGTTGTATTCTACGTTTTTGTGGTAATTTTCGCGATCGTCAACGGCTGAGAGCAGCTGAGAGCGGCCATTGCCGCTAATGTCAGTATATTATTTCCCAAACCGCCCGTGAGATGTAGCCACGCGCAAATTTTTAGCTTATTAGTGAGAGGCGATTGGACTGCAGGTCGAGTCACGTGGTTACAGGTGTATCAACGTAACAGCGTGGCGACATCTCACGGGCGGTGTGGCAACTAATATAATGACATAAGCGGCAATGGCCGCTCTCAGCTGCTCTCAGCCGTTGACAATCGCGAAAATTACCACAAAAACGTAGAATAGAACTGGCCCCTTCATCGTTGTCGAAAACAAAGATGTTTTGGGATGGTTGTGTTCGGAATTCCCGATAGAATCGGGCTCTCTCGGTCGATTTTGCATTTTTTATGCGTAGGCTTTGATGCAAGTCGACATAAATGGCACGCCAACACTTTTCGATCGAAAAAAAAAAAAAATCCCGATTTCACTCGATCAAATGTACCAGTTCGAACTCATTACTCGTCAAACATCGGCTGCCGAAAGGACAAGTCGATTGATAGCCCCGTTTCGGAGATATAGGCGATGTCGGTAACAAATCGGGTATACCCCCCCGTTAATACAAAATTTGAACATACATAAACTAGTGAATACCCACTAAAAGCCCCTCAGGTGCGAAAACCTTCCGCCAAGTACATTTAAATGATAACCACCAACAAAAATGTTCGATAGGTTAATTATCTTGAATCCTACGATCTTGAACTTTTGAGGTTATGCGAATTGACCGACGTGTAAAATTCATGGTGATAAATAGAATAACAATTGTGAACGGACAAGACTGTCAGGTGACTATTAACTGACTATTACCTCTAAATTTTATTCACCTATACATTGTAGATATGGCTTATTTTCATTTATGAATACAATAATCAGAAGAAACGGTTTTTTCGGTTCAATTATTCATCAACTTATCGCCAGAGGAATTCTGACAATAGAAAATCAAGAGAAAATGTTGAAGTCGAAAAATATCAGTATAGCATGATTTGATATAGGGATCGGCACGGAGCCAGACCAATCAAGCCGAGTTCAAGCGTTGGATGGCAACGAATTCCACTTCAAGCTCCATGTTAAGCTCATCTCCGAAAACTCGTCTGCTCAGACTCCAATTGTGAGTCAACATTATGCGTGGATTCCGACGAGTTTTATAATCTAACTCCCTATCATCTAGTCAAAACGAGACTGTCGGTCAACGTTGTGTGTTGGACTCCGATAGGCTTTATTCTACACTCCACGTCAACGTAGTGCCTTGACCTTCGGTGCAGATAGTTTTTTTAATCCATGGATAATATATATTCATGATATTGTTACGAAGAATGTTTCTCAGTATATTTAACGCATACGGTCTAGTAGTCTCAAACATCAAGAGACTCGGTAGAGTCTCGCGCCAAGTACATTAAAAAAAAATTTTTTTCAAGCGCGAGACTCAACGAGTCTATATACCCGAGAGGCAGCTACCCTAACCTATACCGCGAACTACTATCGTCGTTTTCTTTCACCTCACAATATACACAGATTGAAACTAATTTAATCTAGGATGTGGGCATGAAAAGCTTTCATTTGAGCCTTAGATCGATTAAATCGGTGTCCGGAGTGCTGAGATATGATTAACTACAAATTCTGATACCCCGTTTGATTGTAAAATGTTTCGTTTTCGTCGTCGTCAGACCAAGATTCTCGTTCAAACCATTCCCATGCAATCACTAGACGGGAAAATCCACACAAAAGTTGTAGAGTGACGTCAGTACGAGATAGTTCCGACGTAGATAGCGCCAGTATCGCAGACAGAAGCCGTCTCCTACATAGACATAGAGCATGGACTGCGCATTCCCTATACAGCCTATGGTAACGCCGAGAGTGAGAGAGAAGGGTAACACACGCGGCCAAATCTGTCTCTTTCTATGCATTTGACGTTGTTGGTTAGAAAGAAACAGATTTGGCCGCGTGTATATGCTGTCTCTTTCTACCGACCGAGCGATTTTCGGCCCGAATGCGCAGTCCATGCTCTATGTCTATGGTCTCCTACACTAGCAGACGCGTATTGTCATTTCATGTTTTTAAATCCCAATAATAAAGAAAATAAGAGAAATACGAGCAATGCTTAATACAAAATTTGAACGTACAAAAACTAGTGAATACCCACCGCAAGCCCCTCGGGTGCCAAAACCTTACGCCAAGTACATTAATGTGATAGTCACCAATAAAAATGTTTCGATAGGTTAATCTTGAATCCTACGATCTCGAGCTTTTGAGGTTATGCGAATCGGCTGACGTGTAAAATTCATGGTGATAAATAAAATAACAATTATAAACGGACAAGACTGTCAGATGAATATTAACTGATTTATGAATGCAATTATCAGAAGAAACGGTTTTTTCGGTTCAATTGTTTAGCAAGTTATCGCCTGAGGAAGTCTGACAAGAGAAAATCAAGAGAAAATGTTGAAGTAGAAAAATATGAGGATAGCAATATTCGATATAGGGAACGGCAAGGAGCCAGACCAATAAAGCCGAGTTCAAGCGTTGGATTGCAACGAATTTTACTTCAAGCTCCATGTTAAGCTCATCTCCGAAGGCTCGTCTGCTGAGACTCAAATTGTGAGTCAACGTTATACGTAGGATTCCGACGAGTCCTATAATCTAACTCCGTATCATCTAGTCAAAATGAGATTTTCAGTCAACGTTGTTTGTTGGACTCCGATAGGCTTTATTCTACACTCCACGTCAACGTAGTGCCTTGACCTTCGGTGAAGATAATTTTTTAATCCATAATGTATATTCATAATTTAATGTCAAATTTCAATAAATTTGTTACATTTTGGTATGCAACCTGTGTCTATATGTTCGACTCTATTAAGCTTTCTCCAAATTAAGATTAGTGCTATCACGACAAATGGAATGAAATTACTTATTTATGGATTATTTAATTTTGTAGCGGGTCGCCATATAAGACGAGAGGATGATGAGAGAAAACGCTTGGGTTGCAAAGTATCAGGATAGTGTTATTTGATACGAGAAACGGCAAAAGTCAGACGAAGAGAGCAGAATGCGGGTGTTTGACTTCATAAATTTCCATTTTATGCTCTACGCTAGTCTTGCATGAATAGGCTCAATTCTAAATATTTTGATACCTTCTGTTCAGACCCGAATTGGAAGTTGACGTTATGAGTACGGGACGCGTACATGTTCTTTTTGCAGAGGACCTAGTTGCATTAAAAAAAAAACTACCTACAAATTGCAATACATATATCTGATATCCATATATATTTAGTCATGAGCACCAACTATAACCCTGCGTGCAAGTAACTCCGTCATTGCCGGTCCCAGGCCCAGATGAGACAGGAGGAGGGCTGCACGCAGGGTTGGATGTTGTAGGTATAAAAAATTGTTGTAGTGGAACAATTTGTAAACGCTATGAAAGTACATTACGCGTCACTCCACAAATTTGAGACTTGGGGAAAATTATGAGCACACGCGTGCTCGTTGCTGTTGACGTTCCTGCTTATCGAGGGACTTCGGGCGGTATGAAATAGCACAAAACAACCGAGCGAGCGTAGCGAGCGAGCACAATTATTAGGTGGTCAAGCAAAATTCTACAAAAAGTAGTGAAATCAACCCCAAAAAGCACCTTTGGTGCAAAAACCTTCCGCCAAGTCCATTAATGTGTAGATCACTCCACCAAAAAATAATCAAAGGTTGTGCTCGCTCACTCGATTGGTTGATGATTATCAACATACAAAAGCATTGAAATCAGATACAACTGCCAAGTACCTGTAGAATGATAATAGTTTGGAATTGAAAAATTTGTTCAAACTAAATAACGTTGTACTCGTTCGCTCGCTGCGCTCGCTCACTCTATTGGCTTATGATTATGGGTTGAAAAAACAATTCGGATGAAGAGATTGAAGATGTCAACATTTATCTAAAAATATTCATAACGAAAAAATAATTTAAAAAAAATTTAAAAAAAAAATTTGGAGGTAGTGGTACTTGGGGGGCCTTTTGTAGAAAAAGAAATGTAAAATATCGATCACGAACCATGTCAATGTCATCTGATAGATATTCAAACATTGGCCCGCCAACCTACCACGGACTCCAAATTTTTTTTAAAAATTTTTTTCAAATTATTTTTTCGTTATGAATATTTTTAGATAAATGTTGACATCTTCAATCTCTTCATCCGAATTGTTTTTTCAACCCATAATCATAAGCCAATAGAATGAGCGAGCGCAGCGAGCGAACGAGTACAACGTCATTTAGTTTGAACAAATTTTTCAATTCCAAACTTTTATCATTCTACAGGTACTTGGCAGTTGTATCTGATTTCAATGCTTTTGTATGTTGATAATCATCAACCAATCGAGTGAGCGAGCACAACCTTTGATTATTTTTTGGTGGAGTGATCTACACATTAATGGACTTGGCGGAAGGTTTTTGCACCATACACTATACAAATAAATGATCATAAATAACTGAAGTAAACTGTCGGTTGCTGTGTCAACCGACATTATTGTAAAAACAGTGCTGTTTTACACTTCCCAATAAACACAAGATGGTATATTAAACGTTGAGAAAGAGTATGAACCATAAGTTCAAAAATCGTAGACGAGTAACGGATAATATCTATCAGAATGTCCGCCCTAAAAACGTTATTTTCGACGGTTCTTTGCCGATCTTTATACGTATAGTATAAAGTCCGACGTTTATTAACCCTCTTCCTTTCCCCGATATAGGGAGTATTAACGTTTCAGTTTATACAACTGATTTTTATACAATTTCTAACCGCTTATTTGACGATCGAATATACGCCTACAGGACCTTTCATTGATACCATATAGAGTAGTCAGTTTTAGAACGTTTAATAAATGACTGGGTCTCAATAAACTCATTAAAAACATATATTAAAGTCGTATATTACCCATAGGTTTATATGCCATAGATTCTTCACGTTTATATTTTATACCTATACCATTTTTAAACTAACTTTACGTATGATTTACGTATTTTACATGATCCTGTGTTTATTGGGTTAAAACTGTAAACACACCTTTTCCCACATTTTCCAATATATTCAATTTACCTGACAATTTATTCGCTTTGACTTGAATCTATTATTTCAACTCAGGACCCACATTTATTGAACTCAATCCGCTCAAGCCTTCAGGTCTTCAAGTTCCTTAAAATAAACGCAATTAGCCCCCAAAAGTAAATCTCGTATCACTGGTGTCAGAATCAGGATTACTGAGTTGAATTAAAAGTGCTACAAGTCTTCAACTTGAAAACTTAACAACTTCAAACGAAAAATATTGGAAAATGAACCGGATTACTAGAAGCGCAGTTCAATCTCCTCCCGTAGACGAATCCTCCTCATGTACCTCAAATCCCAACCAATCAGCCGAATCCCGGCTAACCACCCCCCAACAACCTCTACCGGACCCAATGAGCCAAATGGAATCGATGCTCTCGATACTGATGGCCGCTCAACAACGCCAGTCCGAACTCCTTCTTCAAGGCCAACGAGAAGAACGCCAGGCCCAACGAGAAGAGCGGGAACGAGACCGCGAGGCCCAGAAAGAAGAACGCGAGGCTCAACGCGCCGCTCAAAAAGAGGACCGAGACGCTCACCTGCTGACCTTTCAGCGCAGTCTAGAGAGCCTGCTTCCCCGACTTCCGGAAAGCATTTCCCCCATCCCTACACCTCGACGACTTTCCCTGGTTCGGGATCAGTTGGACCAAATCCCTCCAACTATAAGGTCTGTAAATATTTCTGGGGGCAGAACTCCCCCTATCTACGATAGGCCTAGAACGGACGACGTGAATACAGCAGTACCACTCGCTCGTTCTTCAGCTCAAAACGACCGCGTTGAAGAATCAACGCGGGACGAAACTAATCTAATCAGGCCTGACCGAATGTGTGGGGACCATCTCTCGCGGGATGAGATCCCGAGATCCCTACCCAGTCGATTTCCTAGCAATATAGATAATTTTCGCGATATGATCGGAGATATTATACGTCAAGAAATAAGCGCCGGGAGTAACCGCGAGAATAATGACAGGCCAGTTCTTTCAACCAACATAGAAAGCCGGACTGAGCCTGTCAGTAAATCTTCCCCTATAATTCGTGTTCCAACTTTTGACGGTACCACCTCATGGGCCGAATATGAATGCCAATTTTTGATCGTTGCGAAATTAAACGGTTGGAGTACAGCAATTAAAGCCGGGAATTTAGCAGCTAACCTTAAAGGATCAGCATTGACAGTATTAACTTCCCTTTCTAACCAAGAATTAGAGAATTATGACAGACTCAGTTCAGCTTTAAGAGTAAGGTTCGGAGACGAACATCTTCAGAAACTCCATTTGACGCAATTAGAAAATAGACGACAACATAAAGATGAGAGTCTCGCCACTCTGGGACTCGATATAGAAAGAATGGCTAGAGTAGCTTTACCAGATTGTTCGGAATCAACTAGAGACCGTTCAGCATGTTCGCGGTTTATTAATGCTGTAAAAGATAGCGAACTTAAACATGCTCTCGGATTGGCGGGACCCTCAACTCTCAGAGAAGCTGTTATTCGAGGACTAGAGATCGAAGCAATGGACAAATTTTATTTAGGAGCAAGTCGCGTGAGACAAATAAAGACGACAGATTTTTCTTCAGATAACCGAAATAAAACTACTCCCGAGCAGCATCGCGCCTCAAAGAATTCTAATTTATACAGTTCCAAAGGATCCTCAAAGTTCTGTAAATATTGTAATAAAGATAATCATAATATCGAAGACTGTTTTGCGTTAAAAAGAAAGAATGAAATGAATTCTGATAACTCTCAAAAGAACGATAAAAATATTCAAAATTCAAATACCAATTCCGATTCGCATTTCAATTCAAATAATAACTCATGGAGGAACAAAGATTCCTCTCATTCCCAACCTTCTACCTCAAAAAACTAGACTGGTTGGTCAACAAATCATTTTCAATTCTTCCTGCTCCTGTTTTAATTATAGACGCTGCTTCCTCAGCAGGAGATGTTTTTAAACAATTTTGCCAGGTTATGGATACCTCTAGTAGTTAGGTTACATTCGATATCAATTCTGAGGTTAGAATTTTACCATCTGAATTTCGCTATGATCGATGGTCGATTTTGGTAGATTTCCAATTAGGACTTCTAACGGCGACTTCTCGCGGAACATCTATGAATCATCCTAGCGTCCTTTTCTTGTTTTTCGTGTGTGTACGGTTGTCCTATCACACGGGGTAGTCGTGATTTTTATTTAGAGCAGAGAAATTCGAACGAACTATTGTCTCTAACCATGACCTTTTCCCCAGGAATTTAAGTCTTTTTCAGATTTCTTCAAATTGGTGTCTGGATATACGGTCCCCGATCCTTTCCTGGCCCAATTTGTATCCCTGCCCCAGATAAGATCGTTCCTTTCTATTTGTTTCTTTTAACTAAACTATTTAATATCGTCTCCATCGCGTGTTTGTTATCACAAACACCTTGATATTCGTGAAACTCATATTTGTTTTCCCAAATTAGGTCGTTCGATTAATTTTGAAGACGTCTGAAGCTGGCCTAATCATGAGCAGCAGTTCGGATCGTCGATGATTCTAGTGTTCCTGTTTCCTTCCGGCCCGATCCTGCCCATTTTTCCAGCCCGTAGATCCTTACCTGATTCTTCCCTGATCCTGATCCTTGAGTCTGAAGAACGAACACTTTTTATATTAAAATTATTCACTTTGATAAAATTAAAGCTCAGCTATCTTTTCAAGGTTTTTCGAGGTTTTCCCTTGAGATTTAAGGTGAATGCCAGATAGTGTTTGGGAAAGTTCCTCCTCTTTAAAGTAAATTCCAGCTTTCCTAAACGGAGCATACACCTACATTGAAACTGCTAGACCGGTGATCTTTTTTTTTTTTTTTTTTTTTTATTTTTACTTCGAATTCGCGAGTCGGGTCGACTCTTTCTTCAAGGGGGGGGGGGTGTGTTACGAAGAATGTTTCTCAGTATATTTAACGCATACGGTCTAGTGGTCTCAAACATACACTATACAAATAAATGATCATAAATAACTGAAGTAAACTATCGGTTGCTGTGTCAACCGACATTATTGTAAAAACAGTGCTGTTTTACACTTAAAACTGTAAACACACCTTTTCCCACATTTTCCAATATATTCAATTTACCTGACAATTTATTCGCTTTGACTTGAATCTATTATTTCAACTCAGGACCCACATTTATTGAACTCAATCCGCTCAAGCCTTCAGGTCTTCAAGTTCCTTAAAATAAACGCAATTAGCCCCCAAAAGCTAATCTCGTATCAATATGTTCATAATTTAATGACAAATTTCAATAAATTTCTTACATTCTGGTATGCAACTTGTGTCTGTATGTTCGACTCTATCAAGCTTTCTTCAAATTAAGATTAGCGCTATCACGACAAATCGTTAAAGAAATGATCGATCGACTCCCTTATTCTCAGATGATATAGATTATCATGTATATTTATTTATTCATGTAGACTCAGCGTATTTGCATTTAAGAATGTAATTATTGGAGAAAAACCTTTTTATGGATTGTTTAATTTTGTAGCGGGTCGCCACATAAAAAGAAAGGATGATGAGAGAAAACACTAGGGTTGCAAAATATCGGGATAGTATGATCGAATACAAGAAACAGTAAGAGTCAGATGAAGAAAGCAGAATGCAAGTGTTAGACTTCATAAACTTCCATTTTATGCTCTACGCTAGTCTTGCATCAATAGGCTCAATCTATATATTTTGATACCCTCTGTTCAGACCTGTACTTGAAGTTGACGTTATGAGTTAGACTTCGATGAGCTTTATGTTATATCTTTGTATCGTCTAGTCAGAACCAGACTGTAAGCCAGCATTGTGCAATAGACTATGATCGGCTCCATTTTTTCCTCTACGTCGATGCAGTGCATCAGACTGATGATATTCACTATACGTCACCATTGTGCATTGAACTTCAGTAAATTATATTTCACACGTTTTGAGTTTGATAGGCTCTATTTGTCAGTATGTTAATATTGAAATAAGTGTGTCAAGTTCTACATAATTATCTCAGTGGGCATGGAAAAAAAATTTCCCTTACAATTGTGCTTAATTGGATGCTCGTCGAAACAAGATTACGAATGAATATTGATTAACAAATTCAGAGAGCATTCAATAAAAATCTTATGTGAGACGTAACATACTTCAGGGCTTGCATATGCAGTTTGGGAGCGGGTAATAAAAAGCTTGAAAGGTGAGTAAAATCACGAAAAAAGTGAGTGAAAACTAAGCAAAAAGTGAGTAAAATAAGGGCGTCGGAGGTGATAACTCAGTAAAACCATCAGTAGAAATTGAGGCAAACACTGAAGAATCAGACTATAGATATCGGAGTCTGAGACAACATTGAACCAAAATGTAAATCTGGGAATCATCGTTTTTAGATACCAATTGTCATTGTCTTGAGTGGCAAGACTACAAGAGCAGATGAAAATGAAATGAGTTAATACAAACATAAATAATAAATAGAAACCATGAGGAAAAGGCATGGATTCTCAGACGGACTCTAATTCTAAATAATTCTTGTGTATTTCTGACTAACTTGACAATAGAGTCCTATCCCAGAACCGAACGAACTACTAACCCAGCAAACCAACCAACGTAACAAACACGCTAGATATGCGTTAGCGACTAACCTGCCGTTTAGGCTGTAACGCAAATAACGTAGACTTCTGTGTCGCTATAAACCTCCATATCTCACGTTAGGCCGTGGCGTTACGCCGTGCCGCAAAATTGGCGCTACTTTTGAATCAGTAAGAAACACGAGAATGCTGCCGTATTCCAACGCCATTCTAACGCTAGCCAGTGGCGTTAGAATGCTACACAAAGTTCGTACTACCATTGCGTCAATCAGTAACATTAGGGTGCAATCTAATTTTACTTCACTCCGTGTGATTTTGGACGTTTTACCCACGCTTCGCGTGGCTGAAACCCCCATTTTCACACTTCCTAAAGTAAAATTTTGTACAATACTCGACGGAAAAACTTCTTCTGATCTCGTGTGATTGCAAAACTCGCCTTTGGCTCGTTCTGCAACCTCACACTCGTCAGAAAAAGTTTTATCGGACTCGTATTGTAATGTACTATTAACGTCATACTAGCGCTAGCCAGTGACGTGAGAATGCTGCATAAAGTTGACACTACCTTCGCGTCAATCAGTACCGGTACAATGCAGTTGACTTTCAACGGAGTTTTAGCGTTTGACCGTGACGCTAGATGCTAGAAAGAGTTGATGCTACCTTTGCCTCGTTAATATCATAAAAAATCGGAAGAAACTAAAAAAAAATTGACCACACGAGGACTTGAACCTACGACCCTCGTCACATGAATCCGAACTCTTGCCGCTGCGCTAACAACTGATTATGATTAATCTACTCTCTGAATCTGAATCAGCGTAATGTCGCTGATTGTCAGCGAATAGTCGCTGATTGAAATAGCTATAAGTATACCACTGAGAATCAGCGACTAATCGCTGTTTGAATCAGTGAAAAATTACTTCACTGATTCAACTAGTGAAAGTTTCAACATTTGAATCAGTGAAACAATATTCCAGATCTCGCATGGAATGATTTTCACGAGAGTCGTCTTCGTAAGGCTCGTTCATGACGTCTTCGGGGCAGATTATAGTAATTGTATCTTGAAAAAAAAAATACGACTATTCAAGTAGTGATGTCACAAGACCCTAGGTCATACGGAAGAAGTCGGCTTTCCTAATTGATGGAGGTTATGTTTGCGTCAAAGATTTCAAACACTGGTGTGTGTATAAATCGTATATCAAGTAAATCGTACTGGAATCTGTATAAAGAATTTCGTTACCTAGCTTGTGGTATTCTAATGTTGTAACAGAAAGTCCTCACTGACGCGACGACAGAAGACCGAAGGACAAGGAACAAACAAATGTCACTGTCTCGAAATTGAAACAGATTGAAATCTGCGAGACTCGCTGATTCAAACAGCGAAGTTCGCTGATTTCCAGTGAAAATATCGTTCACTGATTAGAATAGCGGAATTTCCGCTGATTCAGATTTAGAGAGTAAATATAAAAGACTTATGTAGTAAACCGATTCGCGATACACTGCGATTCTTGGTACATTTTGCACAAAGAAAGTAAAGTAAGCCTGTTATTAAAGAATCGCCCTAAGTGTAAAAATTAACAAATTAAAAATCAGCTCGCTATAATTGGTCATAATTTTATTGGTATTTTTTTATCGGTATATATTAGTGCAATAAACTTGATGATATTTTACTTAATAACATACACATTAGACCCGTCCTTCAGAAGGGTAAAATCTAATTTCGATGGTTGCACCCCACAAATTGGTTCTGAATTATATTTGAAAAAAATTCTAAGCGGCGTTTTAAGGTGGACAAATTTACCTTCATTTTGCATTTTTAATTAAACAGCCCGAAAAATCGATGCTTTTTCTAGAGGTGGGTAAATATGGACGAAAAAAATTAAAAATAATTTTACATTTTTATAAAATTATTTCGAACCAATTTGCGGGGTGCGACCATCGAAATTCGATTTTTCCCTTCTTAAGGACAGGTCTAATAGTCACGTATGAAGAACGAGAGTGAAAGAGAAATCATGTCATCTGGGCTAAATAAATATTTTGACAAAGTAATATAGGAAGAGACTCCTGCTTTTACAGCCTCCGCAGCAATACGTGCATTTTAGATGTACTATGTACATAATATACACACACATCTATATATACATGTATTCTTAGATAGATCTGGGCCCAGTGCAGGGTCCTGCTTAGGTTGAGATTTTGTACTGTGGGTACGCAGCAACTGTCGGCCTAATTCCCCCTAAATGTATCCGGAGATTACATCAGTTGTTCATTGTCCACTACGCTTAAACACATGTTCAAAGGGTATTACACGTATTACATCATAATATGTCATCTGTACATACACTCATTATATCGTCGGCTGAGAGGAAGAAGGTGCTATCTCAGCTTCGCCGTGAAAAAGGTGCTATCTCAGATTTGATTTGAAGAAGGTGCTATCTCAGCTTCGCCGTGAAAAAGGTGCTATCTCAGATTTGAATTGAAGAAGGTGCTATCTCAGCTTTGAATTGAAGAAGGTGACATTTCGGGAGCAATTTTTTTTCTTCATAATTTTAAGTTGGCAACACGCGGGAAAAATATGAATTATCAGTTTAATTACACGAAAGAATCCCTTCGGAATAACTATTTATTTCATTTTGTGTAATAATTACATTTCCACTTCTTGACTAATTTATACGATGGAATGATCGAAATATTAGTATCATATTATGATACTAACATTTCGATCGTATAAATTAGTCGAGGAATGGAAATGTAATTATTACACAGAATAAAATAAATAATTATTCGGAAGGGATTCTTTCGTGTAATTAAACTGATAATTTATATTTCCCCCGCGTGTTGCCAACTTAAAATTATGAAGAAAAAAAATTGCTCCCGAAATGTCACCTTCTTCAATTCTGTTTTCCGAAATGTCTGTACTTCCGTTTTCATGCAAATCTATATTTCTGTTCCTGTTGTCAGATTCGGATGAGCTAGTATCACTGAGTAATATTGTTGCTGATTCAATCTTGATATGCTGCGAATTTCTCAATCTGTCCCTCCGACTTGCCGCTGCTATTCTCTAAAGCTGACGTTGGGTCAACAAGTGACGAGGTTTTCGACTTGCAGGAATGCTCGATTGACTCTGCCGTGGCATTTTACCGATCAGTACTTGCCTTTTCTTGATAACAAAACCCTGAAATAATTAAAATTGAAAAAAGGTCGCGTAGATAAGAGCATAAGGTAGTGACCAAAATTTCTTTTCTTTTTCTCAACCCTCGACATAAAATAGAATCAAGTGACCACTTATTCGAGTCAAGTTAGGTGAAGAAGCAATTGATTTTGTTACAGTACAAACATTAACGGAGTTATTCAGTTACCTACCTTTCATGCATATTATGTACGCACGTAGAAATTTGTGGAATTACTTTTTTATACATTTTTTGATAATTCAAAATGGTCGTAATCGATAAAACTTTTGTAAAACCTATCGCTCTCGTTATTGATACTAATAATAACTAATAATGGTATATTATAAAACAAGGAATGAAACAAAGTGAAGTTGTCTGCGCGAAAACAAGGCCAGCGTGAAGTTGTCTTCCAGAAGTCGAAAGCGATGCACATTTCATATCACTAATACAGGGTGATTCAGCTTGGACGCACCATATCATGTGCGTGTATTCCTCCCGGAAATCTAAAACCTAAGTTCCTCTACCAACACTTATAGGGTCTAATAGTTTATGAGCTGCAGAAGAGCTTAGTGGACCAAATTAGCCTATGAGTGACCAAGACAGGGCCGGTGAAATCAGATGGAAATCCCCATATGTTACGATTGAAATTGGGGTCTTGTCCCTTGTTCGAAATACTGGAGTACAACTGAGGACTGTTGATGGTGGTAATACATTTGATTTAAAAAAAAAGATACACGTTACCAATCGGGAATAGGGAAATTCAGTGAAATAAATCTAAACACGAATTCATTTGTGAAAATTTGAATATTTTCAAATATTTATTCACATATATGTAATCATTGAAATCGACAATATTCACAATATTTACTTGACAGGTTGTAGAAACAGGTCTTGTAGAGGCCTAGAAAATATTGATGGTTCAAGGGGGATTAAAATAGTTTATTACATCTTCTAAAATTACAGTTTTATTCAATTATTCTTATTAATCTACACCACAGATTTACAACAGGGTTTGGTATCGCTGTGAATGTGATTGAATTGTGTCTGAGTTGCGATAATGTAACTTTCGCTTACTCGCTAAATAAAAAAAAAAAAGTTACAGAATTAGTGAGTTAGCGAAAGTTACCTAATCGCAACCCAGAACGTAATGGGTATATGGTTTCCTATCGCTTCATATCAACGCTGCTTACGAAGACTCCTGTCTGGTGGTTGATATGGCTTAATTTTTCGTTTTCGTTTGATCGTACCAGGGCCATTCGTAAGCAGCATAGATATATAGTATTTGCAGATCCGTTAAGCTGACAAGGCCAATACAGCACAACGGATTGAAACTAATTTATTAATTAATCGCTTTTTATTCGCTATTTAATTGGAAAAAAAAAAAAAAAATTTCGCTCTAGCCATTTGCGAAAAAATCGCGGCAGATCCAGCTTAACATTAAGCTGGCCAGGCCATTTCAATAAAACCGAAATAATGCAGCGGGAGAAAAAAAATGCGGCGCAAGATTTATTCGCTTATTAATCGCTGTCGATTGGCACCCCAAACACTTTTCCAAAATTATCCCCTGGCCAGATATTCCACCCCAGGGATGAAATCGTAATAAATCTTTTTAATGTGCGAAATTTCGGAATATAATCGACCTAGGAATTATTCGCTAATTAATCGCAACCGATTCGGAACAGTAAACTTTTTTCAAAGTCATCTACTCCCCGGAGATTCCACCCCCTCAGACCCAAACGCAACACGCTATATAACACGCTATATGAGGACTACAAATTTTCGAGTTTTCATACTCTAGGAATTATTCGCTAATTAATCGCAACCGATTCGAAACAGTAAACTTTTTTCAAAGTCTTTCACCCCCTGGAGATTCCACCCACCGAGACTCAAACGCAACACGCCACGTGGGGACTTCAAATTTTCAAGTTTTCATACTCTAGGAATTATTCGCTAATTATTAGCTTATGACGAAAATCTTCCTTTTCACTGTGCTGGGCTGTTGTTTATTTTTGAGAAGTTCCCTGAAGAAAATTTTGCGTGCACCGCTACTTCTCATATCGATTGTTCAGTTGACTCGACAACTTACGGTATGATTATTACCAGGTTTCAATAATTTATTATTTTCTGATTATACCTTTTCATTAAAGAAATATGAAGGGTGACTGTAGGCAGAGCCCATTCAGCCTACTGCATACAAAGATGTATTGCAAGCTCGTATGTTTTTACAGCAGTTTGCAGATAGAAAAAAATATATATTCTTACGGATAATTACAACTAGTGATTCGCTAATCTGACAGATAATTAAGCGCTAAACCTAAATATGATAAAACCAACTGAAAGACAAGGAAGTATTCCTTGTATTCAATTAACCCTTAAGTATGAACTATCACATGTTTTTTTTTTGTTTTTTTACCACAAATATATGGGGCATTTCACGGTGAATCACACAGCATAAAACCCGACCGATTCCAATTCGCTTAATAATTTTTTGTATTGTTGTTATCACTGAAAAGGACATTTGTGATTTTTCGCACATTTTTATTCAATATATTATAACAAATGTTTGAAAAAATAATTCGGGCCAATTTTGTCATCATTTCACACAGTTTCATATGAAAATACTAGACAAATTCTTAAGTATTATATCGAGCATTTTTGTCTGGTTTAATGTACAGTGCTCCCTCACTAATATTCACCTCTCTAACATTTTACCTCTCCGCCATCGGAGGGGAGTAGGTTTTCCCACTATAGCCTGGCTGTTTGGGTCGGCGCATAACGATGCGCAGTAACCACGTCACATAACCTCAACAGACCTGTGATCTGAACAACTTATAATTCCAGGAATAATTGTGATGTGAAATAGTTATAATCAATTTTAAAAATGTCAAATGACCCGAATAAAAGACGAAAAAAAAGTATATCGCATCCATTATCCGTAAAAAAAAATGCAATACAAGAACTAAACAATGGTGTGCCAGTTTCAGTAATTGCGACAAACCTCGACGTGACAAATTCAACAGTCATGTTGTGGAAAAAAAATGAAGATAAGTTGAACGAATGGTTCGGAAAATGTACTGAGCCGTTGAAAAATAATAAAAGAATGCGAACATGTGACTATGATATCATTGACAGAATAATGTGGATGTGGTTCAGAGAAAGGAGAGCTTCCGGCATGCGCTTGCAAGGTGCATTGATTCAAACTCAAGCAAAGTTTTTTCATAAAACGTTGGGATTGCAAGACAAATTTGAAGCTAGCAATGGATGGCTCTATAGGTGGCAAAAACGTCATGGCATCCGCAGCGTTACAATATGCGGTGAAAAACTGTCAGCAAATACTGATGCTGCGGAATCATTTAAGACCAAGTGCAATGAGTACATTGAAGCAGAAGGTTTAGTTTCAGATCAGGTATTCAACTGTGATGAAACAGGACTCAATTTCAAAATGCTACCAAAGACTACTCTTTCTACCAAATATGAAGGAGGACCTTCAGGTTTTAAGGGCAATAAAGAACGAATTACTGTCATGGCTTGTAGTAATGCCTCTGGTTCGCTGAAACTACCACTCCTAGTCATTGGGAAATCTGCAAGGCCAAGAGCAATTAGAGATTTAAAAAATCTTCCGGTATACTACAGGAGCCAAAAGAGTGCGTGGATGAACACACAAATCTTCAGTGAATGGTTCGAGAATGAATTTGTGCCAAAGGTTATTGAGTTTCTGCAACTCAAATGTCTACCACTAAAAGCTGTCCTTTATCTTGACAATTGCTCAGCCCATCCTCAGACTTTGTCAAAAGAGAATATAACAACACGATTTTTACCACCGAATACAACCTCGCTCATCCAACCAATGGATCAAAATTGTCTGCAGACTTTAAAATCTTATTATCGCCAGTATCTGATGACATATCTCCTTCAGCACATCAATAGTGGAGATACACTAACTAGTGGCCTCAAGAAAATGACAATCAGAGACGTTATCTTCTGGATCGCTAGTGCTTGGCAACGTGTATCAGTCGAGACAATTAGAAAATCATGGAATAAGGTGAGTTATATTCTACATATACCAATGAAGGGGGAGCAGTACTGAAACTTTGTAAAAAAAACCATTTTTTTTTCGACTAATCAAAATAGTTCAATCAAAAATCGCCTCCAACAGTTTTTAGATATTAGTGGTATGTGTATTGGAAAAAATATCAACCTTCTGCGATGAAAGTGTATGCGCAGGAGACCTTTCGCAGTGGTTTGAAGGAAATCTTCTTCGAAAGGTCTCCTGCGCATACACTTTCATCGCAGAAGGTTGATATTTTTTTCCAATACACATACTACTAATATCTAAAAACTGCTGGAGGCGATTTTTGATTGAACCATCTTGAGTGGTGGAAAAAAAAATGATTTTTTACAAAGTTTCAGTACTGTTCCCCCTTAACTCGATAAAATTAACTTTGTATGTTATTTCGTATTAAATCAACTATTAGCTCACCAATGATTATTGCATATTCCATCGATATCAACAACTCGAATGAATTTTTTCATTTTTTTTAACTTTCAGTTATGGCCAAATATGAATGATACTGGTGCAAGTAATGATAATAGTGCAATAACTGAAACTGCAATGGATCGTGGAAACACACTCGAAACACGAGAGATTACTGGAACAGCTCATCACGATCAGTTACTGACACAATCTCAAAACTTTGTGGAGGCACTTCGAGTCCTTGATCAGTTTAAAGATATTGAGTGGTCTCATGTGGATACGTGGATGAATTCAACGACGAACATGTTGCCTCAAGAGTGTTACAATGATAATGAGATTGTGCAAATTTTTAGAGATGAACTGAATTTAAATAAAGAAAACGTTGACTCCAATAATAATTCTGAATATGCAAATGACAATAACAAAAAAATATCAGTGATTGAGGGTTATAATGCCATAAAGACAGCCGTTGAATATTGCAAAGACAATAAGAACTACTCAGAAGAGATAAATCTGGCCCTTCGTCGTGCTCAAGATATTGTTACGAATGAGTTTTTGCTTCACTCGAATAACCATTGATATAAGTCCGTACTATCAGTATGTATTACTCGAATATTACTACGGAAATCAATAGTATATTGTATAACAAGGGATGAAACAAGGTGAATGCAGGCCAGGGTGAAGTTGTCAGCCCGAAGCCGAAGGCCCGTGCCTGCATTCATGTTTCATCTCGTGTCACACACTATGTTTTTCATAACATTTGCTCTGGAACTTCAACTGTCAATTTCAATAGTCTGAAATTTGCAACAGGGCAGTTATTTCTCTTTGCAATCCCAAGGGATTGTAAAGACCAATTTTGCAATCCCTTGGGATTGAAAAACACCAATTCACACCACTGATTCATGGAATTCACGACTTGCACATATGTGTGACAACTTTTCACGGCATTAGTCTGAAATCAGCCTCTTTCAACTGACAAAACAGGCAACGAAACTTGCAGTTTCAGAGCAGATGTTATGAAATAGTATGTAAGACAGGGGGTTTTGTCTTATGGAAGTGGATATCAGAATACTCCAAAGAAGTACCGTAGGTTGATGTAGTGATAACTGAAATTATATTTACACTATGTACAAGATATTACAGGTAATTACAGAGTAATGCGTAGATACGAAAGCAAGCTTACCTGAATCAACTACAGGTACGCTTTTTGTAACAATAATTTACACACTTAAATATACGGGTGTTACAATTATTGCTTATAATAATCAGCTAAGGCTGTGAGTGTGTTCACTGTATATCAGCGTGCTTCCTACTAGCTCGCGCAGTGGTAACTACTCCCGTGTTCAACGGCTTCTCGTCTCGAGCCGTTTTCCCTTGCTCGGCACGACATCTAACCGTCGTGTATAAGTTTGAGTTGTCTCACACTTACATCCCCCCCACCCCCCCTCACCTGGAGTGAACATCGAGTGGTGCAAGGAATCATTAATTTCTAAATTAGTGTTCGTAAGGAATCATTTTGCTTGCATGATACATATTTGACCCTTTTGATTTGGAACGTGAGTCTATGATATAGATTAAATCAGAAATCTTTTTCTTAATCTGAAACGGCCCTATTCTAATCGGATCCATTTTTTTTCTGTTTAGACGGTTTCCGTTCTGGATGTAGACAAGATCTCCGACTTCATATTTCACTTTGTGTCGGTTTTTATCATAATAATCTTTGTTCATATTATGTATTATTTTTGCGTTTATGATTGCCCTTTTTCTATTACTCTCTAAATTTTCCAAGTTATTTTCATTTAGTTCTGTCGGAAATACTGATTTATCGATTCCATTTAGAAGGTAATTAGGTGTAAATTTTGTCGTGCTATGTATTGTATTATTATACTTTTCGACGCACCGTTCAGCTATGACAGACCATGGTTTCTTTTTATTTTCATAGATCTTACACCTAATTGCGTTCACTAAAGTCTGATTAGTACGTTCATTTTGTCCGTTTGAAAATGGACAATCTACTGCCGTAAACATGTGCGTTATTTTTTCTTTTTTTAGAAAATTTTTAAATTCTTTTGAATTTATCCCGGCATATTGATCTGTCAATAATAATTCAATTTTTCCTTTCTTTTGAACTTTTTTTATCAAATTAATAAAGTCCTTTCCTGTTTGCGTTTTCGAGGTTAGAATGAAAGCAAATTTAGTAAAATGATCTACTACTAGATGTAAATATTTCTTTGGTGAATTATTTCCTATAAATCCCCCTATTGTATCTAATGATACAATTTGAAAAGGCTTTGTTGCTGGACCTAATTGTGAAAGAGGTTGAGTGAAATTTCCAAATCTTGATTTATTTCTCACACAAGTGTCACACGCTCGGCAAATGTATTTTATGTGCTTATGCATATTCTTAAAGTAGTATTTTGGGGTTAACGTTAAATTTAATTGCTTTACTCCTATGTGATTTTCTTTGTGTATGGATTTTATCAGTTCAATGCCTAAATTTTCCGATATCCATATTTTTTCTTTTTTGTTTAAGATTTTGTACCAAATGTTATTATTTTTTTTTTGTTTTTTTTCATCTTCTCTGATATCTAAATTTTTTTGGTCGTTTAATAGTTTTTCTAACGATAAGAAGTTTACTATTTTTATTGCTGTTTTTTCTTCTACATCTTCCTCTAATACTGGATTTCGTGAGTAACTATCTGCCTCAGTATTATTTTTCCCTGGATTGTATTTTATTTCAAAACTAAAATTTGAAATATAGTTTAGCAAGGCCAGTAATTCCGGATCGTTACTTTTTGTTATATTGAAATTTTCGATAGGTTTATGATCCGTGAAAATTGTGAATGGTTTACCTATCAATTTATATTGCCAGTATAATATACATTCCTTTATTGCCAATAATTCTAAGAAAATGGCACGTTTATTCTCACATGATTTTGATAGTTTTTTTGAGAAATACCATACCGGCTTAATCGTGTTATTCCTTTGGGGTTGTTTCAAAATCGCTGCTACCCCTTTCTTTGATGCATCCGTAAAGATATAAATAGGCATATCTGGGTCAAAGATTGCTAATACTGGTTCTGAACTCAAATAGCTTTTTATTTTATCAAAACTTTTTTGACATTCATCTGTCCATTTAAATTTTACGTTTTTCCTCAGTAAGTTATGTAGAGGATCTAATTCTATTGACGCTTGTGGAAGGTATTTTAGATAAAAATTTATTTTTCCCAGCAATTGTCTCACAGTTTTTTGATTGTTCGGGGTAGGGAAATTTTTTATCGCTACCAGGTTATCATTTAAGGGTTTTATCTCGTTTTCTTTTATCTCATGTCCCAAATATATAACCGATTGTTTTGCGAATGTGCATTTCTTTTGATTTAGTTTGAATCCTGCTTGTTCAATGGCCATGAGTACCCTTTCAATATGTTGTAAATGATCTTTATAATTTTCTGAAAAAATCAAAATGTCGTCTATATAATTTATTGTGAAATGATTCAGTTTATTTTTCACCAAAATATCACTCAATATTCTTTGGAAAATTGCTGGTGACGATTTCAAACCGAAAGGTAAGCATTTCCATTGAAAGTGACCATTTTGAGTGATGAAAGCGGATTTATATCTATCTTTATTCCTTATAGCTATTGACCAGAAAGCTGAGTTTACATCTAATTTTGTAAAATATTTGCAATTACGAACACGAATCATCATATCCTCGATAATTGGGAAAGGGTGACTTTCTGGTATAACTATTTTATTCAGTGCACTATAATCTACGCACAACCGTGATTTTCTCCCTTCCTCTTTTTTTAAAACCAGAGTTACAGGTGATGCAAATGGGCTGGTTGAACGTTCGATTAAACCTGCTTCTAATAAAGAATCTATCTGAGAATTGATCTCATCATTATCCGCTATAGAACATTTGTAAGGTTTACGTGCGATATATCTGTTTTCAGTAAGCTTAATAGTTGCTTCATAGCCCTCTACTTTACCTACATTAAATTTATCGTTTGTAAACAGACTTTTATATTTTTCTACTAATTTATCAATTGCGTTTTCTTTGATTACCTTTTTGTTCTTAGCTTCGCATTCCGTTTTTAAAACAAAATTCTGTTCATTTTTTTCTTTTTGATAAATCTTTAAATTTTCATCTTGGCACAATTTGAAATTTTTTATTGCATCTAAACCCAACAGAATATCATCATTAAAAGACTCGCTTTTTACAATATAGAAACATATTGTTTTTGTCATATTAAATATTCTTGTTTTTAATTCTATTGCACCTAAGGTATTTGTTGTACCGGCAACAGTGTTTAATTTGTTTACTCCACTTATTTTCTTACTTGTTTTTAATTTTAGTATTGTATTGTAATTTATTATAGAGACGTTTGCTCCTGAATCATATATTGCCACGACTGGAGAACCCTCTACAACCAATTTTAATTTTATAAGTGGAGTCGTTATTCGTTTTTTGACTCTTCAGAAGATGCTACACTGTTTTCTAAATTTGTATTATTTATTATTTTTATTTTACTATTTTTTTTCTTTTCTGTTTCAAATTTTTTTAACCTACAAACATCTTCCGGATGAAAACGATTTGGAAAACCTTTCTGAGCGCAGAAAGAGCATGCTTTTTTCTCCATTTTCTCTTCTTGTTTTAAATTTGCTTTTGTTTTATTCCCTGACTCGAAAGGCTTTTCTATCTGTCTTAAATTTGACATGAGATTATCAATATTAGCTATATCTTTTCTTTTTAATTGAGTTTGGACTTTTTCTGGTAAACCCAAAACAATTAGGTTTATTTGTGTATTTTCTGATATTTTCGCATCTGTATCTAAGAGCAGATTTCTTTTTTTAAGCGCGTATTCTAACAAGTGTCCGTTTATATAATGAAATTCATACGCGTATTTAATTTCTGACCAGCCTATTGTCTCAAATGTGTCTAAGAATGAGCTTTTCCAAAATTCCCATGGTTTTTCTATCTTGTTTATTTTCAGAAAACTTTGGAACCAGTCTACCGCGGAATCACATAGGAATAATTTTAGCAATTCCGAGAATTTCGTTTGATCAATTTGTAAACGGTTACATTCACCTTCAAATAACTCCATAAACATACACGCGTTCTGATTTCTTCCGTTAAACTTTTCTAAGACCATGTCCTTTGCTCGTTTAGCTATGTTTACATGCGAAGCAGTTTCAATATTTTGATTTGGAACAGTATTGGGATTACCGTACTCTGTACACTCACTCAAATATAATTCTCCGTAACATACATTATCCTCTTCATCTAAATATAGGGCTTTCAGTTCATCGCTTAACGTGATGATCACTTTTCGAAATTTTCCTCGTGATGTTAACGATTTTGTTATATTCTTCACTATTGTATTCTCGAAAAGCTTTTTATGAGATTCCTTAGTAGAAAACTGGTCCGGAAACTCATACGTTGTTTCCTCTCCTTCTAGTTGAATTGTTTTCACCTTCACCATTGTGGTTTTTGTGGATTGCGCTTCAGCGGCAAAGCAGAATTTGGCTCGTATCTTGTCTTCCATTTTATTGTAGTTGATTTGTAAGACAGGGGGTTTTGTCTTATGGAAGTGGATATCAGAATACTCCAAAGAAGTACCGTAGGTTGATGTAGTGATAACTGTAATTATATTTACACCATGTACAAGATATTACAGGTAATTACAGAGTAATGCGTAGATACGAAAGCAAGCTTACCTGAATCAACTACAGGTACGCTTTTTGTAACAATAATTTACACACTTAAATATACGGGTGTTACAATTATTGCTTATAATAATCAGCTAAGGCTGTGAGTGTGTTCACTGTATATCAGCGTGCTTCCTACTAGCTCGCGCAGTGGTAACTACTCCCGTGTTCAACGGCTTCTCGTCTCGAGCCGTTTTCCCTTGCTCGGCACGACATCTAACCGTCGTGTATAAGTTTGAGTTGTCTCACACTTACAAGTATATTGTTTACTGAGCGAGAAAACAGTCGATTGCGCGCCGAGTATGAAGGTGAGCACCGAGGCGAAGCCGAGGTGTTCTCAACTTCATACGAGGCGCCAATGACTGTTTTCTCCGAGGTGAACATACTATTTTCTTCAACAGCGGAGCGAAATCAGCGAGTTTCCATCCGCAAACGAGGACCGGCAATCGACTGGTTTCCATCCTCATTTGCGGATGGAAACTCGCTGGTTTCCCTCCGCTGTTGAAGAAAAAGATATTTCCCACTTCGCGAGTGCAAATGGATAAGATTTAGAGGTCGCGCTAACGCGGTTCCTGCCTAAATTCGTCATTTTTCTAGTTTTTGCGGCTTTACTAAGAAGAAAAAGTTTTCAATAGGAAATATTTCAAATCAGGGGCTGCCGATTTTTTGCCTCAACAAATACACCATGGAGACATGGGGAAAAATTCGAAAACCGTTACTGAAACCATAGATGATGAGATGAAAATTCTTTATATATATTTCTTATATATATTCTTGGAATATTTCCAATTGGAAACCTTTTTTTTTCTAATGAAACCGCGAAGACTCGAAACATGACGAATTTAGGCAGAAACCGCGTTCGATCGACCTCTAAATCTTGTCCATTTGCGCTCATCGGGTGGGAAATATCTGTTTTCATCAACCTGAAACTTTTTAGGGGGTACCCTGAAAAAATTCGGAGATCAGGTCATTTTGAACCACCCTATTCTTCAGGGAGCTTCGCATCACTTCCAGAGCGGTTAAAGATTAATATTCAGCCCTAAACTTTTCTCTTGTTTATAGTCCTCAACCCTCCCACTAATTTCAATACAAAAAAAAAACATACATGCACGTTTCTAGAACGTATCTTCGATGCGTTAGATCTCTCCAGGGTCAAAGGTTATTCCGAGAACGAGATATTCTGAGAATCGTGAGGCTAATCATATTTTTGCATTCCATACGCAAAAGTAATTTGATCTGTTTCGAAACGATGCCGAAACTTGGGCCTTGGCGATAATTCCAGGAACCGTTAAGAAATTCCGCGACTCATTAGTTATCAAAAAATGAATTTGCATCTGCATGTTCTTTGTACAGGGGTTTCAAATAACATACTTTTCGAAACTTCTCACAGACTGCCGAATAATTCCAGGAACTGTGGGTCTGCCCGAAGTTTCGAGAATGACCTTGAGGAAGCTCCCAGAAGACTCTGACGCAAGGGTTGGAATTTTATATCGGGATGTGCGACGTTAATTCGAGGGTGTGTGATGTCATTTTGAGGGTTGTGACGTCAATTTGAGGTGGGCGACGCCATTTTGAGGGCGGGCGACGCCATTTTGAGTCAAGGGTATGACGTCATCACCATGAGACTTCCCCCTCCACCACCCTCACATGGACACGGGGGGGTGGGTGTGCGCGTGTGCGTGTACTTGTGCACTAGCACGCGATGAGCCAGAACCCGCCTTGTATAATCTACTATCGCAGATATCAAACAGTATAGAGTTACTGACTCACTTTGCACGCCTGTGCTCAACATATTTCAGGATACCAGAGTGAGTACACCGATTTTTACGGTGACAGTGGCGTTGAAAATGAATATCCAAGTTACAACACCACTGCTGTAGTCACCTCCAACGTGGGGCAAGCGATCGCTGAAATATCTAGTAGCCCTGCGACTGCGGAGCAGATAATCAGGCTAAGGGGTGAGACCCAGATTTCTTGTGAACCTTTCGATAAGTACGTAAACTGCACTGGCAAGTGCCTTTTCGATATGAGCCAAGACCCGTGCGAGACTGTCGACATCTCCGCCCAATATCCCAAGGTGAGTGCATACACGTTCTCTAACTTGAAATCTGAATACTGTTTCAATTACAGAAAATATATTATTGCGAAGTTATTATGGCAATTTATTTTTACTTTGTGAACACAATGCACATAATCAAATCCCACACAGCACCCAATATTGTAGCAGAATTACAACATTGCAGCAATATTGTGGCAATATTGGGTGCTGTGTGGGATAGACTGAATTCAACTCTTCTTTCCGCGCTTTGCGGGTTTGTAGGCGAGATTCTCTATATAGGATCGATCCAATGGTTAACTGGTTTGATTGCGCATTGCACTGCAGTATCAGTAGTATAGCTATGTTAGTCAAGAACCATGAGAGTCAAGATCCACCCTGTAGAGGAGTCATGACCGCGCCTTTACCTTTTTCTAGAAAGTTCCTTTTTCTAGAAAGTTCTAACCCGCGCCTTCATGGCCGATTTTTATGTGTCATCTCACGCAAATTTTTATGGGAGTAATTCTACCGGTAATCCCACTGGTTATGTCCGATTTTTATGTGAAAATCAATGTCACAATCAATAATCAGATTTTTACGCAAATCAATCATCCGATTTTTACGCAAATTTCTATGGGAGTAATCCTACCGGTAATCCTACCGGTTATCTCCACAATCAATAATCAGATTTTTACGCAAATCAATCATCCGATTTTTACGCAAATTTCTGTGGGAGTAATCCTACCGGTAATCCTACCGGTTATCTACAGTCCAGTATTTTCAGGAGTTCTTACCTACGCGTTCATGTCATTAGTGTGACAAGCAATCATCAGAATTTTTACGCTAATTCTTAGTGGTATGGTCCTACCGGTTATTCACAGTATCTACAGTATAGTGAGCGAGTGAGTGCAAGTTCCCCACAGTGCAATGAAGATTGCTCAAAGTCGTACAATGTGAAAACCTGTTAGCCGCTTCACAGAAAAAAACCCATTGAATATAAATACACCACTACTCGTTGGATGAAACCGCATTCAGATATAAACGTTATAGCAAGTATTCTGAAAATGTCTGCAATATTGGATTTATCACTTGAGATGGAAAATAAATTGACTGAGATGTTCCGACTTATCACTAGTTTTAGGAGTCCTGAGAAGGCTGACAGATGGATTCGGCATTACGATGTCACTATACGTCTGTTGAAAAAGGTGCTGAAAAAATCAAATCTATCATGTGGACTCAAACACAGTCTGGAGTCGCGAATTGGTCGATTGAAAAGTATTAAAGTTTTAGTGCAGCAACGGGTCAGGACGGGTCAAGGAATTGGAAACACCACATCGCGATTACGAAGCAGCCGAATATGCTGGCAGGATACTGAATCAGCATTCAAAGGAAGAATTCGGACGGGATTAGTGATAAATATACAGCACATCGATCCAAAACAATTTTTAGAAGATGCTAAATATCTGGTGATTATTCGTATTAAAAATGCACTACGAAAGCACACCTGTATCAAAGTAAATACAGCGCTCAACGGAGAATTTTTGTTAAAAGAGAAAAGTGAAATAAAATGCTTCAACACGGCAAATAGGCAGCTGCTTTTAGCAACAAATCTGGAGGAATGGTATTCCAACCACATTGTGACACCCACAATAACTCAGATGGAAGAATTTCAGGAAAGGGATAGTGGCTGGGTACTGAGTAGACTGATTAATTTAGAAGTCAATGTGAATAAATGTGAACCTCTGATTAGATCGAGTTTTGTTGAATTACCTCGTGCGGTTAAAGTTCGAAGAGCAGTGATAAATGTCCGTTCGCGGGACGATGCATGCTTTGCCTGGGCAATCGTTTCAGCTTTACATCCTGCAGCGAGTCATCCGGATCGACCAAGTTCGTATCCACATTTCTCGGGAATATTACATTTGACTGGAATTTCATTTCCCATGACAATCAAACAAATACCAAAGTTTGAGAAAATGAATACAATGTCCGTGAATGTTTTTATTCTAAATATTAAACGTTATAGTGGAGACGTCGAAATCCAACCATTACATTTAACTAACGATAAAAAAATGGTGCACATTAATTTGCTCATGATCCAAAATAGTGAAGGCAAATCACACTTTTGCTGGATCAAACATCTCTCCAGATTGATATCAAAACAGATATCAGAACATAATGGTTAAGAATTCATATGTGACAGGTGTTTACATGTGTTTTATAGCGAGGTACGGTTAAGTAATCACAGCGTTGATTGCACTAAATTAAATGACTGTTCAATACAGCTTCCGGATGAAGAAACTAAGTGGTTGCGGTTCAAAAATCATATCCGGAAAGAGTTTGTGCCATTTATAGTGTATGCGGACTTTGAATGTCTACTTAATGAACTACCAACTGAAGGGTTGACTAATGGGGGGTCCCATGCATATCAAAAGCATGAAGCATTTAGTGTTGGATATCATTTTCATTGTTCATTCGATCCTTCACGATCAAGGTACGCATCATATCGAGGCGTCAACCCGTCAGAATGGTTTCTTAAGGAACTACAAACAATTGCAATTGACCTGGAAACAACCTATCAAACTCCCGTTGGAATGAATAAATTAACCCAAACAGAAAATCTGGAGTATAAGAACGCAACAATCTGCTACATCTGCGGGTGTCCACTTACTGGTACATGCGTACGCGTTCGCGATCATTGTCATTTTACTGGTAGATATAGAGGTCCCGCGCATATGGCATGTAATTTGAATTATCAAGACGATCGGATTATTCCAATCGTACTTCACAATATGACTGGTTACGATGCACATTTTATCATAACAGAACTCATGACAACGTTCGAAGGACAAGTAACAGCATTGGCGCTCAATAAAGAAAAGTACATTTCATTCACAAAAGAGGTTAAGGAGGGCAGTAGTTTCAAGTTGAGATTCATCGACTCATTTAAATTTTCGAATTCCAGCTTAGACGAACTTAGTTCATATTTGGGAATTGAAGAGTTGAAAATATTAAAAGAAAATTTCAATGACATTAGTTCAGCTAAATTCAAACTCCTTACGCGAAAAGGTGTGTTCCCCTATGATTACTTGAACTCACTTGATAGGCTAGATGATACTACTCTACCACTGCGCGAAGAATTTCACAACAGATTAACAGATACTGATATTTCAGAAGAGGCTTACTTACACGCTATTAATATTTGGGAATCATTCAACATAAAGACGTTGGGAGAATACAGCGATTTGTATTTGAAAACAGATGTTTTACTCTTGGCAGACGTATTTGAAAGTTTCAGAAAAAGTTGCATGAGGACGTATGAGTTGGATCCCGCATACTATTTCACTCTCCCGGGACTGACGTGGGATGCAATGCTCAAGTATACGAAAATTAGTTTAGAGTTGTTGACTGATATAGATATGTTATTATTTGTAGAACGAGGTATACGAGGTGGGCTGAGTCAGTGCTCGAATAGGTATGCATGCGCTAATAATAGAAATATGAAGTGTTATGACGTTAATGCACCTCAAAAATATTTAATGTACTTTGATGTAAATAATTTATATGGTTGGGCAATGTCTCAACATCTGCCTACTAGTAAATTTGAATGGCTTGCAGATGTATCACAATTTGATGTAATGCTGATTTCCGATGACGCTTCAGTCGGATATATCCTGGAAGTTGATTTAGAATATCCTGAGGAATTGCATGATTACCATAAAGATTTACCATTCTGTCCCACTCATAGCAATGCTCCAAATACAAAGGATGTTAAGCTGCTTGCAACTTTGCATATTAAAACACGATATATCATTCACTACAGAAATCTTAAACAGTGTTTGAACCATGGTTTGAAATTATGTAAAATACATCGAATTTTACAGTTTGAACAGTCGGCTTGGCTAGGTTCATACATTGCTTTAAATACAAGTTTGCGCACACGTGCCAATAATAGTTTTGAGAAAAATTTGTTCAAATTGATGAATAATGCAGTATTCGGTAAAACAATGGAAATTGTGCGAAATCATGTAGACATAAAATTGATCAGTGAGTGGGATGGGCGATATGGAGCAAAATCTTTGATCGAAAAACCAAATTTTCATCGACGAACAGTATTCTCTGGAAATTTCGTTGCAATAGAATTGCGGAGGTTGAAGGTGAAAATCTTCCAACCAATTTATGTGGGGATGTGTATATTAGATTTATCTAAAACCTGTCTATCCGCGTTTTATCATGAATATATGAGACCTCAATTTCAAAATGAATGCAAGCTACTGTATACTGACACTGACAGTTTAATATATCGACGGCTGGGAAGAACAAACGTTCATCTCAGAATTTGGTTCAACAAGACGTCATTTCAAATTTTGGTCCAACAATCGGTCATCTCAGAATTTGGTTCAACAAGACGTCATTTCATATTTTGATCCAACAAAAGCTCAACTCGAGATCATTTTTCGCTCACGACATTTTCTGAGGTTACGCCACTGCCGGGCGCACGTTTGAAATATTTGTTGAATGAATGATAACCGATTTCTGGGACATGAATGTTGAAAAAAGTGATCGCGTGTATAAATATCAATTCAATATGGTATTCTTTATACCTATTCTAATAATGATATCATATAAGTAATTGAAGATTTACATTATGTTTTTATAAATTACTTATCAGTAATAATCAACGAGTTATTTTATCACGTATTCTTTATTTTCATCTATATATAACATGACATTGATTTTTTGTACTTTGTGTTTCACTCAAGGAAACGTTTTGATAATTTTCCATTTTTTGGCGAATGCTTTTCCCTCAACGTTTCCGAAGATTAGAAGAGATTCTTGAGAAAAGGAAAGCCTTCAAAAAGTTTTCAGCGACAAATTTTTTGTGAGGACGCTAAAAATGTTCAACAAATTTTCGAGAATAAAAGATTTAAAAGGGAAAAAGAAAAAAAAATTCAACAATTTTCAGCTGAGGTGCCCACTTTGCCCCGGTCTGTGCTTTATTGGAAAATAACATGAAATGAAAAAAAAAATGTCATAGACATATATTAAGAGCGTTTTTTGGTTAAATAATAGCCTTTGTATTTTTCTCAACATATCAATAACGTTCACATTATTGTGTGACTTACAAAATGGTATCGTAAAAACTATGCGCACTTTCGGGAATCAGATTCTTTTCACACAGATATTTCAGATCGTTTTTCTTGTTTATATCCAATTCAAGTTTGTGCGAGTAAGCTTTGGTGAGCTCATGATCCCTCCAGGTACCAGAACACCTCGACAAATTTACGTGCTGCACCTCTCCTTCGTAATCATATTTCAACTGTACAAAATCACTGTTTGGAACTGTATTTATCTGTCTGACTCTGCTGATCTGAATGACTTTACCACATTCATCTTTTTTCCAATTCTGTTTATCGGCTATTTTAGAAAAATCGAAAATGTCTTCCTGGGTTATCTGATGGACTGTGTACAAAGGCGATTTTTTTTTAGCAGACTTTATGATGTCACACCACTGTAGTTGGGTATATACAGCCTTGTGTCGACTTGCAGCTTCGATTGCTGCGTGCATCGAATCTCCCTCTGACTGCGTGTGTCCCTTTTCTAGAAACCTGTGGGTTATTTTTATATGGAACAACTTTTCTGCAAGAACATAAGTAGTGAAAACCATTCTGTTGCGATTCTGGCCACCACAGTTATCGCTGTAAAATATAATCTCTTTAACTCCTCTTTCACTCATGTTTTTTATGAATTTGAATAGACAGCTGGGAATTTCATTCGATCCTCGTTTCGCAACAGTTTCGTTCCATATATAACAGAAGCCTTCTCTCGAGCCTATATTAAATATGGTGAAATTGTATACAGCAAGTTTTCGGCAAGTTTTCTGTCGTGCAATGTAATCTCCTGGTTTTGATGACACAACTTCCAATATTGTGTAATATCTATAGGAACACCCATTATTTTCTATTATTATTTCGAATTGCAGAGTATTTAGTGCAGATAAATTTTGACCAATTCTAATGCCAGTGCGCAAATGTAAACTGAGCTAACGCAATAATTGTCAAGCCATCTTATGCACTGTCACAATATGAATGATCTAGTAGATATACTATGAAAGTGTGCTCCGTGCTTGAAAATAATCATATACCGTGCGTTTTCGTGGAAGCGTGACATGCCTAGATTTGAAGATAGCCGAACGTATACTCGGCCAGGTTGATTCTGGCCCATAAGTGATTGGGTTAGCGTGTTAAATCATATACCAAAAAGCCAACCTCGCCATGTATACACCCTATTATATGCAACCGTCCAAAAATGAATCGTGTTAAGGTGGCCGAGAGTCGGATTCGGCAATTGTTTCAGTGGTTACCATGCCCGTGAATGACTGTCTGGTAATAAACAATTTCCGTTTAATACAAGCATCAAAGTTCATTATTTTCAATTCTCATTATTTTTGGACACGTTGAATTGTGAATACTGTGAATTATTTCTTTATAGTGATTTGAAGATATTGGTAGCATAACGTGCAATGTAATATAACGACCATGGAGAATGATTGTAAGTATAAAGTTGAAAAATTCGTCTACAGAATTATGATTATTTTGATCACGCCGAGTGTATTATTTAACCGTCTGTTATTTTTCGTGGTATGTTAAGATTTGATGCACTGGGAATATGATTATCTTAAATCATTAATTCAACGAATTGAACTAGATATCGCAAATGCTGGATCTGGAAACTCATTGTCACTGGAATCTACTTCAGGTGTGTAACATATTTTATTTCACTTAGTGTGATAATAGACGTTTTACACATGCTTCACATGAGAAAAACCCCCATTCTCCCACCTTGTAAAGTAGAATTATGTACAATACTTGACGGAAAAACTTCTTCTGAAAAATTTTACCGGCACTAGCATCGTGATGTACTATTATCTAGGCATGTCGCGCTTCCACGAAAACGCATGGTATGCGATTATTTCCAAGCACGGAGTACACTTTCATGGTATATTTACCAGATCATTGATATTGTGACATTGCGTAAGATGGCTTGATAATTATTGCATTAGCTCGGTTTACATTTGCGCACTGGCATCAGAATTGGGCAAATTTAGCTGCACCAAATACGCTGCAATTCGTAATATTAATAGAAAAGAATGGGGTTTCCTATAGATATTACACAATTGGAAGTTGTGTCATCAAAACCAGAAGATTTGATTGCACGACAGAATTCACCAACTACCAGTACATCAACGCAGAATAATCTTGAAGAACATTACCTGTCGAATAATTCAAGACCTCAGCCATATGACGATGCAACCGGCACGTTATCCCCCGATACGGTCGAAAACAATGACATTATTGATAATTCAAGTAACGTGATTGACCCTCAAATCGAAAAATCTGGAAAATCACGCAAGCGTACTTGGAATCCGTCAAAGTGGAAGAGCATTGAATCAAAAAGGGCCAAAAATTCGGGTAATAGTGGTGTCTCATTGAGAGGAAAAGAGTTTCAACGTAGAGCCTTGGGAACTGGCTGCAATGAAGGCTGCAGATTCAAATGTCACACCAAAATCAACAGAGATCAGAGGCAGAATGTGTTCGACGATTTTTGGAACTTAGCAGACCATACTAGGCAGTGGGATTATATCGCTCGATTAATGGTGTTCGAAAATGGAGACTTGAACGAAAACAGTGATTCAAATAAGAAAACACGTTCAAAAAGACAGTACATGTTGCCTATCGACAAAGATATGGTTAGAGTCTGCAAATCGATGTTCACTGGGACCCTAGGTAACGTACTTTTTTCTAGTGGAAATGAACTCAATATAGGTATATAATATACACTTGAAAACAATGAATGAAATATTCGAAGTTATGAAAGAATCTTGAACAACTGACTATTTTATTCGATAGGTATTATGGGACAATGGATTCAAACAGTTCAACGAAAAAAGATGACATCGAGCAGCACTTCCATCATCCAAGACCTCCGCGGACGTCACACAAATCGACCTACACGTATACCTGAAACAATTACTCAGAGTGTGAAGGCTCACATTCAACTTTTCCCCCGAGTAGAGTCACATTATTGCAGAGGAAGTACGCAAGCAGAATACCTTGAACAAGGACTCAATTTGGCCACTATGTACAGGCTGTACACAGACTGGATGCGCTCTAAAAATGAAAATAGTATGGCTTCCGAAGACCACTACAGAAGTGTCTTTAACTACTCTCATAATTTGAGGTTTCATATCCCGAAGAAAGATCAATGTGATGTTTGTTCACGATATGAATTTTCAACGGGATTGAAAAAAGCTAATTTGGAGGAGGATTACCGCAGACATCAAAAGAATAAATCGATAGCTAGAAAATTAAAGGAAGATGACAAAAAGGAGGCTGTGAACAATAGTGCTGTGCTTGTCGCCTGTTTCGATCTTCAAAAGGTGCTTTCTACACCAAAAGCAGAAACTTCGGTGATGTTCTACCGCCGAAAACTTGCTGTATACAATTTCACCATATTTAATATAGGCTCGAGAGAAGGCTTCTGTTATATATGGAACGAAACTGTTGCGAAACGAGGATCGAATGAAATTCCCAGCTGTCTATTCAAATTCATAAAAAACATGAGTGAAAGAGGAGTTAAAGAGATTATATTTTACAGCGATAACTGTGGTGGCCAGAATCGCAACAGAATGGTTTTCACTACTTATGTTCTTGCAGAAAAGTTGTTCCATATAAAAATAACCCACAGGTTTCTAGAAAAGGGACACACGCAGTCAGAGGGAGATTCGATGCACGCAGCAATCGAAGCTGCAAGTCGACACAAGGCTGTATATACCCAACTACAGTGGTGTGACATCATAAAGTCTGCTAAAAAAAAATCGCCTTTGTACACAGTCCATCAGATAACCCAGGAAGACATTTTCGATTTTTCTAAAATAGCCGATAAACAGAATTGGAAAAAAGATGAATGTGGTAAAGTCATTCAGATCAGCAGAGTCAGACAGATAAATACAGTTCCAAACAGTGATTTTGTACAGTTGAAATATGATTACGAAGGAGAGGTGCAGCACGTAAATTTGTCGAGGTGTTCTGGTACCTGGAGGGATCATGAGCTCACCAAAGCTTACTCGCACAAACTTGAATTGGATATAAACAAGAAAAACGATCTGAAATATCTGTGTGAAAAGAATCTGATTCCCGAAAGTGCGCATAGTTTTTACGATACCATTTTGTAAGTCACACAATAATGTGAACGTTATTGATATGTTGAGAAAAATACAAAGGCTATTATTTAACCAAAAAACGCTCTTAATATATGTCTATGACATTTTTTTTTCATTTCATGTTATTTTCCAATAAAGCACAGACCGGGGCAAAGTGGGCACCTCAGCTGAAAATTGTTGAATTTTTTTTTCTTTTTCCCTTTTAAATCTTTTATTCTCGAAAATTTGTTGAACATTTTTAGCGTCCTCACAAAAAATTTGTCGCTGAAAACTTTTTGAAGGCTTTCCTTTTCTCAAGAATCTCTTCTAATCTTCGGAAACGTTGAGGGAAAAGCATTCGCCAAAAAATGGAAAATTATCAAAACGTTTCCTTGAGTGAAACACAAAGTACAAAAAATCAATGTCATGTTATATATAGATGAAAATAAAGAATACGTGATAAAATAACTCGTTGATTATTACTGATAAGTAATTTATAAAAACATAATGTAAATCTTCAATTACTTATATGATATCATTATTAGAATAGGTATAAAGAATACCATATTAAATTGATATTTATACACGCGATCACTTTTTTCAACATTCATGTCCCAGAAATCGGTTATCATTCATTCAACAAATATTTCAAACGTGCGCCCGGCAGTGGCGTAACCTCAGAAAATGTCGTGAGCGAAAAATGATCTCGAGTTGAGCTTTTGTTGGATCAAAATATGAAATGACGTCTTGTTGAACCAAATTCTGAGATGACCGATTGTTGGACCAAAATTTGAAATGACGTCTTGTTGAACCAAATTCTGAGATGAACGTTTGTTCTTCCCAGCCGTCGATATGAAATAAAATGTGATGATATTCATGAAATAATGAAGCGCGATATTGAAAGATTTGACACAAGTGATTATAGTCCAAGTAATTTGTATAATATTCCCCTCAGAAATAAAAAAGTCCCAGGACTAATGAAAGATGAAAATAATGGCGATATAATGACTGAGTTTGTCGGTTTGAGATCTAAAATGTATTCAATTAGAATTAATGAAAAGGAGGTTAAAAAGGCCAAGGGAATAAAAAATTGTGTTGTACAGAGGGGAATAACGTTCGCGGATTATCTGAATTGTCTAAATACAAACCTTGACTTAAACAAACAGCAGCAATTCATACGTTCAAAGTTGCATAAGGTGTATTCGATATGTGAGACAAAAATAGCCTTGAGCTCGAACGATACTAAACGATATGTAATTCCCAATTCCACTGACACGTTGCCGTGGGGTCATTATAGTATAAGAAGTGAGTTGGAAAGTGATTCAGACAAGGTTGCAGCAGTTGATTGATTTTTGTTATTTATTGAATGTTAAAAATACATATGTCTTGCAATTATAAAGCATTGTTCTTATTTATCCATGAATTGTGTGATGAATCAAACCCTAACCATTTAACATATACCTGATTCCCCCTTTTGCGTAAGATTTTTTCCACCAGATGCACATCTGGATATTTAGTTATTTTTAATTCATGTTCATAAAATCCCCCTACAATAGGCTGTCTACGAGAATCTTCAAGCAAATACGTTACTGGATTCGTGACTTGCACTTTAATGATCTTGAATACTTCCGTAGACCAATTAGGTGTAAATCCTCGGGCAAACACAGTTTTGTATTTACTGATTCGTACAAAGTCACCAATTTTCAATTTGGCCGGACCAGCTATTTTTATGTTGCTGTATACGGTTGTCAGAAGTTTCTTGGCAATCGCTGGTGTAACTTTTTGCGGAGGCATCCCAATTGTTCTGTGCACACGTTTATTGTAGTCTGCAACCAATCGATGAAGCATATTCACCCATTCATACGAGCCATTAGCGGTGAAAGCCATCCACATTGAGTTTTTCAGGGTTCTGTTCCAACGTTCAACTACGGACGCTTTCATAACGCTGTACGTGGAATAGTGATGAATTCCATGTTTATTTAAGAGAGACTTGAACGATGTGTTGTAAAATTCCTTGCCATTATCAGTTTGAAGATTGGCAGGTTTTCGAAAGCCGGATATAATCGTAGCAAATGCCTCACACACATCTTTTGCGCTTTTACTTTTGAGTGGTGCAGCCCACGCATATTTAGATAGAACATCAATTACTGTGAGTATGTACTTGAATCCCTTGTTAACTCTTGCATAAGGTTGCATATCGACGAGATCTGCTTGCCATAAATCATCGTAACCGCGGGTGATCACCTTTCGACGCGGATAATTACGTCGCGCAGGTGCATGCAGCTCTTTCACTAACTGCAATTTTTCTTTACTCATTTTATTGATAAGATTTTATACGGTCAGTAAGTAGTTGAATTTGTGCTTTGAGTTCATTGTGTAGGAAGTCGACGTATTCCTTGTTCACACCATCAAAAGGCTGTCTAGGAGTCTGCACGTTGTGCAATAACCTTCTTTCAAAATCAAAGTCACTCATGAGGCCCGTCCGTTCAATAGTCGGTTTCCCATCAATATAATATCTTGTCTGCGCGTCCACTCTTTCAACGTATGATTTTGATGCTGCGTCTATAAGGTAAATTGGATCACCCACGTTGGTCAGTCTTTTACCTGCTAAATCATAATGACCATCCACTGTGAAGTTTTTCCCATCAAAATATGATTTATTTACAGCATCGAATCCATCTACAGGATTTCCAACATTTTTGACACGTTTATTTCTGAGATTCCAAGTCTCATCGGACTCCGGTTTCAAGATATGTTGTTGAAGTGTGTCAACGTATATTTTGTTAACAGCGTCATCGTTAGCTAAAGGTGTACCTATTTGAACTATTCGAAGAGTTTTTGCATCGAACTGCTTCGGTGTTAGGTTGTCGTGTTGTGCGAGCCGCAGCGCGCTCGTTTTCACCGCATTAACGTATTGCTTGTTCACTGCATCACTCTCAGCCAGTGGTGCATGCAGCTGTTTAAGTCGCTTGTTTCTAAAATTATAATGCTCCCCACCAACAGAAGTTAAAAAATTATTGTCAATGTATTCTTTTATCACTACGTCGGTCGACTCGATTGGGATAGCCACATTTGTTAACCTTTTACCACGGAAGTCAAGATTTCCATTCACTTGTAAAATATTCCTACCGCCATTATTACTGAAATCAAGATGTCTTCCGAATTTATCAACGGACATTTCTACACTGACAAACAATGAAGACGCTCTATCTATTTATGAATAATATCCGCCTCACGAAGTTCCTCTATGATTGACATTATTTCATTGTCGTGACCTGTGTGACCGGCAGTTCTAGAAGCAACTAGGAGCCTCAATCTCTCAACGAGTTCATTTGGGTTGTCCCAATGGATGTAATCTACAGGATGATTTGTAACAACCATTCTGTTTGGAATCAAACCGCGTACAGAGGTCTTAGCCAGAGCCGTATTCTTGAATAATTTTGCGATTATATGTTTCCACTTGTAACTTTTATTTCAATTAAGCTGACCGTGTGAAGTGTAACCACGCTTATGGGCATTGGTTGCATGCAATATACTTTTATATTTTATGAGATCAATGTCATTGTAGTCTGCGTCATCTGGAATTCTTTTGAAAATTAGCTCTAATGATCCCGGAGTTCCTTTATACCTCACATTATTGATTATAATATTATCATTTTTGTCTACTTCGATAGGAGAATCACCAAGTAGCCAGGATCCGTCTGCAAAACGAACCCCATACGTAGTATCATATATATTTTTTGTGTCAAAAATGAATTCAGTAAAATATGTTTTAGTCAATTCTCCAAAGTGTCGCTCAATATATTGAATAGCTCGATCCCGCCCCTCGGAGGTTTCCAAAATTGACCGCATAGTGGATTCAGGTGATGGATCCGGATGAGACTGAGCAATGGTTTCCAAGTTCGCGAAAACGGTGTCATTATTAGCTGGTGGAGAACCCATCGAAGCAGGTGCATTCTGCGGTGTAGCCGCACGAGTGACGATTGGGGTGCTCGACGGTTTCGAACGAATATTCCGCCTTTGCTGGAAATAATCCTCATCCTCATCGTCCAGATCAAGTCTTCGTTTCACTTGCAGTATTGGTTGCCGTTCAGACGATGTATTAATGTCCCTGCTCTCAGCTAACATTTTTAATGGGCCCACTATTGGGGCTAGGTTTTTTTCCACAGCATCAACAGCTTCTGCCTGATTAACTTTTAATGCCCGATATTTTTTCCGAATTGCTTTACTCGATCGCGCAATTGCTTTTTTAACTTTTTCATCACTAACTTTTGAGGAATTAGTTTTCATGCTCTCATCAAACGTTGCAGACTAATTCACTAATTCCGACATAGTTATGCTCAGCAAGTTCAAAGCTTACTGAAGGTCTTCGCTCACCAAACAACATAGTCATCGAACCCCCTGCGATAACGACCCCCCCGAAGGGGGCTATCCTTAACAATCGCAATAAACCCATATTGCTTTGACCAGCAGATTGCACATAGTTTTTGAAATTCGTCGTAAGTCATATCGTTGTTCACATGATCATCATAGACATGACGTAAATTCATACTATCTTGTTTGAATAGGAGGAGAACGTTCGCGTTGTCACGAATCAGGTGTTTGGGGACGCGTGCATATGTTTGACACAAGTAGAAACAGTCAACGTGTGCATGTCTTCCCATGGAAAAGTATTCTCGAACCACGTCTTGCTTGTCGCAGGCTACGTCATCAAATACGAATACTGAGTTGGGTAATGACTCGCTCGGAGGTATTACATCACAATTGTTCGAGAATGGGAAAAACCCAATTTCTTCAATATTTGATATCAGTTTTTCCAAATATCGATACTTGGGTTGTTCTAACGACTTTGAATAAATATAGATATTCTCAAAGCGAACTCCATTGCAACTCTCCAGCAGACTCACCACAACATTTGTCTTTCCACAATTAGAAGGTCCGCAAATTATGGACCTGATTGTATTGGGTAGCAGCGGACCGTGCCGCTTTGGAATGTCCACCTCTGTTTTGTTGTCAATATTTACGACCCGAATCGAATATGGCTGCTTGATAAAATGCATGATTCGCTTGTGATTGAAATACTGACATGGGATCAAGAGTATTTATAGATGACGCAAGTATTTTTTTGCCTTAGTTTTGAAATGCATGTGAACGTCGCCTCATCGTTAGATCAATTCTTCACGACTGAACACTTAAAATATGTTCCTAAAGTTATATTGTTGAAATGTTGTGGAATAAACTTCCAATACACATAAACGAGTAATCCAGACGTCACCCAATATCACCTGTGTTTGAATGATTACAATAAAGACATTCATCACATTGATGGGCTCGCGCAGCAGATAAGGAATTGTAGTAGATGTCAAGAGCACGGTTGCGCGGACAAGGTCTATTGAATAGCGTTATCAACTCATTACCCTTTGAACTACACATACCCGGCTATCAGTACTGTGGTCCCGGTACACATATGGCTAAGCGTCTGACTCGAGGTGACACGGGAATCAACCCGTTGGACAAGTTTTGTCGTGAGCATGATATAGCCTATTCACGAAGTAAAGACCTCCAGGCTCGCCATAACGCAGACCAAAAGCTAGCAGAACAGGCATCACACCGGGTCACAGCAGGAGATGCTGCGTTGCTCGAACGAGCAGCTGCGTGGGCAGTATCGCGTGCAATGAAGGTTGAATTGAAAATGGGTGCGGGATTGAAGCGTGGTAGAGGGGAAAAAAATGCAGGTGGAAAATTGAAGAAAATTAAAAAAAAAAATGTTTCACAACGTCGGAGGACGAGGGCGAAACGAGTAAAACCCCGAATTTTACCTCCTGGTAAGCGTGGAGGATTTTTACCGTTCTTGGTTCCATTACTTGCAGGATTGTCGGCAGTAGGAAGTTTAGCGGGGGGAGCCGCAGGCATCGCAAAATCTGTGAATCAAGCATCTAACGCTCGCAAAATTTTATCTGAAACTGAGCGTCACAATCGTGCTATGGAGCAGGGTGGTCGCGGACTGTATCTGAATCCCTACAAAAAAGGTAGTGGGGTGGGAAAATGTAGAGGAAAAAAAAAAACTTCAAAAATGAGATAATCATTCTACCTAACGGTCCTACAACTAACATTGAGCTTCTCGCATTCGCAAAACGTATGCGCATTCCATATTTCAAAGGCGTGTTTATGCGATCTGAACTACGTAAAAATAAAAACCCCATCCAAACGAATGAGTGTGGGATTATTAACTTGGATGATTTGCAGGGGCCTGGTACGCATTGGGTGGCATACGTGAAACGTGGACATAAAATCAAGTATTATGATAGCTATGGAAATCTGCCGCCACCTAAGGAATTCATTGAATATTTTGGGAATAATGTGCAAATTGAATACAATCACGATCAGTATCAAAATTATAATTCTGCAATTTGCGGACAACTGTGCTTGCTATTTTTACGTGATAATACATAAATTACATTCACATTCGAAGACCAGTATGCACGTGACTGCGCTATGTCGCTGACGCTCACGCTTTCGGGGTCAACGTCTGTTCTTAGTGCAAATTATTTTCCACCGATTGTCCTATCCGATAATGCTCAATATGTATTGGGATTGGTAGATTTTGAAACTTTTAACTCAGTACCAAATGTTGATGGGGCAAATAATAAATTTGATTATGATGGGGGCAAAGAAATTATTATTCCCGACGGGTCTTACGAAATTGATGATTTGAATAGATATTTCTCGACACAGCTAGTTGACGATTCAAAATCACCACCCCCATTGTACTTCGTCCGAACAACAATACATTAAAATGTGAGTTAAAGTGCAAGTATGACATTGACTTTAGTGGGGAGAACAACCTCGGCTCTCTGCTGGGGTTTACAAAGCGACAGCTTAAAGCTAACGTCTGGCATGAATCTGATCTACCTGTCAACATTCTGAAAGTCAATATTATACGAGTTGAGTGTAACATCACGGCGGGTGCATATAGTAACGATCGTCCAGTACACACGATCCACGAATTCTCTGCAAACGTGCCACCTGGCTATAAAATCTCCGAGTCCCCTTACCACGTCATTTACTTACCCGTAAGCCCTCGTGTAATCGACGACATAACAGTTCGTGTTGTGGATCAAGACGGTAATCTCGTCAACTTTCGAGGAGAACAGATAACAATCCGTTTGCACGTAAAAGTGCAGTGATTTTTCATCATGTTGATATACGAGAACGTGCACAAATATGTGGCAACCATACCCCCATCGCTCAGTATTCGAAGTTTGGTCAACCGAACAACACCATACGCAGTACGTCAGTCGCTTACGGCTGATAACGTCAATTTTTTAGAATCCTTGGGATTTCATGTAAAAGATAGATATGGCAAATCTGCTAAACATTAATGCCCGACCAATATTTGATAACAGTGTAACTCGAGTTGAAGTTCATGCTCACGCTCCCTATGCAAGTACATCATATCAAAACAATGACGAGATACGAATTCCGATTCAACAGCAAGATTTGTATGTATTACCATGCGACAGTTTTTTATACATCGAGGGCACACTATTGAATTCTGTACCGGATGCGAATGGTGTCCATGCACCAGCAAAAAATGTGAAACTAATCAACAATGCAATAACTTTTCTTTTCGATGAAATTAGGTATGAATTAAATGGAGTGGAAATTGATCGATGCAAAAATTTAGGAATCAGCACTAGTATAAAAAACTATTTATCATTGAATGTCAATGCTGGTAAAGCCCTGGAGGTTGCAAATTGGAATTTATCGGGAAATTTAGTTGAATTGGATCGGGGGTATTTTAATTATTGCATACCACTGCGCATCCTGCTCGGGTTCTGTGAAGATTATAAAAGAATCATCACAAATGCACGTCATGAACTGGTTTTAATCCGTTCAAGAACAGATTCAAATGCTATATTTGTGGGAGAAACGGCTGCAGCCGTAAATCTAAAGCTAAATAAATCACAATGGCGTATGCCCCACATAAGTGTCGAAGATTTGCGAAAATTGGAGCTGTTACATCTTCTTGAGAGCGGCACATCGATTGAAATTAGTTTTCGTTCATGGGATTTGTATGAGTATCCAGTGCTTCAAGAAACTACTCACCATACCTGGTCCGTGAAAACAGCCGTTCAACTTGAGAAACCTCGATACGTGATACTGGCGCTGCAGACAGGACGAAGAAATAAACTTACTCATGACCCCAGCGTATTTGACCATTGTGAATTAACAAACATTCGCCTATACCTTAACTCTGAGTCATATCCCTATGATAATTTGGATTTAGATTTCACGCGAAAAAGATACGCTTTGCTTTATAGTATGTATGACAAATTCAAAGCATCGTTTTACGGTGAGACTGGTAGCCCAGAACCATTGCTTGATTTAGATACATTCAAAACGCATGCTCCGATCGCGGTAATAGATTGTTCGCGTCAGAATGGATCTCTCAAACGTGCATCTGCAGATATACGTCTCGAGTTTCAGTGTAACGTTAATGTCCCTCCAAATACAACCGCCTATTGTCTAATTATTCATGATAAAATTATTGAATACAGTCCACTGACAAATGTGGTTCGAAAACTGATTTAAATAAACGTGGGGGTGGGATTGTGGGTCTATAAATGCTTGACAAATCAGATTATTTGCAGAAAGGTATGGATAGTCATGGGCCCCACATTTATCGATGTCCAGGGGTTTACGGGACCCAACGATACGTATATTGTGAAAGAAATTGCAGTTTTAAGAAACAATTTCAATTTGCAACATTTTATATTTCAACCTCCATATCCCTGGTCGGTTTTACCTAAAGATAACCAGATTCAAGCGCTTGAGAGTAAAATTTATCATGGATTCAGCTGGAATGACGGAAACATACCCTACTCGGGACTGCTGTATCTTGTACGCCCACATCTACAAGATTCTCCATCATTTTTAGTAATTAATAGGTCTGTTAAATTAATTTTAAAACGATTGTTCAATATTGATGCAGCATATTTAGCAGATAGAATAGAGTCTACTAAACAACAACCGCGGTGTAACAGTCATTCAGGTGACTGTGCGGTTGAAAATGTTTTTAGAATGAATAACCGATGTTGGATGCAAAAATAAAAACTACATTCAATACAACATACCATTTATTCAAGATTTTACCCTAAATTCATATTTATCCCATCCAAGAGTGCGTTTAATACAAAATTTGTTGTAAAGAACGAATAACTGTAAATGCTTAAAAGTTGAAATGCTAATAATGAAATCAAGCATTTGGAGAAATACGTACCACTGATTGGGATCCATTCTCCGCAGTTGAAAGTTCTTGGAAATGCCCTCTACATTATTTATTTGAAAAGAATTAAATACACCAAGCCGATAATGGTCATAACACCAATTTCCCACTGAATGCATTTATTTCTGTCAAGTATCTGAAGGAAGGGAGTAATCAGGCTTCAATTTTTCATCAAAATTACAGAAATTGGATTTATGATATCAAATAGTTTTACTCTCCAACGATAAGGCACTTTGTAAGCGCATGATTAAACGGTCGCGACGCGTGGTGCTCCAGATCGAATAATTTTCAACAGTTTGCGCTGAATTGCTATTATCCCTACTCGCATGTGTACGTAATTCTGTAAAATGGGGCTACATAGTTTTACAGAATCCATATAACAATGAGATACTTTGTAAGTGTGTGATTAAACAACCATCGAACTAGCATTATCGTGGCGCGTGCTGCTCCAGATCGAATAATTTTTAACAGTTTGCGCTGAATTGCTATTATCCCTACTCGCATGTATACGCAATTCTGTAAAATGGGGCTACATAGTTTTACAGAATCCATATAACAATGAGATACTTTGTAAGTGTGTGATTAAACAACCATCGAACTAGCATTATCGTGGCGCGTGCTGCTCCAGATCGAATAATTTTTAACAGTTCGCGCTGAATTGCTATTATCCCTACTCGCATGTGCACACAATTCTGTAAAATGAGGTTACATAGTTTTACAGAATCTATATAACAATGAGATACTTTGTTAGTGTGTGATTAAACGGCCATCGAACTAGCATTATCGTGGCGCGTGCTGTTCTAGATCGAATAATTTTTATCAGTTTCTGCTGAATTGCTATTATTCCCACCTCGGATCTAATTTTTTCGTTGACTCTGCTCATGATGCAAATGAGCATTCAGAATTGAACGCTTTCAGTATATCAACGTGAGCAGTTGCCACTAAAAGCTCAACTCCGTTTAAGCTGAACTCCATTTTAAATTATCATTATACACTTAGAATAAAAGTGGAAAAACATTATGTATTTCACATCCTTTATAATTCTGTGTCTCGTAAATTCAATAATTTTTGCTCCAACTGCGGAACGCGAAATGCTGAATAATGGGATAATCCATCAACTGGATGCAACTAGCCTGCACTCAAACGCATCATTTAACTTTAAACAATTTTACCCACCTCCCGATTATATGCGAGGTTCGGAAAAATCTATACCCCATGGCCAATACACCAACGTAATGAATGTTTACAACGGGGGGATCAACCCAAATCAGATTTACACGGCAGCACCTGCAACAACACCGGCGCCAGCAACAACAACACCGGCGCCAACAACAACAGTTAAACGTAAGTTTACTCAAATTGATTTCTTTCTTTGTGATTAATGAGGTCGCGGTAAAATCGACTGGAGTGAATAGAACTTCTGCAATCATTCTGAAATAGGTACCTGTCTAATATCATTGTGATAATATAAATTGATAGGTTTTGAAATTTTCGTATTCCTAAAGATAAGTGGAATCAATATTTTGGTGCTCTCATCATAATTTCATGATATTATTGATTGTTTAAACAATCTTTTTCATGAAGTTTATATTAAAAAATTTATTTGCGGAGAGATAGGTACTTGTCTAATATCATAGTGATAATATAAATTGATAGGCTTTGAAATTTTCGTATTTCTGAAATAAGTGGAATTAATATTTTGGTGCTCTCTAACCATAGTTTCATGATTTTATTGATTGTTCAAACAATTCTTTTATGAAGTTGATATTGATTCAAAATTTATTTGCGGGCCGCTACAACACCCCTAGGAATCAATGTCATATAAAGTTCAGAGTTTATTCTTATCGCATATAATATTTTCAGCCCGTACCAGCACTGATCAGAGTACCTTCCGAGATTTTGCAGTTCAGTGGGAGCTTGAAGACGCCGAAGGTAAAGTGAGTCGAATCAGGCTCCGGGGTTTCCTTTCTTATACAAAATTTTAATACAGTAAGGAAACTCCCATATTATGAGTATAAAGTGTTGAACCAAATCAATTATGAATTTTTTGTTCATTGCAGATGAGTAATTCAACTACGAGTTCGCCCCCTAAACGCGATGGTGCACCTCAGTCGTGGTACCATATCGTTCGTGTTAATTTGGATAAACACACGTGTGAGTCGAACTCTAGCGTTACAATCATTATCCATTCGTAGTCTGTTAGTAGAATGGGTTATACATTCATAGTCTGTTAGTAAAATGGGTCATATTTGTAGTTTATTTAGTAGTCAAGGATTGATTTGTAAAATGTGTTTTATATTTGTGTAACATCGAATAAATCATACATTTATTGATAATTATTGATACTTATTATTGTATTTTATTAAGGTCTGCATGCCCAGACAGACTAATTCATTATCGATGACTGAATCCACATCAAAGTCCTCGCTATTCATTATGACGTTTCTCGCCTCCACTTCACTTAAAGCATCCTCCTCCATCGCTGCACCAAGTTTTTCAACAAATAACTTCGCACGATCTTTAATAGTTTGTTCTTGCATCACGAGTCTGCATATGGTGACATGAATACACGGTAGTATACTCTGCATCGTTCTGAACGACATCTCCATGATCGTAATATTCGCAGGTGAAAAATACACAGCAATCTTGTTATATACTTTGCGACAATTCACAAATGAGTCTCCTCTCGCAGTTAACGGAATCGTGTATTCTATTCCCGAATTAGGTAAACTCCCATATTCGAACCATTCGCTAAGAACTTGCTGGCTGCTTAGAAAATTTTCCCAAACACTTTCAGTGAAAACCATTTTATTATTCCGCACCGTGTCCACCAGGGATATTACAATTTGACATGATAAATCACCTTTCACAAGAAGTTCAACTTCTATACTTTTGGAAGAAGATTTATTCAAACGAAACTTCCGATTGAGGATTCCGAAAGATACTTCTTCTTCTTCTTCTTCACCGACTAGTTGGCCAAAATTTGTTCGCTGCTTCTTCGGATTGCATGGTACAGCCCTCTGGGAAGACTGAGGCCGCTTGCAACCTGGGCGACAGGAAATGAGAGTCTGCGACTTCTCAAAAGGTTCTGGCTGTGCGCAGAGAACCCAATGTTGTTTTCCATCACACATTTCGGTGTGGTGTAGATCGGCATGCGTTGCAAAATTATTCGATGTTGACGCCATTGAAGCTGATGGTGACTATAGCTGCAGGAACTGATCGAACTGATGTAGTTTGTAAAACCATTGCAGTATTTATATTCACTCCGAGAATAATATTTTTTCCACATCAATTTGCTCAAGGATGACTTGGACTGATCCTCCCCATTGATTATTGCTATACAATGTAAGATTTATTTGTGCGTCCAATCAGTTGTGACAAGATTGAGAAGATATTTCCACACCTTGTATATTGCAACTCTGATATTGCAACTTTGTATGAAGACTGACGCATATATTCGAATTAAAATCAGCTTCCATTTACCTGTACTTTCAATCAGCTTCCATTTACCTGTGCTTTCAATCAGCTCACAACCCTGTATGGAGCTTATCACGTCAGTTAAGATTAATTATTATTGAAAAGTGGGCGCTCATGCATAGATCAAAACTGACGCTATGATCCCCGTTGGTTGGGTATAAAAGGCTCCGGATTTATATGCTAAATGACAGTCTTCAACTAATACTCCATGCGCACTGTTCGTAAGCGGCGAGAACTAAAACTGCGAATCGAACTGCTTTTGAAAAATATTGGTGCAGTAAAAACCTTGATTCAGGCGAAATCAGATCTTGATCATATTTTGAGAAGATTAAACACTATAAAATTAATATGAACAACGCCATGGACCTGACGAAAATCAACAAGGTGGGTCGATGTGATGAATACCTTCCCACCAAGAAATTGGCAGATCTTGAGGTCAATAAACAGTACCCCGTCACCGGCTTGCGGAAAGTACAAACAAGATTCGGTACAAGAATAACCCTTGATTTGGAAAACGCATTTTCGGCATTTCTACCTGCACGCATGTCAAAAGTGCTGATTGACGATGAGGACTTAGTCCAAAAAATGATACTGGCTGCCGATGAGAATCGCCTTCACATGCATAATCTTGGGGGACTATACAACCGAGTAGAATTCAACTATATGTAAATTTAATAAATATCTGAAATGTATCACGCTTACAAATAAATAATCATACATGAATTGTTCTCTCAAGCCTACCTTTATTTAACAATAATTCAGGGTCTATCAGTTCGTAGAATCTGATTTCTGATCAACGTGTAGAACTGTGCAGTTCAAAGACCTAATCAACCAGTTGAACTTGCAGTTCTACGACCTGTTCACCAGAAATTTCCGTCAGCGTCGATAGGGTGCGTGTTCATCACATTAATATAGTACTAGGGCTAAGATTCGTTTACGATAATTTGCGAACAGCTTAGTGGTGGGGGAGAAGGTCTGGTATTCAAAGCTCTACGAAACTGGTTCATCTAGTTGCTTCTGGGTATGAATATGGTGCCATCTCAAAATCTGAGTTACTTGCAATCTGAATTCACAAGTGTGAGCATCAAATAGAACTCCAGAGGAGCTTTATTGAAAATGATAAACATCATGGATTTATCTGGTACCACAGACCTATCTGATGCCAATGTGTTCAACGCTGGGCAGTTAGTCGAGGACTCCTCTACCCACAACTTCACCGATGCTGAGATATTTAAAATTGGTCAGTTGGGTCTATGCGGTGAACGTCTTCCCATCAAAAAATCAACTAGCGGTGTGCATTTCATCAGTTTGTCACGTGATTGTCACGTAAGTAAGCTAAAGGCGCCGGTTAGAACTTTCGAATCTTCATTGCACTGTAGGGAACTTGCACTCACTCACTATACTGTAGATACTATACTGTGAAACTCTTAAAAATAAGGTAACGTCACTCACCATAGGTACTGGACTGTAATAACTGGTAGGGTTACTCCCATAGAAATTTGCGTCAAAATCTGATGATTGATTGTCACATTGATTATCACATAAAAATCGGGCATAACCAGTGGGATTACCGGTAGGATTACTCCCATAGAAATTTGCGTGAAAATCTGATGATTGAGAATCGAAATTTGCGCAAAAATCGGATGATTGATTTGCGTAAAAATGTGATTATTGATTGTCACATTGATTATCACATAAAAATCGGACATAACCAGTGGGATTAACGGTAGAATTACTCCCATAAAAATTTGCGTAAAATGGTAAGAATTAGCGTAAAAATTCTGATGATCGCTTGTCACACTGATGACATGAACGCGTAGGTAAGAACTCCTGAAAATACTGGACTGTAGATAACCGGTGAGATTACTCCCGTAGAAATTTGCGTAAAAATCGGATGATTGATTTGCGTAAAAATGTGATTATTGATTGTCACATTGATTATCACATAAAAATCGGACATAACCAGCGGGATTACCGGTAGAATTACTCCCATAAAAATTTGCGTGAGATGACACATAAAAATCGGCCATAAAGGCGCGGGTGAGAACTTTCTAGAAAAAGGAACTTTCTAGGAAAAGGTAAAGGCGCGGTCATGACTCCTCCACAGGGTGGATCTTGACTCTCATGGTTCTTGACTAACATAGCTATACTACTGGTATCGCCTGCACAATCACAACGTCTATTCGGCTAATGATTGTTGTTTCATTTCAGACCGTCAAATTTATAGAAAACTTTATAGCGTCGTATCGGCCAGTTTTGATCCCACAATCGAGTTCACAGTTCGACTTGGCAGGGTCTCCTGATAATTTTGACGGCGTATGGCAGCCCTGGGTAAAACTCAACTCGGAAAATGTTACTATTTATCAGTGCGACATGGTGACGGGAAGTGATTCAAAACCGGAGATGGAAGAAAGATCAGCCATTAGAGTACCAAGATGGTAGACCGAGTAACTTATATTGACTGTGCTGAGTAGTTAGACAGATGTCAAACGTCTAACTAGTAGTTGGACAATGTGCTACCTAGGTTTAAGGATGTCGTGATACAGGTGGCTCAAATTTTGAATATCGGTTCTTTTATTGCACGCCGAGTCTCCGAGTTTTGTTATCTGGACCATTTCCTTAATCAATCTTTTTTTAAGATTGCTTTCAGTGTTCAGCACTGTTGTGTTATCAAAGTCAAACCTGTGGTGGTTGGTAAGCGAGTGAGCTACAAGAGCTGATTTTTCTGGGTCTCTAGTTTTTAGGTCCGACTTCTGACCCCTGATTCTGTTTTTTAAATGCTGTGACGATTGGCCAATATAGCAAGCATCACAATCAGAACACGGTATCTTATAGACGGTGTGCGTTTTGTCACCTAGCGGAGTCTTAGATTTTAAATTTGAGAAAAGTCTGTCCATGTTATTGATCATTTTGTATGAGGTATGAATTCCTTCCTTGTGAAGAATACTATTGATTTTCTCTGACAGGCCTCTGATGTAAGGAATTGACCCAACAATTTTTTCTCGGTTAAGATCTAGAGGTTTAACGCATTGCATTGAATTGGAACATTTTTGAATTCTTTCTTTTTTCACCTCATCAATAAGTCGTTCAGGAAAGCCATTGTCTTTCAGCGCTTTGGATACTATTTTGATGTTATCTTTTCTGAACTTTGGATGAGCTAGTTTTAAACAACGGTCAAAAAGACCTATTGCTACGCTGCGTTTACACTGGTGTGGGTGATCAGAATCAAAGCTAAGGTATCTACCAGACCATGTGGCTTTCCTGAACCAGTTAGTGATAAGGCGATCAGAATCATTGATGACCTGAGTGTCCAAGAAGCTAATCCTGTTATTGCTTTCAAGCTCAAAAGTTAAGATGATGCGCGGATGAAAATTGTTGAAACTAGTCAAAAGAGAATCAATATTATCCTTGTGTACTGCGGTGATAATGTCATCCACGTATCTTTTATAGAAGGGTAGTTTGAAAGGAAGGTGACTAATTACCTTTTGCTCTAAGAGTTCCATAACTAGATTTGCCGAAACAGGGCTGATGGGAGAACCCATGGCCACCCCAAAAATTTGCTTATAATGTAGGTTGTCGTACGCGAAACAGGTGGAGTTCAAACAAAGTTTGACACCTTCAATGAGATCTTTTTTTGTCTAAAGTGGTGTGCTCTTTGATTGAACTCCATCTTTTTCCGACAGCAGCCAGTACTAAGTTGACTGGAATGTTGGTGTAAAGAGAAGTGACGTCTAGGGATATGAGCAAATGTTCCGGTGGCATGACTACATCCTTGATGTCCTGTACAAAAGACCAAGAGTCTTTAACATGGTATTGTGTTTTTCCTATAACATTCGTGAGAATGGATGAAAGATACTTAGAGAGATTGTACGTGGGTGAATCGATGTTGGAAACGATAGGTCTCAAAGGCACGTATTTTTTATGGATCTTTGGTAAAAAATATAGTTTAGATGGAAGCGAGTTATGTGATTTGAGTTGTCTGCTTAAAACACTCGAGATAGAACCATTTTGTTCCCATTCAGAGACAAGTTTGTTAACAGCGGTCTCAATGATCTTGGTAGGATCCTTTTTTAGAACTTCATAAGTGACACTATCATTGAGTAAAAGTTGTGCTTTGGAATTGAAATCATTTCTGTCCATGACCACCGTAACATTCCCTTTGTCCGCCCTAGTGACCAAAAGATATTTGTTATTTTTTAAAAATTCACTTGCTTTTTTAAAACTCGAGATTGCCGGATTACATGTGTTATTGGAAGAGAGACGACATATATGGTTAGATATAGTATTTGAAATTTTGGATCTAACAATGTCCTTGGTGGTGTTGTCCTTTTTTGCAATCGCAGTTTCAATTGAGCAGACCATTTCGTCTATGTGTGAGTTGTTAAAAGTGGGAAGTGAATGTTTCGGACCCATAGATAAAAGTTTTTTGACCGGTGAAGGTATGGATTTGTCACTTAGGTTCACAAGCCAACTTTCCGGAGTCTCACGAGGTGTAAAGTTAGACGACTCTAGTTTTTGGAGTTTTTTGATGTTGCTAAGTTTAAGTTTATTGAACTCTGCTTGAGATCTTAAGATGTCAGATTCGTATTTTTTTAGCTCAGATGAGTTAGGATTGTATCTATGGAATTCAACTATTTGTTCATCCAGTTGTTTGGTAAGGTAATGTAGTTTTCTATAACAGTGACTAATCTCTAGATTGATTATGGTTTTGTGCATTGAACGAAGGCTGTTTTTGAAAGTTTTTTCATTGACTAGATGTGAAATATTGTTAAAATTAAATCTAAGAAACTTGGGGATTATCCCTTTGGAGCGACACTTCAAAAGGAAAATCTGTCGATTCTTAGCTTTGTTAATGTTGCTGCGTAGCTTGTTGATATCCTTTCTAAGGAGACAAGCTGCGTCCACGTGGCGTGCAATAAAAGAACCGATATTCAAAATTTGAGCCACCTGTATCACGACATCCTTAAACCTAGGTAGCACATTGTCCAACTACTAGTTAGACGTTTGACATCTGTCTAACTACTTTTACTGTGTGGGTCACATTTCGAATGTCCTCTTCCATCTGCTCGACATCCGACACAATTTGATTGTGATGTTCACTGACTTCCGGTGTTATACGGTCAAAAGTATCGACCTCAGGGTCTATTGTCGCAGTCAATGGACTATGGAGAAGTTGAGGAGCTTCTGGGCATTGTGAGTTGCCTTTCTCTGGCGCAAAAATATCCTTGCTAGATATTATTTGCTTCAAGGAAATGCGTGCCGTCCGAGATGTTGGATTAGCGTTAAACCCTCCACGTTGCCGCAACTTTGAAAAAACTTGTTCACCTGAATCTTGGTTACATAATCCAGTGGCAAGTTCGAAGCCGGGAAATTCATTTTTGAGGCAATTGTAGAGCGCAAGTAAAGCTGTCACCGTCTGCCGAATGCCCCGCAGAAATGGCAATTGCTTTTTTCCATTCGGCGTGGTACTCCACGATTCACATTGATCGACGAATTCTTTGAGCAGTTTTTCTATATCGGGGTGCCTATCGGATAGAACTCGTTTTCCTCCAACAGTGACTTTCAAGCTGTATGAGTTACATGCATCAATGACGGCATTCATCTTCTTCGCGAAATCTGATGATGCCTTCCACGTATTGCTTTTTAAAAGACCGCTCGTTCCCGCCGTTTCAATTGCGCACGAAAAACGGTTGCTGAATAATTGAAAAGCACGTTTCACATTCATGGATTCGAAAGACTTCGGCTTCATATGTCTTTCGGTGATGTAAGACAACAAGTTTGACCCAGCTTCTGTTGCACAGTCGACTCTCCACGTTTCGACGAAATCATCCCAAGCCGCAATAATTTCACCATTTTGGTAAATCATCTTTGCGTTGCCTTTGCCCTCCCTAAAGAACGCAGCAAGGCGTTTGATTAAATGTGGGAAGTCACACACCGCATAATACAGCTTGTCTTTGTAAATGAAATGCGGCTCCTCAGGTGTTACTTCAAGCTCGGTGTTATAGAGCTTCTGGTTTGGCCCCCCTTGATCACAACATATGATTCGAACATCAGCTCCGACGGCAGCGAGTTTGTCCAAACACATTTTTAGCAATACAGACAAATCTGTTGCAGGTACAGCCCAATGCGACAATACATATGCTATCGGTTGGCGATACGGTTTTTTAGCGTTGATGCTTTCAATGGAAAATACCAAAATGTCGGTAGCTTGCTGATCCCGCCGTCCGAGAGGACCAAGATCGACTAATCCTTCTACTTGGTCCATTGATTCGGAATACTCCTCCATGCTCTTTATTTTTGTCTCGTCAAAAATCAAAGAAAGGAGCCGTTGATCGGCAGGAAGAGTCGAGAGCTTCTCACCTAGAGCTTGGAAAATGGAGTCGGTGAACCCTAGCCTTATGTCATAATCCATAGCCCAACGTTTCATAGTCGAGGAACTGGGAAAATTCCATCCCGCTTGTCGAAGTCGACTCATACCAACTGGAGAGTAATAGTGCAACAATTTTGACAAATTTTTCTCTTTCTCTGTGAATGGCGCATTAGCCGTATGCAGTTGCAAACATATCATTGCTTTTGCACCCGCTGTTAGGTCCGAGAGTGATAAAACCATTCCACGTATATCTTTGGTTTTCGGAGTAAATTTGTCCGCTCTGGCCTTTGCTCGATTGTCGTGATAGTTGGAATTTATGAACTTTTTTTTCAAAACGCGCAATTCTTTCCGAAGGGCATGATTTTCCTTGTCAAGACGCTTTACTTTGTTCAGAAGATCATTGATCGCAGCATTAGTCATAGTAGGTTTATCGAGTAATGAAGAGTCATTTATTCTTGACTGATCGTGCTTCATGATTTCAACAGAATTGTAGACTGATTTGTTATAATCGATAGGGACAGCTGTGCTTTTTAAACGGTCAGGGGTCGAAAACGCATATTCCGCAAAATGTACAGCGCAAACGCCAGACTTTACGAGTGTCGTAATATTCCTTTTTATCAGGTCAGAGTTTGCTGTAAAAGAAGAATAGAAACTGTAGATCTTGATGTTTTTACTGTTTGGCGTGCAATGAATTTATCAAATTCATTCGATTGATAACATACCGCAATTGCGAATCCAAATTTCCCGACGCTGAACATCAGTTGTTGGAAAGCGAAAGAGTTTCCTTGTCGCATCGCGTCGATTTTGACAGCCTTTATAGGAACACACATCACTGGCGCGCCCGGCTGATAGATTTTTATTTGAACTAGACATTTGTTGAATATATTACCAATACGACACAAAACTATTGGAAATGTATTGATGCAAGAAGCTACGTATTGGCGCACAAAACTATATATTAACGTAAATGAGATGCCAATCCATTGCTAACAAAATATCGTATCTTGTTAAAACGATCGCGTTTTCTCTTATCAAACGATCGTGCCTTGTCAAAACGAATCGAACACAATATCGTTGTAATATATATATAAGTTTTTTTTATAAATTGTGATTGAATTCGTGAAGTTTTGTGTCGTATTGGTGATATATTTAAGAAAAGTAAAGTTCAAATAACAATCTATGAGCCGGGCGCGCCAGTGATGTGTGTTCCTATGAAGACTGTGAAAATCTACGAGATGCGACAACGAAACTCTCTCGCTGTCCAAAAACTGACTTTCAGCGTCGCCCAACTCATTACATGCCAGACAGTAGAAACATCAAAATCTACAGTTCCTAATTTTTTTATAGCAAACTCTGACCTGTTCAAGAGGAATATTACGACGCCCGTAAAGTCCGGCGTTTGTGTTGCAGGAATAAATGACTCTTCATTTTAATTAAATTCGTCATTTGCTGAACAACCGATGGAAGTCGATAAACCTCCTATAAGTGAAGCTGCGATTAATGATCTCCTGGACAGAAAATCATGCCCTTCGGAACCAATTGCGCGTTTTGAAAAAGAAGTTCATGAATTCCAACGATCGCGATAATCGAGCAAAGACCAGAGCGGAGAAATTTACGCCGAAAATCAATGCGCCATTCTCGAAGAAAGAGAAATGACTTAAAAAAATTTGTAAATGTAATTCAAAATATCAATAAAATAATGTCAAAGTTAGATCAAATTCGAAATAATTATTCACACTTAAAAAAATTAATAAAAAAACGCCTGAAAATCAGCCTTCTAATGTGGTTTCCCCCCTTAATATATGTATGAGGCGATTTCTATTTTCGGGTGGGATACTTTTTTAATAACTTCACGTCTTTTTTCTACTTATTCAAAGGTATTTTTATGGAGATGATCATTTACCCGCTGCCAAAATAGATTTGTTAATGATATAGATCAATACTTTTTTTGATATTTATAAGCTCGAGAGAGAGAGAGAGAGAAAAAAAAAATGCCAATTCATAACTTGTAAATTTTGTTGAAAAAATGTTTCTTTCATACTGCAATTTAACTTTCAATGTAGGTATAATTTATTTATTTCATGGTGCAGTCTCTTCTGGTCTCTTCAATCAAGAGTTATTCCCAATATATATTTTATTAAATAAATATTATATGTACAGTCTGAAATGCCAGATATTTTATCCAAAATTGGATTTCTGCAAGCAATTAGAACTTTGAACAAAGCAGTTTTACTCCGTAATGTACGTGTGAGGTTACATGTGTGAGTAAACAAAACAGAGTGTGGCGGAGGAGCAGCATCGGTAATCTGCATGGTATTACCTGCATCTATCATTTATCTGTCATTTACCCGCAGAGAATTTAGTTCACGGAACGAACACACGGGACCCACGGAACCAAGCTCCACTAGTCCGTCCCAGGCTTTCGGCTCCGTGGGCTCTCTCAGGTTTCTCTCTGCATTAACCACGTCTGTGTGATGGCGATGTTCAGGTTCCACAGTGAAAAATTTCAGATGTCAACGAAAACTAACACATGTAAACACATCTGTGTAATCGGCAATGATTGTTCGTTAGTTTCCGGTCCCACAGTGACAAAGTTCAGATGTCAGAATAAAATGTTGAACTTAACCCTCCTGACCAGTCCGATAAGTGTAGACCATGCAAGAGTATGTAGTATACATTTAGGTATACATGCAAGTTCAAGACTGCCCGTGTGTGGATAACGGGCAGCTGTCCGTGACTTAGATACAGGAAAAGCTATTTATGTCACTGCGTATTGAAAACCACTATTCTAACCTCGCTTCGCTCGGTTACAACAAGTTTCTGCGACGCAGCATGCGAAGCCACTGGGCGTATTCAAGGGTGCGGGTGTGTATCAAAACGAGCAGCTCTCCGCAACCCAAGCAATTAGAATTGAGAATAATTATCCTATCCGAAATTTCTGAAGATGAGACGCACTTAGACATGTTACAGCTGATTTTTGGTGCTTCTCAGATATCCGAGCCCATCTGTGCATAATCAAGCACATAAAAAACAGGCAGCTTTAGGTATAAAAAAAATATTTCAAATCAAAATATTTTATATAAAATATATCTACTATAAATAATTTTTGTCGTTGTTACATAGTCAGATGAGTTTCGACTTATATCGGCAGCTGTTGCGAGAAGTGAATGTCAGAATGCCCTATAGGGAAACGGACAGCTCGCAATTACTTGGTGGATTGAATTTTAAAATGATTGTCCTGTCGGGAATTTGAGGATATGTGACCCACTCGGACATATCTGTGCAGTCCTCCGTTCCTCATGCAATGATGTAATAAAATAATTACTCTCTTTAAATTACCCTGATGATATGACACGTTCATACGCGCTTCCACCGAGTTTGAAAGCAACAACGATTGGCAAACCCATGAAAAACTGAATAGAATTAAATAAAGCATCTAATTAGCGTTGAAGACTAATTTCAGTCAAAATAATACAAAAATAAATACAGAGATGAAGATAAAAATCAAGACAAAAATCATGCCGAAAATCAACTGAAAAATCAAGACAAAAATTAAGAAAAAAATAAAGACATAAAATAATACGAGAATCAATACAGAAAATGAGATAAAAATCAATACCGAAAAATAGGAAGAAAATCAATACCGAAAATAAGATAAAAATCGAGACTAAAAATGATACGAAAATCAAGACAGAAAATAAGATGAAAATCAAGACAAAAATCAAGACGAAAATCAACTGAAAAATCAAGACAAAAATCAATACAAAAAACAAGACATAAAATAATACGAGAATCAATACAGAAAATGGGATGAAAATCAATAGCGAAAAATAGGAAGAAAATCAAGACCGAAAATAAGATAAAAAAAAAATCAAGACAAAAATCAAGACGAAAATCAAGACGAAGATCGATACCGGAAATGATAAAAAAATCTAGACTAAAAAAAATACCAAAATAAAGCCAGAAAATAAGATGAAAATCAAGACGAAAATCGAGACAAAAATCAAGACAAAAATCAAGACAAAAATCAAGACAAAAATCAAGACAAAAATCAAGACAAAAATCAAGACAAAAATCAAGACAAAAATCTTGACGAAAATCAAGACGAAGATCAATACCGAAAATAAGATAAAAATCAAGACTAAAAATAATACGAAAATCAAGACGAAAATCAAGACAGAAATCAAGACAGAAATCAAAACAAAAATCAAGACAAAAATCAAGACGAAAATCAACTGAAGAATCAAGACAAAAATCAAGACATAAAATAATACGAGAATCAATACAGAAAATGAGATAAAAATCAATATCGAAAAATAGGAAGAAAATCAAGACCGAAAATAAGATAAAAAAAAATCAAGACAAAAATCAAGACAAAAATCAAGACGAAAATCAAGACGAAGATCAATACCGAAAATTAGATAAAAATCAAGACCGAAAATAATACGAAAATCAAGACAGAAAATAAGATGAAAATCAAGACGAAAATCATGACAGAAATGATATTAAAAAAATCAAAACAAAAATCAAGACAAAAATCAAGACGAAAATCGATACGAAAAATAAGACGAAGATCAAGACGAAAAATTATACTGGATATAATTGTCCACTAAGCGGGTGATATATATTATATATTATTATTTTATTTCATATGATGTACTCAGATGTAAAATTTTTTTTTTGCTTTTCCACAATAAACTTCTCGAATTTAATTTAATTTAATTTAAGTTTCATAAGATATAAAGCCAAAGTATGAACTACATAGCCATGTATGGGTATAGATACTGCAGGACTCCGAAATACAATGAAAAGCTGGAGCGCTCTGAATATAAAATTTCTTCGTGAACATATTTTCGTGGTTCTAAATCGAACTTCTGTAAGACAACAATTATGTAATAGATAAGTCATGTCCCTGAATTGAATTTCTATGTCTTAAAATTACATTCATCAAATATTATTAGTTTGTTCAGAAATTACATTCATAAATAATATTTCCTCAAAAGTTTAAAAAATTTCATCCAACGCAGCAACCTGCATCCTACGACAACTGCCTTTTCTTCGGTGGACTGAATTTATGTTCAGCGGAGGACATAAGATCTGGAAAAATCATGAACTATGTATCAAAATAGCACTAATCAACTGTAGAAAAACTGAGTCATTAGAATGTTCTCTCAGAGCGTAGCAGTAAATTGAAAAAAGATGTAAAAGTTTTCAGTTCAACTAGGGTCTTCCCTTAAGTCAAAACCAGTTTCGCAATTTCAGGTACATTTTTGATATCAAAATTTTTATGTCGGTGCCTGATAAAAATACTGTAGGATTCCATCTTTGAATTGTGGTATTTTGATATCAATGTTATTTATGTGCCATCGCAAAGAACACTCACCTCCACCCAAAGTTTGCGTGGACTGTATAGGCCTAGCTGTGTTGATTTTTTCGGATAACAATATTCTCAATTCGTCTCCAGCCTGTGCTTTTAGACTGAGGATTATGCTCCGGACTTTGTGAATCATTCTGGCTTGATACATCACTTGATGAAGAGTAGAACTATGATTCTTTCTCGTGTTGATCTATCCCAGTCAATGAATCTGAGTATAAATACGAAAATATGAATCGTGACACAGCGACCGAATTCTTTATTATACTCAATCTATGAGTATAATTCTACGAGCATACAATCTGACAATGGTTGCTCATGGTGAACGTTATAGGTTAGGACGGGCTACGACTACGACGGTGCGCGTCTGCAAGGAAGACGGACGTTACGACGTTGCCGTTCGTTCTCGCGTGGCTGCGCGCCAACACCGGCGCGGCCGAACCCTGCTACACGTGTTTCAGACAAACTCGCCGGCTCTACGCCAGGATATTGACGAGTAAAATAATTTATCAATAATTGTGTGTGATAAACTGAAATCCAACGCTAATTCCGTACAAGCAAGACTACGAGGTACGTACTACATGCACACGTAAGAAATATGTATAAATATCCATAGATATCGCGTTGCGACAAGATCCATCCCCAACAACGTGTGCAAATTATTAGAAGACGCCTCAATTCTCGGTGGAGGAATCGGCGTTGGCGGGTCAGACCAATTAACCAAAGCAGGCTCAATCAAGGAGATTAGGAAAAAGAATCAAGAATTAAGAGAAGACGACTTTACTGTTTTATCGGTACACAAGAATGAACCTTTGACAATTTACTCGACATCCCTGTTAAAAATTTCGTATAAAGACGGATAGAATGTGCAGAAAACGCTAAAGAAACAGATAGAAATGGATGGAAACGGATTCGCGAGCTATCCGTTTCTATAGCGTTTTCTGCAATTATATCCGTTTCTATACGAAATTTTTAGCAGGGATGCCCACATTTATCTACGGCGAGTCTTTGTGCTCTTCTGCCTGAGCAACGGCTAAGGTACATGCATGATCTTTTAGGAATCCTACGAACTATTTAAAAGAGCCGATAATATACGAGATATTATATTATATATGGGCATATCCATGGAATTTTTAACTTTTGAGGTACAAAAATAAATTTCGGAAAAATTGACGGCACACCTATAAAACTAGAATGATCTGTGTTCTTGAGTCTCAGTATACATGAAAAAAATTAGAATAATTCATTTTCAAGGTTCGGTCAAGTGCTGATGGAGCAAAAATCAAAATTCAATTTTCTTTTTCAAATAATCTTTGAAAAACTATTTTTGTGGTCGAATTCGCACTCCGGTTCGACGAAGCCTAGAGTCTTACGCGTATAATAAATGCGAAAAATAGAATAAAATGAAAAAACAAAAAAAAAATTTTAAATAAAAATAAATTGAAAAAAAATAAAATCAATAAAAATGAATAAGAATAAATAAAAAATAAATACTCGTGCTGTTTAAAACGACATTTGGGATACTGCAGGTGAAAGATATGTTTGTAAACATTTCTTTAACAAATATGAAAATTGATGATTTATGAAAATATTTACTCGTTTGTATTTATCTCTTCGAAATATGCATAAAAATAGCGACCGATTTGATAATATACTTCTTATAACGAATGTTATCGATTACTATTGCTTGGAATGGGATCGCAATCAATATACAGGTGTGCCAGCTGAAATAGTGATTTTTTTCTTCGAATTATTCTTCAGATAGTAATTTTCAAAAGCTTGCAACTTTTTTCAGGTTGTGGGCACACTTTCCGGTCGGGTACCGTTTTATAGCTTAAGATACGTAGAATAAGATACTTCAAGGTCGCTCGTTCAAATGGATCGGTCAAAAAGTTGTAATGAAAAAAGTAAAATCATCTTCGATTCAAGAAATTTCGTCATCGCTATTTCATTAATTTTTATCAGAGCTTACCTGGCCGGCACATATATCTGACTCGCAATTTTCTAATGTTTACGTGCTTACAATTAATGAAAAAAAAAATTAGGCTGCTATCATCATCGGTCAACAAGTTATAGTGGTTGGAAAAAAAATTAATGCTCCATCCTTACAGTGACTTGTCATTTTCTTTAGGATTTTTGTACTCATAACATGCAGAAATGAATTAAAATATACTAGAACATCACAGTTAGCTTCAAGAAAAAGTATTTGTCAGTCGAAAACACCCTTGGGGTATCCAATTTGTACTTGGAATGGACACAACCACTATCCCTCACAAAAGTTAAAAATTCTATGGATATGCCCATATACAGATATTACGTTTGTCGAGTTGACGTGGAAGGCCCCACATATAATATGATATGATCATAATATCATATATTTATGAAGCATGCCTGTTTTCAGATTCATTACCTCCGGCAAAGCATTTCAGAGTACACGGAGCTGTATAAACCTAGAAGAACCCTTCTGAAGGCAAAAAATTATGACTTTTATATTACATATATATTATTTGAATATTTGTCAGTTAAGCCTGGCGGTTTAGATAAAAATACTGCTTCCTTGGTTATGAATAAATAATCAACAATTATCAATTTTTAAATAATTATTTAATTTATTAAATTTACAAATATATATATTTATTATTATTTTAAATTCAAAAAAAAAAAACGATTTAGTACGGCTGCTGGCGATTCGACCATCTGTAACTAACAAAATATTATAAAATGAAATGTTTTTCACTCACCAAAAAATGAGTGATATAGGATGCGGTCAATAATACTTGCGAGGGTGCACAGTAGGGTGGTTCAAAGATGACCTGAGTTCTCAGGACAATATTCACTACTGCCTCATTTCATTTCAACTTCAATTAGAACGCAGGTCTTTTTTGAACCACCCTAGTGCACAGTGTCGATAAATAGGTATTTAATCATTTGACAAATTCGATTTTTATTAATTTTGAAAACATCTTCACATTTTTCAATCATCTACTTTCAGCAGTATAGATCTACATACCGAGCATCGCGTATGGCTTTATTCCTGCCGGCCCTTGATTTTTGTCGCACCGGTTCCTCGTCCACTTGACGAATATTTTCCTCAATTTCTGCCGCCAGCTCGTTTTTCTTCAATTCTTTTAAATGTATTTTTTGTATCCGTGCCGCTACTCTCCTTTCCACTTCCATCTCGAGCTCCTCCTCCTTTTTTCTTTCAATTTCTGTCTCTCTTTTTTGTTGCAACTCCGCCAATCTTTCGGCCTCCAAATTCGCCATCCGTTGCTCCATCCGTTGCTGCGTGGCAGCGGCAGCCGGAGCCGCATCAACTTCAACCTCTGCCGTACCCGGGAAAAAATGATTTTGCCTAATCATATATAATTATATATGATTATATATAATACCTTATATATAATTAGACCTAAAAATTGGCCAGGTCTAATTATATATGATCATATATAAGTTATATATAGTTATATATAACTTATATACGGCAATTTTCGGGTCCAATTATATATACCTATATATAGTTATATATAACTTATATATAAAGGTATATATAAGTTATATATAACTATATATAGGTATATATAATTGGACCTGGCCAATTTTCAGGTCTAATTATATATACCTATATATAGGTATATATAAGTTATATATGATTCGGGGAAAATCCTTAAATTAAAATAGAATACAAAACAGAATTAATAACTTTTCCACTACATCTTTTTGTTCTATATACTCATCGAATTTTATTGAAGAAATTAATATTATATTATATTATTAATTATATAATAGCAGTATTATATTTTCACAGACCTCTTATTATTATATTCTTAGATATTTTCACAGACCTCTTGGTATATTATATTATCACAAATCAACCTCATGGCATATCGATTTTAGTTTTATACTATTATTAAACAATGAAATTGTGAGTGCCCGGGTAAAAAAAATTATATATAATTATATATAATTTTTTTTACCCGGGTACATACAAACACATATTATTCGAGTTTCTTAAGCTCAAGTACAGTAATATTTATTACTTTTATAAGTATATTTGGCAAAATAACTCAATGTTAAGTATATAAAATCTTATATATAAAAAAACACAAAATTCAACTTCAATTAAACAAGAATATTTTTAACAAAATAAAGAAAAAGATATTGATCGAGTGATTTTTGTTTAAGGTTTAGCTTGCTTATTAACCTGATCAGCTCTTTTCAACTCCCCAATTCGTTGAGACATAATACTTGCTAGTTGCTCTCTAGTTTGAGGAACGCCTTTTGGAGTTACCCACTTCTTTTCTCTAGCTAAAGCCATAGCGAAGTCTAAAAATCAAAAAATCATTCAATAAATAAAAAATATAAATGAAAATAAAAATGCAGGCATATATAAAAAGTAAATACATATGAATATCAATCAAAAGTTATGTATTGAAAATATTCATAATAGTTACTTAATACTAAAATATTATAGAAACAATATATAAAATTATAACTTTTCAAATTCATACTTGAACAAATTATTTTTTTTTTTTTTTCATTACCAATAATCTCATCCTTCGCCACAGCATTTAATGCTTTTACTGGAGCTGGTTTTCCTTTTTGTAAGTGAGCTCTAGGAGCTTGTCCAGTCAGCGTGGCATTCAAATAACCACTTGGCTTAAAAACGCCCGTGATTAATCTTCGGACAATGTGAGATGCTTGGCTGCACAGTGATTTGCACATTTTGTACTCTGACTCCTTACAGTATATTCTGTTCATCAATTTAAACATCTATCATAGAAAAATAATCATAAATAAATATAAGAAAAAACAGAACAGAAAATATCACAATAAATATCATTTCTTGATAATAATAAAGCATACTGATAAAATACATACGGTTTCTTCAGGCCAATCTTTACTATAAAGATCAGGGTCATTACAATCAGCAGTAATACTCTTGGTAATCGCCTCCCCCGGACTTATCTTGTTGAATGTAATATTTTGAGGATTATTTTCCTTATTATTATCGTCAGTGTTTGATATTTTTAAGTCATCATGACTCTCATTATTTTCACTACTATCTTGACAATCACTCAAGTTGTTTTTTTGTAAGCTAACATCTGAATCACTCTCAGTGGCAGAATTATCTTCATTATCTTTTTTTTTTTTTTCCAATTCACTCGTGTGAGAAGTGGATGCAATCTCGTCGTCTAATCGTTCTGTTGTTACATAAATAATAATAAAAAAAACTATTAAAGTTATTTTCAACGAGATAGCTATGCAAAAAATAATTTTATATCCATTTTTTTTTAAATTGCCAATAAAATGTCTTGAATTTAAATGAAAAGTAAAAATTAAAAAAAAAACGGTTTTTGATTCTTAAAATACCATACCAGCCGATTTTTCGGATTTTTCAACTGCTTCCTGTAATTTCGCCATTTGTTTATTTAATTCATCTTTGGAAAGGCTGCTCACGTAGTCTTTCGATTTAATAGCTTTACTTTGTTTAGAAGTTAACTCTTTTTGAATCACTGATTGCATTATTTTGTCACCTTTTTTCTTATTATCGTCCTTAATTTCCTGTAAAATTTTAGTGTTATATTATAGTAACTTACTAGGAGAGTATCGCACCTCCGGGTTATTGATCTTGACCAAACTTATAGCAGTGATTCCTTGAGCCAAAATATTAATTACCCGCTGAATAACTCTCCCTAATGGACCTTTACTCTGTCAATTCACCTGAATGTACAACAGAAATCAGCGTAACCTGGGTTTTGCAAATCGCCATGAAATAACCAGTTTTTGTGCTGCGTTATGAGATTCTACATTGCACTGAATATTTATACATTGAATACAGTCATTATTGTACACTAGATTGTTGAAATTTAACATCCTCGCTATGAAAAAGTTTTCTAGTGATTCAACTTTTCTAACTGGGATTATAATTTTGAATTTTTTAAAGTTGTCATTTATTTTAATACAGATCATATAATTTTTAGTAAATTTTAATGATTTAAAAAATTTTAAACTTTATTTTTATTTATTAAATTGATTTTATTGAATTAAAGTGATTTTCTATAGCTGGGATGGTCAATTTCAACAATCTTATGTACAATAATGACTGTATTCAATGTATAAATATTCAGTGCAATATAGAATCTCATAACGCAGCACAAGAACTTGTTATTTCATGGCGATTTGCAAAACGCAGGTTACGCTGATTTCTGATGTACATTCAGGTAAATTGACAGAGTAAAGGCCCAATAGGGAGAGTTATTCAGCGGTTAATTAATATTTTGGCTCTAGGAATCACCCCTATAAGTTTGATCAGGATCGATGACCCGGAGGTGCAATACTCTCCTAGTTAGTAAATTATATGTTTCATTTTATCGAATTTTTTGAATCTTTCGATAACACTGTTTAAGTAAATATAAATTTAATCATTTTAATGATAAAAAGAAAGTACAAAACCAAGGTCAAACTTTCAAAAAATTAATGATATCTTTATACAATATTCAATAATAATCTATCAAATATTTTAAAGAATACTAAACATGCTTATGTGATTTCTAAGAAATAAGTACTATATACATACCCGTTTTTCGACTTTACGTACTTTAGGCAGCTTTGAAAGCTCTAAATTTTCAAATGATGATGAGGTATACTTGGAATTTATTTTCCTTGATCTTTTTGTAGAAACCAATTCATTGTTATCTTCTGAAGACGGGCTTCGACGTGTTCTTTTTTTTAGACTTTGTTTTACTTGCTCAAACTTGGTATTTATTTCTTTTCTATTGTCTAAAGACATTACATTAAAATATTTTACCTCATTAGGACTCTCATAAATATACTAAGGTTTTGGTACAGAAGACGAGCAAGCACAGATATTATATATTAATATAATGTATTCACGTAAAAATGACAAAATAGGCTCAGTAATTAATATTCTGCCTATTTATCATGAAAATAGAATTAGCAGACATCTTAAAATTTTGAGAATTTTTTTATTGAAAAAAATAATAAAAAAAAAACACAAAGAAAAAATTGGACATGTAGAAAATTTGAAAACTTTCAAGTTAAAATATTTAAAAATATTTAAAAAAAAATTTTTTACTTGTAAGTTTTATTGATCAAGAAAATAGAAAATTGTTAAATGTCTGCTAATATGTTTTAATTAAATTAAATTATCATGTATCATTATTTATCAACTAATTTTTATGACTTACCAGATTTCATAATCACTTGTCCATATTCTTCTTTGCCACCGTAGTGAAATTTTACGTCTTCACCTTCTTTTGGCGGACTATCTTCATCAAAGATAACCTCGTTATCATCAACTTTACAAACAGAATCATCTCTCTTACATTTTAATATGAACATTCTCTTTTTTTTTCGTACACCGATTCTTATTATCAGACTTAATGAATTTTCTATTAATCAATAGGATCTTGGTCACAATACAAAGTGGAAGCCGAAACACGTGCTATAAAATAAAATGACTATGCTTTGTGCCTTGTGCATGCAAGCGTGCTGAGGGATATAAATATATAGTATTTTTCAGTTCCCGCCATAGAGATATAAGAGATAGAGTGCGTCGCTTATATCTCTATGCTTCCCACAGCCGCCAGAGGCGCCATAGCCTATTAAATGGCGTTCTGTCGATGAATGTATAGTACACACTGCTTTTACTCCACACATTCCAGTATGTAGCATTTACACTTATGTACACACATACACTTTATCTATAGATAGATCAGACCTAACGAAAAAGTAACAACACATTATACTTGTTTTGAAAATTAATATTAAAAAAAATAATAAATAAAATCTCTTTTGAAATATAAATGTATATTAATTGATCTATCTGGCTACTTAGACGTGAAGTGAAAATTACATAGTGAAACTATTGTCGGCAAAAACTTTTATTTTTTACAGAGAAAAAAGTCGGTAAGTAAAAATTTTTAAAGTATATTTTCAAAAATAAAGATGTAAGTCATCAATAAACTGCCTCATCAATTAATTGGACGATAATAAAAATCCTAACTTGTTATTCCAACAGTACGCGCGCTATGAGAGTTTCTCTCACACTAATTTTCACGATACAGGAAACACGCCCCAAAAATGCAGATATTCAAATGAAACTTTTTTTTATGCCTCAGGTAATTATCCCCCTTTCTTGTGATGCCAATCAGAACCATCCAACGTTGGTCAATAATGAGACAAAAAATATCTTATCGACGGCGGCGGAGGAACGTGAGACATTCTCTCACTGCGCGCCTAAAAGCGGTCGGGATGTACGGCTCCTTCGGAGTGATCCGGCCACGGTCGGCGGTGTTCAAAAGAAAAAATTTATTTAAATTTTGATGGAAATAACGTTCTGTATTTGTTTTTTTATCTGTTTCCCGTTCTTTTAGAAGCTTCAATCCCTTGCATTGAGCGTCTGTCTGTGTCTGACTAACGCGTTCGACGCGTGAGACTTTCTCTCATCGCGCGCTTAGAGAATGATGGGAGAATCGCGCGTGTGCTGACGGGTTGTGAATTAATCAGTATAATATGCATTAGGGTGGTCCTAAAATGGGGTTGGACAAAATTTTGACCTCCACGCCCCCCAGATCAGCTCCAAATGATTCAAAAGAAATGTGGAAAAAATTTCAGCCCCCTATCTTACAAATTGGCCCATGCCAAAGGGGGGTAATTTGCCCCTTTGAAATACACGTGTTTTTTTCGATTTTTCAAAGACCTGCGTACTAGAGCGTCCTAAACTGTTTCTAAAAATCCCAAATACTTACGAACGCATTCCTGGTACCCATATTCTATATCCAGATGGATAAATCAAACTCCTGATTCAACCTTGACAGCTATATGGGTCATCCTATGAGAGGAAACTTTTTTTTTCTCAGTTGCCGAAAAATTTAGTCAGAACAAAGTTCGACATTGAAAATATTGATCATGAAATAAAAAATGTTGATACTGAAATTGGAAGGGATCATCTCATATCAAAAAGATCGATGTTCTTCATTCAAAAATTTTTTTTTTCCTCTTTACGAAAATAATTTTAAAATTAAAGGAAAGAAATGGGTTACGCCAGTTAGAAATTGATATGGGATAATCTTTTCCAATTTCGGTATCAACTTTTTTTATTCCATGATATAGGTTTTACTCAAAGCTCTCAAAGATTAATTAATAATAGAAACGTTTGTAACGTAATAATTGCATTATATGAATTTTGTTATGGTCCAATCTCTTCTTATCACAATATTATTTAAAATTAAAATAAATGCCCGGGAAAAAATGATTTTGCTTAATCATATATAATTATATATAATTATATATGTTTTCCCGGGTGTTCTTATCAAATTTACATCTATAAGTGATAATAATATAAATTTTTAATTATTAAGTTATGTCTTTTGCTTCTTTTTCTAGATAGTGAGCGTTAAAAATAGTTTTTCTAATTTCTACAATCTATTTCAAAGAATTTCATAATAAAATGGTATCCGATGATGATGAAAATTCTTCGCACTCAGCAATTCCTAGAGGGAGGTATAAGCGGTACAAATCAGATTCGACAGTTCCGGTAAATATTTTATAAATAATTTACATTTACGAGTAATGTACCGTAGCTATTCCAGCTATTCCTTAAATCTTAGAAATTTTTTGTTACAAATCTATTATTAATACAGTGAAATTGACAGACATGAAGAAATGGTACGTTTTGTTTTCATTCAAATTGATTATGACAAAAATATTCATCGAAAATGCCACTTATACTCATTTAGAATTTCCCATGTCCAATTGTTCAAATAATTTTTATTATAATACTGTATCCGTTAACATAATTACAAAAAATTGTAAAGTTGCAGATAGTTTCAGTATCGTATTCATTTTCATATTTTAGATTCCATTGAGGACATTAAATCGATGGCGAACAATTGGTTATTTCTCTAACGATGACAATATTAGAAATGATAGTCATCTTGCAGAATTAAATATTATTGAAAATGATTGTGCTACGAATGTTAATAACCCGACAAATGATTCTAATTTTTCATCAAGCGATGTGTCAGTTATTGATAGCGTTTCAAACATGAGTACGGATGAAGGTCAATGGAATGAAAGTGATAAGGAATCAACTAGTGACCATGATGACGGAGAAATAAATGATGATGATGGTGAATATCCTGTTGATTACGAAGATGACGATGATGTCGAATGTGATCATAATAATATAAACGAGATAGAAGAAGTCACGAATGAAGATATAGCTCAAAGTAATATGGTTTTTCCTAATAGTACGATGACCGACGTAGATCAATGTGTATTAGATTTATTAAACTTATATATTAAGCATAATATAACTAAAGCCGCATTAAAAGATGTATTGAAAATGCAGCTTAAATTTTTACCAGACGATAATGAAATGCCGAAAACATTATTCAAACTTTTTCAATACGCTAAAGATATTGCTCCACCATGCAAATTTATTAGGAATTACTACTGTAAAAAATGTTTATCCAACGTTGATATCGAAATTTTAGGTAAAAAGCATATAAAAAAATGTTCTTTGTGTGAAACAGATAAATCCTCAGATATTGGATTTTTTCATGAAATTGACGTTTCAGATCAAATTAAATCTCTATTCGAAAATAATAATCTAGCTGAAAAATTGAAAGTTACTCGATCACAAAATAATGGAGGTATTTCAGATATAACCGATGGCACGGAATATATTAGAGTAAATGCTCGGGATAACAGAGGCACTTATGATTTAACACTTGTTCTCAACACTGATGGTTTATCTTTAGTAAAGAGTGCAAAAAGTCATTGCTGGCCAGTTATGTTTACCATCGCAGAACTACCTGAAAATATTAGAGACAAATATATAATAGTAATCGGACTGTGGTATGATGACAGCTGTAAGCCATCCATGAATCTCTTTCTTAAGCCGATTTTTGATAAACTAAAACAATGCTTCGTTGATGGTATTGATTGGGTAAATCCGAAAACTGGGGAAACGATAAATTCCAAAATTGTTGCTCCGTTAATTATAGCGGATGCACCAGCAAGAGCCCAAATCCAAAATATCATGTCTTTTAACGGGCGTTACGGATGTAATATATGTGAGATTCGGACAGTAAAAAGTAAACGTATTGCTGGATTGAAAATTTCGCGTATTTTTCCGTATAAAATCGACTGTAAAATAAGAACTGGGAAGAGAATGGAAGCTCAAGCGAAAAAACTACTTGAAAAAAATACTCAAGTTCAAATTCGAGGAGTAAAAGGATATTCTATTGTATCTTGTCTTCCTTTAATTGATCTTGGAACATGTGTTTTACCCGAATTCATGCATTCAGTTCTACTTGGTGTCGTCAAACAAGTAATTGGTCTGTGGTTCGGTAAAAAAAGCCCTTGGAGCTTAAAAAACAAAAGTAAAGAAGTTGATGATTTTATGTTAAGGATACGACCACCGCAGTCATTTTCCAGATTACCTCGAAAATTATCAGAGTATAATTTATTCAAAGCATCTGAATGCTACAATTTTTTGTTATTTTACTCTCTTCCATTGCTTACTGCCTACCTACCAGAGATATATTTTCAGCATTGGTCATTACTAGTGAAAGCAATTTTCAATTTAGTTAAATCTACTGTAACAGTGGGGGATCTTGAAGAGTCGAATGACTTATTAAAATTGTTTGTATCACAAGTCGAAAAGCTGTATGGTGATCGGCAATTAAGTTACAATGTTCATCAACTTCTTCATTTAGCGTTATGTGTCAAAAGGTGGGGACCTCTACAAGGAACTTCTGCTTTTTCATTTGAAAATTATAACGGCTACATAGCGAAATGTGTGCACGGTAGCAAACATTTCGGTCAAGAAATCATCAATAACTTACAAATATTACAAGAAGCAAAACTTATCGAAAATCGCATCAATGAACGGTCAGCTAATAATACTGTAACTACTGATGGGTCAAAAGATTATCAGGTCTTAGGAAAGACTGTCACAGATATCAAATTTAATGATTTTGAGCGCCGTTTATTGCTGTCTAACCAAATTGAACTAAAAAATATATCTATCTATGCACGTGTCAAAATAAATAATGAGATTTATACATCGGAGATGTATAAAATGACGAAAACAAATAGTCACACCGTACAGATAGATCTTGATGGATCTTTAATATATGGATCGATCAAATATATTTTCCAATTTCAAGAAAATTTATATATCATCGTGAACCAGTTCACCGTTGAACATTCTAAAATCTTTTATCATATGAAAACCAAAACTATTATTAAACATGTTATTCCTAGAAAAGAAAAGGATGATAGAGTGCTGATTAAATATTCAAATGTCAAATCGATCACACAACTTATAAGAATCGAAAATTGTGTATGTAAAAAACCGAACACTTTAAAAATTGTATGGTAACAATGTATTATTGACTAAGTATACTTTTTTAAGAAAGAGTAAAAAATATGATGTTACATTTAGTAAATATATTTTATATAATTTATCATAAATGTGTTATTTCTATATATACGCCAAATGTATTATTAATTTAGTATAGATTCACAAGAAATAATATAATGAAAATATAAGATAAAGTACAAATCAAGAAGTTATTACCTATGATTTATATACCTCGATATCTATATTCTACAAAAAAATTCTGACACATATGTGTGCTCAAATCATTACATTTTTAATTCATATTTGATTGGATCTGATTATATATGGAAACCTCTATCTATGTAATTCCATTATATTACCCAAATCTAATTATAAATAGACCTATACATAAACTGTATATATGAGCCTATATCAATCAGGTCTGACCAGATCTAATTATATATAGCTCTATATATAATTATGTATGGGCTCATATAAATCGCGTCTGATCGGAAGTAATTATATATAATTATATATAGACTTATATATAGTTAGACCTAACTATAATCGACTAATATGAGTCTATACATAATTATATATAGAGGTATATATAATTAGATCTGATCAGGCTCGATTTATATTAGTCCATACATAATTATATATAGACTTATATATAGTTAGACCTAACTATAATCGACTAATATGAGTCTATACATAATTATATATAGAGGTATATATAATTAGATCTGATCAGACTCGATTTATATTAGCCCATACATAATTATATATAGACTTATATATAGTTAGACCTGATCAGACGCGATTTATATTAGCCCATACATAATTATATATAGAGGTATATATAACTCGTTCGCTCGCTGCGCTCGCTCACTCGATTGGTTGATGATTAACAACATACAAAAGCATTGAAATCAGATACAACTGCCAAGTACCTGTAGAACAATAAAAGTTTGGAATTGAAAAATGTTTTCACACTAAATAACGTTGTACTCGTTCGCTCGCTGCGCTCGCTCACTCGATTGGCTTATGATTATTGGTTGAAAAAAAAATTCGGATGAAGAAATTGAAGAAGTCAACATTTATCCAAAAATATTCATAACGAAAAAATTATTTAAAGAAAATTTTTGAAGAAAATTTGGAGTCCGTGGTACATTGGCGGGCCAATGTTTGAATAACCATCAGATGACATTGACAGGGTCGCGATCGATATTACATAGTTCTTTTTCTATAAAAGGCCCGCCAAGTGCCACTACCTCCAAATTTTCTTTAAAAATTTTCTTTAAATAATTTTTTCGTTATGAATATTTTTGGATAAATGTTGACTTCTTCAATTTCTTCATCCGAATTTTTTTTTCAACCAATAATCATAAGCCAATCGAGTGAGCGAGCGCAGCGAGCGAACGAGTACAACGTTATTTAGTGTGAAAAAATTTTTCAATTCCAAACTTTTATTGTTCTACAGGTACTTGGCAGTTGTATCTGATTTCAATGCTTTTGTATGTTGTTAATCATCAACCAATCGAGTGAGCGAGCGCAGCGAGCGAACGAGCACAACTTTTGATTATGTTTTGGTAGTCTACACATTAATGGACTTGGCGAAAGGTTTTTGCACCGAAGGTGCTTTTTGGGGTTGATTTCACTACTTTTTGTAAAATTTTGCTTGACCACCTAATAATTGTGCTCGCTCGCTACGCTCGCTCGGTTGTTTTGTACTATTTCATACCGCCCGAAGTCCCTCGATAAGCAGGAACGTCAACAGCAATGAGCACGCGTGTGCTCATAATTTTCCCCAAGTCTCAAATTTGTAGACTGACGCGTAATGTACTTTCATATCATAGCGTTTACAAATTGTTTCACTACGATAATTTTTTATACCTACAACATCTAACCCTGCGTGCAGCCCTCCTCCTGTCTCATCTGGGCCTGGGACCAGCAATGGCGGAGTTACTTGCACGCAGGGTTATAGTTGCTGCTCATGATTAAATATATAAATATCAGATGTATGTATTGCAATTCGTAGGTAGTTTTTTTCGTAGGTCCTCTACAAAAAGAACATGTACGCGTCCCGTACTCATAACGTCAACTTCCAATTCGGGTCTGAACAGAAGGTATAATAATATTTGGAATTGAGCCTATTCATGCAAGACTAGCGTAGAGCATGAAATGGAAGTTTATGAAGTCAAACACTCGCATTCTGCTCTCTTCGTCTGACTCTTGCCGTTTCTCGTATCAAATCACACTATACCGATACTTTGCAGTCCAAGCGTTATCTTTCATCATCCTCACGTCTTATACGGCGACCCGCTACAAGATTAAACAATCCATAAGAAAGATTTTTTTCCAATATTTCCATTCCTAAATGATTATACGCTGAGTCTACAAATAATAAATAAATATAAATCAGAATCTCTATCATCTGAGAAAGAGGGAGTCGATCGATCATTTCTTTAATATTGAATAAGTATTTTCATTTTCACCATTTGTCGTGATAGCACTAATCTGAATTTGATTGAGCTTCTGAGCGGAGAATCTAAGCTAATTGTAAAACATGGATTAAAGAATTATCTTCACCGAAGGTCAAGGCATTACGTTGACGTGGAGTGTAGAATAAAGCCTATCGTAGTCCAACACACAACGTCGACTTACAGTCTCGTTTGGACTAGAGGATACCGAGATAAAATATAGAACTCGTTGAAATCCTACACATAACGTTGGCTCACAGTTTAGGTCCGAGCAGACGAGCCTCTAGAAATGAGCCTAACATCGAGCTTGAAGTGGAATTTGTTGCAATCCAACGTTTGAACTCGGCTTTGTTGGTCTGGCTCCTTGCCGTTACTTATATCAAATCATGCTATCCTGATATTTTTCAACTTCAACATTTTTTCTTGGTTTCCTATTGTCAGACTTCCTGAGGCGGTGACTTGCTAGAAAATTGAATCCCCGAAACACCGTTTCCTCCGATAATTGCATTCATGAATGGAAATAAGCCGAATCTACAATGTATAAGTGAATAAAATTTAGAGGTAATAGTCAGTTAATAGTCACCTGACAGTCTTGTCCGTTTACAATTGTTATTTTATTTATCACCGTGAATTTTACACGTCAGTCGATTCGCATAACCTCAAAAGCTCGAGATCGTAGGATTTAAGATTTACCTATCGAAATATTTTTGTTCGTGACTATCACATTAATGTATACTTGGTGTAAGGTTTTCGCACCTAAGTGGCTTTTGGGAGGTATTCACTAGTTCTTGTACCTCCAAATTTCGTATATAAGCATTGCTT